>CANSZD010004052.1:0-743943 GCA_947648045.1 Beta corolliflora
ATGTCACCTTCCTTACTAGTTGTAGGGAAAAGGTCACCCAAATGACCAGGCCTTTCTAAGAGGATCAAGTCCACATCGTGCTCCGTAACTTGCAATCCAAGTACAGTGATCAACTCAAATTCCATCCTATAGAATCCTTCTCCAAGCTCTGTAAGGTTGGTCTAGTGATTGAGGAAGAGGTCCAACCCTCTAAAACTAAGGGTTACAACAACAACTTTTCCAAGAAAAACAACCCCATATAGCTCCAAGAGTAATGATGTCAATGCCATGAAAACTGATAATAGGAGTTACCTGACACGAAGATTGAAGGTTGGAGATTCATCTTCTATTCAAGCATTGTGTTTCAAGTTTTATTCTTTCTTTCTCTTTTGTTTATTTAATTATGTTTTCAATTAAGTTTGTTGTTTTTATTGCCATAATTAGTGAGTAGTCTTTTTATCTAGGATTGAGTTGATCCCTAGTATGTATTGATCATGTAAATTATTTCTCTAATTCCCATGTTATTGAGTTATATGTTTAGGGCTTGATAAGATTGTTCTTATTGTCAATTTTGCATTTTGATTTAGCCTTAGTTTTATATTATCAACGAAAGTTGGAGTTAAGATTAGCAGTATTTGTTTGTTGGTAAATTGTTATTTTGTTAATTGAGTTCATCAACGAAAGTTGGGTCTTGATTTAGATAGTCTTGTCATTGATTTGAATTCTCCCATGAAAATAGGTGAGAACTAGAATGGGAACTATTTGTCATTGATTCTTTATGCTTCTGATTATGTGTGTAAGCCATGAAAATAGGAGACATACATGTGAGTTAGGCCTTTTGCTATCACGAAAGTGTACTCTAGGTATTGAAGAATGACCGAGGATTTAGTTTCAGTTCGCAGCTGTGCTTCATTACTAAGTCATAAGGGAATGTTAATCTCGCCTAAGCTATAATTGAATAACAGGGATGTGAGTTATGTTTTGGACAATTCATATTAGTGGTTATGCTTAACCTTAGTGTTTTAATTATCAAATATATCATAGTTTGTTATCTTTTATTATTAGTTTAGGTTTAGTTATATAGATTCTTCTTGATATTTGAATCGTGTAGCTATTTCGTAGTCTAAAATCAACTAGTGTTTAATCTTACACCTCCCTCAGTTCGACCCGTATGTGCTACGACACCGTTCGCTTGCGGTATTAAAATAAACTCTAACACCTAACAAACAAACTCACCCGATAACTCTCTCTCCACTCCATTGCTCGCCGCCCGTCGTCTCCTTTCTCAACTTTCGTCGCTGCCGTCAACCACCCCAAAATCTCTCTTCCTCGCTCGTCACATGTGACCGCCTCGTCATCAATTTCCAGCAAATAATATATGCCTCGTCAACTCTCTTTTCTCCACTCTCAGATTTCGTCTCCGCCGTCTCCTCCCTCAGCTTTCGTCGTCGCCTTCTCCTCTCTAAGTTCTCGTCGCTGTTGTCTCCTCTCCTGTCTCAATGTTTGAGGTTTTTAATTTGTGTTGATTAATTTTGAAAATTTGTTATTTACTTCAATTTTTTTTTTCGTTCCCGGATCTAGGGATAACTTTTTTTCGTTTTTAATTTTTATTTTCGTCCCATTTTTGTTTTTTATTTTGTTCGTAGTTTTATTTTGTCTATAATTTTAGAGTTTAATTTTTTGCAGATATCTTTATGGTTTAAATTTTCTAGTTTTCGATTTATGTATTTTAGAGTTTAATTTTCTGTTTTTCTGTATTTATGTGTAATTGTGTGGTTTAATTTTCTTTTTTTATGTTTTATGTGTTTTAGGGTTTAATTTTTCTAATTTTCTTTACTCTGTAGTTGTTGATAATTGTTGTTAATGGAATTGTAGTTTGTTTACTTTTGTTATTCCTCAATCTCATTGCTATTGGTATAATGACCATGGGAAGCTGTTGGCAGCGCCGTTGTGAACTTCATACATTAATAGTGGCGCCAATTTTTTTTAATTTATTATGCGGCTTAAGCGATCCGGATTTGGGTACCCAAACCGGATCAGTTAAGGTATTTGCATGCAGCCACTTAGTGGCTCAAACATCTTAACTAGTCTAGTTTTGTATCCAAACCGGATAAGTTGGCTTTTCCTAGCTAGCCGCTCCGCCCCCATCCATTCGAGTCTATTTTCAGATCAGTAAGACCCATTTTGACTGGATCAGATGACGTTTTTTCCACTAGTGATTGAAGCTTTGAATTTCATCAAAGGCAAATTAATTTTAGATTTGAGAATCAACATTATAGTTTTCAAAATTCTTCAATGGTAGAATTAATGAACGATAATGCAAAAGATTCATTAAGAAACAACAATAGTTTTAGATCTCTCTTTCCTCCATTGTTTCTCTTACCTCGAAATTTCTCTCTCTTCCATTGTATCTCACCACCAAATTTCTCTCTCCTTCACGGTTTCTTTTTCATCGTGGCCAATCAAGATGATGAATTGTAAAATATGATTTGGGAAAGTTGGGCTTCATCATTGGCAAAAACAAATATCAAAGTTTTGGAGTCCATCAATGGTGGACTTAGTTTCACATTTGAAATCAATATTGCAGTTTTAAAATGAGCAAACACTGATACTCATTTTTGAAAATGATCAAAAAATATTGCTCAATTGGGCAAAAAGTGTTTGCTAATCATTTTCTCAAATGAGAAGAAGTGTCTCAGCTCATTTGAAAGAGTTTTTGTCTTTTGGGCGATTGACCACAATTGATCGAAATTGAGTAGAATTTGCTCATTTGGAAATTTCAAATGAGCAATGAGTAGAAAATAGTCTTTGGTGTACCAGAGCATAGTACACTAGGGCGTATGACAAAAATTGTCCATTCTCAACATAAATTTTCCTGTTTCTTTATTATTTTATGTTAATCCTGCTTTCGTTTTTGGATATGCTTCCTCCGTTTCGATATATTTGAAATATTCAAACTATTATACTATCCACACACTCCCTTTTACCATGTTTTATGAATTCTATATAAGGAAAAATATAGTCATTATCAATTTTTTTTATAAACTTTACTCCCCCTGTTCAAAAATATTTTGAACACTTTTATTTCATATTTGACCCAAATTAGTTTGAACACTTCCATTTCTGGCATTACCTCACTATTATTATATTAGTTTTCTTACAATCTTTTGGCCCATACTCTAACTTTATCAATAAAAAACTACCTAACTTTCTCTCTCTTTTAATAAAAAATTCCCTACCAACAATAAATAATTTTGATAATCACAATATAACTTATCACCTTAAAATACGCATCCCATCAAGTATTTAAATCTTTCGAGGACGGAGGAAGTACTTTTAAACATGGCCATATTTTTAAGCAAAGATACGAAACTTTAGATCAATCTCTTAGTCATGGACCCTTAATTTTGGATTAAATAAACCCAAACCTTACCATAATTCTAAAACCTAGATCTTGACTTTAGGTTGAAACTACATATGTTTTCTTGCCTAATTGACATTCTTGATTGTTTGTTTGCTATGGTTTAACATTGCATTCCCCTCGCATTAAACTAAGAAGAATCGAAAACGACCAATGCAATACTTCATAAAAAATGCAAAACTGCATTCCCAAGCAGCTTGCGTGCTAGACATACTACTTGCGCTAGGTGCAGCTACCATGTGTGGCATGTATCCTAGCTGCGTGGCGCGCACCACGATGTGCTATGCGCATGTGCCTATTTTGACAAATTATTAGCTAGTTTCGATCCGTCACATGCGTCATCGTCCATGATGACTTTTAGGTTAGCTTATTTCAAAACAAAAATCATCTAACTAAATGATAAAAACTAATATTTGCCATGCATATCATCTATGACCATGTTTATTATCTTTCGCGTCCATCTAAATAAGTGATCATGATATAGTTTTGAGTCATGAACTCATCCTATCGCATCCTACCTCTCTCCATCTATCTTTTTCAAGAAATTTATCCTATCTTATCGCATCATCTCATCCCCTATCTCTATCTATCTTTTTCAGGAATTTTTTTTTGTCCAGATTAATCAATCTTATCACCAACCTTATCACTATCATCAAACATCAATCTTTTTCAAAAAAAAAATCATCATCGATCTTAACCTATCTCTCTCTATCTATGCTTCTGGGATAATTATCTTCAAAATTATCCTCCCCAACTTAAAAAAAAACTTATACTTATCTTTTTTTTTGAAATAAAACCATCTCATATCAATTAAATTCAATCTTTATCATCTCAAAAAAATCTTTCCAATCCTTTAAATAATTTATTTTCCAAAAAAGAAAACTTAGTTTTTCAAAGAAAAATCTCAAAAGGGGTCCATTTTAAAAATTTCTAAACAAATTTCAAAATTTTTCAACCCAACCCAAGCAAATCAATCTAAGAATCCAATTACATTTATCCTTGGGCCTTTTACATCTTCATGTAGGCCCAATTAAAATCTAGCTCATGTTTGCATATTCATGTTGGCCCAATTATAATCTAGCTAATGTCTGCATTTTTGTAATTGTCTAGCCTGTCTGCATTTTCATGTAGGTCGGGTCAAAGTCTAGCATGTCTGCATTTTCATGAGGCCCAAAGCCAAGTCTAACTCATGTTTGCCTTTTCAGGTAAGCCCAATCATAGTCTAGCATATTTGTATTATCATTAGGTCCAAAGCCTAGCTCAAGTATCTTCGTGTTTGCCTAAACCCAAAGTCCAGCCTGTCTGCATTTCTATGTAAGGCCCAAAGTCGGCCTGTCTATGTTTTTATATATGCCCAATCAAAATCTGGCATGTATGCATCTTCATGTAGACCCAATTAAAGTCTAGCTTGTCTGCATTTTCATGTACGCCCAATTAAAATCTAGCTTATCTGCATTTTCATGTATCCCTATTTAAATTCTAAGTCCATGTCTACATCTTTATGTGGACCCAAATCCAAGTCTAGCACATGTCTACATTTTCATGTAGGCCCAATTAGAGTCTAGCCAGTTATGTAGGCCAAATTAAAGTCTAACTCATATCTGCATTTCATGTAGGCCCAAATCCAAAATTTGCCCATGTCTCCATATTCATGTAGGTTCAATTAAATTATAGTCTGTCCTCAATTTTATGTAGGCGCAAACTCAAGTCTAGCCCATGTCTACATTTTGATGTAAGCCCAATTGAAAGCTATCCCATGTCTATATTTTTATGTAGGCCCAATTAAAGTCTAGCCTGTCTACATTTTCATGTAGGCCTAAATCCAAAATCTAGCACATGTCTGCATCTTCATGTAGGCCCAAGTCTTAGTCTAACCCATATCTGCATCTTCATGTAGTCCAAGTCTAGATCATGTTCGCATTTTCATATAGCCCCAATTAAAGTCCAATCCATGCCTGAATCTTCATATAGGCACAAATCAAAGTCCAGTCCATGTCTCCATTATGGCTGAGCCTATCCTATTCTCGAATCCTTATTATTTTCACAATTCATGTCAATTTCAAAATCTCTATATCAATTCTAAAATCCATTTAGAAAAACATAGAAGTGTATCCCATTCGATTTCTATTTAGGATAGGTAAAGAGGTTACAACTTGGGAGCATTCAATGGAGAGCGAAAATCTCAGCCCCCCGAGGCTCATCAAGCGCACCATCCTCATCCCTGATGAATCACTTGAAACTCCAGAACCATAATCAATCGGAGATATGACAGAAAAAATCTATGCAATTATGGCGCAATCGCAACAAATTAGCTCTCGTTCATTGGCAAGAATTCACCACCACCTCCTCTTGGCAGATCAAAAACTGAACTACAGTTTGAAAAATTCGAGCAATTATTCTAGTCCATCCTTGCACTCGAGAGCATGGATCCTGGCTATGACATCATTGATCCTGAACTAAAGGGAAAACTGCCTAAAAAGGTATTAATAAGAGGTTTTTTAGTGTGTTGTTAAGGCACCAAAAATCACTTTTCAAACAATATTTGTAACACCAAACAAGCATTTAGTAAGAACGTAGTAAAAGCAAGTTAAGGGTCGATCCACGGGAAAATTGGGATTACGCAAAGTCTAACAAGTCTAAATTACCTAATTGAAGGATTTTTGGGGGTTTTGAATGATTTTGTAACGACTAATAACCAACTATTATCATAGAACCAGCAAATAAATACGAGATGAAAATATCAATAAGGAAGACACTAGAGTTAAGACTACTAGTATGAATCAAAATGGACAATGATCATTAATGCAATTGTGATTCAAAGGCGACAATTATGCAAGGTTTGGTTTTCCTCTAATATACTCTAGTCCTCTCTCGAATGGTCGTCCTCAAGAATAATCGCTTAATCAATCAACTAAATCCTCTCTCGAATGGTATTTAGTCAATTGATTAAGAAATTAAATAAGTACGAAAAACCCCTAACAAAAGGATCCCCATAATTTCTACCCAATATCTTGGCCTAGAAATTAAGTTGATTCACGGGGATGAGAAATGAGTTCAAAATTCAATTAAGAATATTTGTAATCAAAATACCAAAGCATAAATGTGATCAATATCTATCCTAAGGCATCAAAACACCGAGATTAATGCATAATTATCATTTGACCATCACAATTAAATTAATAATACATGAGAGTCTTAATTCATACTTTCACCCTAACACTAGATAGGAGACTACTCACTAATCATGGAGTATAATCATTAAAATCTGAAATTTATAACAAATCTAGGGTTAAACATGATTATGGAATGATTAATATAATAGAAATAAGCAATTATGGAACTATAATATACGAGATCTAATACTATGGAAAAGGAGAGAATAATAATAACAAAGATGAATAAAACTGAAAACTTGCAAATTAGATTAATGAAAAATACCATGAATGAGTAGAAATCAACAACTTTAATCTCTAAATCTCAAATCGAAGACAAAGCAATGAGTTTTTCTCTCTAATATGAAACCCTAAAATAACTCTCTCAAAATTAGAATAAAGCATAGTTCAAAAAATAAAACATCCTTACTGTTTTAATTAGGCATGAGGCCTGATAATTTTTGACGGAATATAAATGGTGCGGGCGCACCGCACAAACAGGTGCGGGAGCACCAAACACACTGATCTCGAAGTGCAACAATCTGTCGAAAGGTGCGGGCACATCAGATAGGTGCGGGGGCACCAACTGTTCTGCTCTGGTCGGACAGTTCAACGTTAAACGCACATAACTCTTTTGTTTTATATCCAAATCAAGCTTATGACCAGTCCTTGGAAAGATATCGAAACAAAATTTCACCTCCAACTAGAATTACCTTCATCCGATTTGTGTTTATAAAGTTATGTCCATTTGAATTACCCGGTACAAGATTCTATTGTGCAATGTGCTCCTTTGTACAAGATTCTATTTGTGTTCAAGAATGATCAAGTGAATGAAGTATAAGGAGAAAGGGAGAAGAAATAGGGAATAAAGGGGAGAAATAGGATCGAAATGAGATAAAAGGAGTCCATAAAGTGCGTTAATAACACACTTATCACACTCCCCCAAGCTTTGCATTTTACTTGTCCTCAAGTAAACTAAGAATGAGAAAGAAGAAAGAAAAGAGGAGAAAAATATGAAAAAGAAAAACCATGCAACACACTAGCTTAAATGCTCTATATGAAAAGCTACCAACATGACATGCAAGCCAAATGAGTTCATACCAAGATTTAGTAGACCAACCAAACAAAAGAGAAAAGATGATTAGGAAGCACAAGAGTGACTTAAGAGATCCAATCCACGAATCAATCGAGTCTTCTAAAAAACTAGGCTTTTGAGGAGTGATTTCTCACCCCTCTCCACTTCCAAGTCCCAATTTTGAACCCCCCTAGTGATGCTCAACCATAATAGCTCGGCTCTACCACATTTTGATGACCCTCATCATGACTTGCACAAAATCTCACCCGCTATTACTGAATTGACCGAGACTAATCTAGAATTCAAAAGGGACTTTATCAAGGTTATAACGAGGCTAGGTTAGGGGTGAGGATATCAAATTGGGAATGAGTGCAAAAAGCGTAAAGCGGAGTACAAAATAGGGGGAAGAGACTCCCCCAAACGAATCCTAACAGCAATTCAATTTGAAATCTCAAACATAACCACTTTTTTTTCTTTTTCACTTTGGTTTTCAATTTTTGAACATATTTTTTTCATTTTGCTCATCAATTTGCTCTTTCACTTTCTTTTCTTTAAACAAGAATCCAAATGAATCATTAAGAGCTTTCTTTTCTTTTCTTTTTTATATTCCGCAATTTTCTTCATCTTTTGCAATTATACAAACACATTAACTCACTTTCACCCAATGACTTAGCATCAAAATAACTCAACTCAACACAACCGAGACATGAACTCCAATTTGAGGAAAGTTTGGCTATGACTTATTATGAGGGTTAAGCAAAAATAGGATAGAAAGGCTTAGATGGGTTGAGAAGCGGATAATTATGACGGTATAAAAAGCTTTTTGTCTTTTGAGCTACTAATTCTAGCAAAGTGAAATGTCCTAAATCATTCTTCAATTTAGTTCGATCATATGCAATCTTGGAGAGCAAAAATGCAAGTTACAAGTTAGGCGATAAATGGCGAGGGTTGTAAATGGGTCTTACGAGGTTCGTGGCCCTCCTTCGGGGTTCATCACACAAGGGACAAGGCAATTCAATCAACCAACTCATCTAATTTCCAAAAGACTACCAAGAGTTACCGGTCTCAAAGATCACCTAAAGTCACAACAAGGCTTTCAAAACCATCAAGTCAAATGCAAGAAAGGTCTTCCAATCAAGTTATAAACACTCTTAGCAACATATCATGCATGCAACCAAACTAATCTAAATGCATAAAAAAAAGTAAGAAAATAAAAATAAAATCTTTTTGTTATTTATTTTTTTGCAAACCTAACATGCAAATACACTAATATGAACCTAATTAACATGTAAATACACTAATATGAACCTAATTAACATGCAAATACACTAATATGATCCTAATTAACGTGCAAATACACTAAAATGAACCTGATTACAAGGAGGAAGAAATTTTTGCAATAGAGAGAACACATGCGAACTCCTCCAAGTTTAATACAAACTCCATAGCCGGAGTTGACAAGCAAAGAGAATGTAAGGGAGGAGGTAAGAGGTTTGAACTCTACCTTGGGAGGAGGCTTAGAACTCTCCTCTTTATCAGTGGATGTAGCAAGAACCTCAAATGCTTCTTCATGTGCCTCCTCAATAGTAGTGCTATCAGGAAGCATGGATAATTCCTTCACCTCTTCCATGTCCAAGCTCGAGGCATCGGTAATAGAAGCATATAACTTGTCCCCGGTGTGGACCACTTTCTCAAAATATTATATCTTACCCTCTACTAGATTGACCCGATAAACTTTCTCTATCATGGGTCTCTTAAAAGTCTTTTAGAACTCAAACACAACCCTCTCATTGGCTACCTCGACCGTGATTGTATCATTTTTGCAGTTTATCATGACACCCAATGTCTTAAGAGCTTCCCTTCCACGAATGAGAGGAGTCTCCGGATCTTTCTCCATATCCATTACTACAAAATCGCATAGCACAAACACATGCCCAACTTGTATTGGAACATCCTCCAACTCACCATGTGGCACTATCACGGTTCGATCCGCCAATTGAATAGTCTTCCGCGTAGGATGAAGAGCAAAGTTTCGGTGCTTTGCTATGGATAGAGGCATCAAACTCACACTTGCTCCTAAATCGGCCAATGCACCTTCAGTTTCCAAGTCACCTATCTTCACCGGCAAGGTGAAGCTTCCAGGGTCTCTTTGCTTCTTAGGCATGGCACATTCCACTAGAGCACTTACTTGGTATGGCAAGGTGATGAACTCATCTTCTAGTTTCCTTTTATTGGAGAGGATTTCCTTCAAAAACTTAGCATAAGCCGACATTTTTGAGACATTGCCTCTAGGAAAGGAATTATGATTTGGAGGCCTTTTATTACGTTGCGGAACTTGGAGAACATATCACTCAATTTCGTCTCCACCAACCTGTGAGGGTATGGAACCGGTGGCACATAAGTCTTAGTTGATGGAGATGATGGCATTGGAGCTTTGTCACCAACTTGAATTTGTGTCTTTTCCTTCTCCACATTTTCTCCTTCTCTCTCAACCTCCTCAACTTCAACTTCTTTCTCAATTCATCAACTTCAACCTCCTTCTCTACCTCCTCAATTTCATTTTCTTCACACTCATTGGGCATCTTAGGACCCTAACATGTACTCCACTTTGAGGAAAGTTTGGCCATGACTTATTCTGAGGGTTAATAAAAACTAGGATAGAAAGGCTTAGATGGGTTGAGAAGCGGATAATTATGCCGGTATAAAAACTTTTTGGCTTTTGAGCTCCTAATTCTAGCAAAGAGAAACGCCCTAAATCATTCTTCTATTGAGTTCGGTCATATGCAATCTTGGAGAGCTAAAATGCAAGTCACAAGTTAGGCGATAAATGGTGAGGGTTGTAAATGGGTCTTACGAGATTCGTGGTCCTCCTTCGGGGTTCATCACATAAGGGACAAGGCAATCCAATCAACCAACTCATCTAATTTCAAAAAGACTACCAAGAGTTACCGGTCTCAAAGATCACCTAAAGTCACAGCAAGGCTTCCAAAACCATCAAGTCAAATGCAAGAAAGGTCTTCCAATCAAGTTATAAACACTCTTAGCAACATATCATGCATGCAACCAAACTAATCTAAATGCATAAAAAAAAAGTAAGAAAAGAAAAAGAAAATCTTTTTGTTATTTTTTTTTTGCAACCCTAACATGCAAATACACTAATATGAACCTAATTAACATGCAAATACACTAATATGAACCTAATTATAAAGAGGAGGAAGAATATTTTGCAATAGAGAGAACACATGCTAACTCCCCCAAGCTTAATACCAACTCCGTCCTCGGAGTTGACAAGCAAAGAGAAAGTAAGGGAGGAGGTAAGAGGTTTGAACTCTACCTTGGGAGGAGGCTTAGAACTCTCCTCTTTATCAGTGGATGTATCAAGAACCTCAAATGCTTCTTCATGTGCCTCCTCAATAGTAGTGCTATCAGGAAGCATGTATAATTCTTTCACCTCTTCCATTTCCAAGCTCGAGGCATGGATAATTCCTTCACCTCTTCTATGTCCAAGCTCGAGGCATGAATAATTCCTTCACCTCTTTCATGTTCAAGCTCGAGGCATCGGTAATAGAAGCATATAACTTATCCCCGGTGTGGACCACTTTCTCAAAATATTATATCTCACCCTCTACTAGATTGACCCGATAAACTTTCTCTATCATGGGTCTCTTAAAAGTCTTTGAGAACTCAAACACAACCCTCTCATTGGCTACCTCGATCATGATTGTATCATTTTTGCAGTTTATCATGGCACCCAATGTCTTAAGAGCTTCCATTCCACGAATAAGAGGAGTCTCCGGATCTTTCTCCATATCCATTACTACAAAATCGCATAGCACAAACACATGCCCAACTTGTATTGGAACGTCCTCCAACTGAATAGTCTTCAGCATAGGATGAAGAGGAAAGTTTCGGTGCTTAGCTATGGATAGAGGCATCAAACTCACACTTGCTCCTAAATCGGCCAATGCACCTTTAGGCTCCAAGTCACCTATCTTCACCGGCAAGGTGAAGCTTCTAGGGTCTCTTTGCTTCTTAGGCATGGCACATTCCACTAGAGTACTTACTTGGTATGGCAAGGTGATGAGCTCATATTCTAGTTTCCTTTTATTGGAGAGTATTTCCTTCAAAAACTTAGCATAAGCCGGCATTTGAGAAATTGCCTCAAGGAAAGGAATTTTGATTTAGAGGCCTTTTATTACGTTGAGGAACTTGGAGAACATATCACTATATTTCCTCTCCACCAACCCGTGAGGGTATGCAACCGGTGGCACATAAGTCTTAGTTGATGGAGATGATGGGAATGAAGCATTGTCACCAACTTGAATTTGCGTCTTTTCCTTCTCCACATTTTCTCCTTCTCTCTCAACCTCCTCAACTTCAACTTCTTTCTCAACGTCATCAACTTCAACCTCCTTCTCTACCTCCTCAATTTCATTTTCTTCACTCTCATTGGGCATCTTGGGACCCTAACTTGTTCCCGACCTCAAATTGATAGCTTTGGTTTGGTGAAGGTTGGGGTTAGGAATGGGGTTACCCCGGAAGTTGGTTTGTAGGGGTTGAGGGTTTTTTCTCGGCTACTTGGATCATTTGGGTTTCAAGCATTTTGTTATGGACTTGGAGCTCTTGAAACCTTTGCTCATGGCATTGGAGAATATGGTTCATAGCTTGGAGTGGTTGGAGAATTTGGAGAGAGGTTGGCTCGAGAGATGGGGTAGGATCAATATCCTATTTGGGGAATGGAGGATTAGGAGGAGCCTTTTGGAAATTACCTCTTTGGTGTGGAGTTTGGAAGACAATGGACCTGTGTGAGGATGAACCACCTTGGTTGAATTTTTGGTTATACCATTGCACATACTCTTGGTTTTGAGCTTGGTTGTACCCTTGTTGAGGTTGATTCCATCCTTGTTGAAGTTGGTTGAAGCCTTGATTATAGCCTTTTTGAGGTTGTTTCCAACCTCCTTGTTGATTGCTTCTATACCCATGGTTTCTTTGATAACCATCTCCTCTTGAATTTATCGCCGCCACATGCTTCGAATTTGTACCTCCACAATACGAAGTATCATGGTTTGTACCTCCAAAAATATCACAAGAAAAGGAGCTTACCTTACCTGTGATGGATTAGATAATGCGAGGTTGATCTTGGAGAGCTTCTTGTCAGCCTGGTCCATCTTAGCTTGAATTTAATCCATGGGATCCGATTTGAACTTACCACTCTTCTTAGGTTGAGCACCTCTTCTTCTTCCACCCCATGAGTACCTCTTAATAACTGCATGAGTATATTGTTGTTGAACTCATGGTGAGGGAATGAACGGATCATCTCCTTGAATCGTTTCCAAGCCTTCACAAGTGTCTCATTGTTCTCTTTCTCAAATGAGGAGATTTTCCTCCTTATGTTTGTTGTTTTCCACATTGGAAAGTAAATCTTCAGAAAAGCCAATGTGACTTCCTCCCACGTAGTGAGGGAATTAGCAGGTTAGCTCTTGAGCCATGATTTTGCCTTTCCGGTAAGAGAAGACCGGAACAGATGAATTTTAATGTAGTCTGGAGAGGCGTCATTTGTCGTTATCATGGAACATAACTCAAGAAACCTGTCAAGATGGTCAAGAGAATCTTCATCTGAACCCCCCATAAAATTGTTCAGCTTTCACCATCCGAGTGTATTGAGGATGAATGCTGAAATTACTAGTGGTGGTGGGGAGTCGAATACCACCTTGTAGAACATAGAAACCTAGATTTCCGAAATCCCTAAAGAGCTGTGCATTTGCTTCACCCATATTTGATTCAACTTCACTTGTTGTACTTGATACTGGTGAAGATGGTTCGGAACCCAAAGACAAATTTTCCAAATTTCTCTGAAGCTTTCGCAAGGTACGATCGATTTCTAGATCCAGAGGCAAAGTTGGTGAACCGTGAGCTCATCTTCTCATGTAACACAACATAGCTAAGCAGAGGATTAGCAAATAACAACCACAATTAAAAATAAAATAAAAGAAAAATCAACTAAACAACACTAAACTTAAATATACTTCAATCAATAGCATAATTTCCCCAACAACAATGCCATTTTAATAAGAGGTTTTTAGTGTGTTGTTAAGGCACCAAAAATCAATTTCAAACAATATTTGTAACACCTAAAAAGCAATTACTAAGAACGTAGTAAAGGCAAGTCAAGGGTCGATCCACATGGACTTTGGGATTAATCAAAGTCGAACAAGTCTAAATTACCTAATTGAAGTATTTTTGGGGGTTTTGAATGATTTTGTAACGACTAATAACTAACTATTATCACAGAACTAGCAAATAAATACAAGATGAAAATATCAATAAGGAAGACACTAGAGTTAAGGCTACTAGTATGAATAAAAATGGACAATGATCATTAATGCAATTGTGATTCAAAGGCGACAATTATGCAAGGTGTAGTTTTCCTCTAAAATACTCGAGTCCTCTCTCGAATGGTCCTCGAGAATAATCTCTTAATCAATCAACTAAATCCTCTCTCGAATGGTCTTTAGTCAATTAATAAGGATATTCAATAAGTACGGAAAACCCTAATAAAAGGATCCCCTTAATTTCTACCCAATATCTTGGCCTAGAAATTAAGTTGATTCACGGGGATGAGAAATGAGTTCAAAATTCAATTAAGTATATTTGTAATCAAAATACCAAAGCATAAATGTGATCAATATCTATCCTAAGGCATCAAAACACCGAGATTAATGCATAATTATCATTTGACCATCACAATTAAATTAATAATACATGAGAGTTTTAATTCATACTTTCACCCTAACACTAGATAGGAGACTCCTCACTAATCATGGAGTATAAACAGAAAAATCTGAAATTTATAACTAATCTAGGGTTAAACATGATTAAGGAATGATTAATATAATAGAAATAAGCAATTATGGAACTATAATATACGAGATCTAATACTATGGAAAAGGAGAGAATAATAATAACAAAGATGAATAAAACTGAAAACTTGCAAATTAGATTAATAATAAATACCTTGAATGAGTAGAAATCAACATCTTTGATCTCTAAATCTCAAATCTAAGACAAAGCAATGAGTTTTTCTCTCTAATATGAAACCCTAAAATAACTCTCTCAAAACTAGAATAAAGCATAGTTTAAAAATAAAACATCCTTACTGTTTTAATTAGGCATGAGGCCTGATAATTTTTTACGGAATATAAATGGTGCGGGCGCACCGCACAAACAGGTGCGGGCGCACCAAACACACTGATCTCGAAGTGCAACAATCTGTCGAAAGGCGCGGGCACATTTTAGGTGCGGGGGCACCAACTATTCTGCTCTGGTCGGACAGTTCAACTTTAAACGCACATAACTCTTTTGTTTTATATCCAAATCAAGCTTCTGACCAGTCCTTGGAAAGATATCGAAACAAAATTTCACCTCCAACTGGAATTACCTTCATCCGATTTATGTTTATAAAGTTATGTGCATTTGAATTTCCCGATACAAGATTCTATTGTGCAATGTGCTCCTTTGTACAAGATTCTATTTGTGTTCAAGAATGATCAAGTGAATGAAGTATAAGGAGAAAAGGAGAAGAAATAGGGAATAAAGGGGAGAAATAGGATCGAAATGAGATAAAAGGAGTCCTTAAAGTGCGTTAATAACACACTTATCAAACTCCCCCAAGCTTAGCATTTTACTTGTCCTTAAGTAAACTAAGAATGAGAAAGAAGAAAGAAAAGAGGAGAAAAATATGAAAAAGAAAAACCATGCAACACGCTAGCTTAAATGCTCTATATGAAAAGCTACAAACATGCCATGCAAGCCAAATGAGTTCATACCAAGATTTAGTAGACCAACCAAACATAAGAGAAAAGATGATTAGGAAGCACAAGAGTGACTTAAGATATCCAATCCACGAATCAACCGAGTCTTCTTAAAAACTAGGCTTTCGAGGAGTGATTTCTCACCCGTCTCCACTTCCAAGTCCCAATTTTGAACCCCCCTAGTGATACTCAACCATAATAGCTCGGCTCTACCACATTTTGATGACCCACATCATGACTTGCACAAAATCTCACCCGCTATTACTGAATTGACCGAGACTAATCTAGAATTCAAAAGGGACTTTATCAAGGTTATAACGAGGCTAGGTTAGGGGTGAGGATATCAAATTGGGAATGAGTGCAAAAAGCGTAAAGCGGAGTACAAAATAGGGGGAAGAGACTCCCCCAAACTAATCCTAACACCAATTCAATTTGAAATCTCCAACATAACCACTTTTTTTTCTTTTTCACTTTGATACTCAATTTTTGAACATATTTTTTTTCATTTTGCTCATCACTTTGCTCTTTCACTTTCTTTTCTTTAAACAAGAATCCAAATGAATCATTAAGAGCTTTCTGTTCTTTTCTTTTTTATTTTCCGCAATTTTCTCAATCTTTTGCAATTATACAAATACATTAACTCACTTTCACCCAATGACTTAGCATCAAAATAACTCAACTCAACACAACCGAGACATGTACTCCAATTTGAGGAAAGTTTGGCTATGACTTATTATGAGGGTTAAGCAAAAATAGGATAGAAAGGTTTAGATGGGTTGAGAAGCAGATAATTATGACGGTATAAAAAGCTTTGTGTCTTTTGAGCTCCTAATTCTAGCAAAGTGAAATGCCCTAAATCATTCTTCTATTTAATTCGGTCATATGCAATCTTGGAGAGCTAAAATGCAAGTCACAAGTTAGGCGATAAATGGCGAGGGTTGTAAATGGGTCTTACGAGGTTCGTGGCCCTCCTTCGGGGTTCATCATACAAGGGACAAGGCAATTCAATCAACCAACTCATCTAATTTCCAAAAGACTACCAAGACTTACCGGTCACAAAGATCACCTAAAGTCACAGCAAGGCTTCCAAAACCATCAAGTCAAATGCAAGAAAGGTCTTCCAATCAAGTTATAAACACTCTTAGCAACATATCATGCATGCAACCAAACTAATCTAAATGCATAAAAAAAAGTAAGAAAATAAAAATAAAATCTTTTTGTTATTTATTTTTTTGCAAACCTAACATGCATATACACTAATATGAACCTAATAAGCATGTAAATACACTAATATGAACCTAATTAACATGCAAATACACTAATATGATCTTAATTAACATGTAAATACACTAATATGAACCTGATTACAAGAAGGAGGAAAAAAAAATTTGCAATTGAGAGAACACATGCTAACTCCCCCAAGCATAATACAAACTCCGTCGTCGGAGTTGACAAGCAAAGAGAAAGTAAGGGAGGAGGTAAGAGGTTTGAACTCTACCTTGGGAGGAGGCTTAGAACTCTCCTCTTTATCAGTGCATGAAGCAAGAACCTCAAATGCTTCTTCATGTGCCTCCTCAATAGTAGTGCTATCAGGAAGCATGGATAATTCCTTCACCTCTTCCATGTCCAAGCTCGAGGCATCGGTAATAGAAGCATATAACTTGTCCGCGGTGTGGACCACTTTCTCAAAATATTATATCTCACCCTCTACTAGATTGACCCGATAAACTTTCTCTATCATGGGTCTCTTAAAAGTCTTTTAGAACTCAAACACAACCCTCTCATTAGCTACCTCGACCATGATTGTATCATTTTTGCAGTTTATCATGACACCCAATGTCTTAAGAGCTTCCCTTCCACGAATGAGAGGAGTCTCCGGATCTTTCTCCATATCCATTACTACAAAATCGCATAGCACAAACACATGCCCAACTTGTATTGGAACATCCTCCAACTCACCATGTGGCACTATCACGGTTCGATCCCCAATTGAATAGTCTTCCACGTAAGATGAAGAGCAAAGTTTCGGTGCTTAGCTATGGATAGAGGCATCAAACTCACACTTGCTCCTAAATCGGTCAATGCACCTTTAGGTTCCAAGTCACCTATCTTCACCGGCAAGGTGAAGCTTCCAGGGTCTCGTTGCTTCTTAGGCATGGCACATTCCACTAGAGCACTTACTTGGTATGGCTAGGTGATGAACTCATCTTCTAGTATCCTTTTGTTGCAGAGGATTTCCTTCAAAAACTTAGCATAAGCCGGTATTTGAGACATTGCCTCAAGGAAAGGAAATATTATTTGGAGATCTTTTATTACGTTGAGGAACTTGGAGAACATATCACTCAATTTCGTCTCCACCAACCTGTGAGGGTATGGAACCGGTGGCATATAAGTCTTAGTTGATGGAGATGATGGCATTGGAGCTTTGTCACCAACTTGAATTTGTGTCTTTTCCTTCTCCACATTTTCTCCTTCTCTCTCAACCTCCTCAACTTCAACTTCTTTCTCAACTTCATCAACTTCAACCTCCTTCTCTACCTCCTCAATTTCATTTTCTTCACACTCATTGGGCATCTTAGGACCCTAACATGTACTCCACTTTGAGGAAAGTTTGGCCATGACTTATTATGAGGGTTAATAAAAAATAGGATAGAAAGGCTTAGATGGGTTGAGAAGCGGATAATTATGCCGGTATAAAAACTTTTGCCTTTTGAGCTCCTAATTCTAGCAAAGAGAAACGCCCTAAATCATTCTTCTATTGAGTTCAGTCATATGCAATCCTGGAGAGCTAAAATGCAAGTCACAAGTTAGGCGATAAATGGTGAGGGTTGTAAATGGGTCTTACGAGGTTCGTGGCCCTCCTTCGGGGTTCACCACATAAGGGACAAGGCAATTCAATCAACCAACTCATCTAATTTCAAAAAGACTACCAAGAGTTACCGGTCTCAAAGATCACCTAAAGTCACAGCAAGGCTTCCAAAACCATCAAGTCAAATGCAAGAAAGGTCTTCCAATAAAGTTATAAACACTCTTAGCAACATATCATGCATGCAACCAAAATAATCTAAATGCATAAAAAAAAAGTACGAAAAGAAAAAGAAAATCTTTTGGTTATTTTTTTTTAAAACCATAACATGCAAATACACTAATATGAACCTAATTAACATGCAAATACACTAATATGAACCTAATTAACATGCAAATACACTAATATGAACCTAATTAACATGCAAATACACTAATATGAACCTAATTATAAAGAGGAGGAAGAAAGTTTTGCAATAGAGAGAACACATGCTTACTCCCCCAAGCTTAATACAAACTCCGTCCTTGGAGTTGACAAGCAAAGAGAAAGTAATGGAGGAGGTAAGAGGTTTAAACTCTACCTTGGGAGGAGGCTTAGAACTCTCCTCTTTATCAGTGGATGTATCAAGAACCTCAAATGCTTCTTCATGTGCCTCCTCAATAGTAGTGCTATCAGGAAGCATGTATAATTCTTTCACCTCTTCCATGTCCAAGCTCGAGGCGTGGATAATTCCTTCACCTCTTCCATGTCCAAGCTCGAGGCATGGATAATTCCTTCACCTCTTTCATGTTCAAGCTCGAGGCATCGGTAATAGAAGCATATAACTTATCCTCGGTGTGGACCACTTTCTCAAAATATTATATCTCACCCTCTACTAGATTGACCCGATAAACTTTCTCTATCATGGGTCTCTTAAAAGTCTTTGAGAACTCAAACACAACCCTCTCATTGGCTACCTCGACCATGATTGTATCATTTTTACAGTTTATCATGACACCCAATGTCTTAAGAGCTTCCCTTCCACGAATGAGAGGAGTCTCGGGATCTTTCTCCATATCCATTACTACAAAATCGCATAGCACAAACACATGCCCAACTTGTATTGGAACGTCCTCCTACTCACCATGTGGCACTCTCACGGTTCGATCCGCCAATTGAATAGTCTTCCGCATAGGATGAAGAGGAAAGTTTCGGTGCTTAGCTATGGATAGAGGCATCAAACTCACACTTGCTCCTAAATCGGCCAATGCACCTTTAGGCTCCAAGTCACCTATCTTCACCGGCAAGGTGAAGCTTCCAGGGTCTCTTTGCTTCTTAGGCATGGCACATTCCACTAGAGTACTTACTTGGTATGGCAAGGTGATGATCTCATCTTCTAGTTTCCTTTTGTTGGAGAGGATTTCCTTCAAAAACTTAGCATAAGCCGGCATTTGAGACATTGCCTCAAGGAAAGGAATTTTGATTTAGAGGCCTTTTATTACATTGAGGAACTTGGAGAACATATCACTCAATTTCCTCTCCACCAACCTGTGAGGGTATGGAACCGGTGGCACATAAGTCTTAGTTGATGGAGATGATGGCAATGGAGCTTTGTCACCAACTTGAATTTGCGTCTTTTTCTTCTCCACATTTTCTCCTTCTCTTTCAACCTCCTCAACTTCAACTTCTTTCTCAACTTCATCAACTTCAACCTCCTTCTCTACCTCCTCAATTTCATTTTCTTCACTCTCATTGGGCATCTTGGAACCCTAACTTGTTCCCGACCTCAAATTAATAGCTCTGGCTTGGTGAAGGTTGGGGTTAGGAATTGGTTGGCCCGAAAGTTGGTTTGTAGGGGTTGAGGGTTTTTTCTCGGCTACTTGGATAATTTGGGTTTCAATCATTTTGTTATGGACTTGGAGCTCTTGAAACCTTTGCTCATGGCTTTGGAGAATATGGTTCATGGCTTGGAGTGGTTGGAGAATTTGGAGAGAGGTTGGCTAGGGAGATGGGGTAGGTTCGAGATCTTGTTTGGGGAATAGAGGATTAGGAGGAGCCTTTTGGAAATTACCTCTTTGGTGTGGAGTTTGGAAGACATTGGACCTGTGTGAGGATGAACCACCTTGGTTGTATTTTTGGTTATACCATTGCACATACTCTTGGTGTTGAGCTTGGTTGTACCCTTGTTGAGGTTGATTCCATCCTTGTTGAAGTTGGTTGAAGCCTTGATTATAGCCTTGTTGAGGTTGTTTCCAACCTCCTTGTTCATTGCTTATATACCCTTGGTTTCCTTGATAACCATCTCCTCTTGAATTTATCGCCGCCACATGCTTCGAATTTGTACCTCCACAATACGAAGTATCATGGTTAGTACCTCCACAAATATCACAAGAAAAGGAACTTACCATACATGTGATGGATTAGATGATGCGAGGTTGATCTTGGAGAGCTTCTTGCCAGCCTGGTCCATCTTAGCTTGAATTTAATCCATGGGATCCGATTTGAACTTACCACTCTTCTTAGGTTGGGCACCTCATCTTCTTCCACCCCATGAGTACCTCTTAATAACTGCATGAGTATATTGTTGTTGAACTCATGGTGAGGGAATGAACGGATCATCTCCTTGAACCGTTTCCAAGCTTCCACAAGTGTCTCATTGTTCTCTTTCTCAAATGAGGAGATTTTCCCCCTTATGTCTGTTGTTTTCCACATTGGAAAGTAAATCTTCAGAAAAGCCAATGTGACTTCCTCCCATGTAGTGAGGGAATTAGCAGGTAAGCTCTTGAGCCATGATTTTGCCTTTTAGGTAGAGAAGACCGGAATGGATGAATTTTAATGTAGTACGGAGAGGCGTCATTTATCGTTATCATGGAACATATCTCAAGAAACCTGTCAAGATGGTCAAGAGAATCTTCATCTGAACCCCCCATAAAATTGTTCAGCTTTCACCATCCGAGTGTATTGAGGATGAATGCTGAAATTACTAGTGGTGGTGGGGAGTCGAATACCACCTTGTAGAACATAGAAACCTTGATTTCTGAAATCCCTAAAGAGTTGTGCATTTGCTTCACCCATATCTGATTCAACATCACTTGTTGTACTTGATACTGGTGAAGATGGTTCGGAACCCAAAGATAAATTTTCCAAATTTCTCTGAAGCTTTCGCAAGGTACGATCGATTTCTAGATCCTACGAGGCTAAAGTTAAATAAGAACCGTGAGCTCTTCTTCTCATGTAACACAACACAGCTAAGCAGAGGATTAGCAAATAACAACCACAATTAAAAATAAAATAAAAGAAAAATCAACTAAACAACACTAAACTTAAATATACTTCAATCAATAGCATAATTTCCCCAACAACAATTTCCCCAAAAATCACTTTTCAAACAATATTTGTAACACCTAACAAGCAATTACTAAGAACGTAGTAAAGGCAAGTCAAGGGTCGATCCACATGGACTTTGGGATTAATCAAAGTCTAACAAGTCTAAATTACCTAATTGAAGTATTTTTGGGGGTTTTGAATGATTTTGTAACGACTAATAACTAACTATTATCACAGAACTAGCAAATAAATACAAGATGAAAATATCAATAAGGAAGACACTAGAGTTAAGGCTACTAGTATGAATCAAAATGGACAATGATCATTAATGCAATTGTTATTCAAAGGCGACAATTATGCAAGGTGTAGTTTTCCTCTAAAATACTCGAGTCCTCTCTCGAATGGTCCTCGAGAATAATCGCTTAATCAATCAACTAAATCCTCTCTCGAATAGTCTTTAGTCAATTAATAAGGATATTCAATAAGTACGGAAAACTCCAAATAAAAGGATCCCCTTAATTTCTACCAAATATCTTGGCCTTGAAATTAAGTTGATTCACGGGGATGAGAAATGAGTTCAAAATTCAATTAAGAATATTTGTAATCAAAATACCAAAGCATACATGCGATCAATATCTATCCTAAGGCATCAATATACCGAGATCAATCCATAATTATCATTCGACCATCACAATTAAATTAATAATACATGACAGTCTTAATTCATACTTTCACCCTAACCCTAGATAGGAGACTACTCACTAATCATGGAGTCTAATCATAAAAATCTAAAATTTGTAACTAATCTAGGGCTAAACATGATTAAGGGATGATTAATATAATAGAAATAAGCAATTATGGAACAATAATATAAGAGATCTAATACTATGGAAGAGGAGAGAATAACAATAACAAAGATGAATAAAACTAAAAATTTGCAAATTAGATTAATAAAAAGTACCTTGAATGAGCACAAATCAACAACTTTAATCTCTAAATCTCAAATCTAAGACAAAGCAATGGGGTTCTATCTCTAATATGAAACCCTAAATAACTCTCTCAAAACTAGAATAAAGCATAGTTCAAAAATAAAACATCCTTACTGTTATAATTAGGCACGAGGCCTAACAATTTTTGACGGAACATAAATGGTGCGAGCCCACCAAACACACTGATCTTGAAGTGCAACAATCTATCGATAGGTGCGGGTGCACCTCAGTAAGTGGTGCGGGCGCACCTCATTAGCTGGTGCGGGCGCACCAACTGTTATGCTCTGGTCGGATAGTTCAACTTAAAACGCTCATAACTCATTTGTTTTAGATCAAAATCAAGCTTATGACAAGTCGTTGGAAAGCTATCGAAACAAGCTTTCACTTCTAACTGTAATTACATTCATCCGATTTGTGGTTTGAATGTTATGTCCATTTTAAGTTCCCTGTACAAGATTCTATTGTGCAATGTGCTCCTTTGTGCGAGCGGATTTGGGGCTTGGTCTGAGCGCACCATTTCTCAACGTGTGCTATATTTTTTATTGCTTTCTTTGCCGACTCTACAACTCGTAACCGTCTTAGGTAGTCCCACCCATATTAAGAACATGACAAAACAGTGTGAAAGCAAATGTACTAGAAATTTGGTCAAAAATGACTGAAAATCTAGCAAAATATCACTATGATCAAGAATGATCAGGTGAATCAAATAGAAGGGGAAAGGGAGAAGAATGATGAGGGAAGAAAGGGTAGAAAGAGGATCAAAACTAGCAAAAAGGAGTCCATAAAGTGCATTAGAAAAGCACTTATCAGGTATCATTGGGTGACGTTTCAAAATTTAAGGTGGTCGAAGACTCACAAGATCATCTGAGAGTCTTCTCCATCTCTATGGCTTTCAAGGGCATGAGCAAGGACCTGTTTGCTTATGTCTTTCCAATGAATTTGGATGCAAATCCATCTAAATGGTACAGATCACTCAACAAAATAAAGCTCAATGATTTGGAGTGCGTCAGAGAAGAGTTGTTGGAATGCTCAACTTTCAGTTTCTCTCCATGAACTAGAGCTCACTAAATAAAATTACAATGAAGACTATGTCACCTTCCTTACTAGTTGTAGGAAAAAGGTCACCCAAATGACCAGGCCTTTCGAAGAGGATCAAAACCACATAGTGGTCCGTAACTTGCAATCTAAGTACAGTGATCAACTCAAATTCCATCCTATAGAATCCTTCTCCAAGCTCTATAAGGTTGGTCTAGTGATTGAGGAAGAGGTCCAACCCTCTAAAACTAAGGGTTACAACAACTTTTCCAAGAAAAACAACAATAACCCATATAGCTCCAAGAGCAATGATGTCACTCCCCTAAGCATGTCACTTAAAGAAGCCTTTAATAGGCTTAGTGCACGAGGAGCACTCGTTCAATTAGGCCCTACTCCGGACCTATCGATCTCCTGAAAGGAGGTCCAAGAAGTAGAACCCTAACTCTTATTGTGAACACCATCGAGGTAACGGACATCTGACATCCGAATGTCAAACCCTCAGGAACGCCCTGTAAGATATGGTTGATGATGGAAAACTTCCGGTTCCTCCTGCAGCAAAACTCAGCATTACCAACAAACCCTTGGGAAGTCTATCCATAATTAATGAGGCTTATTATTTATATTTTCGGTTTTCTGTGTTGAGTCGGACTAGCCATTTCTTTTCTTTCTTGTCGAGTCTATGTCACTCTAGGATTTTTATTCATGTGCCTTTCTTTCTTTTTCATTAACAAAAATCATTGCATTTCTTTTTCATTTTCATTGGCCTTTCATTATTAATGTTTTGAATTCAATGATGAAACCCAAATTAACTTGAATATCTAATGACCTTTGATTAAATTTTTATTAAAAAAATAAATCAAACAAAATGAAAAAAGGGCCACTTCGGATTGGGAGCTCATTTTCGTCTTCTCTCCATCAATCTCTTAAGCCAATTTCAACAAAGTTCCTTCAAACCAAAGAATTACTATAAAAAATCCTTCAAATCAAAGTTGCACAAAAAAAACTTCAAACCTTCCATATCCCAAAAACCATAGCAAAAACTTATGTTAAATCCTGAGTGCATAAAAAAATAACAAGTGCCAAACATAGAGATAGGAAAAAAAACAAAAGCATCAAAAAAGGACAAAAAAAACAAAGACAAGCTAGGGGGCTTGCAAAGATATATCTCCATTTTAAATGCTTCAATCCGGCCATCAAATCATCTACCTTAAACCAATCGAAAAGCCATAACCCTTACCTTGGTCTTTCTCATTCAACCAAAAAAAGCCATAAACCTTACCTTAGCATTTCAAGTAAAAAAAAGGCTATCCCGTAAAAAAAAAAGTTAAAAAAGGCTATAACCCTTACCTTGGCGATCCAATTAAACCTTCAACCAATCCTCAAACCATTTATACCCTCATATGAATCCTAATTCGTTCTATAAGATATGTCAAGAACTACGAATGGGTGATTCCACAACGATATGTAATAATCATCTTCTCGAGGTCCGACCACTTCAATAAAATAAATCAATCAAGGTCTCATGATTTACCTTTCTAGAATTTATGAGCATTATTCTCTCTAGATCATGTCACAGTCTCGAGTCTGAACATAACCACGTCAAAACCTTTTCCACCTATATCAATTTCAGTCACAAATTCAAACCATTGCATTTTTCGACCCAAACCCTCCTTTTCCCTTAAGGACTATCCGATACTTCCAAAATCTCTAGCGATATCTAACTCCACCTCAATCCAAATCAAGTGTCATTTAAATCTCAAACTTCAAGTACCTAGCTCAAGTCAAGTTTTTCCAAAGTGGACGCTTCCTACATTATGTGCTAGTAAATGTATTCCTCCTAATCAAACTCCGAATCCAAGTCAACATGCAAACCTCACTTACAGACCCAATTTTATCAAAATCAAACGATTTAAAAAAAAAAATCTATCTCCTCTCAGCTTTGCATAACCCTTGTCTTGCATAATGTCCAATGCATACTCATAGAGTCTAAGTCTGCATCCATCATTGCATTATTATGCATCATCATTAAATACTTTGTATGAATTAACCGAATTATTTGCACCTGACCTCTTTGCTAACATCTCATTTTGCAGGCTACTCGCATTGTTTGTGGTTGTCGTCTTGGAAACTAACATTGTTTCGTAGGAATTGGCAATATATAGAACAATTCAATATTACAGAACATCTAGAATTATTCTATGCCCCGAACTGAATACTTTGACTTTCAGTTCTTCAGCCTCAGTCAAAGTGGGAGCTTTCTAGACACATAATTGGTCCTAATTTGTCCAAACTGAAGTGGAGCAATTGGAGCCTGCCCAAAACCTTTTTGAGTCCAAATATGTTTAAAGCTCTTTTAAAATAAACTCAATTTCAAAGACCAATTAATTATTCATTATAATAAATTTATTCATTATACATTAATTTCATATTATTAAACTTTATAGTTTTAATACGTTATTCTTTGATAAAAATCAATAAAAGATAAGATAAAATAGTAATGTAAATATTGAATTGAAAATTTGGATAAAGCAAAAGCATGCGTAGAGTGCATCCATCATGCGCACCATGCAGGCCATGTGCACACTCGCAAGACCCGTGCGTCAAGCACATGTGTCCTATGTGGTGCAAATGCTATTTTTTCTCCGCGGCACGATTTATGAAAACTTCAATCCAGATTTTGCTATGAATACGACAATTGTTATCACTCATTTTTTCTCATGATTTTTTAACACTATTCTTCAACATGTTCAAGATTAGAAGTTTCTCAAAAACTCTCTCAAACACATCTAAACTACATTCAAACACTCATTCAAACATATTCAAACAAGAATGTTCATTCTTCATACTACTTCAAATCTTCATTCATACTACATTTTTTAATGCGGAAGATTTGAGTCCTCTAATGTCTGTAAGGTCAGACCTAGGCGATAAATGTGTAATTCTTGAGGGTCAATTCCAATTTCATTCCTTTATATACTAACGATGTACTTTTCATGATGTAGGAATTAAATTCATAAACACGTGTGCAATCTTGTATATATTTTTTATCATCTTTCTTTTCCTCTTTCATGATTATATACTTATACAACTGTTGTATGCCATTTAATTGCGATTGCCTAATCACCACTATTATATTTATTTGCTAATTCAAACATGCAAAATAGTTAAATCACGCCTAATCAGATAAATTGAATAACCTATCTAGCTATCTATTAATCTCGTGATTTTAACAAAGTGATCACCAAAATGTGATCTTATGGGCTACAAAGTCTTTAACATGTTTGTCTTTTATGCAATTAATCAAATTATGTTCGTTCAATTAAATATCTCATTGAAATAAATTATGGAAATTCACCCAGAACTCAAAATCTGTTATTTTGGGTTTATTAGTTTTTTTTATACTAAAAACTGATTGGCGACTCTGCTTCAAACCAAAACATTTAAAAGTTGTGTAGGCTAAAACATGATTTTACACGTCTACGCTAAGGAAGAGGTTCAATTTAATAGATTTGCCATATGTTTATCAATTTATGCTTTGTAAATTTCTATGTCTCTTCATTTGACGATCACTCAATGATATAAACCAATACGAGCATGTGTTTCAATACGTTTGATGTTAAATAGTTGCTTTTGCTTGAACATTAGCATCATCATCACAATAAGATCTATTAATCTAGGATAAACACCAAGTTTAGGGACAATCTCTATAATCTAAACACCTTCCTTTGTTACTTCCATAACAACAATATACTTAACTTCTATTATAGATCATTCCGAGCATTTGCTTTGCAATGAACTCTTATAGATCATAAATCTTCCCTTTAGACGAAAGATGAAACCAAATAGGATTAAAATCATCTTTGTCATTCTTGAATTCGCAATAATTTGTTAATATATATCTTGTTTTAGCTTCCATTTATACTTTAAGGAATCATCTTTAATACTTCTCAAATATTTTGGATATTCTAAACTGCATTTTATTGTCCCACACTTGGATTTGATTAAAAACCGTTACTTATGACCAGGATAGTAAGTCCTATGCAGAAGCATAAAGTGTCTTGCTCATATGTTTTAGCTCATCAAGATCAAAAGAGCATTGATTCTTGCGAAGTGACACGCCATGTTTCATATGTAGAATACTCTCTTAAGTTTTTCATTTCAATCAAGCAAGAACATTTAACTTCCTTGGCTTACTCCTATTATTCTCTTAGATGTATCCCTATGGATTTTGATCCCTAGAATGTACTCCATTTTCCTAATTTTTTCATAGAGAAATAGTTTCCAAGCCATACCTTTATAAATTCTAGCATAGGAACAATTTTTCCAATGAGAAGCATATCATCCACATACAAGACTAGGAAAACCACATCGCTCCCGCTAGTTTTCTTATACAAACAAAATTCTTCTTCATTTATGAGAATACCAAACTGTTTGATTAACTCATCAAATTGAATATTCCAACTCCGGGTTGCTTACTTCAATCTATAATTGGACTTCTAATGCTTACATACCTTCTTACGATTTTCTAGATCCTCAAAACCTTTAGGTTGTGTCATGTACATATCCTCTTTTAAATAATTACTTAGAAAATCGTTTTTGTTAAAGCCTTTTGTAATCTATCTTAATTTGAAAATAGTTATGTTTCCATTGTTTTCAACTAGTGAAACCATTTGCATCTTATAGGTGTTATCCCATATGGAAAATCAACCAAGTTCCAAACTTGATACTCATACATGGAAATCTATCTCAGACTTGATGGCATCAAGCCATTTTTTCGGAGCCTAAACTCATCATAGCTTATTTGTCGGTGTTAAACTCTCTACTTTTCAAAAGTAAGATTTCATAAATCTCAGTCACCAAAAAACCCAATAATTTTCCCGAAGTTCTAGGCTTATCAGACCTGTGTGGAGCTACGATAACAGTAGAAGAATTCACAACAAATTGTGGATCCTTGCAAGAATCATATTCTATTGGGATGGAAGAAGGTCTACATGTGGAATGCACCTAATCCTAGATTTAATCTACATCAAGTTGTACCGCATCTAACGTGGTGTGAACCATGTCCATTTGTTGCTCGTCTCGAATTTATGTGAGAATATTACTTCCACTTGCGTGCCTTTTTGAAATTAATATATTTTTCCATAAAGTAGTCACCATATCGAGCAATAAACATGTTGTACTTAGTTGGATTCTTTCTGTATTAACACCTTGTATGTTTATGCTAACCTACCATGAAACATTTATCTGATGTGGTTATAAGCTTCTCATAATATAAACAATTTATGTAAGCTTATAACCTAAGATTTTACAAAACCCAATTTAGGAACATTTCTCACATCTCAAATGGATTCATATCTATAGCTTTTGATGGATTCATACTTAATGTAGAAGTATTAGTACTTTCGAGAGCTCATATTTAGAAAGATTTCTTAGAATAATATTGAAAGAATAACAAAACTGATCATAAAATGAACCATATTGATTATGATTTGAAATTTCCTTGTTGACACACATTGGACGTGTTCATGGTGGAGATAATTGTGAAAATTTTCCACAAATTTTAAGATGATTATTAAATTCTTGACGCAAGTATTCCCCATCCATGATCAGATCATAATGTGTTTACTTTCTTGCTAAGTTGATTCTCTACTTTATTATGAAATTATTTGAATTTTCAAACAATTCATACTTTTACTTCATTTAAAAACTACAGTTATTTAAATCTTCATTTACGTGATAAATTATCTATAGCCATCTCTTGCACTTGTACTCATTGGTCCATTTACATCTACATGTATTAAGCCAAGTTCTCAACTTTTCTAGTAAAAATTTGATTTTGTCAATTTCCTATTAAACATGATTCACATACTTCAATTGATTTAAAATCAAATGACTAAAGCCCATCCCTCTGGATCTTCTGTATGAGTTTTTGGTTAACGTATCTTAAACGACAATGCTATATATAGATCAGAGGGATTTGAATCATTTTAATTTTTTTCTTTATTTATGTTATAAGCATGGCAATCTAGATCTGGTATGTAGAGGCCAATAATTAAAGCATTTGGCATAAAGCATCTCATCCTAATAAACATGACTAACAATTATTTTTTATAAAGAATGTAACCTTTTCATAATTTGAAAAATTTGAAATTAATTTTTTTGGTAAACTTTAGAAACAAAACAACAATTATTTAGTTCTAATATCAGATCAAGAGGCAAAGGCAGACTATTATAAAGTGGAAACTCGTACTCATTTACATATCAATAGTATAATGATCCTTCTAGTTCTTACATATTCAAAATAACGTGAAAAACACAAGTACCATCTAATAACCAAGAGGAAAAGTTTTTTAAATTAATTTCAATAACATAAAAATCTGAAGATGAAACTATTTTCCTTTCTTATGACTTTTCAAGCTCTTTTGGCAATTTCTTTTAAATGGCTTACTCCAACTTCAAGTACAAACACATGTTTGTAGTAGCTATTTGCTTTTCAATTAGTAACGTATTTGTGTTTGCCTTAACCTGCCACATTTCTTATATTCAGTAACCCTATCCTTCCTAAACACTTTTCCTTTGTTAATCATTAGAACTTCTTTCTTTGATTCAACATGATGTTTTGCTGAACCATTTTAAGCATTCCATCCAGTTCAACTAGAACCAAATTTGGGGTATCATGAATATTCACTCTTTCTTTAGATTTAAGAATAATTTTCATATTTCTTTTTTCAATCAAGGAATTTCTTCGCATTAAATATGTCATTCTTAAGGACCTAACATGAATTATACTTGTTTATAAGACCATAGTAGTTGTAGGTGTGATTTTATTTTCGCCTACCGCGGTGTGAGTGCGTATTTGACTACCCCATTGTTAAGGTTTTATTAAAATTTGTTTTGAAGTCGCCAACAAGTCTTTTAGAGGAAAACTTATAAACCTAATTGGATGTTGAAAACTGTAGGGACATCTTAGGGACTTATCCAATATTGTTTTCTCTATCCTGACTCCATAGATGGTCAAAATGAACCATAGATTGAGTTCGGCGGTGAGGGTACAACATGGTCAGCAACCATGTTGCCCATTGCTGGCCTCTACTAAATATCAATTCATATCATAGTTTTTTGCTAAAGAATAATCACAGAATATTTTTATACACCCTAAAAATATTAGTAAAAGTTGGTTCAGGAAACACATAAAAGACTATTTTTTAGTGACAAGTAATTAAGCAATAATATTACAAGGTACCTAGCACGTTGTCCAAATAATCTGAATTAGTGAGAATAGTTTCTTAGGTCTTGTTTAGCAATAATAACATGTGGATGATAAAAATCATGCATAAGACAATTAAAACAACATGAATATTATATAGGAAAATATGAGTTAAAGAAATTAGAATGTACAATAAACACGATTATTTATATCATATCTACATCTTAACAAGAAATTGCTAGTAACTTCCAGGCAATAAATATAATAGAATTGTTCAAGAGTCCTCAGGAATTATACCTACGCGGTTTTGGTCGAAGAGCGTAACGACCTTCCGGCGGAGCAATCGTGGAACCAAAAGCGTGGTATGTTTAAGAACTCGAAAAGGATTGATGTGTTTGATGTGTTTGGGGTATTTGGAGGTTCGGAATATGGTTCGTAAGTATTCGGAATTTTAAGTGCTCGAGAAAAATAATAATTAAAAAGCCGTACTGCATTCGGGAAATCACATGTATTTATAGAAAACAAGTTACTGCGCTTATGGCGCCCCCTATGCCAGGTGCAGGCTGACGTGTGAGGCGCAGATCCACGTGTCAGGTGCACATTGGTGCGCCTGACGCGGCAAGCCCAATAAGAATCGTACACGTGGTACGCGTATTTTAAATAAGATAGAAAAGAAAAGATGCGTCTCACACAGAGATGTGTGCTGGGCGCAGGACTCTGTGTGAGTCACAAATCCACGTGTCAGGCGCAGATTGATGCGCCTGACACAGCTCGGCCAATGCGCTGGGCGCACGTGGCACGATAGGTGCACCACCTGCGTTCAGCTCATTTGCCGACCTTTTTTCCTTAAATGCGTTTTAGAAGATATTTGTCATCCCTTAAAATCCGGAGATTGAGTTTTGTGGAATAAAAATCAGATTTGCATTTATTAGAATATTTATTACAAATAATAAATAAACAATTGGGCTTGTAAAATATTTTAAATGGACTCAATATATTTATGGGTTTATGTTATACAATTAATTATCATGAATAATTAATTGGGCTTTATAATAAGATTTCAAAACACTCTTTAAAATGATTTTGGGTTAGCTCTTCGGATTTCTCTTCTTTTGGGTTGCGCCAACTAATACCGCAATATGTTTCATCATTGGACACCTTAAATGGGGAGACACGATTAGGTGTCTATAGAAGCCCCCACTTTGACCGAGGTTTGTAAAACCGAAAGTCAAAGTATATGTGTCGGGACGGAGAATGATTCTAGATGCTCTGCAATCCAAAATCACTCTTTTGCGCCTGTACCTACAAGATAAGCAAAAGCTTCAGGAACAGGCATTTGTAAATATGTAAAATGAGATGGTGTGTTAAAAAGGTGTCATGAGCTATTTTCGGCCCGGCTTATGTCGAAGTCTGTCTCAATGGGTAATGGTCCGTAGACCTGGCGCTTGTCTATCGCCTTTTTATTAATGATGGTCCACAGACCTGACGGTTGTTTGTCGCCTTTCATTTGATGATGGTCCGCAGACCTGGCGGTTGTTTGTCGCCTTTTTGATTGATGGTGGTCCGCAGACCTGGCGGTTGTTTGTCGCCTTTTGGGTTTTCCAGAGTATTTGTTGCTTTCTGAGCAATGTACGTTTGAAATTTTGAAATCATTTAGAACTGAAGAAGTGGACTCCGCTTTGGCAATGAAGCCCCGAAGCGCATTGTACAGGCTTGTGCGCAGCGGGCTCGCTTGTGCGGCTTGGCTTGCGCTTGGTGCGGCGATCTTGTCGCGGGGACGCACCATGTATATAGCGCTTGTCTTTCATTGTTATATCGTAATAGTCCGCAGACCTTGGCGGGAAATAACTCGTATAGAGTTGTTCAATGTTGGGTACAAAAAGTTTATTCGCATGAAAGGAATTATTCGAGGTAGATTGATTTGGGTTAAAAGCAATTGGAATAGAAATAACTTACGAAAAGTTCATTCGCTCAAAGCGAGAAGGAATAACTTGCGGAAATTTCATTCGCTAAAAAGCGAGAGCTATAACTTACGGAAATTTCATTCGCTAAAAAGCGAGAGATATAACTTACGAAAAGTTCATTCGCTAAAAAGTGAGAGATATAACTTACGAAAAGTTCATTGGCTAAAAAGCGAGATATATAACTTACGAAAAGTTCATTCGCTAAAAAGCTAGAAACATAACTTACGAAAAGTTCATTCGCTAAAAAGCGAGAAATATAACTTACGAAAAGTTCATTCGCTAAAAGCGAGAGATACAACTTACGAAAAGTTCATTCGCGAAAATGCGAGAAATATAACTTGCGAAAAGTTCATTCGCTAAAGAGCGAGAAGGGATAGGACATACGATGACCTAAAGTATTAGAATATAGTTCAACTGTGTGACACTAGAATGCAGAATGTGTATAAGATGTGTGTGTATGTGTAAGATGTGACACTAGACATGAAAATCCTTGTGTGCATATGTGTGTGCGACTCCATGACTTATGCTAGAATCCTATGGCTGAGGACGAAGGATGCAATGCTTGACACAATGATTGATATCGATATGTAATGCAAATGCAGAGTTATGACACTAATGCAGAAGATATGATATGATGCTTTGTTGTTCCTCTAAGCTCAATTTTTTCGTTTAGAAAACTGTTTTTGAAAAAGGAGAAATGGGAAGCCCCCAAGGATGATCCACGTAGGTTATGGTTGATTCGAAATGCGTTGTAGTTGTTACGGGCCTAAGTGAGCCTATAAAGCAGTTAGGATCTCGTATGGGTGTGGAACCCACAATCTTTTATATCGACTCGTAATGAAGTCCTTATCAAGGTACACATGAAGCCTATGAAAGAGGAAAAATGGGAAGCCCCCAAGGATGATCTATTCAGTTAATGGATGATGTTGGATTTGAAATTCGTTGTAGTCCTCGTAATGCTTGAGTTGTATATGCTTCGAGTTTCGTATGCCAAGGGCCTAAGTGAGCCCACAAATAGGTGTGATCTTGTATCTGCGTGGGTTTAAAGCCCAAGATGTCACATATATGGACTCGTAATGAAGTCCTTCAATAGGTCTGAACTTGGAGCCTATGATTTTCTAGGTGGTCCAGTGATGAAGCCCCCAATAAGATGGAGTTGATGAAGTACCCAGCTTGATTGCTTGATTTTGAAGATATCTCATCACGCTTAGTGGAAGTTTCGACCAAAGATTCCATATAGGGTTCCTAAGGTGAGAAGACAAGAAAGGCCAAAGAATGGAACACTCAAAGGTGAAGCGCGGTCATAGCGCTGAGTGTTGAAAGGTTATGCTAAGGTTGGCTTAGAAGCGATAATGTAGTTGAGAAAACGGAAAGGAATAAGAATAAGAAAAAGGCAGAGTCATAATGAATCGACTCACGCAATGAGGTAGGCTAATGATGCAGGTTCGAATACCAGTCTAGTTCTAAGGGTAGGGATGAGCATTGAAAATTCGTGATTTTTGGGCGATCGCGCTTTTCTCATGGGCCTAGGCGAGCCTTAAAAAAATAAGTTTTCAATTAAAATGGTCGGGCCTCAAAAGAGGTTGCCTACTTATCCACGATGGAATCAGGCCAGTCGTAACTCTTAGCATTTTAATTGGTGGCCTAGCATTTTGCTTTGGAGTCATTTGCAATGAATTAGGCGTTGATTTGGATGAGGTCTTCGGCAAGGGGGGATAATGATGTAGGTTTGGTTTGGTTTAAAGAGGTCGGACCTTAGGGTGTGGTTTCCAACGTATCTTTAGCAGAATCAGACCATTCGTAGTTCAGGCCAATGAATGAGAAGGTGCCCTGACTTTTGCCTAAGTCGCCCTTATGGGTTTTCGACCTAGCGGGCTTTGGTTTTGTCTTTTAGGGCTTATTGGGATGCAAGGTGGTTCTGGGTTGTTTATGAGAAGGTTTAACAGAGGTATGATTTAGCTTGCAATGGTGTTTGGTTATGGAGGTCAAGGCCTTTTGGTTAAAGTTGGAGTTTTGAAAGAAGTACATTTGACAAAGCTATTGATGAGCTTATTTGCAACACTTCATTTTTTGATATTTTGCACTCTTTTTTTTTCATCATTTTTTGCTTTTGCTTATTTTTTTTTTGCTTTTGCTTTTTCGCTTTTATATTTTATTTGCTTTGTTTTTTTATGTTGCTCTCTTTTTTTTGCTTGCCATTTACATTGAATTGTTGTCAAATGTACTTCCCATGAGGTAGGTTAAAGGAGAATGGATGTTATGTATTTAGGTTGAAATGGATGATAAGGATTGGAGAAAGGAAGGGATGCCTCTTTTATGCCAATTATGTTCATTGCCTTTATTAGAATAGTCATGAGAAATGTAAATTTATTTCCTTTAAGGCGACAATCGTGATTTTCATTGATGCTCATTAATGCAACGTTAGAAAATAGATAAATACTCATTTGTTATTTGAAAATTATGAGTACATGCACTAAGAGGAAAAATCCTATATTAGACTGGGCAAAATAAGAGAGATGAAATAGAAAATGAAATCCTAAGTCTAGACACCTACGTTGCGTAACGAGACAGCTTCGTCGCGTCGGTCTTCATGAGGTCTTTTTCTAAATGAAAAGAGAAGAAGTGTATTTTTTTTCGTGTTGATTGGGCCTAAGCGAGTCCGAACCTTTTAGTTAATATATGCTATTAGGACTGGGGTTGTGTCTTTGTAGTCTGGATCTGATATCAATTCAAGCCTTTTGTCATTGATCATATCTTGGATAATCGCCTTAAGGCCCATACACCTTTCAGTGTGGTGACCTCTCCCCCTGTGGTATTCGCAATAAGAGTCTTTATCCCACATCGGATTTCTTTCCTCTTTAGGTGGGTCTTCTAGGAGTCCAATCGGGGAAATCGCACCTTTAGCCTAGAGTTGGTAAAAATTTGAGAATAGATCATTTTCAGTGGGGTAAAGGTCTTTTGTGCCCGTCGAGGTTTTACATAATCATTTGTACCCATGTCAGCGACATCCATCGTATTTGGGGCCTTGTTCAAGAGAATTGAAGGCCTTCCATCTTCTATCATGTCATGGGTAAGGTGCTTTAACCTATAACAATCGTTAGTTCTATGTCCATTTCCTCCATAGTACTTGCAATAGGCATTTTTGTCCTAATTTGGCCCCTTTTTGTCTTCCTTAGGATCTGGCGTGGGTCCTATAGGGTTGAGCAATTTTCTAAAATGAAGATACTCGAATATGTAACCATAGCTCATGTGTAAGGATATGAACTATGTCTTATATTTTCTTTTAGGCATAGTAAGAGTTAATGCAGGTCTGGAATGTATCTCAGAGGTTTTCTTTGTTTCCGTAGATACTTGGGTGTTGGGTGAATCGTCAATAATTCTTTTGCCTCCTCTGGAAAGAGGCGACCTTTCAGAGACTTATTTGATGGAAGAATTTATCAGCAGACTGTATTGTGCGATGTCATACAGTTCATTGATCCTTTGTTGGTCAGTTGCTATTGCACCAAAACTATCTGGTGCCTTGTAAGATGCACTACGCTTCTCTTCAAGAACAGTGTAGTGTGCCTCTAGTCTGACGACACTACAAGATCTACCAGTATACCCTTCAACTCATCAACCTGTTCTTGAAGTGTGCTTAACATATTGTGCATTTCCTACAATGGATCATCAAGCAGGAGATTAGAAATGGAGTGATGGTGGAGAGAAAGGAATGAAATGGAAGAATGTATGTTTGTTTTAAAAGTTGAGCTTTTAGGAACGAATCTGAATATCCTAAATGCATGATGATTTTTTTTTTTGGATGCACCTAGACTTAATGCATGTATGCATGACTCAATTTATGCGTTCGAACCTGTAAAGGCTGGCTACATATCCCCAAAAGAGGGAATCAGATTGCTTGTAGTTCAGGACTACTAAATGCGGAATGCATGAGATGAAATGGAGAGCATGGATGCAATGAGACTCTTATGGACTCTAGTTATGCATGAAGTGCATGAATGATGGACTATGCAATGCAAAAGGATCCTAGTATGAATGCAATCCTAATGGATATGAAATTCTAATGATTTCAGAATCCTAATGACTTTAGAATTTTAGACTTGGTAAGCTTTTAAGGATGCTAGACTCCTAATATGCATGAAACTCTAGTGGAACTAGACTCCTAAAACTGGCGGAATTATGATGGGTTTAGACTCCTAATATGGCAGAACTCTAACGGATTCGACACTCCTAAGACGAACGGAATTCTAATGGATTTAGACTCCTAAAATGGGCGAACCTAGACGGGGTCAAGACTGCTGACTTAAATAGAGTTAGATGAGGTGAAGAACTCTAAATGGAGTGAAACTGGACGAATCTAGACATTTGGGTCAGACGAACTTCTAGTGCTGTTAGAATTCCTAAGCGGATGAGACTTTCACAACCTGATGGACACTAAAAGGAATCATATATCATGTGCACATAAAGGATGGATAATATACATAAAAAGATATGATATAGGATGATGGATGACTTTTTGAAACGGATAGGAGATAGAAGATGAGATGAAATTTCAAAAAAGATAGGAACTTTTGTGAAGATAAAGTGACAGGCTAAAGTCGTATCACCTTATCAAGAATAACCTAAGGTTCACTAACTAGTAGTCAAGGAAGTCAGGATCGAATCCCCAAGGAGAAAGTTATACTTATTGTATCTGAATTTTAATATTATAATAACTAGATCAGATGAAAAGAGTTGTTTTACTGAACTAAGCAAATAACAGAATTGAATATGAAGGTATGAATCAATTAATAGAGAACTAGGACTATGGATCACTATGCATACAATTCGGGAAATCAGAGACGATTAATAACCACCTAATAAGTCAATTTATCTAGGGCACCTGTAATTTCTCTCGAACATTACCTCCCTCAAAGATCACCTAGCCGCTCTCGCATGGTCCAGGATCACTAAGCCTAATGATTAAAAGCCTATACGAAATCTCTCCTCTCGAAGCAGATTCAATATTGCGATAATAGAAATACAAATCAGGCCTAATTTATAAATCTAGCATGAACGATTCAATCACAGGAAACAATTGAAATACAAGGTAATTATACTAATCTATCAATCCCTCATTGCATACATAGGTCCCCACAATCCTAGAAATAAAACTACTCACTCATACTTGCGAAAACAATAACAAAATCAATGTAAAAATTCATACTTTGAATCATTGCAAATAACTAAGAAATCAATCCAATCAATAATAGAGCAAGCAATCAATAATGGAGAAAGCAATGAAGAAGATTACCAAATTAAACAACAATATTGATCTTGCAAGTAATCCCAATGTTTGATCTTGAATCCAAAGTGAAAAGTAGTAAACTAGGGTTCTTGAGAGAAAACTATGAAGAATAATCACTAAAAAACAAAAGATCCTTAATAATATTCTGATTTTGCTATTTATACTAAAACCTAAAACAACTAGGAGAAGTCTTATAAAAATAGCCCGAAAATCATTAAATGCGCGTGTCGGGTCAGTTACCCGATCGGGCCAAGTATGCCCGATGAAATCGGGCTCAATAAAGCATCAGCGCTCAAAAACGAACATCGCCCGATGTAATCGGGCTGACACGCCCGATACAATCGGGCGGCCCAACACTTCTCAGCAGCGCGCACAGAACTTCGCTCAAACACGCCCGATGCAATCAGGCCGAATCTCCCGATCGGGCTTCTCAACGAAATAACGACAGGGCGAAAGCGCCCGATCGGGCCCGCAACAAAGCTGATTGTCTCTCGTGTGGGCGCCCGATCGGGCGTGTCTTTGCCCGTCGAATCGGGCGTGTCTGCCCGTCGGATCGGGCCTGGGCATATTTCTCCGTTCTTGGCTTCAATACCAAGTCTTCAATTCTTCCTTTGCTCAAGGGTCCCGGAAAGTATCCTCGGGACTTTGGAACTCAGCATAAAACCTCTCCAGTCCAGTGTAGCGGTCAAATAATAGTAGAAAATAGGGAAATAATTCCCTAAAACCTGCAATTCGACACAGAACAGAAAACCACAACTAGATGGAGAAAGTTAGCACAAAATGACTCCAAAGAGCACCATTAGGATCCTTTTTAGCTTATAAGTAGGGGGAAAAACTCTATATAAAACCATAACATCAAACTCCCCCAAGCTAAAACCTTTGCTTGTCCCCAAGCAAAGCACAACATGAATAAGAATAAAATTGCTTCACCTCTCAGATAAGAAATTTCAAACTCAAATATTTTCAACTTAAAATCGTTCAAGCAAGCAAAATATAAGTTTAGTTGCTCAGATCACCCTGACCACCAATCACCTAAGCAAACCATCAGACGCAGCTGCCCTACATATCATGCAAATCTTGAAAAGGTGCTCACCGAGGTGTCACTCCTCTCAATTTTGTGGCGAGCATAAAGTGTGCCCGATCGCTCATCAACCCAACCATAATATCCCTTCCCACTCACATTCTCATGTGTTTAGAAAGGTATAAAATCGCTCATCCTAATCAGGTCGACTTAAATAACAAACTTAATCTTCAACTTTGGCATATTGACTCAGTATCATTCCAATAAACAATCAAACACGTGCTCAAAAGGTCTTTCTCAGGGTTGTAATGGGGCTCGGGTAAAAGTTCGGAAATTATTTAAGGAATGTGGTGGAAAAGCCAAGAAAAGGGGAGCAAAAACACTAGTAAGAGTAGGTGTGGTCGAAACAACTCCCATAGCATCAACAACATGACCAAGATAATAACCAACTCCGAAATTTCACGAACCAACCAATAATTGTCTCCTTCAATATAATTCTCATGAATTTCTTGAAACTTAATGAGTGCAGATCATGGAGACTTTTCATGTATTATTTCTTATCTTTCTTTTTATTTGTTTTTCTTTCTTTTTCACTTTACTTTGTACCAACATAACATTATTTTCCAACCACCCTACGGAATCAACCACACGATATAATATCAACCTAACAAATGCTCCCCCAAGCTAGGCTTGGGACAATAGTCATTGTAAAGGCTCAAGGCGTAGAAATTTGGTAAAAGAAGAATTGAGAAACTTACCTGAGATGTTTCACGGCGAAGACCACCGGAGATTGCTTACCGGCAATCTCTGTCACAGTTGGAGAGTTTTTGCCCACAAAAATACAAGTATTTATGCGATTCGAAAATTAGGGTTTTTTTCCAAATTAGGGTTTTGATTTAGGGATGAAATTGAACCAATTTCATGTAATTGATTGAGGGCTTTGGTTCGAATTTGAGTAATAAATCTTGGGTAAGTTTTAATCTTAAGAAATTTTGCTTCTTTAAAGGTATTTAGCTCATATCTTCTTTCTCGCGCAACTAGCCTCAAAGCGACAAAGGCGGCCTACTAAGACGACAACAACACGAGCATACATTCTAGAATTACGATGTAAAACCTAAACAAACAGGATCAAATGTAACAAAGGAAACATAAGAGACATATGACAATTCCTAATATTGCCATGCTTTATACAAGTAAATTAGTGGAAAAGAACAAAATTTGGTTCATATTATCAATCACATTTCAAAAACAAATTTTACATTAACAAAGACCTATTATCACTTCAAAACAAACCAGGCTCAAGTAATTCCTCAAATCCAACAAAATTCCAATCTTATCTCAACAAGACAAGAGCAACATGTGATGTACGAGTTGTCGGAAGTATGGGTTTTTCGGCTTTTAGACAGTCAAACATCAACGTATGCTAAAAGTATCCCACCATTTCTCATATTGATATCACTCTAAAAAAACTCAACAACAACCAGCAAAGCTTAGATCTTCATATATATCTCTTTAAATCACAGGAGAAATGCCCAAAGATTGCATCTTTTTCTTATTTTTCAAATATCTACTCTGATTTTTTTCTCACATTTTCCAATAATTTAGCAATAAAAAACATCTGAAAATAGGGGAAAAAATTGTCGAAATGAAGATTATTTACATTAGCTTTCCCTTTCCTCTTGCTCCCTGGAGTCTCCTCCCTCGCACCACCACAACCACAACCACCACCAAGCTCCATTCTCTTTTTCTTCCTCCTGTGTTCCTCCTCACGGTTTCGTTTAAAAAAAAAAGAAGAAGAAGATCGTAATAACTAAAAAGCGATCATAATAACTAAAACGAAGAAGATTAAGGAGTAAAACTGATATTTGATTGATAAGATGGAAATTCACAGTAAAACAAATATAGTACCAAGCATTCGAGAGGCTTGTTTCTCTCCCAAAACTAAACTACTAAATCCTCCAATATTTTCTTCATATCTTTTCTTTCAAATTACTCTTCTATATAGAGTATTTCACTTAATAAACTACCTATCTTATTCCCCCAGTTACTAATCCAGAAAATACCTAAATTACCCTCCCTTTAATATCTGTTCATTACATTTTCTTTCCTTCCTTTCCTTAACCCAGTTTAACTCTCCATCTTCCTCATCCAAACACATTGTAGAAGTTTTTGAGTCAGCTACAGAAGAAGTTATCTATTTCCTATTAAAATTTATGACATGAAAGTTTCTGGAACATGGAATTCCCATCTCCAAGAAGAGTCTGCACAACAGTTCCTCCTCTATCCTGCATACTTGCAAATTATTAATGCTCCATTTCACAATCATGTTGCACTAATTTTTGTATTAAGATATATCACAATGACAGCCTCTGTAAGAATTCAATGAGTTTTTTTTTCTTACAAGTCCAATAATGATGCAGGCATCCGAACCCTAATCAATTGGCGTAAACAACAAATTCAGATCAGACAACCATTGGTCATACCAGTGAGTATTTTAGCTAAGTACTTTTGTTTCTTTTTATGGTCGAATAGACCCTAAGTGCTTCAGTTAACCTTTAAGGATAATAGTTAATCACTTTCACTTAGTTGGTCGGCCACTCCTATCAAGAAAGAACATCTGAATCAAGGGACTCTAAGGACGGAAAGCATTAGGATCGGTGATCACAATGCTTGCAACCAAAGGATAACTTCTAAGCTTAAACACCAAGAGTTAGGATATCAATTATCAAGTCTCACCCAAGAACTTTCATACCTAAGGCCTCAGCGTGTCAAGTGTGAGGTCTAGCGAGTGAACTCTGAAGCTAAACTTTGATAAGCTAAATGAGGAACAAAGAAGGTCAATTATGTTTAACTAAGTGTGATCAAGCTACGACACACATAAATCACATGGTTCCTCAATCATTGCAATCTGGAGCATCCTTTTTAGTTAAGGCATTAAGATAGAAGCAGTGATGAGTGATGATGACGGACTAAAGAAAAAGGAGCAAATGGCAGTAACAACAGCATGGCGGCAATGCAAGCTGCATTCGAAACTATAGCAGCTAGCTCACTCAGAGCAACCTCTTCACTTTTGTTCTTTACCTTTATATTGGTTGTAACTTAGACAAAATAGAACCTATTTCAGTTTCGAGGCATTTTTCTATAAATAGAGCCTTGGTTCGCCTTGGTTCCCATTTTTAATCACATAATACTTTTGTAATGAATGAATGTATAGGAGTTCCGTTTTAGATTTCTAAGTTCAAGGTTCAAGGAATAGCCTAGAGTGTTAATGATATATTTTACTTAATTGTGAATCAACTATCACTTCCAACATGACTAACTTGTTCTAAGCTTAGAAGCATAGTCCTTAAGAGCCAAGCTTTTATCGATATAACATCGACATTTCCAATTCCATAAAAATGCAAACTATAATGGGTTCACTAAAAGATTGAAATTTCAATAACAAATGAATGAAAAAATAAAACTAACCAGTAATTAGAAGTAACCCAGATGAGAGTTGCTTCAAAAATACAAGTTGTTTTCCCTTAAACCTCCCAACTAATACAATCAACACTTTCCCAGGTGTGATACTTGCCATGCACATTTCCCGATAAATTCAAAATATTACTCAAAAAAAAAAAAAGATTCACCCGAAAAAGTAAAAATGACAAAACCTGAGCTTGGTGAGTTTGGTTTTGTGCTTGTTGATCAACGGCTTCTTGATGTCATCGGCTTTGGTCTCCTCCCTCGTGCCACCACAAGTCACAACCACCACAAATTGGCTGAGAAAAGCTGGAAGAACTCCCAGCAGCGGCATCAACAGAAGCCCACACAGAGAGACAGTATAGAGAGGTTGATCCATCCACCTCAACTTAATGGCGTCATGCCCTTGTTGTTCCACATTACAGCTTTCATTCGAGTACGTCTTCAGCAGCATCTTGCTTTGAAATACCTCTCTCTCGTTCCTTTCGACACACCGAAATCCTATTTGCTCCATTCGCCTTTTCCAGTTTCCAAACTTCTCATGCTTTTCAATCATATCACTCCCTTCACAAGCAACTATGTTTCTAATTACGCGTCTCCAAATTCAGCTACACAATTTCCTATCGAAGTAGCCTACGCCCACCTAAAGCATAACCAAATACTTATATCAGCTTACAGCTCAAATCTCAGACTCCCTCCACGCAAAATTGGTCATATTGTCCTAGTAGATCGTAATCAGGGAGTTTGACATGTTTCCAAACCCTTTGTACAATTCGTATCCCTCCCACCATCTTCACCTCAATCAAACAAAGCGATGATATCACAAAGCTCTACTCGAGATTTACTACTACATACTCTACTCGAGATTTTCTCATACCACTGTTGTTTTTTTTCTGGACATCCCAATATACATACTGATACCACATGTGCTATGTCACTGATATCTTCGGACAAAGAGTGTAAGAGTCAGCTACATGTTCATATTCTAAAACAATCACTCAACATAAATCTCCTTACTCTAGTCCATAAATTTCCAGAAAACATAAACTATCAAATCAAAATATCACAAGCCATGAAAGTAAAATCGTGCAAAACATATTATTTAAAATTTCAACAGCCCCAAATTTCATGGCAATCGTATATATAAACAGCTGCATAATCGCAAAATTCAAAATCAATCGAATTATATGACAGAAAAAACAGAAAAAAAAACCGGGTTATCTAGGAAAAACTTTATATTGGGCGAGGCGCGCGATTACCGATTAGCTTGATGGATACATATCCCGATTCGAGAAGCTTTGGTGTTGAAGTCGGATCTATTTAAGGATGCCGGGATTTTTCCTAGGCTAATGGATCGAGGTTGAAGGATGATATCCGGCAATATCAACGGTTGAGTTGCCGCCAATTTTTTCCAATGTTTCTGAAAAAGATTGGAACTCCGCCGTTCGATCTCAAAATGATGTAATGCCAGCAGCATCCATCGATGAGAAAGACGATGTGGTTGAGAGATTTGAGGGGAGGAGAAGAGGGGAGACGGGGAGGGGAGAGGAGAGGAGGGAGAGTGAAAAGTGGCATAAGAGAGGTGAGGAGAGAGAGTAAAAGAAGAAAAATCATGCGGCTTAGATAAGCCCATTGACAAAGGTATAAGATTCACCAGAACCTAAGGAATAGTGAATTTCATGTTTTTATCACCCGAAACACTATTCAAAAGAAGCTAAAATAGTGTTCGGAATCCCATCTTGTTCAAGTATAAGATAAACTAAAAGGTGTTGGCGAATGTAAAATAGCTTAAGCTTAGTCTTGGTATAGCAAATGGTCAAATTTTCAAAACTTGTGTTGTTTCCATTGCATCCCTTGTACTGATCAATGGTTAGCTACGTTGCGTAACGAGACAGCTTCGTCGCGTCGGTCTTCATGAGGTCTTTTTCTAAATGAAAAGAGAAGAAGTGTATTTTTTTCGTGTTGATTGGACCTAAGCGAGTCCGAACCTTTTAGTTAATATATGCTATTAGGACTGGGGTTGTGTCTTTGTAGTCTGGATCTGATATCAATTCAAGCCTTTTGTCATTGATCATATCTTGGATAATCGCCTTAAGGCCCATACACCTTTCAGTGTGGTGACCTCTCCCCCTGTGGTATTCGCAATAAGAGTCTTTATCCCACATCGGATTTCTTTCCTCTTTAGGTGGGTCTTCTAGGAGTCCAATCGGGGAAATCGCACCTTTAGCCTAGAGTTGGTAAAAATTTGAGAATAGATCATTTTCAGTGGGGTGAAGGTCTTTTGTGCCCGTTGAGGCTTTACATAATCATTTGTACCCATGTCAGCGACATCCATCGTATTTGGGGCCTTGTTCAAGAGAATTGGAAGCCTTCCATCTTCTATCATGTCATGGGTAAGGTGCTTTAACCTATAACAATCGTTAGTTCTATGTCCATTTCCTCCATAGTACTTGCAATAGGCATTTTTGTCCTAATTTGGCCCCTTTTTGTCTTCCTTAGGATCTGGCGTGGGTCCTATAGGGTTGAGCAATTTTCTAAAATGAAGATACTCGAATATGTAACCATAGCTCATGTGTAAGGATATGAACTATGTCTTATATTTTCTTTTAGGCATAGTAAGAGTTAATGCAGGTCTGGAATGTATCTCAGAGGTTTTCTTTGTTTCCGTAGATACTTGGGTGTTGGGTGAATCGTCAATAATTCTTTTGCCTCCTCTGGAAAGAGGCGACCTTTCAGAGACTTATTTGATGGAAGAATTTATCAGCAGACTGTATTGTGCGATGTCATCGAGTTCATTGATCCTTTGTTGGTCAGTTGCTATTGCACCAAAACTATCTGGTGCCTTGTAAGATGCACTACGCTTCTCTTCAAGAACAGTGTAGTGTGCCTCTAGTCTGACGACACTACAAGATCTACCAGTATACCCTTCAACTCATCAACCTGTTCTTGAAGTGTGCTTAACATATTGTGCATTTCCTACAATGGATCATCAAGCAGGAGATTAGAAATGGAGTGATGGTGGAGAGAAAGGAATGAAATGGAAGAATGTATGTTTGTTTTAAAAGTTGAGCTTTTAGGAACGAATCTGAATATCCTAAATGCATGATGATTTTTTTTTTGGATGCACCTAGACTTAATGCATGTATGCATGACTCAATTTATGCGTTCGAACTCGTAAAGGTCGGCTACATATCCCCAAAAGAGGGAATCGATTGCTTGTAGTTCGGGACTACTAAATGCGGAATGCATGAGATGAAATGGAGAGCATGGATGCAATGAGACTCTTATGGACTCTAGTTATGCATGAAGTGCATGAATGATGGACTATGCAATGCAAAAGGATCCTAGTATGAATGCAATCCTAATGGATATGAAATTCTAATGATTTTAGAATCCTAATGACTTTAGAATTTTAGACTTGGTAAGCTTTTAAGGATGCTAGACTCCTAATATGCATGAAACTCTAGTGGAACTAGACTCCTAAAACTGGCGGAATTATGATGGGTTTAGACTCCTAATATGGCAGAACTCTAACGGATTCGACACTCCTAAGACGAACGGAATTCTAATGGATTTAGACTCCTAAAATGGGCGAACCTAGACGGGGTCAAGACTGCTGACTTAAATAGAGTTAGATGAAGTGAAGAACTCTAAATGGAGTGAAACTGGACGAATCTAGACATTTGGGTCAGACGAACTTCTAGTGCTGTTAGAATTCCTAAGCGGATGAGACTTTCACAACCTGATGGACACTAAAAGGAATCATAAATCATGTGCACATAAAGGATGGATAATATACATAAAAAGATATGATATAGGATGATGGATGACTTTTTGAAACGGATAGGAGATAGAAGATGAGATGAAATTTCGAAAAAGATAGGAACTTTTGTGAAGATAAAGTGACAGGCTAAAGTCGTATCACCTTATCAAGAATAACCTAAGGTTCACTAACAAGTAGTCAAGGAAGTCAGGATCGAATCCACAAGGAGAAAGTTATACTTATTGTATCTGAATTTTAATATTATAATAACTAGATCAGATGAAAAGAGTTGTTTTACTGAACTAAGCAAATAACAGAATTGAATATGAAGGTATGAATCAATTAATAGAGAACTAGGACTATGGATCACTATGCATACAATTCGGGAAATTAGAGACGATTAATAACCACCCAATAAGTCAATTTATCTAGGGCACCTGTAATTTCTCTCGAACATTACCTCCCTCAAAGATCACCTAGCCGCTCTCGCATGGTCCAGGATCACTAAGCCTAATGATTGAAAGCCTATACGAAATCTCTCCTCTCGAAGCAGATTCAATATTGCGATAATAGAAATACAAATCAGGCCTAATTTATAAATCTTGCATGAACGATTCAATCACAGGAAACAATTGAAATACAAGGTAATTATACTAATCTATCAATCCCTCATTGCATACATAGGTCCCCACAATCCTAGAAATAAAACTACTCACTCATACTTGCGAAAACAATAACAAAATCAATGTAAAAATTCATACTTTGAATCATTGCAAATAACTAAGAAATCAATCCAATCAATAATAGAGAAAGCAATCAATAATGGAGAAAGCAATGAAGAAGATTACCAAATTAAACAACTATATTGATTTTGCAAGTAATCCCAATGTTTGATCTTGAATCCAAAGTGAAAAGTAGTAAACTAGGGTTCTTGAGAGAAAACTATGAAGAATAATCACTAAAAAACAAAAGATCCTTAATAATATTCTGATTTTGCTATTTATACTAAAACCTAAAACAACTAGGAGAAGTCTTATAAAAATAGCCCGAAAATCATTAAATGCGCGTGTCGGGTCAGTTACCCGATCGGGCTAAGTATGCCCGATGAAATCGGGCTCAATAAAGCATCAGCGCTCAAAAACGAACATCGCCCGATGTAATCGGGCTGACACGCCCGATACAATCGGGCGGCCCAACACTTCTCAGCAGCGCGCACAGAACTTCGCTCAAACACGCCCGATGCAATCAGGCCGAATCTCCCGATCGGGCTTCTCAACGAAATAACGACAGGGCGAAAGCGCCCGATCGGGCCCGCAACAAAGCTGATTGTCTCTCGTGTGGGCGCCCGATCGGGCGTGTGCTGCCCGATCAGATCGGGCGTGTGCTGCCCGATCAGATCGGGCCTGGGCATATTTCTCCGTTCTTGGCTTCAATACCAAGTCTTCAATTCTTCCTTTGCTCAAGGGTCCCGGAAAGTATCCTCGGGACTTTGGAACTCAGCATAAAACCTCTCCAGTCCAGTGTAGCGGTCAAATAATAGTAGAAAATAGGGAAATAATTCCCTAAAACCTGCAATTCGACACAGAACAGAAAACCACAACTAGATGGAGAAAGTTAGCACAAAATGACTCCAAAGAGCACCATTAGGATCCTTTTTAGCTTATAAGTAGGGGGAAAAACTCTATATAAAACCATAACATCAAACTCCCCCAAGCTAAAAGCTTTGCTTGTCCCCAAGCAAAGCACAACATGAATAAGAATAAAATTGCTTCACCTCTCAGATAAGAAATTTCAAACTCAAATATTTTCAACTTAAAATCGTTCAAGCAAGCAAAATATAAGTTTAGTTGCTCAGATCACCCTGACCACCAATCACCTAAGCAAACCATCAGACGCAGCTGCCCTACATATCATGCAAATCTTGAAAAGGTGCTCACCGAGGTGTCACTCCTCTCAATTTTGTGGCGAGCATAAAGTGTGCCCGATCGCTCATCAACCCAACCATAATATCCCTTCCCACTCACACTCTCATGTGTTTAGAAAGGTATAAAATCGCTCATCCTAATCAGGTCGACTTAAATAACAAACTTAATCTTCAACTTTGGCATATTGACTCAGTATCATTCCAATAAACAATCAAACACGTGCTCAAAAGGTCTTTCTCAGGGTTGTAATGGGGCTCGGGTAAAAGTTCGGAAATTATTTAAGGAATGTGGTTGAAAAGCCAAGAAAAGGGGAGCAAAAACACTAGTAAGACTAGGTGTGGTCGAAACAACTCCCATGGCATCAACAACATGACCAAGATAATAACCAACTCTGAAATTTCACGAACCAACCAATAATTGTCTCCTTCAATATAATTCTCATGAATTTCTTGAAACTTAATGAGTGCAGATCATGGAGACTTTTCATGTATTATTTCTTATCTTTCTTTTTATTTGTTTTTCTTTCTTTTTCACTTTACTTTGTACCAACATAACATTATTTTCCAACCACCCTACGGAATCAACCACACGATATAATATCAACCTAACAAATGCTCCCCCAAGCTAGGCTTGGGACAATAGTCATTGTAAAGGCTCAAGGCGTGTAATGTGGCTTAATATAGATCCAAAAAAAGTCACTAGACTCAGCGGGGCTAGGGGGAAAATGATTCATCTAACAACTCTGAGGCTTAAAAATTAAACAAATGAACGCCTCTATCACAGCACATGTCCAAAGTCACCAGAAATCAACGAGTACAATGCCAAAGCCAAGATAAGAATGCTACGAGGAACTAACACACAAGAATAAACCGGATATAGATATAAATCCGAGGGCTAGAATGAATCCTCACAAGCTAACCAATTCAAGCATGCAGTTACAGTAAGCGCTTTATCATCAAAATCCACTCAAGATCAAGGCAATCAGAGATCACATCACAACATCCCAATCACAAATGCCCAACTATCCAGTATAATGAGTTAAATCATTTTTCAAAGCAAAGTTCGGGCCACTGGGAAGCAATCAATCTATTCATATTCAACTCGTATTTTTGTGTTTTTTTCAGCAATTTTTCAATTTTTTTTTTGTGATTTTTTCATTTTTTCAAAGCAATTAAACTAACTTAAATAACCTAAAAAGCAGTAAAAGAGAGGGCAGTACTTACAGAAATCCTCCCCCAAGCTGAACGTGGCAATGGCCTCATTGCAACAAGGGAAAGGAAAGGCATGGATATCAGTCATCCATGGAAATGTCATCACCATCATCATCCTCACCTCCGCCACCCCTACTACTGGATCCCGGCTGGCTGTAACTCGAGTTCCAAGTGTACCAAGATGGGTGCGCGTCTATTTCAGCAATCCGATGCAGTCTGCAGTATTCATCGTACATGGGATACATAGCTAGGTGTTGATCATTGGCCAATGTATCAACACGCTGGCAAATGCTCTGGAGAGCTGCAGAGTTGGTATCAACCAGCTGGCTGATACTCTGGATGGCTGCAGAGTTGGCAGCAATGCCAGACACCATCGGCTGGAGCATGCTCATCATATCCTGAAAATCAAAAGAAGGAGGAGCAGCAGAATATGGGGGAGGGGAGCATCAGAAGTAGAGGCAATATCATCAGAATGAGGGAGGCGGCGGTGAAAGGTGCGCTAGGGGGTTGGAAAGTCAGTACCAGCAATGGGAAGGTGGTAATGGGGTTGCCCAGGTCTGATTTTAGCTAAAGGACTAGGCAGCTCAATAGAGCGCATCCCGTTGATGCGCTACTGGTAATTATCCCAAACCCTCTCTAACCAACGGAGGCGATCTTGGAATGCATAATCCATGAGGGTAAGTCCTATGGCTGGATGGGAGCGGGACTCATCAAAATCGGGGATTTTCCTAGCAAAAACAGTGATCAACCCCCCATTCACAATGGCACGACAGGTTAAGGTACCGTCCGCTCACCTCTTGGGATATGTGGTAGCAATACGCTCCATATGGAGCGCAACATGGTGAGGGATGTTGTATTGAAATTGGTGACACGTCCCTCTAAGCATATAGCTCCCTGTTAAGTACAGTTCATCCCCCCTGATTAGTTGTCCTTCCACCCTCCCAAACAGTATCTGAGACATAAACCGGACCCAAAGTTTGAAGATGGGTTGGTGGATGTATTTGCCCTTACAATGTTGTAGGGTGAACTCATTGTCATCACCCGTGATGGCAAAGTAGGTGTCACGATGGTGGTAGTTAGGGGGTCCCCAATCTCCCCCCGACATTGGACTCGAAGAATTCTTGCAAATTCCGGTTGGGATAGGCGAAAGTCCTGATTTAGTAGTCGAAAGGATACATATGAGACGGGTCCAGTTCGGGGTTTGGTAACCTCAAGACTACTATAAAATTAATAGACAAGGACATGATATGTATTAACATGCACGGAAAAAAAATGATTTCGTCCCAAATATTTTCATGAAATCCTTGAATTCAGATGCAATACCCAATTTCCTCAAAAATTCGATATCAAGAAAGTGGGTAGGACTCACCTCGCGCCCTTTTAGGCGCTGAAATCGTTCACGCTTCTCTTCCCACAAAAAGATGACGTCCGAAAAGTCTCGTCCTGGGGGACCGGTGTCCGGTGGTGGTGGTGGTTGAGACCTGGTGCCAGATTCGCGACGCCTCCTCAAATTCATGTTGCTTGGAAAAATGTAAAGGATTTCACACTCACTTTAATGGGGGATGATGGAAGGAAGCTTTTCACTCACTTTAATGGTGGAAGGAAGGAGGAAGGAGACGAATGTGAGGGATGGAGTGAAAGAAAATGAAGAGGATGGAGTGAGAAATTTGTAGGGGATGATGAGAGGAGTGATTTTGTGAAGGTTGAAGTAGCTTAGATGGAGGTCTTCAATGGTGGAGGGAGAATTTGGGGAAGAAGGTGAGAATTGGGGGTTGGGGTTTGAAGGAGAGAGAGGAAGAGATTGTGAGATGAATGGGAGAAAGAGAGTGAAAAATCGTTTTAATGTTGCCCGCTGGAGAAGGCCCGATCGGGCAAGGGGAGCTCGATCAAATCGGGCGATTTTTTTTCTTCGTTATTGTCGCCCAGAAAATGGTCTCGGGCGCTAAACTTTGTCGTAACAAAATCTGACGGTGTGACGCCCGATCGGGCGATCCTGCCCGGCAGAACCGGGCGGTTTGCATTTAATTAACGGTCAGATGCCCGATCGGGCATTGGTGCCCGATCCTATCGGGCGCTTTCCATTTTTATGCCTTTCAATTTTTCTTTGCAGGCCCGATCGGGCAGTGTGGCCCGGCATCATCGGGCGACTGCCCAAACAGCCGTTTTCCTTGATTTTTGTGATCTTTTCAATTGGATAACGACCCAAGCTATTATGCGAAAAATTCCTGCACACATATAGCCTCAAGATGATGATTAGTACCGTCTCACTCTCTTACCAAAAACTACAAAACTAGCAAATCGAAAAAATAAGAAGAAAAGGAAAAGGAAAATCGGGTTGCCTCCCGATTAGCGCTGGTTTATAAAGGTCCTGCACGACCATGATGCCTCATCCCTCAAGCAGAAGGGGAAGGGGGTTGGAGGTATAATTCCTCCACAGATCCAACAGGAGCTCCTGTATGATACAGCTTTAAGCGTTGGCCATTAACTTTGAACTTTTCACCTGTTGCATTCATCACCTCAATAGAACCAAACTTGTTAACATTAGTGACAGAAAATGGACCAGACCACCTAGACTTCAACTTACCAAAGAAAAGTTTTAATCTAGAGTTATACAATAAGACCTTGTCACCAATTGAGAACTCTCTACTCAAAATTTTCTTATCATGCCATCTCTTAGTGCGCTCTTTGTAGAGACGCGAACTATCATTAGCATTCAACCAGAGTTCATCAAGCTCATTAATCTGCAATAGGCGTTTTTCTCCTGCTAACTTAGCATCAAGGTTCAGCTCCTTAACATCCCAAAAAGCCTTGTACTCTAGCTCAACATAGTCAGCAGGTAAGTGACATGCTTTCCCATAGACTAACCTGTAAGGAGTGGTGCCAATAGGGGTCTTAAAAGCAGTTATGTAAGCCCATAGGGTGTCATCTAATTTGTCACTCCAATCCTTTTTAGATTTAGCTACCACCTTCTCTAAGATAGTCTTTATCTCACGATTAGACACTTCTACCTGCCCGCTTGTCTGAGGGTGATATGCTAGGCCAGTCCTATGGTAGACACCATATTTCTTAAGCAGAGCCTCGAATGTTCGTTTGTGAAAATGAGATCCACCATCACTTATGACAACCCATGGTACCCCAAACCTTGGAACGATAATCTTTTTTAACATTTTCATAACGACTTTGGAGTCGTTAGTTGGTGATGCAATGGCTTCTACCCACTTAGACACATAATCAACAGCAACAAGTATGAAATTATTGCCCGAGGAAGAGGGAAAGGGGCCCATAAAATCAATACCCCATACATCAAATAATTCATCTTCCAAAATGGGGGTTTGGGGCATCTCATGTCTACGGGAAATATTTCCCGTTCGTTGGCATGCATCACAAGACTTAACAAAGGTACTAGCATCATGAAATAAAGTGGGCCAGTAAAAACCAGACTGAAGTACCTTAGCAACGGTTTTCGAGGGCCCAGCATGGCCTCCACATGGCAGGGAGTGGGAGTGCTTCAGAATGTCATGCACCTCCCATTCTGGGATACATCGCCTATAGATTGTGTCAGCGCAAAGCTTGTACAGTAGAGGGTCGTCCCAAAAATACTTTTTAGCCTCATGGAGGAATTTCTTCCTCTGCTGGTAACTCAGCTCTAGGGGAAGTCTGTCCACTCACACAGAAGTTGGCGAAGTCTGCATACCACGGGATGACAGGAGTGACTGCCAGGAGCTTATCATCAGGAAATGAGTCATCAATGGGTAGACCCTCATCCATATCGTCATACTGCAATCTGGACAGGTGATCAGCCACTACATTTTCTGCTCCCTATTAATCTCGGATCTCTAAATCGAATTCTTGGAGCAGCAAAATCCACCGAATGAGTCTAGGTTTGGCCTCCTTTTTGGCTAGGAGGTACTTCAATGCAGCATGGTCGGTATAAACAATGACCTTAGACCCAGCAAATAGGTCCTGAACTTGTCTAGTGCATAGACCACAGCTAGAAGCTCTTTCTCAGTGGTGGCGTAGTTAACTTGAGCTTCATCTAGTGTCTTGCTAGCATAGTATATCGCATGGTGCCATAACTCCCACAGCATAGTCGCTAGCATCACACATAATCTCGAATGGAAGGGTCCAATCCGGAGATCGAATGATAGGAGCAGTAATCAAAGCTTGCTTGATCCTGTTGAAAGATACAAGACATTCATCAGTGAACAGAAACGGGGCATCCTTGAGGAGGAACTGAGTAAGTGGTTTAGCAATTTTAGAGAAATCCTTGATGAAGCGGCGATAAAACCCCGCATGACCAAGAAAACATCGCACCCCTTTGACATTCATAGGAGGGGGTAATTGCTCAATCACTTGAATGTTTGCTTTATCCACCTGGATGCCACGTTCAGAAATAATATGACCAAGTACCACTCCTTCAGTAACCATGAAGTGGCACTTCTCCCAGTTCAGTACAAGATTGACATCTTCACATCTTTTCAAAACTTTAGCCAAATTTATCAAACATGCATCAAAGTCAATTCCATACACGCTAAAGTCATCCATAAACACTTCCATAATGGACTAAATGAACTCAGAAAAGATGGCCATCATACAACGTTGGAAGGTGGCGGGGGCATTGCATAGTCCAAATGGCATTCTGCGATAGGCAAAGTTACCATAGGGGCATGTAAAGGTGGTCTTCTCCTGGTCATCTGGGTGGATAGGTATTTGAAAGAAACTTGAATAGCCATCAAGATAACAAAAGTAAGAGTGACAAGCTAGCCTTTCCAACATTTGGTCAATGAAGGGGAGGGGAAAGTGATCTTTCTTGGTGGCAACATTTAATTTCCTATAGTCAATGCATATACGCCAACCGGTTACTACTCTTGTAGCAATTAATTCATTGTTTTCGTTTTTGACAACAGTAGTACCTCCCTTTTTAGGAACCACTTGAACTGGACTCACCCACTTAGAGCCAGCAATGGGGTAGATGATTCCAGCATCAAGCAACTTCATAACCTCTTTCTTAACCACGTCCTACATATTGGGGTTCAAACGACGTTGGCCTTGTATACTAGGACGATGATCATCCTCTAAGTGAATTTTATGCATGCATAAGTCAGGACTTATACCTTTCAAATCATCAATATTATATCCAATGGCTTGTTTATGTTTTCTCAAAACAGACAAAAGATGAGACATTTGACCATCATTCAGTGAAGCACTAACAATCACAGGATAATTTTTCAGATTCATCCAAAAAAGCATATCGCAGAGAAGGGGGAAGGGATTTCAGTTTAGGTTTCTTTACCTCTACCGGTTGAGTATCATATACTGTTCCTTCTTATGAGTGGTAATACCGTTAAGCTCTTCACATGTAAGAGCCGCTTCCCAGTCATCCATTTCAGCACTTAAGGGATTACCATCACCTGTAGAAGATGCAAAACAAAGCAAAGCCTCCAGAGGATCCCGCAGAAGGGATTGAGGCAGGTCATCATTAACCAGCACATCAATGACATCAATTCTATAACAGGCTTCCTCTAGCATGGGACTTTTTAAGGCATTGGTCAAACTAAAAGTCACCTTATCATCTCCCACAGTTAAAGTTAATTTTCCATTCTTAACATCAATGACAGCTCCAGCAGTTTGAAGGAATGGTCTCCCTAAAATAATTGGGATCTGAGTATCCTCTTCCATGTCAAGCACAACAAAATCCACAGGAATAAAAAATTTACCTACCCTCACAGGGACGTCCTCTAAGATACCTAGGGGGTATTTAACAGAACGGTCGGCCATTTAAAGAGTAATATTGGTACACTTTAAATCTCCCATGTCAAGCTTTTTTGCAAACAGTAAGGGGCATGACACTAACACTAGCACCCAAATCACATAAAGCCTTATCGATAAAAATGGTGCCAATGTTAGAAGGGATAGAGAAACTCCCCGGGTCTTTCAATTTAGGTGGGGACTGGTTTTGCAAAAGAGCACTACATTCTTCAGTGAAAGCTACATTCTCAATTTCATTAAAGGCTCTCTTCCTAGTCAGAATTTCCTTCAAAAATTTGGCATATGCAGGAACTTGAGTAATAAGTTCAGTAAAAGGGACAATTACCTGAAAATTCTTCACTACCTCCAAAAACTTACCGAGCTGATGATCAAGCTTAGTCTTCAATAGGCGATTAGGGAATGATACCTTTATCACAGGAGTGGTAGATGGAACTTTTTCAGCTACTGTCTGCTTCTCTGCATTGCTGGCCTCCTTAGGAGCTGTGGAATTGTCAGTGACAGCTTCATTCTTTTCTGGCTCAACCGGATCATCCTTAGGCATCTCCGGACCATCATAATGCGTTCCACTCCTAAGAGTGATGGCATTGGCAGTGTCTCTTGGTTGCATTGGTTGTGAAGGTAATGACCCAGGTGGCCTACTAGCAGAAGAACTAGCCAACTGAGCTAGTTGAGTCTCCAACATCTTGTTATGCGTACCAAAATTTTCCAACTGAGCCTTGGTGTCTGCTTGAAAGGCATTAAAACCTTTCTGCATCTGAAACATCATATTCTTCAGCTCTGTCATGGCTGGGTCAGTAGTAGGAGCAGGTGGTTGTGGAGCTTGATTTTTTTGGCAGCCAGGAAGAGCTTGTTGTTGAGGTTGATATTGTTGAACCTGATTTTGTGGAACATATGATTGTTGAGGTTGAGAATTCAACACATTATTGCTCCGTTATGAGAGGTTTGGGTGACTTCTGAACCCTAGGTTGTAAGTGTTAGAATATGGATTGAACTGGCCCCTGGATTGTGACTGAAAAGCGTTAACTGCCTCACAGTTGCCCCCTACATTAGAAGATAGGGAGTGCAGAACACTCTTAAGAGTTGTGCCCAGGTATCCCACAAGCATCACAAATGGGAGCAGTGTAATTAGAAGCACTAGCCATCGCATTACCTAGATTCAAAGAATCAATCTTCTGGGTTAAAGCAGCTAGTTGCCCGGACAGTAAAGAAATGGCCTCAACATCATGTTTCCCTCGTTTTTTCATGGAGGAACGAATGGTAGATGCTTGATTAGAAGCGAGTTTCTCCAGAAGTTCATACCCTTCATCAATGGCCTTATCCATGAAGAACCCACCAGAGCCTCCATCAATTACCCGCCTTGTATCTGCATCAACTCAAGTGTAGAAAATCTTACACAAATACCATTGGTCCAAACTATGATGCGGACAAAGGCGTTGCAGATCCTTGAACCTCTCCCAAGCCTCATAAAATGACTCTCCAGGATCTTGGGTGAAAGTTACTATGGCATGACGCATATCTGCGGTCTTTTGGTAAGGGTACCACTTGATGAGGAAGATCTTGGATAGTTCTGCCCAGGTAGTGATGGTGGAAGGCAGCTTATTATACCAAAATAGAGCTTTGTCGCGCAGAGAGAGACCAAATAGGATGAGTTTCATCTCATCAGCAGTAACACCAGCTTGTTTCTGTGTAGCACAACATTGTAACAACCGCTGCAGGTGCTGATTTGGGTCTTCAAATGGTAACCCAAGCAGACTGATTATTCTGAACCATATTCAGAACATGAGACTTGATTTCAAAATTTGTAGCAAGAATGGTAGGCATCCGGACCCCAGTGGGTACATTATCAGGAGAAGGTTGTGCATAATCTCTGAAGGTTGGTTTAACTTCGTCACCCATTCTAACAGTAACAGGTGAGACGGGGAATTCTTGTTGTGGTGAAGATAGTGGAGCATGTGTCTTTTGGGAGGGTGTCCCTGCAGACAACTTCGCTTTCTGAGTCTACGAGCGGTCTTTTCAATCTCCATATCAAATGGAGTGAGATTTGGGGATTTCAATTTCCTTCTCATACACGAAAAACACTAAAACAAACGTGAGATGCTCCAAAGAACAGGTGTTCTTCAGAGCAGAGGTTAGTGTAAAACTATAATTCAGACAAAATAAAAATAAACCGTCTCCCTGGCAACGGCGCCAAAATTTGACAGGTTAAAGTCGTATCACCTTATCAAAAATAACCTAAGGTCCACAAACTAGTAGTCAGGGAAGCCAGGATCGAATCCACAAGGACAAATTTATACTTATTGTATCTGAATTCTAATACTATACTAACTAGATCAGATGAAAAGAGTTGTTTTACTGAACTAAGCAAATACCAGAATTAAATATTAAGGTATGAATCAATTAATAGAGAACTAGGACTATGGATCACTATGCATACAATTCGGGAAATAAGAGACGATTAATAACCACCCAATAAGTCAATTTATCGAACATTACCTCCCTCAAAGATCACCTAGCCGCTCTGATACGCTCAAGTTATACGACGTTTTAGTGATATTTGAGGTGCACTTTGCTAAGGGTTTGATTGTAATTGTTAACATTCGTGTTTTATTTAACTCTTAGCGGAAGTTCGGAGTTTTGCGAGATAAGTTGTGTTAATGTCATGCATTCGAGCTTCCAAGGTGAAATGCATGTGGCCGAGCAAGCAAGCATCATCGCAAGCCAAGCATCACCGCAACCAAGCATCACCGCAAGCTACGCTCCACCGCAAGCCTAAGCGAGCCCGGCGTCATCACCAACCAAGCATTGCAAGCCTCGTCCCTCGGCTCGGCGCCGGCGGCCTCGCCCGGTGCACGGCCATCGCACTACCGCAAGCATTGAGAGCCCGGCCGGCCTCGCCCGGGCATGAGAACCCGCCCGGCGGATCCTCGCGACTCGCGAAGGAGCTCGCGACTCGCGAGCCCGCCTTCGCACCTCACGAGGATTGGCGCGACTCGCGGCGCCTTGGCGGCAAATGTGTGCGGTTTGGCGGTGCGATCTTGCGACTCGCGATCGGTTGCGCGACTCGCGACGGTTAAGTCGGCTTGGGGCGACGATTTTGTGCGGGGTTTAAAAGCTCCTAAAACCTAATTTTTGGGGGAGAGGAAGTGGAGCACGAAGAGGAGGCTGAAATGTAGACCTTGGGTGGCAAGCTTGAGGGGGAGAGAGGATACTCCTCTCCTCATCCTTCCTTCTTATGATTCTCTTTTATCTTTCCTTCTTCGTTCTCTTTGTTCTTCATTTTTTTCTTTGTTTTTCATTTCCTAGATTTAGTTTTCATTTCTTAGTTTAGTTTTTAGGGATTTCAACTATGGGTTTGGTTTTTGTATCGGATTGTAGCTCGACGTTCTTGGATCAATTAACATGAAGCTTCAACGTTATTGTGAGATCTTTCCTCTCTTTCTCTTCTCCTTGATTATGGTTCAATTTCTATGCTTGTGATTTATGATTATTGCATAATTATGCTAGGAACGTTACTAGTTTGATTGTGTGATTAATCTAATGCTAGATTTAAGAATAGAATCGGATTGTTTTATTCTTTTATCAATTGGTAGAACTAGGGAGTAATTTAGATGTGATCATCTTGGTTATTTCTTAGGGAAATTGAATCAATGTTGAATGTTTATCGCGTGTATGACATTGGGTTATTGGTTCTCTGTGTTTTTTTGTATTGGATTGAACTTAGGCGTCGGACTAGGTTATCCTTTAGTTAGGGTTTTATAGTCACGTGATCGTGCTATTAACTAAGAATAAGGAGAACGTGAGATTAATTCTCAACAATAGATAATTATGGAAATAATTAGAGTGGAGGTTCGGGATCGATAATGATGAAGTGGATGTTAATCGGATTAATCTTCCTATTGATTTCTCATTTTGTTTATATGCTAGTTAGTTGTAGTTTGTTAGTAAACCTACTAAACCCCCTTTGTAATTATTATTAGGTTTCTCGGCCTTAGCTTAATCTAGGTATTGAATCACCGAATATTAAGCTCGTCCTGTTCTGTGGATACGACCCTACTTCCTATACTACCTTAGTGTAGAGAGAGTAGGAGAAATTTTATCTTTGGCCGGGTGCGGTGCACGACAACATCGCGCCTACCAAATTTTGGCGCGTTGTGGGAAACGGTGTTACTTGTTTGTATTTAGCGTGATTTTTGGATGGTATTGTTTGTGCTCTTTGTTTTTGATTGGCCACTCATATAAAGAATTCCCTTTTTGTTTGGTTTCTAGTTTTCATCTTCCATTGAGCTTATGTATTTCACTTTCGTATTTTGGACAAGAAGCATGGAACTTGTTGTTAAACTATCTTGGGAATGATTGATTGTTTTGACGGCTTATTGTTTGGTTATTGTCTAGCTTTAATTATTGATATTAATGGTCATGACTGGATTAGCTAGGAGTACTACTAGTTGATGTTTGTTGTTGACTTAATGCTAGGTTTTGGATATAATCGATGTTATATGCTCAACCATGATGTAGTAAGCTAGGCACTAACAATGCATTGAGAGTCCTAATCATTTTGCGGGTATTTAAAGTGGAGATTGACATGGAACCACCATTGTCACACATGGGCACAACCTAATGATTGAGCTTAAGGTAATAAGTCGAGCTAACGACTTTAAACAAGGCTTCTCGGGAGGCGAGACCCTTTTTATTTTCTTTCTTTCCTTTATTTCTATCAATTTCCACCACCACATCAAATTTTTTCCACCCACGCCCACCCACTCAAAAGAACCACAAATCTTAATCCACTTTGACCAGTCGTTGGGGAGTTCAATAGCTAGGAGTTGGTAACTAGAGGAGTGGATTGTTGTATTTTCGTCTTTGAGCTAGGTGCAAATCTCAAAATTTAAAACATTTGAATTTGCCATTTGTTTGAGTGATTTGGGGAGAGGGTTGTGAGTTGATTTCGGATTTGAGATGGTGTTGTTAAGAATTTGAGTTTGGATTGTATGTCATGAGTTTTGAGCATTCGATCTTCGATTTACCCGATTTTCGATTTTCTCCCCCTTTTTTTTACTTTTTCTACTAATTGTCGACACATTGAGGACATGTGTGTTTAAGTGGGGGGGTATTCTCATTCTCATGTATCTATGTTGTATTTATTTCAATTTGAAAAAAAATGAAAAAAATGAAAATGAAAAAATATAAAAAAACAATGAAAATGAATCCCGAGTTGAAACCCGCGGGCGACTGGGCAAAAATGGGGCCGGATAGGTTGAACGAAAGGGCAACCTATGCAAAAAGTGGCTTATATTGAGGGTAAGATGGTGAGATGAAAAAGAAATGTGAGAAGCTAGGATGAAACGGGGCTCCTAGGCAAATGAGAGATTAAGAGAGAATTATGTATTTTGAAGACTTTTGAGATTTGTTTTGTTTCACTTTTTTGATTGTTTGTTTTTTGGGGTAAGCATGGAATTTATCTTTTGTCTTTGATTCCATGGCTTGTATTTTAAGTTAGTTGTTGTGTAGTAGTTTATCTTTTGAGGTTTTGGGGTTGTCATTTGGATTGTGGCGTTGGGTGAGTTATTCCTTGAGATCCTTGATTTGAGCTCACATTTTGGTTGTCGTTTGGTGATTATTGTTGTCGCGTTTTGTTTTTTGGTGAGCTCGAATCTAAGTGTGGGGGATCATCGTCCCTTACGTTTAGGTTTTTGAGCGGATGTTGTTAAGATGTGATGATGATGATGTAGTAGATGGGGAGTGTAGGTTGGTGTCGTTAGGGTGATGATTTATTTGGTGATTCTCACTTTGAGTTTACTCGAGGTGTAAAGTTCAAGTGTGGGGGTATTTGATACGCTCAGTTATACGACGTTTTAGTGATATTTGAGGTGCACTTTGCTAAGGGTTTGATTGTAATTGTTAACATTGTGTTTTATTTAACTCTTAGCGGAAGTTCGGAGTTTTGCGAGATAAGTTGTGTTAATGTCATGCATTGAGTTCCAGGTGAAATGCATGTGGCGAGCAAGCAAGCATCATCGAAGCAGCATCACCGACGCATCACCCAAGCTACGCCCACCAGCTAGCGAGCGTCATACCAACCAAGCATTGCAAGCCTGCCCCTGGAGCCTCCAGCTCGCACTACCGCAAGCATTGGCCGCCGCGCCTCGCCCGGCATGAGACCCGCGATCCTCGCGACTCGCGAGGAGCTCGCGACTCGCGAGCCCCTCGCACCGCGGGATTGGCGCGCCTTGCGCAAATGTGTGCGGTTTGGCGGTGCGATCTTCGCGCTCGCGATTTGCGCGACTCGCGACGGTTAAGTCGGCTTGGGGCGACGATTTTGTGGGGGTTTAAAAGCTCCTAAACCTAATTTTTGGGGAGAGGAAGTGGAGCACGAGAGGAGAGCTGAAATGTAGACCTTGGAGTGGCAGCTTGGGGGAGAGGATATCCTCTCCTCATCCTTCCTTCTTCATGATTCTCTTTTCATCTTTCCTTCTTCGTTCCTCTTTGTTCTTCATTTTTTTCTTTGTTTTTCATTTCCTAGATTTAGTTTTCATTTCTTAGTTTAGTTTTTAGGGATTTCAACTATGGGTTTGTTTTGCTATCGGATTGTAGCTCGAACTGTTCTTGGATCAATTAACATGAAGCTTCAACCGTTATTGTGAGATCTTTCCTCTCTTTCTTTCCTTGATTATGGTTCAATTTCTATGCTTGTGATTTATGATTATTGCATAATTATGCTAGGAACGTTACTAGTTTGATTGTGTGATTAATCTAATGCTAGATTTAAGAATAGAATCGGATTGTTTTATTCTTTTATCAATTGGTAGCAAACTAGGGAGTAATTTAGATGCGATCATCTTGGTTATTTCTTAGGGAAATTGAATCATGTTGAATGTTTATCGCGTGTATGACATTAGCGTATTGGTTCTCGTGTTTATTTATTGGATTGATCTTAGCGAGACGGACTAGGTTATCCTTTAGTTAGGGTTTTATAGTCGCCGATGTGCTATTCAACTAAGAATAAGGAGAACGCGAGATTAATTCTCAACAATAGATAATTATGGAAATAATTAGAGTGGAGGTTCGAGGATCGATAATGAATTGAAGTGGATGTTAATCGGATTCAAGATCTTCCCATATTGATTTCTCATTTTGTTTATATGCTAGTTAGTTGTAGTTTGTTAGTAAACCTACTCGAAACCCCCCTTTGTAATTATTATTAGGTTTCTCGGCCCTTAGCTTAATCTAGGTATTGAATCACGTGAATATTAAGCTCGTCCTTGTTTTGTGGATACGACCCCTACTTCCACTATACTACCTTAGTGTAGAAGAGAGTAGGAGAAATTTTATCTTTGGCCGGGTGCGGTGCACACAACGACAACATCCGCGCCCTACCACGCTCTCGCATGGTCAAGGATCACTAAGCCTAATGATTGAAAGCCTATACGAAATCTCTCCTCTCGAAGCAGATTCAATATTGCGATAATAGAAATACAAATCAGGCCTAATTTATAAATCTAGCATGAACGATTCAATCACAGGAAACAATTGAAATACAAGGTAATTATACTAATCTATCAATCCCTCATTGCATACATAGGTCCCCACAATCCTAGAAATAAAACTACTCACTCATGCTTGCGAAAACAATAACAAAATCAATGTAAAAATTCATACTTTGAATAATTGCAAATAACTAAGAAATCAATCCAATCAATAATAGAGAAAGCTATCAATAATGGAGAAAGCAATGAAGAAGATTACCAAATAAAACAACTATATTGATTTTGCAAGTAATCCCAATGTTTGATCTTGAATCCACAGTGAAAAGTAGTAAACTAGGGTTCTTGAGAGAAAACTATGAAGAATTATCACTAAAAAACAAAAGATCCTTAATAATATTCTGATTTTGCTATTTATACTACAACCTAAAACAACTAGGAAAAGTCTTATAAAAATAGCCCGAAAATCATTAAATGCGCGTGTCGGGTCAGTTGCCCGATCGGGGCAAGTATGCCCGATGAAATCGGGCTCAATAAAGCATCAGCGCTAAAAAACGAACATCGCCCGATGTAATCGGGCGGCCCAACACTTCCGAGCAGCGCGCACAGAAGTTCGCTCAAACACGCCCGATGCAATCGGGCCGAACCGCCCGACCGTGCTTCTCAATGAAATAACGACAGGGCGAAAGCGCCCGATCGGGCCCGCAACAAAGCTGATTGTCTCTCGTGTGGGCGCCCGATCGGGCGTGTGCTGCCCGATCAGATCGGGCCTGGGCATATTTCTCTGTTCTTGGCTTCAAATACCAAGTCTTCAATTCTTCCTTTGCTCAAGGGTCCCGGAAAGTATCCTCGGGACTTTGGAACTCCGCATAAAACCTCTGCAGTCTAGTGTAGCGGTCAAATAATAGTAGAAAATAGGGAAATAATTCCCTAAAACCTCTAATTTGACACAGAAAACAGAAAACCACAACTAGATTGAGAAAGTTAGCACAAAATGACTCTTAAGAGCACCATTGACATCCTTTTTAGCTTATAAGTAGGGGGAAAACTCTATATAAAACCATAACATCACAAAGCGAAAAAAAAAAATTCATAAAAAGTATGGGGTAAACTGGGAGGATAAGAATATCCGACTTTCTCCAAAAAAGAAAAGAAAATGAAAAAAAGAAATCCTAAACATGACCGTTCACCTAAATGAGACCTAATTCAAAATAAAAAAGACTGTTTTTTTTATTTATGAAATTAGGTGGAATTAGACGAAGGACGTACTGAACAGCCAACAGCTCTAATGCATACAAACAGGAAAAAATGTGGAATCGGCCACCGCACTATCTAAATTGATAAAAAATGTGAGATGCACAAGCGGTGCGCCACGCAGTGCAGGTGCGTGTGGCGCAGTACAGTGCGTCTGGCGCGGAATTAGTACGTCAGGCGCAACCCCATGCGTCTAGCGTACTGTTTCCACATACGTTTTACAGCAATTTAGGCGATGTTTTGGTGAATTGGACACGATTTCGGGACGCTACAACTGACATAATGACAACAATAATTTTTACATACCAATATTGACTTGCGAATTGACATACTTATTTTTTTTTAGACTTGGAACAAAGGTCAAACCAACAATAAACATGGGACGAATAGACTGCGAGACACGCAAATGGATGCGTGCGGCACGCATGCTATGCGTCTGGCGCAAGAATTGAATGAGTTTGGCGCACTGCTCCCCGGCATGCATATCGGTAACTAGACGAGAATTTAGACGAAAATACTATCTATTTAGACGCAAATTTTTAGGCCCAAGACATATCAATATGTTGATAAAATAACAGCAGGCAAAAAGTTCTCAACCTATAGTGCAGTTCTACATTCAACTATTGGTCAGGTTTAGGTTAAGGCTGAAAGGGTCCATGACTAAGAGATTGATCCCACGCTTCGTACCCCCTGCTTAAAGAGGTGGCCACGTGTAAGACGCACTCCAATTCTCAAGTCAGGAACAAGAGAACAATGCCATGGTTGGGTAGGTTTGCTTATGACTAAGATCCAACACTATCGCTCAGGAAGCTTTTGGAAGGACAAAGCGCAAACCCCCCGGGGGTGACCTCACACATAGAACATGTGCTAATGAGGCAAGGTAGATTATCCTTATGGTGGCTGAACAATAGCCTTGCATATGCAAACCAGTATATTATTCTAAGGCATAAAAAGAAAATGAATCGTATTTTCCAAGTTTCACCCACTCATTTAAAAAATAATTTTTTAAAAATCCTCCCTATTGGATTTGCCAAATTGTAGGCGTGATTTATTTTCGCCTACCGCGGTGTGAGCGCGTATTTGACTACCCCATTGTTAAGGTTTTACAAAAATTCGTTTTGAAGTCGCCAACAAGTCTTTTAGAGGAAAACTTATAAACCTAATTGGATATTGAAAACTGTAGGGACATCTTAGGGACTTATCCAATGTAGATTTCCCCGTGCTGACTCCATAGATGGTCAAAATGAACCATAGATTGAGGGTACAACACGGTCAGGAACTATGTTGCCTATTGCTGGCCTCTACTAAATATCGATTCATATCATTGTTTTATGCAAAAGAATAATAACATAATATTTTTATACACTCTAAAAATATTAGTCTAAGTTGGTTCAGGAAACACATAAAAGACTATTTTTTAGTGACAAGTTATTAAGCAATAGTATTACAAGGTACCTAGCAGGTTGTCCAAAGTATCTGAATTAGTTAGAACAATTTCTTAGGTCTTGTTTAGCAATAATAACATGTGGATGATAAAAATCATGCATTGGACAATTAAAACAACATGAATATTATATACAAAAATAAGAGAAAAAGAAATTAGAATGTACAATAAACACAATTATTTATATAATATCTACATCATGACAAGAAATCGTGAGTAACTTCCAGGCAATAAAAATAATAGAATTATTCAAGAGTCCTCATGAATTATGCCTATGCGGTTTAAGTCGAATAGCGTAACGACCTTCAGGCGGAGCAATCGTGGAACCAAAAGTGTGGTATGATTAAGAACTCGAAAATGATTGATGTGTTTGATGTGTTTGGGTATTTGGAGGTTCGAAATATGGTTTATAAGTATTCGGAATTTTAAGTGCTCGAGAAAAATAATAATTGAAAAGTCGTACTGGATTCGGCCGGGAAATCACATGTATTTATAGAAAATAGGATATTGCGCTTCACGCGCCCCCTGCACCAGGCGCAGGCTGACGTGTGAGGCGCAGATCCACGTGTCAAGCGCAAATTGGCGCCCCTGACACAGCTCGGCCAATGCGATTGGCGCATGTGGCGCGCTTGGCGCACCACCTACGTCCAGCTCATTTGCCAGCATTTTTTCCTTAAACGCCTTTTAGAAGATATTTTTTATCCCTTAAAATCCGAATATTGAGTTTTGCGGAATGAAAATCCGATTTGCATTTATTAGAATATTTATTAAAAATAATAAATAAACCATTAGGCTTTTAAAATATTTTAAATGGACTCAAAATATTTTATGGGTTTAAAATACAATTAATTATCATGAATAATTAATTATGTTTTAGAATAAGATTTCAAAACACTCTTTAAATTGATTTTGGGTTGGCTCTTCGGAGGGCTCTTCTGTTGGGTTGCGCCAACTAATACCGCGGTATGTTTCATCATTGGACCCTTTAGTTGGGAGACACGATTAGGTGTCTACAGTAGTAGATAGATATCTACGTACATAACTATTTGCGAGAATAAATATTATGTCAATATTGAATAACTTAAGAAATTTAAACACGTGAAAGTCATTTACATTATTATCATATTCCAATTTGCCCGTTTATGAAATAATGATTCCAAGATCCTTTCACACTGATACAATTAAGTGGACTTGGGCCCAACTCTTAAGTTTAAGTGCTTTAGGTAAGTAAAATATTTTACTAATCATAATATTTATAATTCTTGGTTTGATAGGTGACATCTAATGTATTAAACCTATATTTATGCCTCTAAATCCGAAACTTTGCCTTTTTTTAATTTTTAAGAATAACCAAAAGAAAATGTGATCTCCTTCATGAAATTACATGTACATTTTTATGACTTCGAAAGACACTTTGCTTGGGCAGAACCTATATATAAATATAAGATCGAGGCTTCATATATAGGTTTTGATTTGGGAAGGCAAAAAACCCAATATTTTTAGGCACTTAAGTTTATCATGTTGGTTCAATTACTTGTGAACCCATAGCATAAAAGAAGCAACATACATAAACTTGAATAGCATTTTAAAGCAAAATAATAAACTAAAAAAATTTAATGTGATTCTAGTATGGCCCATAAACCTAATAAAACTACTCTTTATAGGCCTCCTTTTAGAGCAATTGGATCTCCATCCTTGATTCTCTAATCAACGGTTATAAGATATTTTAAATAAAACCTTTTAAAATAAAATATGAATCACAAAAAACTTGACGGTATCAGATGGTATTTACGATTACAATAAAACAATAATGATACACAGACCACATAATCTATCCTACTTTGGGCTATACTGCTCACCACATGCAATTTCAATATCATATGTCATACATGCATGCAACATGAAGATTATATATTAAACATTCATTCATTTACTTTTAGTGTAAATGACTCAATTTTATCAATCATATTAATAAATCATACATAACATGCCATTAAATTAATTAACAGATAATAAAATTAATAACAAAAAATAAGCTGATTATTTTAAATTTAATAAATTAACATAAATGGCTTTTACTAATCATATATTAACAAAAAATTTAAATTGCATAATGTATAAAACAACTCAAAAGACAACATAGTGAGCCCTATGCAACCTAATTAAGACCAGGTGAAAAACAAACCGCCTAGCCCACATGATCAAGAAAACACCCCCCAGTGGGCTTCATTGTTTATCAGAAGAAAAAAAAAGTTCTGAGCTTCATGCAACCATGGTTCCCAACGCGCGAAGCCATTGCACCGGGCGCAGACGGCGTGTGTGCCAAGCAAGTCTTCTAGCGTCACACGTAGATTTATTGCGTGCCGCACACGTGTCAGGGAAACGTTTTCTCATTTTTTTTTTATGCAAAAGTTTTATATATATAATTGAAATGTTCTTCCAAATTTATTGAACAAATAGTTAACAATTTAAGACTCTTATAGAACACAGATATTTGGGCATTAGATTTCAAATTATCATCATCATATTCATATTATACATAATAATTTGAACATCAATATAAAAATCAAATCCAACAACAAGAAATTCATAATTTTAAAATTTAATCAATTATCAACAAATTTGCAATTTTAATGTGAACCATCAAAATAAATCAGATTATTAGATTCTAAATTAAAATTAGTCATGATTCAATATTGTAGGTATGAGTTTATTTCGCCTACCCGGTGTGAGCACGTATTTGACTAACTCATTGTAAATGTTTTACAGAAAATGTTTTTGAAGTCGCCAACAAGTCTTTAAAGGAAGACTCACAAACCTAATTAGCTATTGGGAAATCGTAGGGACAACTTAGGGACTTATCCAATGTAGATTTTCCCGTCATGATTCCATTAATGGTCAATGGACCATAGATTGAGTTCGGGGGTAAGGGTACGAAAGCGGTCATGAACCACGTTCACTCATTGCTGGCCTCTACTTAACATCGATTCATTTCAAGTTTTGCGCAAAAGAATAACCATAGAATATTTTCAAGCACCCTAAAAATAGTAGTCTAAGTTGGTTGATTATACACATCAAAATACTATTTTTTAGTGACAAGTTATTAAGCAATCAAAATTACTGGGTTCCTAATAGGTTGCCCAAATAATCTGATTAATGTTAGAATAATTTCTTAGGTCTTGATTAGCAATAATAACATGTTGCTGGTGAAAGCATGAACATGACAATCGTACACAATAAATAAGAAAGTAACAACCTTCGGGAATATACCAGTGTGGCTTGGGTATGAGGGAATAACAACCTTCGGCAAGAGCAATCGTGAAGCCTTTAAACGAATACTTGTGAAGATCGATCAAAGTATATGTGTTTGTGTTTGTAAATATGTGTTTATTTGTTTGTAAATATGAAAGTGTGAGAGTTTGAGAGTTCGCAAGTATTCGAGTATATAGAGCGTATAAAGTTTATTTTGAATCGGAAAATCAGTGTCTTATTTATATAAAAATATTAAAAAAATAATAAGAAAGTGAACTATGTGTCGCGCAAAGAGTTGACTAGGCGCACGACTCTGCATGATGCGCAGGTCCACGTGTCAGGGAAACGTTTTCTCATTTTTTTTTTTTATGCAAAAGCTTTATATATATAATTGAAATCTTCTTCCAAATTTATTGAACAAATAATTAACAATTTAAGACTCTTATAGAACACGGATATTTGGGTATTAGATTTCAAATTATCATCATCATATTCATATTATACATAATAATTTGAACATCAATATAAAAATCAAATCCAACAACAAGAAATTTATAATTTAAAAATTTAATCAATTATCAACAAATTTGCAATTTTAATGTGAACCATCAAAATAAATCAGATTATTAGATTCTAAATTAAAATTAGTCATGATTCAAAATTGTAGGTATGAGTTTATTTCGCCAACCCGGTGTGAGCGCGTATTTGACTAACTCATTGTAAATGTTTTACAGAAAACGTTTTTGAAGTCGCCAACAAGTCTTTAAAGGGAGACTCACAAACCTAATTGGCTATTGGGAAATCGTAGGGACAACTTAGGGACTTATCCAATGTAGATTTTCCCGTCATGATTCCATTAATGGTCAATGGACCATAGATTGAGTTCGGGGGTGAGGGTACGAAAGCGGCCATGAACCACGTTCACTCATTGCTGGCCTCTACTTAACATCGATTCATTTCAAGTTTTGCGCAAAAGAATAACCATAGAATATTTTCAAGCACCCTAAAAATAGTAGTCTAAGTTGGTTGATTATACACATCAAAATACTATTTTTTAGTGACAAGTTATTAAGCAATCAAAATTACTGGGTTCCTAATAGGTTGCCCAAATAATCTGATTAATGTTAGAATAATTTCTTAGGTCTTGATTAGCAATAATAACATGTTGCTGGTGAAAGCATGAACATGACAATCGTACACAATAAATAAGAAAGTAAGAAAGAAATAGTAGAGATGAGAATGTACAAATGGACGATTTTTTATTAAAGATCAACATCATGAAAGAAATCGTTAGTAACTTCAATAAAATAAAACTGAAAGATTTAAAGACCCTCGGGAATATACCAAGTGTGGCTTGGGTATGAGGGAATAACAACCTTCGGCAAGAGCAATCGTGAAGCCTTTAAACGAATACTTGTGAAGATCGATCAAAGTATATGTGTTTGTGTTTGTAAATATGTGTTTATGTGTTTGTAAATATGAAAGTGTGAGAGTTTGAGAGTTCGCAAGTATTCGAGTATATAGAGCGTATAAAGTTTACTTTGAATCGGAAAATCAGTGTCTTATTTATATAAAAATATTAAAAAAATTATAAGAAAGTGAACTACGCGTCGCGCAAAGAGTTGGCTAGGCGCACGACTCTGCATGATGCGCAGGTCCACGTGTCTGGCACAGATTGGTGCGCCTCATGCGTTCCAGCCAATGCGACAGGCGCACTCCCTGCGTCAAACACGCTTACAACCTTTTTTGTGACTCATATAGATGTAGGTGGGAAAAGGCTTTAACGTAGCTAGGTTCAGATTCGAGTCTATGTCGGGATCTAGAAAGAGTATGCTCCTGAACGCTAGAAAGTCAAATCATTAGACCTTGATTAACTTTTTTGTTTTGTTGAAGTGGTCGAACATCGAGATGAGGATTCCTACGTATCCTTGCAGAATCAGACCATTCGTAGTCCAGGATCTTTTTTTTTTTTGGTTTTTTTTTTTTGTGCCCTAACTTTTGCCTAGGGCGCCCTTTCGGGTTTTCAACCTAGCGGGATTGGACATACCTTAAAGAAGGAGTTAGGGTTGGACATGAAAGCTTTAAGGCTTGAGGCTTTGATGAAGATTCAATTGGTTGGACTAAGGTAGGATCATGGATTTGGATTGAAGGATTTGAATGAGGGGTAGAACTTGTGTGCAAGCCCCCTAGCTTGACTTTTTCTTTTGCCTTTGGCTTTTTTTTCTTTTTGCTTTTGCATTTGCTTTGTGCATTTTCAATTTTTTTTTTTTTTTCGCACTTTGAATTTTTTCCACTTTTTTTTTTATTTTTGCGTGGCATTTATTATTATTTTTATGTAGCAAGGCTTGCACACAAGTATATATGGTTTTAGGTATTGGCAGGTTTGAAAGATATTTGTGGAGCTTTGATTTGAAAGGCTATTTGGCTAAGGATCATAGAGATAATGGTTTATGATATTTTTATTTTTAGGTTGCATGAGGATGGTTTATGGATGATGGCTTTTTAGAATGATGGAAGAAATAAGGAAATAACTCTTAATCCAAAGTATGTCCTTTTTTTATTTTTAGTTTTTTTTTTTTTTTTTCAATCAAGGTCATTATAAACAATCTGTTTCGAGTTTCATCATCGAATTTGAAGCATATATGATGGTGAAAGGCCAATGAAAATAAAAAAATAAAATAAAATGGAAAGGCTATAATAGATGAAGTCTTATAGTGACATAGACTCGATGGGAAAGGACATAAATGGTTTAGTGTTACGACACTCTGACTCAACCTAGAAAACTAGAAATAAAAGACTAAGCCCTTTTGAATTGTTGATGCACTGCACAAAAGGGTTGTTGGCGATGCACACTCTCGTTGTCGCAAGTATTAGAAGTCTATTGTCATCGACCATGTTTCGCAGCGCATTGATGGTATTTGACACTAGATGTCAGATGGAATTTGCAGTAGAAGTTTAGGTTACATCGTTTGGATTTTTTCTTTCAGGTGTAGGGTTCGGAGTAAACCATAAAGAAGTGATCATGCCTCTTTTGTGAAGGAGGTCAAAAATAATATTCATGACTCTATATGATGTTGGGGTGGTGATAGTGCGCTTGATGAGCTTTGGAGTAGGCTCACATTTTGTTCCTCTATTAGGCGTTGCAAAGTTGTAATCTCTCGACCGGTCTTGAACAGAATCGAGTGGACCTTAGTTGTAAGTTTCTGGAAATGAATTTTAAAATGAGAAATGGAAATGGGAAATGAGAAATAGAAATGGGAAATGGAAGTGGGAAATGGGAAATGGAAATGAGAGATAGAAATGGGAAAATGTATGGGCTTTGGAGTAGTATGGGCCTAATTGTATGCAAATGCAGACATGGACTGGCTGGACTATGCAAGCAGATTGGACTCGAATGACTGGGCCTTAATGGCGAAAAGGAATGCTAGTTTCACTAGACTTCATGGGTTGCCTTTATGGACTTATGGGTGTTTGGCTTCGCCAGACTCGATCATTTTGGGTTTTATGGATCTAAGATAGACTAACTTTGCTAGATTCAAAGGTTTTGGCTATTATGGACTTAGGGTAGACTAGCTTCGCTAGACTAGAGGATTTGGGTTGCTATAGATGTAAGGTAGGAGTAGCTTCACTAAATTCGGAGGATACCTTTATGGTCTAAGGGGTGACTAGCTTTACTAGGTCTAAAGGATGCCATTTATGGTCTTAAAAGGTGAGTAGCTTCGGTAAACTCGAAGGGGTGCCCTTATGGTCTTAAGATGAGTAGCTTCGCTAGGTCTAAAGGGTGCCATAATCATCTTAAAAGGTGAGTAGGTTCGCTAAACTCAAAGGGCGCCTTTATGGTCTTAAGGATAACTAGCTTCGCTAGGTCTAAATGGTGCCGTTATGGTCTTAAAGGGTGAGTAGCTTCGCTAAACTCAAAGGGTGCCTTTATGGTCTTAAGGAGTACTAGCTTCGCTAGGTCTAAAGGGTACCATTATGATCTTAAAGGGTGAGTAGCTTTGCTAAACTTAGGATTTGCCTATGTGGTCTTTAAGAAGTGCTAGCTTCGCTAGACTCAGAGGTTTAGAGTTTCAGCATTTGGTCTTCGTCCGATATGGGTTTGGAATTGGACTTGACTAGACTTAGGATATGAGTTGGGCCTTATATGAACCTGACTTTGTACTTAGTCCTATATTGGTTTGAAGTTAGACTTAAAGATGCACATGGGCTTAACATTGGAAATGGACTAGGGTTGGACTTAGATTGGAATTGACTAGGGTTAGACTTAGACATGGCTTGACTTAGACTAGAGTTCACATAAAGATGCAAATGGGCCTAGATATCGACATGGGCTAGACTTATATGGGCCTAAGATGGACTCTAATGCTAGTGGGCCTAATATCAATCCAAGGACTCAAACTCAGATGGGCCTAGGATGATTGCAAAATGGATTGTAATGCACATGGGCCTAAAATGAATGCAAGGACTCGAACTTAGATGGGCCTAGGATGATTGCAAATGAATTGGGTTTGGGTTGATTGGAATGGATTATAGGTATTTGGACTGGGCTTAGAATTTTCGAAATTCATTTTGAATGGAACTCCTTGTTTTTATCTTTTATTGGGAAAAGATGATGGATTATTTGAAAATATTTTTTTTTTAATATGTAGTATGATGATGATTAGTAAATATTTCCGAAAAAGGTAGAATAAAAGAAGATGTAGGGTTGATTTTGAAAAAGAGAATTTTTAAAAAAAGGTGGAATATGATAGGATAGATGTGATAGAGGAGATTTGTTAAAGACGGATAAAATGGGAGGAGGTAGACATGCATGAAGACTCTAACTCTACCATGAACTTTTCTAGATGCACTTTTTAGGATAGACTCGTCCTTAGATGATATGCATGAAAATATCGATTTTTTTGCTTGAATTAGGTGATGAGTTTCATTTTTAGACAAAAAGGACTCCTAGAATGATCATGACTCTACACGAATGCAGACGAAAAAAAACACAAAATCAACCACCACGACGACTAAATCAACAAAAACATGAGATGCACAGGAGGCGCGCCATGCAACAACGTTGTGCGCGGTGCAACACCTGTGTGTCTGGCGCGAGAGCTGTGCGCCAGGTGCAACTTAATGCGTTGACCCACTACTCCCCGACATGCTTTTTGGCGATTTATGCGAGTTTTGGTTAATTCCACATAATTTTGGACGTGACAACAAACATGACATAATGACAAATTTATTGACAGAACATTAGGACTTTAAACGATAGCCGAATTGGCAATAGCATGAGCGTATAGGCTGCGCGCTACGCAAAAGAATGCGCGCAACGCGAAACCTATGCGTTCAGCGCAAGAGCTGTGCGCCAGGCGCACCTTTGTGCTTTTGGCGCACTGTCCTTCCGCATGCATTTTGTCAATTCGGCGAAAGTTTGGACCAATTTGATGATCTTTTTAGATGCGATTTTAGGCGCAATACATAACAACGTTTTGACAAATTAATAACATGCAAAAATTGTAATCACAAGCAAATGTCACAGAACATGGATGCAAAAGTTCTTAACCTAGAGTCCAGTTCCACATTTCAACTATGATCAGGTTTAGGTTAAGGCTGAAAAGGGTCCATGACAAAGAGATTGATCCCACGCTTCGTATCTTTACTTAAAAAGGTGGCCACGTGTTAGACGCACTCCAGCTCTCAAGTCAGGAACAAGAGAACAATGCCATGGTTGGGTAGGTTTGCTTATGACTAAGATCCAACACTATCGCTCAGGAAGCTTTCGGAAGGACAAAGTGCAAACCCCCCGGGGGTCGCCTCATGCATAGAACATGCGCTAATGAGGCAAGGAAGATTTCCTTAAAGTGGCTTAAACAATAGCCATGCATATGAATATGTTAATCAAAGGCATAAAAAGCGAATACTCCCTCCGTCTCAGAAAGATCTGAACACTTGTTGGGAAACGTATTTTAAGGTGATAAGTTGTAGTGTGGTTATCAAATGTTATTTTATTTAAAAGGTAGATATGATTGGGTTGGTGGCGTATTTTTTATTAGAGGAGAGAGGAAGTTGGGTTGGCCAAATTAGTATAAAAGAAATAATATATTAATAGTGGGACCATGCCAAAAATAGAAGTGTTCAAACTAATTTGGTACAAACATAAAAGGAAAGTGTTCAGACTATTCTAGGACGGAGGGAGTAAATTTTTTAATAAAAATCCTCCCTAGTGGAGTCCCCAAATTTTAAGCGTGATTTTATTTAGCCTACGTAGTGTGAGCGCGTATTTAACTACCTCATTGTAAAGGATTTATTGAAAACGTTTTTGAAGTCGCCAACAAGTCTTTAAAGGAAGACTCATAAACATAATTGGATATTCGAAAATCATAGGGACAACTTAGGGACGTATCCAATGTAGATTTCCCCGTCATGACTCCATTAATGGTCAAAGGACCATAGATTAAGTTCGGGGGTGAGGGTACGAACACGGTCATGAACCACGTTCGCCCATTGCTGACCTCTACTTAACATCGATTCATTCCAAGTTTTATGCAAAAGAAGAACTAGAGAATATTTATTTTCAGCCCTAAAAATATTAGTCTAAGTTGGTTGATTAAACACATCAGAAAGACTATTTTTTAGTGACAAGTTATTAAGCAATCAAAATTCCTGGGATCCCAATAGGTTGTCCAAATTATCTGATTAATGTTAGAACAATTTCTTAGGTCTTGATTACCAATAATAACATGTTGGTAATGAAAGCATAAACAGGACAATCGTAAAAAATATATAAGAAAGCAAGAAAGAAAGTGTAGAGATTAGAATGTACCAAGGGACGATTTTTTATTAACGATCTACATCATGAAAGAAATCGTTAGTAACTTCAATAAAATAAATGCGAAAGATTGAAGGACCCTCAAAAATATACCGATGTGGCTTGGGTATGAGGGAATAACAACCTTCAGGAAGAGCAATCGTGAAGCCTTTAAATGAATACTTGTGAAGATCGATCAAAGTGCGAGAGTTTGAGAGTTCGCAAGTATTCGATTATATAGAGCGTATAAAGTGTCTTTTGAATCGGAAAATCACTGGCTAGTTTATAGAAAAATATTTATAAAAAAAAAATTGAAAGTGAACTGCGCCTCGTGCAAAGAGTGCGTTGGACGCACGACTCCGCGTGACGCGCATGTCCCCGTGTCAGGCGCAGATTGGTGCGCCTGACGCGTTCCAACCAATACGTCAGGCGCACCGCCTGTGTCAAACACGCTTACAACCTTTTTATCTTAACGCATTTTGTACGATTTTCTTTTATTCCTTTAAAACCGTAAATCCACTTTTAGGAGATAAAATCTTATTTCAATTTCAAAATATCTTTTAAAGTATTTATTTATTTTTAAAAATATAAATTAAAATAATAAATAAATACAATTAATTATCATGAATAATTAGTTGGGATTTTTCAAAGGATTGAGCTCAACATATTTTTTATGGGCTCAAAATATAATTAATTATCAGGATTAATTAATTGGGCTTTAAAATAGGACTTTGGATCATTATTGCAAATAAATAAGCTTTACTCTTTAAAACAATTTTGGGCCTAGCTATTCGGACTGCTCTCCCCTTAGGTCGGACCAATTAAGACCGCGGTGTGTTTAATCATTGGGTCCTTAAATGTAGAGACACGATTATGTGTCTACAAATGTTAATATTAACTTAATAAAGTTGGAATCTTTGGGCATAAATTTTGAGTATATCTTCTAATTAAAATCCTATTTTAATTTTGTAATTTTATTCTACAACACAAAACGCTCCTAAATTGAATTAAGATAATCAAATCAATTATCAAGAATAAATAAATAAATCAAAAAATTAAAATTTTGGATAGGAATAAATAAACTGCTCGAAACACACTATTTCGACGAGGAATCGAGAGGGTGGTACTCACCACTTTGTAGTGAGTCTTTTTTAGAATGTCATTCCCACCTGAAAAGCAAAACATAAAATGTCAGTCGCAGATATTTTATTTTTTTCGCAGATTTTGCAAATTTTGTCATGCGATTTCGAAAATTTAATCTAATTAAATTAAATATCAAAATTGATCACCATGAGCTTATATAGCAATAGGCTTATGATACCATTGTAGGAACTTGATGCTATTAGCATAATTGTAGAAAACTAATTTCTAAGATCAAAGAATTATAGGATCTCGTTTATATATTAATATGAATGATATACTAAATAGATACTCCCTCTGTCCCCCAATAGATTGCTCATTTCTCCAATGCACATTTGCCAATGCATGTTTTGTATCGTTAATATCTTTGATTACATATTAGTAAAAATTAAAAAAGTTTGATTTTCGTAAAGCACACAATGATAGGAATCAAATAAGACCCTACATGATGAAATTCTTTTTCTTATATATTAGAATTTTTATTGAGGATTTTCTTTACCTATGAATAGTGTCCAAATTAGAAATGAAAAATCTATTAAGGGACGGAGGGAGAACTAGTAGAATAATTTTTAATTGCGGCGGTTTTACCCATACGCAGCAATAAAGTGCCTCAAAATAGAGAAAAAAACTGAAAAGCAATCTATTGCTGCGGTTTCTTCCAAAAACCACAGCAATAGATTAAAATATTATTTTTTTTAATAATATTTGAACTTATTGCTGCGGTTTTTTGAAGGAACCGCAGCAATAGACGTTTTTAATTAATATTAGAAGACGCGCCCAGTTAGGGTTTTTTTCTCTATCCTAATTCCTATCAGCCGTTTTCTCCCCCTCACTCCTAACCCTCTATCCTCTCTCCTCACACGAGACACGACCTCTCACTCTCATCCTCTCTCTCTCTCTCCTCTTCTAAAAGTTATGACACCTTTTCCTAAAAGATTATTTCCTAAGATATATATGTAACCAATGCAAATATATTTAAGAGAATAATTATGCTAAAATGATAATTCCCTACTAATGCTGACCATTACTGAAAGTTCCAATACAACTAGTATTAGGATTCTATCTTTTCCAACTCATCAATCTTGTTATGTTTGACCTTTTAGGATTTGGATATAATTAGTAGTAAATCTAACCACATTAGAATTTACAAATTGTAGTTGGTTTCTAGCGAAAACCACAACAACCTAAAATATCTTAATTAGTTCATTCTCCATAATTAATCATATTCTGTTACCCAACTCTAGTAGATGCGAATAGAAAGAATGTAAAGATAAGATGTACAACTTAGTTCCTCTTAGTATTACTGTCCTCTTATTCAAGAACTGGCTTGTGCGCAAACACACCTTTTTAAGATAGAGTGTGCTTTTTTTTCTTCTTTAGTGCCTTTCTTAATCAAAGTCATTAAGGGTTAGTCGCTAGTAAGATCAATCCACTTTCATTTTTTGTTTTCACAATCAATCAAAGTTCGAGAGGTTTACTGTGAGAAAGCAGCCTCAAGAACTAAAGGAAGCTCTTATTGCACCAGTAATCGCTAAAAGCTAGTCATGCAATTAATCCTGTTAGCAAGATGGGAAGGATCTATGCACGATTTGACCCAAGGAGCCAAGAATCTAGAAGAAAGGATTGTCGATCAAGCGGAAAAGGTATTCGCACGGCTGGAGTATGATCTTCTCAGGCATCTCAGTAAGTTGTCAGCCCACATATCAATCTTGGAGTTGGTGAGAACGGCTACATAGCATAGGGAATGGAAGAGAAGGTGAACAGAAGGCTGTACAGGACTTGTTCTTTAATTTCAACCAAGAAGCACAGGTTCCCGCAACCCTAATGCCAGAAGAGCTACAAGACGGGGCCTTGTCGAATAGATTACGACCAAACATCCATTGACCTTTGCAAAAGAGGACATACCAAAAGGGGGGATACATCACAATAAGTTGATCGAAGAACAAATTCCTTCATTCTCCCAATTGTCCTACAGCAATTAAACATATGATGATATCTTATATCAATCATACTCAACAAATCCTTTACTAAATCTGAGTTTGAATTATTGAAATGATTATCATGATCCATTTGAGCATGGCCTTTATAACTAGCACTCAAATCTTGACAGTCTTGAGTATTGCCTTTATAACCTCTTTTTACGGTGCAGTGTTTAATAATATCAAAGACGTGCCAATTCATTGAATGAAATCAATGACGAAGTCATGTGTGAGGAACTTACTTGTGACCGATAGTTGAATTCTTGAACATTTTTACTAAATTCACATAGGTCTATCCAATACATATATATATATATATATACTCCCCATTACATATCAATATAATTGACTAGACAAGATAGAAGGGCTCGCCCTTCTCTTTAGTAGTCTCTAGACATTTTCTTTTCCCATCCACCGCCTCTCTCTGACCCTCCACCACCTATCCTCACTCAGCCGTCCACCGCCTAATCCCCTGCCCTTCTCCATCTCAGCCCCTTTCAACGCCCTAAAATTCAGCTGCCTCCCTCTTAGATCTCACAGCCTTCAAGAGGCTTCATGGATCCGAGTGAAGTTCCACCATCGCCGTCATTGTGACAGGCTAAAGTCGTATCACCTAATCAAAAATAACCTAAGATCCACTAACAAGTAGTCAGGGAAGTCAGGATCGAATCCACAGGGAGAAAGTTATATTATTGTATCTGAATTCTAATATTATACTAACTAAATCAGTTGAAAATGGGTGTGTGACTAAACTAATAGGCAAATGATAGAACTAAATATGAAGGTAAGAATCAATTAATAAAGAACTAGGACTATGGATCACTATGCATACAATTCAGGAAATCAGAGACGAATAATAATCACCCAATAAGTCAATTTATCTAGGGCACATGTAATTTCTCTCGAACATTACCTCCCTCAAAGATCACCTAACCGCTCTCGCATGGTCAAGGATCACTATGCCTAATGATTGAAAGCCTATACGAAATCTCTCCTCTCGAAGCAGATTCAATATTGCGAAAGTATAAATACAAATCTGGCCTAATTCATAAGTCTAGCATGAACGATTCAATCACAGGAAACAATTGAAATAAAGGGTAATTATACTAATCTATCAATCCCTCATTGCATACATAGATCCCCACAATCCTAGAATTAGAACTACTCACTCATGCTTGAGAAAACAATAACAAAATCAATGTAAAAATTCATACTTTCAACTATTGCAATTAATTAAGAAATCAATCCAATCAATAATAGAGAAAACAAACAATAATGGAGAAAACAAGGAAGAAGATTACCAAATAAAATAACTATATTGAACTTGCAAGCAATCCAAAGGTTTTATCTTGAATCCACAATGAAAAGTAGTAACTAAGGTTCTTGAGAGAAACTATGAGAATTAAGGACTAAAACAAAGATGAATAGTAGATCCCTTAGTAATGTTCTAATTTTCCTCTTTATACTAAACAGCCGACATTCATTAAATGAGCGCGCGGAGTCAATCGCCCGATCGGGCCAAGTCAGCCCGATCAAATCGGGCACAAACAAAGTAGCAGCGCTCAAAAGATCATCCGCCCGATGATGTCGGGCTTTGTCGATGTTCAGCGCGCAAGATTTCCACAGCAGTAGCAAGGCCCCCCGCAAGCACGCCCGATGGGATCGGGCCATCTCGCCCGATGGAGTCGGGCGATGGGACTTCGCCAAGGATCAGCGCGCAAGCATCGAGCATCCTCGCCTACGAACATGCCCGATGAGGTCGGGCCATCTCGCCCGATCGGGCCGTGCACCGAACAACAACAAGGCGAATCAAGCCCGATCGGGCCCGCAACAAACTATCTTTTGGCCGTGATGGACGCCCGATCGAGCGTCCGGAGCCCGATGGAGTTGGGCGATGCACCGTTTAGTCATCCCTTGGCTTCAGACGCCAAGGATTCACTTCCTCTTTTGTCCAAGGCCTTGGAAACTATTCTCGGGACCCCGGGACTCATCATATATGCCTTCGAACCTCTCCATTCGATTGTAATGGTCAGATAATAGTAGAAAATAGGGAGATAACTCCCTAAAACCTGCAATCAAACACAGAACAGAAAACCACAACTAGATGGAGAAAGTTAGCATAAAATGGCTCCTAAGAGCACCATTGATACACATTTTAGCTCAAATATAGGGGGGAAAACACTATATAAAACCATAACATCACATTGTCATGGTGAGTTGTCGTCCTTCTTGTCTCTGTTTGTGTTGCTCGGATTGACCGACAACCTGGACAATGGCTTTTCACCATGAACGTCCCTGACCCTTCTCGTCTTCCTTTGGTGGCTGAGTAGGAGACTCGCTCTAGCCCACTTCTTGGCGAAGCTTAAATATTTGTGGCTTAAGTTGATGGTTCTTGCTACCACACTATGTGCACCTTCCTTGAGAAACTAAATCTAGGATTCTTAATTTTTATGTTGTTTTATTTTATGTTCTTTTTATTTTCCCCTCTACTTTAGTTTCACTACCTGTTCTCTATAAGATAGTGATACCACTAGAATCTCATCCATGTACCTATTAAAAACAAAAAAATGTAATTGACTAGACAACTAGTGTTCCTATGACCCATGAAACTGCACCGACAGTCAACTATGTAAACTCGCCTTTCACAGATCATTTATCTCCACTTTGAGAGTCATAACATAGTAATTTATAGCTTCAGTTCATTTAATTGGGTTCATTTATCAAATCACGCATTTGACAAACCTTTTTGAGAGTCATAAATTATTTTGGACAATTTATTTAATTCTAAACCACAATTAAATAAGGGTATTACTATTTAGCGTCCGTATTTACTAGAAATCGTCCGTATTTTTTCTTAAATATCCCTAAACTACCCCCTACATATACCCTCACTCACTCACTCTCACTCCTCACTCCCTCACTCCTCTCACTCCTCTCCTCCTCCTCCTCACTCCTCACTCACTCTCACTCCTCACTCACTCCCACCATAGCAACCACCACCACACCAGCGACCACCACCACATTGACGACCACCACCACTCCGACGACCACCTCGACCGCGGCAAAACCACCACCACCGCGAGACCCACGAGCGTGACAACCAACACCACCACCACCACAACGGTCCACGTGGGTAGTTGGTTCGTCGGAGGTGGTGCGTCGGTGGTGGTGGTGGTCCGGTGGTGGTGGTTCGGTGGTGGTGTTCGGATGGTGGTGGTAGTGCTTAATGGTAGAGAGAGGGATGAAGTTTGAAGAGAGTTGAGAGAGTAGAGTGGGGTGAAAGGGGGAAGGGCATGGGGGGTATTTAAAAAAAAATACGGACGATTTCAAGTAAATACGGACGGTAAATAGCGATTGGGTTAAATAAATAAATAATGAAACATTGTTTCATATAATAAACATAACATAATCAAAACCATTCTCCAATGTAGTTAGTTTACATAGCCCTAATATGACTTACATTATTTAGGCTAAGGAAGACATTTAGTTTAAAAGATTAGCCATGTGCTCATCTCTTTGTACTTTGCAAATTTCCATGTCTCTTCATTTGACGATCTCTCAATGATATAGACCATTCCGAGCATGTGTTTCAATGCATTTGGTGTTAAATAAGTTCTTTTGCTTCAGCAGTAGCACCATTATTACGGTAAGGTCTATTACTCTAGCAACTCTAGGTCAAACACCAACTTTAGATACAATCTCCAGCATAATCAATCATGTTCTATTACTAGTAATTACCAACTTAAAGCGAAGGACAAATTCCTTCATCATGGACCTTATACCATTGATAATCGCCTAGTTTTACTCAGACGTTGAGTACTTGACCTTAACTCAGGTTGAGATTTTGAAAGTAGTTCCCTTTCTGGATTTTAAATGCCCAATGTTCGCTTGAATTAGTAGGGTATGGAACTCTTTGAGTAGAATTGGTAGTGTCTTGGGTAATGCTGATGAATGTACCACTACTCAGACTCGGATTTCTTATGCTAAATTATTGATTGAGATTGATGTAACCTAACCTATGTTATTCCTTCCGTAAGTATTGAGGATCCTAGTGGTAATGACGCATGCTATTGTGTATGAATGGGAGCCTCCGTTTAATGAGAACTGTCAGATGATTGGGCATGTATGTGGGAATATGAAAGAGAAGGATGCAAATAAGGTCAAATATAAGAAGAAATATTAGGTTCTACAGGATCTTGTTGTGAATGTTGCTGAAACTAGACCACTAAAATGGTCTATATCTAAGAGTATTATTGCGTAATCAACTGGAGCAAGGACTCTTATCTCCACTCCACTAGTAGTTAAGAATCGTTGTGAAATGCTGCCAAGAGATGTTAGTATGATTAACAAAGGAAAACTCCCATCTTAGGGACCCCATCCCCTTAAGTCAGGCATGAGAATTGTAACATGGAATATGAGAGGTTGTAATAAGCCTTTCAAATAGAAAGAGATAAAACTCTTTTTGCAGCATGGAATTGACCTTTGTGCTATTTGTTCCAGTTGTAGAACATATGGCGGTCTTCAAACACAAGAGTGGAGTGGGCGCTCGCTAGTGAGTAGCTGCAAGAAATCAAACATAAACTACCCTCGGGGGGATGCGAGGAAACCCCTCGGATGCTCAAGTCAGTATTATGCCCGCGAAGGATTTAGAGTGAGAGAGTGTATAGTCTTTGGTGTTTAGAATGTACCTGCAGAATAGTACTAAATGGCTATTTATGGATGTATTATTCCTCTGACATGATGCGTAATCCTTATACACGTGTATGGCTATCATGTGCCTAACATAAGGAAATATTCCTTTGTCTTGTCTTATTAGATGGCCGCCAATAGTGTTGTCGGACAACTTCATTGAACTGATCTCAAGCGTTATCAAGGGGGCCTCATGATAACGTCCTCGTATAATGTTCGCGGACATGTTTACTGGTCCGCTAGCATATTTGGGTTATACCCATACAACTAGCCCCCCTAGCATCATGAGCGGCTGCGACCGCTGACGATGTTATCCTGGACGTGAGCAAATCTAGCGTACTTGGGAAGTTTTGAGGCTTAAAAAATTATCCTGCCACGTGTCACCTCAAGGAGTTGAAGAATTTCGAAAATTTAATCATTACTTTTCCCATAAATCCTGCCCTTTTCTTTATTAGGGTTATACATGCTGGTGACACTTGGCAGAGACCAAATGATGAGGAGATGAACTTGGTCGTTGGTTAGTCAAATATATAGACCAAAATGTGCTTTTCTGATTTTCTCACCCTTTTCCTTCAACTTCCTTTGTTTTTCTATGGTTTTCTTGCTCTGGAATTCATCATAACTTGAAGCTTTCTTTGCTCAAGAATCTAATTTTCTCTGCCCTAATTGCTCTGAAAAGTTACTAAAAACCTTGGTAATCTCTTTTTGAAACTTGTGCTTCAAGAATTTAGCGTCTTTTCAACAATTATTTTCTTGCTCTTTTTGCGGGTTGTAGTCTTGCTTTTTCCGGCTATTCTCTAACGAAAGCTTTAATCTTTTGGTGGTTTGTTGCTCGGGAGTTCTTCGTCGTTACTTTCAGGCGGTTTTTTGGTGGTGAATTTTGGGGCCGATTTTCTTTCACAGGTGACGATTATTGCCTGTTTTCATTTTTCTGGCGAACTTTCCTCCTTCCAGGTTTTCCTTTATTTTTCCCTGTTTTTACGAAATTTTTTCTTTTCTTTGCTTCCACTATGTCGGACCAATCTGATAGTCAGAACACCCCTAGTGAGGTTTTTATAACTGAGAGCGATCGCTCCTCCCCTTTGCCCGCCAACAATGACCAGTTTCATCTGAGTATAGCCTTGGTGGGAAAAAGACTAGACTTTTAGCCTTGGTGAGAAAGAGCATAGATCTAAGTTTCTTAACGACCCATCCACTTCTGAAGAGCATAATTTGACTCTGCAATATTTGTCCGCTAGCTGAAGTGGGGATAAGCATACGTTGGGGGAATTAAGACATCAAATTCTGGCTAGGAGAACCATTAGGAATCCACCTCCGGATGCTGTTCCCGTACTTAATGTTCTCCTCCTTAAAGAGCATGCCTAGTTAGATAGCTTGGTGGACAATGGGGTGGAGGTGTCTGAGAACTTCTATTATCTTTTGAAAGAGACTGTAACTCCCACTTACTCTCCTGTCGTTGATCTAGATGATGACAATGATTCTATTGCGACCATCATGGCCAACCAAGAAGTCGTTTACCAGCGTCTGGATACTCTTGCCGGTCGTTCTATTCGCGTTACTGAGGACGAGATTGGTAACGCATATATGAATGTTGGCCCCAGCGGGCCTTTCACTGAGCAAGTTGTTGGTGAGAGCTCGCGGATGGCCTAGCGGAGAGCTGATAATTGTTCGGAAGTTATTTCCGATCGCACTGCTCCGGACTTCAGCGATATATGGCTGCCAGATTATTATAGTGAAGGTCCTCAAAGTGTTGTTATTCACGACCCGTGGCGTTTAGACGCCATTAATCTGGGCTATCCCAAGGTAGCGGATGTTTTGTATCAATTCCCTGATGGTTATCGGCTGGTGGTGCCTGATGAAGGTTCAATTGGGACTGAATGTCCTGCCGGTCATGTTGATGTATATACTCATCATTTTGAGTTTGGACTTCGATTTCCTTTGGACTTCTTTCTTGTCAAGATTTTGAGAGCTTTTAATGTTTGTGTGGCCCAATGACTCCCTTGGCGATCCGAAACATCATTACGTACATTTGGGTCATACGCTTTATGGACTTCCCTTAAACTCTGAATCTGTTTCACCATCTTCATTGGTTGAAAAGGAATGAGTCCTCTCAACAGAAAGGTTGGTGGTGTCTTACAACTGCTGACAAGAAATTAACGCTCTATCCCAAGGTTAGTGGTTTAAAGGGATGGCAAGACACTTTCTTCTAGTTGCAGGTCCCTGACAATTTTCCCGTCAACTGCCATTTCACTAAACCATATCCGCATATGGAGGACGTTCCCCTTCTCCCCTTATCTGCAATAGAACTTGAGGCTTATGATTACTTTGACTGCGAGGACGTCATTACGTCTAAGAGGATGGGAAGGAAGTTCCTTTTAAGGTTCCCAAGACATGGCTTCCTAATATAAAGTACATTCTTGGGAACATACCCTTGTCGTCCATACTTCTTTGTCACACTCATAGTGATGGTAAGTGTGATGTCGGATCGGTCCACTTTCTTGTATTTTTGTTAACATCGCTAATGATTTGATTTTTATCTCTCTTTTGGTAGGTTTTGAAAACCTAGACTTTGAGATTCTCGATGTGGACGACAACATGGATCCTATAACTAGCATCCCATATGCCCCAGCCAACGACTATGAGACCATGCACGGTCAGCCAACTCCTGCTGCTGTCACAGGTGCCTCCCCCGTGTCACGCGTCCGCCTTACTACTAACCGGAATGATTTAACTCGTAGGCGGGTACGTGAGCCCGTTGAAGCAGACTTGGTCGCCAACAAAAGGCAGGAGTTAGAGATTTCCAATCCTGCTGAAAATATTGTTGAAGTAGCTGACTGAGTAGCTATGGTCGTCCCTGAGGGGAAGATAACTGAGAATCTTGCCAGCCAAGTTAATACTGTTGTAACATGGTTGTCAGGCTCGGCCTCCACTATTAGGCAGAAGTTAGCTGAATTTTTGCATCCTAGTATTGTCTCTGTGCGCGAGTTTCATTCCGTCGTATGGTTTTCCATTTTTTTTGTTTCAGTCATACAATTCCGGCTTAGAAATATAATTTTTCCGTAAGTCGTAGTCAATAACTACAACCACCGGTTTAATAAAATGATTTGTAGTATAATCATGCTCGTCTTTACTAATTTGACGAGCTTTCGTTAATTGTTTTAAGTTAGTTTTTCGAAAAACAGAAAAAACGAGTCGTAATTAGGCGCGGAAATTTTAATCGTCTTTCAAAACCGGTTGGAATCACTTTTCTTGATGATCAATTCATTTTCCATTGGATAAAGAATAAGAATATATTTATTAACCACCAATCACATCCTTTTATCCATTAGTTAAGGAATAAAAATCATAAAAAGGAATAAGAATCGGAATCAAATCCAAAGTGTAAGAGCCAAGAATCCGATTTTTTTCGGAAGATTCGAGCTGTTCGCCTGGCACACGATCATGCGCCAAGCTCACGATCATGCACCAGGCACATGATCATGCGCCAGATGCATGATCATGCGTCCAGCGCACAATAGCTTTGTGCACCAGACGTATGCCAGTGCGCCAAGCGCACAAGGCTGTGTCTAGCGCAGGTTCCTATGCTACGCGCAGTTGCCCAGTCAGCTTTTCCTTCACGATTTTCGATGCATTTCTACGTACTAGGATGTATTTAGGACGGCTAAAACTCAGATTTTGCCTCATTAGTGTAAAGAACAAAATCAAATCTAAAGAGAATAAGAATATTGGTATTTCCAATAAATTTGATGATGTAGAAAGATTTGAGGGGATTTAGTGATGTCATTAAGGTGATGTAATTGGGGTGATGTCATTAAGATAATATGGGATGTTAAAAATCAGATTTTTGGTTGAAAATATGATTTTCTACCTTCTTCAAACCCTAATTCATCACCTCATTTCCCTATAAATACCCTCCTTCTTTTTACTTCAAAGGGGACAACTTCTCACAACTAAAAAATCTCAATACTACTCTCCTTCTCCTTAATTCCTCCCTCTAAGAAAGATCTCATTCAAAAAAAAAAAAAAGCAAAAGTTATAATTAGTAAGTAAGAAGCTCATCAAAAGAAAAACATAAAAAAGGGTTTTAGTTAGTAATTAAGTGGATTTAGAAACTCACTTAGAAATTAAGAAAATCACAAAAAAAAAAAAAAATAGAAAACTTTGCAAAAAGGAAGTGCATCATTGAGTTAGCAAGGTAAAGTTAAAGTTCTTGTTATTTTTCTTAATTAGCTTCTTAATCACATACTAACTTTCTCTTTGTTTTCTCTTATCATTTTTTAACTTTTGGAGTGATTTGGGTAAGTGGAAGTCCTAATAGGTTCCCAACCTTAAATCACCCTACCTACAATAGTCAACTCTAATGGAGAGACTCTTAGGAAATATGTGCTTATGTGATTTTTGTTAATCAAGTTGTTGTTCATAACCAAAAATATGTTTTCACAAAAAAATTCAAGTAGAGTTGTGCATAAACATCTCCATAGAAAGAAAATGTGATGCTGTAATTATGGTCAGTTTTAATTTAGTACTTCATTTCATTTTTCTTCTGTATTATATGAATATTTTATTAGATGTAATATTATTCCTATAAAGTTCAAGATGTTTCCAGAAATTGGGCTTTAGAATTTCGAAAAATAGAATTTTGTACAATTAATTATAAATCATATAATATTATTGTGCAAAAATGATTTTGTCTAGTACTACATAAGCTTGTTCTAGCAATAAATTTTAAAATAAACTCATTTAGATAAAACCAAAAATATCAACTTTAAAGTAGACATCAGTAGCTTTCTAAAAACATAAATATAATGTTCATAGGAATTTTATGCAATTTTATCTTATTTTTACAAAAACGTTCATGCAAATCACTAAATTCCAAAACACTGATTTTTCCTTCAGTTAAGAAAATAAATAAAAAGGGTCTTGAAAATTTCCAATTCAAGTAAAAATTTCCAGTATAGTATTTCAAAGTGTCTGGAATGTTCATGCCCAAAATTACTTTAAACTAAATTCAGTAAGTTGGATTTCAAAGAACATATTGGATAAAGGTCCTGTTTTGACCGGTTTTAGTATAAAATTCACCATAATTAGAGTTGTTACTAAAAGCTTGTGAATTTTTGACACAATATAAAGAACTCCTTGAACTATTCATAGGGGTATTATATGCTTAATTTAACGCTTTTTACAAAAAGTTATGAATTTTATAAATCAGTAAAAGAACAAAAGTGCAATCTCAAAAATGAAATAAAGTTATTAACTCAAGTTTCATAAAAAATGTTTTCTTTTTCATACGAAAATGTTAATTAAAATTCATGTAATTTTAAGTTTCTCTTAAAATGATTCATTTTATTATGTAAATTAAAAATCTATAAAAATTGTCATAAAAAATCAAAATCAAAGAGGTTAATTAATCTCTAATTTTCACAAGTTTACAAACGAACATGAATTCCAAAGCCCATTCAAGAGGATGAAGATCAAGGAGCATCATGGTGAAGATCAACATTGAAAACTTGTATAGATCATAGAATTTGTACATATTGTTGTAATAATAGTTTCTTTGTAAATAGTTATTACATCACTCATTAATGAAAAATATGGAGATGTTTATGCATAATTTTCATAAATAATTCCACAATTTTTTTTAATAAAATGAGCAACCAATGTTATAAATTTTGCATGTTGGGCCCAATATATCATAGTATATAATTAGAGTTGTTATTAAGTTAAAGTGTATGATGATCCATCTTACATTTTAAAATTTGTTCTCCATCTTCAAATGGATCAAGCATATAATTTGACATAATTAGATTGGTAAATATGATCTCCGGATTGATTTTAGGCCGTTTCACGTGTCTCACTTTAAATGGCCAAATTCCGATTAGCCAAACACAATCTCCAAATTTTAACTCAAATTGATCATTTTCCTCAAAATGACTTAATAATATTCAATTAAGATTATTCATCATCCATCCAAAAGCCTTCAATTAGTAAGCAAACCTCTTTTCCTAAGACCTCTTGAAAATTATAAACGTGATCACTAATTAAAGTGGTTATTTCAATCCTTGATTAATCGCTAATTAGGGCGATTAACTCAAACTTTTCATTTAATCACTAATTAGGGTGATTATCTCCAATCATTGGTTAATCGCTAATTAGGGTGATTAATTTAAACTCTTAATTTAATCACTAATTAGGGTGGTTATCTTAAACCTTGGTTAATCACTAATTAGGGTGATTACTTTAACCTTTCCTATTTAATCACTAATTAGAGTGCTTATCTTAAAACCATTTTTAATCACTAATCAAGGTGATTACCTTTCCTTTTAAGTTTAATCACTAATTAAGGTGATTATCCTAACCTTCATTTTAATCGCTAATTAAGGTAATTAATTTAACCTTTCATATTTAATCACTAATTAGAGTGATTATCTTAAACCTTGAATAATCGTTAATTAGGGCGATTATTTTTCTTCTCATTTCAATCACTAATTAGATTGATTATCTTAAGCCTTGAATAAACATCAATTAGAGTGATTACTTCTTAACCTTCATTTTCAATCACTAATCAAGGTGATTATCTTTTCTCTTAAGTTTAGTCACTAATTAGGGTGATTATCTTAACCTCCATTCTTAATCACTCATTAAGGTGATTATCTTAATCCTCTTAATTTTTTGTCACTAATTAAGGTGATTAATTTAACCCTTCATCTATAATCACTAATTAAGGTGATTATCTTAAGCCATATTTAATCATTAATTAAGGTGATTATCTTAAGCCATATTTAATCACTAATTAAGGTGATTATCCTAATTCCCATTTCAATCACTAATTGGAGTGAGGTAATCATTTCAAATAGGTGTGTCTAATTCTAAAGGTGGGTTATTCATAATCTATTATCCCTTAACCTCGCTTCAATCACTAATTGGAGTGATTACCTTATTCTTAATGGATTTGTCTAATTATACAAGGTGAGTTATTCATAATCTATTTTCCTTTCCTTTTCTTCCCCAATGGAATTGGCCATTTAGGGTGAGACATAGGATCGAACTACAATGGTTTTGATCCATGAGTGGATCCCAATCCCGCAATGATTGGTACGTAGTGCAACTTCGGTGCTCAAACCTACCATGTACAAATGATATATTGACCCTAAAAAATAAAAATGATTGATGTGTATATGTGCAAATTATGTGATTTTTCTTTCTTTTGAATAGCCATGATATTTTAAAATGGAAAATAACGCATTTAGTAAGAGCCCGTTCTGTAGAACGGAAGAGGAGACGAGTTCCAGATGTTCGCACCTGTTAACCTAAACCCCGAACCCTATCTCATGGTATGAAAGACCAATTTTCAAAGAGCTTTATCCATATGAAGTCATATTTCTTGAAATTGATTTTAGAACGATTTATTAAATAAATCTGTCCCTATTCAGATATTAATAGGGTGGCGACTTTAATGTTTTCTAAAACTCATAGTCCAATGAGAGACTTTTGTGGGATTGAGACCGTTAATTAAGATAGTCAAAAATCGGGTACCACAGTACTTAGTCTGTTATTTGGTTGCTAACGCTCTTAGCTTTATTTGGCAGCTAATATATTTAGCCTGTTATGTGGTAGTTAGCGTATCCGGCCTATTATATGGCTTATTTTCGCACTTGGTCTGTTATATGGCCGTTGTATTGAGCCTGTTTTATGGCTTATTGTCGTACTTGGCCTATTATATGGCCGTTAATGTACTTAGCCTGTTATATGCCTTGTTTTTATACTTGGCCAGTTATATGGTCGTTAACGTACTTAGCCTGTTATATGGCTTGTTTTTGTAATTGGCCTGTTATATGGTCGTTAATGACTTAGCCTGTTATATGGTTTTTACTTGTACTTAGCTTGTTATATGGTCGTTAGTGTACTTAGCATGTTGTATGGCTTTTACTCGTACTTGGCCCTGTTATATGGCCGCTAACGTACTTAGCCTGTTATATGCCTTGTTTTTGTACTTGGCCAGTTATAAGGTCGTTAACGTACTTAGCCTATTATATGGCTTATTTTTGTAATTGGCCTGTTATATGGTCGTTAATGACTTAGCCTGTTATATGGTTTTTACTTGTACTTAGCCTGTTATATGGCCGTTAGTGTACTTAGAATGTTGTATGGCTTTTACTCGTACTTGGCCCTGTTATATGGCCGCTAACGTACTTAGCCTGTTATATGGCTGATTCTTGTACTAATCTAAAAAGCAATAATTACACAATAAATGGGACGCTAACGATCAGTTTGTATTATTCCAACATATAAGTGGCTCTTGGCCCATTACATTCATTACAGTTTAGAGATAATACTTTTTTAGTATGCTAACAATTCTTCAACTTTTGATTGTCCATGCCCTTCAGAATGAATGTGTCGGGAATGACTTCGTTTGCAATAACATAAGGTCCTTCCCAGTTAGCCGTGAGCTTTCCCTAAGTGTGGGCTTTACCAGAGGCGGTTATTCTGCATAAATCCATATCTCCGACCTTTAACGGCCTTTCTAGGACTTTTTTGTTATAAGCCTTACTAATACGTCCTTGTACGCGGCTGCTTTCAGCTCCGCTATCAATCTTACTATGGCAGGAAATCCATGTTTTCTCTCATAGTATGGTCATTATTTTCCAAATCATTGTGCTTGATCCGGTAATAAGGTAAGCCAACTTCTACTGGTAACACAGCCTCTATTCCAAATGGTAGTTTAAAGTTTAAACAGGCTTTCTCCATTTGCTTCCTTCTCGAACCTGTTGGCCCATAAATAAATTGGCACCATATCGGCCCAAGCCCCTTTGAACTCATCTAGATTCTTCTTGAGAGCATTTAGAATCTGCTTCTTCACACCTTCTACATGGACATTGCTCTAAGGCCGACAGACAGCTGAATAGGCGAACTTTACCCTCAACTCTTATAAGAATGCATGTACGAGATGACAATCGAATTAGACGCCATGGTCAAAGACAATTGCCATTGGAATTCCGAAATTTGGTCATGGTGTTCTGCCAAATGAACTTTTTAACCTGATTTGCCTTTATCTTCGCTGTCGACTCTGCCTCTATCCATTTCGTGAAATAGCATCCGAGGGTGGATTCCCACGCTGGTGCACATTTTAGCAATGGAAGACTGAAAGATTTCTTGTACAATTCATCTTGATAGATGAAGTACCAACTAGCTTGTCGATTCAATTTTCTGGCCTCCATGGCGTTTGGTGGGTGAGATTCTATTAGCTTCTATGCTACCAATTTGCTGAACCATTCTCCCTGCTAATTCACACTGCTCACGGTCACGACCTTTTCTGAGTTGCTAGCCAACTTGGACTAGGCGTCCGCTTTTGTGTTCTCGGCCCTCGGAATTGCTTGAACTCCAAAATGGTTCAACTTAGCGATCATTTCCTTGGCTTTCTCCACATACTTCTGCATGTTGGCTTCCCTAACTTCAAACTCTCCTTTTAACTGACCGTTAACTAATTGCGAGTCTGTTTTCAACGATACACTATTTGCCCCTGCTGCTAAACACATTTTTAAGTCGGCAATGGCTGCCTCATATTCAGCTTCATTATTTGATGCAAGGAAAGCAAATTTGATGGCGTACTAAAAAATGTTTCCTTATGGGCTAGTCATTACAATGCCACTCCTGATCCGCTAATGGAAGAGGAGTCGTCAAATTCTAACGACCAACTTTCTTTGTCGACCTGTTCCTCTTCTTCATACGATGCTTCAACAATGAAATCTACCTGGGCCTATGCCTTGATGGCAGTCCAGGGCTTGTAGTGTATATCATACTCTGATAATTCGACGGCCCACTTTAACAAACGGCCTGAACTATCCCTCTTTTGCAGTGCTTTCTCTAACGGCTGATTTGTTTGGTAGTGAATGGGATGACAGTCAAAGTACGGCCCAAGCTTCCTCGCAGCAATAATTACAGCTAACGCCATTTTCTTTATCAGCTGATAACGACTCTCTACTTCGTTCAGAACATGGCTGACAAAGTAAATCGATTGTTGCTTCTTCTCTTTCTCAACCAACAGAACGGCCGCGATAATTTTAGGTAATAAGGCTGATATATACAGTTGTAACACATCCCTTGTTTCCGAGCCTCGAGTTAGTAGGTAAGCTCTTCAAATGCACTTTGACCGCCAAGAAAGCTTTACTCTGCTCTTCACCCCACCCCACTCAAATTTCTTGTTTCCCCTTTGCGATGCAAAGAAAAGCAAAGCTTTGTCCGCTGACTTGGAAATGAAACGAGGGAGGGCCACCATCCTTCCAGTCAGCCTCTGAATGTCTTTGACAATTTTTGGTTCAGGTAAATCCATGATTGTGCGAACTTTGTCAGGATTCGCATCTATGCCTCTTTTGCTTACCATGAATCCTAGGAATCTTCCAGCTCTTACTCCAAAGACACGCTTCTTTGGGTTGAGCTTCATCTTATATTTTCTCAGAGTATTGAAATTTTCTTCCAAGTCGTCTAGGTGTTTGCGGTCAGTTTTGCTCTTGACGATAGAGTCATCAACGTATACCTCTATATTCCTCCCCTTCTGGTCCGCAAAGACTTTATCGACCAGCTTCTGATATGTTGCTCCAGCATTGCGGAGTCCAAATGGCATTGTCTTTTAATTGTAAACTCCACAATCCGTGATGAATGTAGCTTTGCTTGTCGGCCTCCAAAAGACTTATCTGATGATATCCTGAGAATGCGTCCATGTAGGATAGCAATGGATGACCGCTAGTAGAGTCTACTACTGGTCTATTCTCGGTAGAGGGTAGCAGTCCTTGGGGCAGGCTCTATTCAAATCTGTGAAATCCACGTACATCCGCCACTGGCCATTGGCTTTTTTCACCATATCAACGTCATTCTGGATAATCACAAGTTTTAATGAAATCGACCGCCAACAATTAACCTACTTCATCCTTAATGGCCTTGTTATTCTCAACTTAAAAATTATTTTCTTTTGCTTGACAAGAAGGACTGCGCTGTCGATATTCAGACGATGGACCATCATGGTCAGGTCTATTCCCGGCATATCATCCGCCGAGAATGCAAATACGTCAGCGTTTGCTCGTAGGAGAGTCACCGGGTTGACGCTGACCTTTGGGTCCATATGCATTCCGACAACGACCGTCCTTGTCGGATCTTCACCCAGCGTCTCTTGCTTTGATTCGCCATCAGGCTTGGGCCTTGGCAGATCATCAGGTCTGGTTTCCAATTCTTCCATTGTTACTTCCATCACTTTCTCGTCTTTCTTCTCGGAATCTTCTTCGTCTGCCATTGCTTTTTTTTTTTTATCTCTTCTCCTTCCCTGTTGGCGGACTCAGATCTTCGATTGGGATTCTCCTTGTCGGCTACTTCAGAGCTGTCAAATAGCATGGTTTAGCTGTTTCTTGATCTCCTCTCAATTTTGTTGTCGTTCCTTGATTGGATACGTACAACATTGTCTGATGGTTGGTTGTACTACTCCTTGGAAGTCGTGGACAAACGACCTTTCCACAATGGCGTTGTATGCTCCTGCACATCAACTACCAGACATTATGCCATCACATCCCTTGCTTCCTCATTTTCACCAACTCTGACCGGTAACTTTATGATTCCTTTTAGGATCACGGATGCTCCTGTGAATCCTATCACGGGATAGCATATCGGCTGCAAGTGTTCTCGTCCAATCATCAGTTTCTCAAAAGTTAATAAGAACAAGATATTGGCGTAGCTTCCACCATCCACCAAATTCTGTGAATCAGACAATTTGAAACTTTCAAAGTGACCACCAGAGGGTCATCATGAGGATATGCCACATGCTTCGCGTCCTCGACGGTAAATGACATTGTTAGCATGGTTGGCGCCTTCCTCCAACACAGACTCTCGTTTAAATTTACTTAGTGCCTGAATTCTTTCAAACTAGCATTTACGCCATTCACACTTTCACCATGGATAGGGCCGCCACTGATCACATGTATTTCTCCCAGCCGTGACTGAACGCTTTGATTGATGGATCTCATAAGATCTCATCTACTAGTATGAGCTTTATATTGTGTGAAGTAGCCTCTCCTTATCAGATCTTCTAGGTTATCCTTCAAATGTCTACAATCCTCTGTCATGTGAGCGTGATCTCCGTGGAAATCACACCAGTTGCTCTTATCACGGTTCTTGTGAAACATCTTTTTCGGACGCTGCCACTTATCATTGTCCTTGTTCATGGTGTATATCTGAGCTCTTGACGTTGTCAGCTGTGTGTACTCGTCAAATTTATCTTTGCGGTCATTCCTTTATCGATCATTTCTTTCCCGGTCATTTTCGTTTTTGACCATATTTGATTTTTGCCTTCTTTCTTCTCGGCCGCGATCACTATCACGACCCTTATCTTTATGATTTTCTACCTTCTTCTTCTCAAGCTCGCGATGTTGACTGCTCGCAGCCTTATCAAATTATTCACCTCTTATAAAATCATTGGCTTTGCCAAGCACTGGTCCTAGGGACAAGAATGTTTTTGTCGGCCCAGGTAGCTTCTGAACGTGAATCCTTCCTTCAATTCCGTCATCAAGGGCAATACCACCACGTCTTGCTGTAACCGTAGGATGGTGACCGCTTCCACATTAAAACCGCCGATAAAGTCACGAAGAGATTCAGTTTCTCCTTGCTTGATGGCCAGTAGTGCGCTCACGACGCCTATTGCTCACGAAATGAGTGGTCAACATTGATGAAAGCTGAGAGAAACTAGAAACGGTACCTGGCTTGACACTTTTGAACCAAGTCTGAGTAATTCTAGTCAAGGTGAACGGGAATACTTTGCACAAGATAGCGTCCACCTGAGTATATAGGTACATGTGACCCTCATAGGCTGCAACGTGATCGTCCGGATCAGAGACGCCATCATTCATGCATGACGGCATTTTAATTCTTTGCATAGGGTGATTCAAAATCTCCGGCACGAAGGGAGAAAGCTTCGGCTTAATTAACAGGTGACTGCCAGCCGAGTAGTTACTAGCGGCATTTGTGATGTACTCACGGCGTTAGTGTCCTGTTCTTCTTCCTCATAATTGTTAACCTCCTCAGTCTCCAAAATCTGCTCCTCATACCGTGGCTCATCTAGACTGTCTTTCAAGCTATCGTCCTTCCTGAGAGAATGGACGCATTCTTCTTTACGGTTCTGACCGACATTCACATTAGGCGTTGCATTAGCGTTAACGTCCGTATTAGCATTGCCATTAGGGCTAGGTTGAGGAGTGCCCATTAATGCTTGCAAGATGGTGGCTACAGTTTGTAACTATTCAAGAGTAAACTAGCTTAATTGAGCTAAGCTTGCAGCGACATTAGAGTTTACCTGGGAAACGTTGTTCTCTGGTGTCCTTTGAACAATATTGTTCTCGGGCACCCTGAAGTTGAACTAAGGGTTCCCAATCCGTTCGCTAGTGGGAGGTTGAGAGGACCCTTGTCCGGCATCCATTGGCCCCTGACCAACTGGTGTGAATCCTGGTGGGACTGGACTTGAGTTGTCTGCGTTCTCCATGACTGCTTCACAAATTAGGAGGCCTCTCTTTCTAGAGCCAAGTTTTTCCGATTGTAGAATAGATGGCGGTCTTCAAACAGGTCCGCCAAGAGGGGAGTGGGCATCCGCTAGTGAGTAGCTACAAGGAAGCAAACGTAAACTACCCTCGGGGGGATGCGAGGAAACCCCCTCCAACGCTCAAGTCAGTATTATGTCCGCTAAGGATTTAGAGAGAGATAGTAGAATTTGGTGTTCAGAATGTACCTGCAGAATAGTACCAAATGGCTATTTATAGATGTACTATTACTCTGACAGGATGCGTAATCCTTATACACATGTATGGTTGAGATGTGCCTGACATAAGGAGAGATTCCTCTGTCTTGTCTTATTATATGGCCGCCAATAGTGTTGTCGGCAACTTCATTGAACTGATCTCAAGCGTTGTTCAGGAGGCCTCATGATCGCGTCCTCGTATAATGCTCACAGACATGTTTACTGGTATGCTAGCATATTTGGGTTATACCCATACACTATTTATTAAACTAGAATATAGCCTAGTAATTTTCATAATGACTCAAAAAAGATACTTAAATATTGGTTTGTTGTGCATAAGTATGGTCATCCAAATGATGGTAGAATATGGATGACTTGCAAATGTAAGGTTTGTGATATCACTTTTGTTTTGAAGAATGATCGGGGCATCTACAGCAGAGTGTGTGTTATTCATCATACTACATGGCTTCAACACTATTGAACTTAGAAAACAGTTATTGAGGTTTCCTTATGATGTTGATTCCCTGGTGACTGCATGACTGGTCCCCTATTTATGCAAATGGTGATTCTAACACGCTCTTGTTAAGCAAAACTACACGGGAATCCAATGACAATGAAGTTAAAGATTTTGATGAATGTATTCCATCCCTTGAGTGAAGTTAAAAGATTTTAACGAGCTCTTAGATATATATTGTATTATGCCCGTGGAAAACGATAAGTGTGAATTTTCCGCACGAAAAAGATAAGTGTGAATATTTCTTGTTTGCATTTCTCAGCTTCTACTCCCATCTTTAATTGCTTTTATCACCTTATAAGTTATAAACTAATTAACTTAAATTGGATTATTTGAATCGCGACTTAAGAGATAATTTTGGATAAATTGATATTTTAGGCTTCTTTAATCAAATATTAATCCAACTTTAACTAAAAGTAGGCTTTTCTTTGTTAAAATCAATTCACTATAAATTTTTTTATTTCTAGAATGTCATGATTTGATTATATATGGTAAAAAATGCTAGTAGAGGCTTTCTTGAGCTAATTTGACGTATCTCAATGGTTGTTACTTAGTAATTTTACCCCTGAATCCAATCTCATATTCCTTAACACTAGATTGGAAGAATTTCAATAAAGTCAGAAGGGGGAACTATGACTTATTTTTCATCTTTTTGTGTATCTTCTCAATCACACAGGTTTTTTTTTTAAACCGGAGGCCCCTTCGAAAAATAATTTAAGGGAGATTTCTCCACCACCTTACACCACCAAACACTTTCTATTACTATCTACCAAAAACCCTCCAAAAACTATAACAATTTATTGTACCACCAAAAGGTTTATCGCCACAAAAACATTCTACCAACTCACGTGTGAGACTCACTTCATATAAGTACCAAATTGCTCACAAATACAACCACATGTCTTCGTAGTACTACTGCCCTACGAATATGCAAATCATACTCTGATAGTACAAAACTATGGTATTACAAAAATCTTTTAATTAGGTTTTCCATTCTTTACATTCCGAAATTTTTTTTTTGTTGACGAAAACATTCCGACATTATTTGTATATAAAACACACTTTATATGATGTTAGGCCAATAACTGTTGTTAACCCATAGTTAGTTCCTCTATTGCAAATTTTAAGAGCTTCTAGGAGCATGTAAAACTATGTGCTTGCAATAACATTTTTTGCATATTTTTTATATACCTTTTTCAAATAAGCAAAATATAAAATGTAAAAATATAAAGGGATATTATCTCAGATAACCCTGATTTATAGGTCTTTTTCCAATATAACCCCCACTTTGGCAGGCCTGTCTCCGATAACCCTGAACTTGATTTTTGTCATTAAACCTAACGGAATACTAACACCGTTAATTATTTTCAAACAAAAATAATTACTGGTTTTTTAAAAATAAAATAAAAAAACAAACTCATTTCCTTCTCTCTTGTTCTTCAATTCTTATTCTTCTCAAGAACTCATCAATGGCCTCCACAAGATCTGCAACGGAAAGCCGGTGGGTCTCGTGGAGCTTTGTGAGTTATGTGGCGAAGGTGTGGCGGAAGGTCTGCATCGATCTTCATTACCGTGCTCGATTTCGTCAGTTTCTCTTGCTCCCCACTCCTCTCCTCTCCTCTCTTTCTCTCTCCTCTTTCACCAATGGAACCTCAACCTCATACTCTTCTCCCTTCCCCCACCTCCAGCACCAGCAACAACACCAACAACAACAACAATGTTGTCAAACAACACCAACAACCACAACCACAAACCCCTTTAACTAGATCCGAAACTAACCCATACCTAACCACCTTCGTTCAAGCCGACACTCCTCCGTGGCTGGGTAGTCGATTTTCGTGGCTGGGTAGTCGATTTTCCACCAAACCCTCCTCTCCTAACCCCATCCCCCCTAATTAAAACCCCCGCCAAATCCATTAACAATTTTGTGGCTGGGTAGTCGATTTTCGTGGCTGATATCCACTAGTAGAATAATTGCTTATTGTTGCGGTCATTAAGTGGCCTATTGCGGCTGTTTTAGCGGCGCAGCAATTAAGGGCGCAGCAATAGGGGTTTTTTTAAAATAAAAAAATGAAGCATATTGCTGCGGATTTGGCCCAAAACCGCAGCAATAGGTGCTTTTTTTTTAATAAAATAAAATCCGAAAAGTCAACATCCTTCGCCAAACTCCATATCCTTCGCCAAACTCAAATTACACCAAATTCATTCTGAAACTGCAACATACTTGCTACCAACAGTTGGTGAAGACAAAGAAATCAAAACATATTAAATCACCATATTCACATAAAAAAAGAAATTAAAAAGAATTAACTAACATCAAATTCATTAAAAAATTAAAAATTCACACTGTGAACAAACATTTGAGCATATTTCACTTTTAGATCTCACTTTTTGGAGATTAGAAAAAATTACAAAAAAAGAAACTAATAAATTCAAGCAGCGAGTACAGCGGCGAGTAAGACACGACGATGACGGTTAAAAACGAGGATGAGTGAGACACGACGATGAGTGAGACACACGACGACGATGAAGTCAAGCGGCAAGTAGAGCGGCGAGTTGAGCGGTGTTGTGGAGTCGAGACGAACGAAGGTGGTGGAATCGATGCACACAGAGTCGACCACGAGAGATGACAGAGAGACGAAAGAAGGTGGCGGAATCGGTGCTGTAGAAATGCCGAAGTTGAGATGAACGAAGGAGTTGAAAGAATTTTTGGGAGGATGAAAGAAGAGATAGGCGAGAAGAGGAAATATAATGTGAGAGGAGTGAGAGAGAAGTGTGAACTTAGTGAAATATGAGGGAGACGGCGCCCTGCTCAATTACTAAGAGGATTAAAAAAACCCTAATGTCCCTATTGCTGCGGTTCTTCTAGAAACCGCATCAATAGGTCAAAATATTATTAAAATAATATTATTTTAATATATTGCTGCGGTTTCTGACAGAAACCGCAGCAATATCTGAGCGCCAGATCTGATAAAAAATATTCCACTTTTTTCAAAAAATATCCGTTGGAAATATATTTTTGCGGTTTGTTGTAGAAAACGCAGCAATATGGTTGGTCAAATGGTCAACTATTTGCAAAAAGTTTCCGTTGGAACAATATTGCTGCGGTTTCTTTAAAAAACCGCAGCAATATGGTTATTTTATATTTTACCTTTTCTTTTGTCGTGATATATTGCTGCGTATGGGTAAAACCGCAGCAATACCACCGCAGCAATAAGCATTTATTCTACTAGTGTTCGGTAGGTTTTAGGGCCGATTTCACTGGTTTTTATGGATGCTTTTGCTGGGTTTTGGGGGGGCTGTAGTGGGTGTCGTTTGCTGCTTCGTTGGATCAGTTCTTCCATCAATTGTTCAAAGTTTGCTTCGTTGGTTGAGTTGAAATTGTGATTTCTTGATTGGATTGTTGGCATCTCCTTTAATTTGTTTGAGTTTATTGTTTAAGCTTTATGAATTTGTTATAAATTCAGATATTTGTTTTCTGGAAATCGGCTCCTAAGTTCATTTGGTAAGAATGCAAAACATAGTAGGAAGAACAAGAGAGAGAGAATGAAGTTATATCCATTGCTCTAATTTAGTTTTTCATGGTAACCATTGATGAATGCTTGAGAAGAGATGAAGAACAAGAGGGAGAAAGAGATGAGTTTTTTTTTTAAAAAAAGAAAAATGCAATAAGTATTTTTGTTTGAAAATAGTTAAAGCCGTTAACAATTCCGTCAGGTTTAATGACAAAAATCAAGTTATGGGTTATCGGAGACATGGCTGCCAAAGTCGGGGTTATATTGGAAAAAGGCATATATGTCAGGGTTATCTGAGATAATATCCCAAATATAAAATGTGCAGAATATATGAAGAGAGCACTGAAACCCTTTCCTCACACACTTTATGATCACTCACGCTCTTTTACATATTCAATTTAATGTTCATCTTTATTTTTCTTTCCTCGGTTAAAAAAATTGATGTTCATCTTTCACCAAGTCTTTTTCATGATAAATTTGTTATTCTGATTTTTACTTACTCTTTAATAAAACATATATACGCCACTCTACTACTATTCAAGATGAGGAGTTCCAAATAATACTACCTCTATTTCATAAAATACCCAACACTATCTTAAATGAAATTGTCATAATACTTCATCATTATTTTCTCTCTTTAGTTCTTGATTTCGTTTCTCTACTTCTACTACCTTCTTTAATCGCTTTTATCACCTTATAAATTGTTGAACTTGAATTGATTTATTTAAATCATGCCCTAAAAAGTTAATTTTAAACAAATTGGTATTTTTAGGATCTTTTTCATCAAAATTGATCCAAGTTTAAGTAAAAGTAGTCTTTTGATGTTCATTAAAATAGATTCGCTGGTAATTTTATTTATCCCTATATGGTAAGAAGTGCTACTAGAATTTCTTTGGACTAGATAGGGCCACTAAAGTCAAATGCGAAACTCTGAATTAGTTTTTATCCCTTTCTGCATCTTCTGAATCACATAAGTCAATTAAGCATGGTTTATAAGTTTTCCCCAAAACTCGTTTGCCACTTCAAACTAATTATTCGAAAGAAGTTTCATCCTCTGTTCTATTTTAAACCGTAGGCAACTTTGAAAAAACAAGTTTAAGGGGGATTTTTCCACCACCTTATACTACCAAACACTTACTATTTCTACCAAAAACCCTCTAAGAGTTACAAGAACAATTTATTGTACTACCAAAAGCTCTTATAGCCACAAAAACATTCACATAGTTCTACCAACTCATGTGAGACTCGCTTCATAACTTCCAATAACAACCAACATACTCACAAATACAGCCACGTGTTTCCGTAGTAGTGCTGCCCTATGCTATGAATATGCAAATCAGAAACTCTCGTAGTACCAAAGTCCTTAAACTATGATGTTTCAAAAATCCTTTTTCTTTTATCTTTTCTTTATACACATATCTCTATTATATATGGCAAATTGGCAACACACGAGAGACACAAAAAAATAGAAAAAGGAAAAAAAATAGGGGATAACTAACTGTTTCATTTGAACGAAAAAAGGGGGAAAAAGAACTACATTCAAACTGAACAACAGTTTTTTGAAAAAATAAAATACAAAAACACTTCATGTGCACAATTAATTTAATTTCCTATATACTTTCGCACGAAATAAAAAAATATATATACTTTTCGCATATATATTATTATTTTTATATGTATATGTATATATATATATATATATGTATATATATATATATATATATATATATATATATATATATATATATATATATATATGTATATATATATGTATATATATATATATGTATATATATATGTATATGTATATGTATATATATGTATATGTATATATATGTATATGTATATGTATATGTATGTATATGTATATATATGTATATATGTATATGTATATATATGTATATATATATATATATATATATATATGTATATATATATATATGTATATATATATATATATATATATATATATATATATATATATATATATATATATATATATATATATGTATATATATATATATATATATATATATATATATATATATATATATATATATATATATATATATATATATATATATATATATATATATATATATATATATATATATATATATATGTATATATATATATATATATATATGTATATGTATATATATATAAATGGAGCTTGCCTTTATAATGTTGAGATTTCTGGTCTTGGGTTTTTCTAAGAAAAGGAAATCAAGCTTCTTATTTTTGGTCTTGAAGGATATTCCATCATAACTGACATTGTAAGGGGTTATTAAATTTATGAAAGGTGTTCCCAAGATTACTGTATGGTGTATATTGGTAACGAGGACAAAATGGCTTTTTAGAGAGAGGCCTTGATTTAATATGTTAGCATCTGTTTTTCCCTCTATATATATATATATATATCGGGGAAGGAATAAGAGAACGGTTACAAACCTATGCAGTAGAGCTAGCAAAACCTGACTCAACCTAGCCCGAAGTCGACTCAATAATAGATGGTCGGGTTGAAATTTTCAACCCATTTAATTAAATAAATTGGGTCAAGTTGAAACTTTTAACCTTATTTTAACCCTTCCAACCTGTTTACTGGGTTCGAGTCAGATTGCCCGCTTAACCTAACATTAATATATTCATATTTGTCAATTTTCACGTTGCGATTTAGCCTTTTGGACTTTATAATGTCTGTGATATAGAAATTGTGCTATAATATTGCTAAACAGGTTAGTGGGTTATGTAGGACCTTTAGTTCCAATACAATCGCTAATTAATTTTTTGGAAAAATCAATAACATCAAACAAGAAGAGATTTTAAGTTTGGGGTGAATTTCCTTACTTTATTCAATGAAATATTCAAATACATGAATATAATACGATTAATTGCATCAATGAAAAAACATGTTAAAAGTTAATTTTTTTTTAACACATAGGACCTTTGCTGATCAATTAATTAAATCCCAAGATTAATAGGTACCTAGATCGGTTGTCCATATTATCTTATTAGGCGTAATTTAACTAATTTATAGGTCTGATTTAGCAAACAATAATATATTGGGTGGTCATTCAGATGCAGTTAAAAAGGCATAATATATATTCAAGACATGTAATAATAAAAATAATTATGAGAAGAGATATTAGAAAGAATCCACAACTATACAAAATTGCATATGTTTATGTATTTAATCTCTATATCATGAAAATGAAATTGTTAGTAGGAAAAATTAACGCCAGGGGTCTGAACTATGGGCGAACATTTTTAAAAGGTCTCAACTATCAATTATCCTGTGTAGGTCCCAACTTTAGGGGGGTGTGACTTTGAATGGACCCATATGGCTTATGACTTGTTCAGTAGGTTAAAAATTTGCGGGTGGAGCCCACAATCTCTTAAACAAACTGGTTGCCCCTCCCTCTCTCCTCACTCTTCAGTTTGTCGTTGTCCAATAATGTAGTCCTGTTATTAGAACAGTAAACATTGCAACAATTTCTAGTTCTTTAATCCTATTATGTTGAAGGTTGATCAGATCTTATACCTACTCTTATATCGCTACTCAACTTGCTCTCTCCATTAGTGCATCGGAATCTTAGTTTTAATTTACAAGCTCACCATCAACAAAACTTGTTTTGTGGTAAATTTATAAGGGCATGAGATTACTATTTTTGTTTTACGAATTCTGTAAGTAATACCGCTATGTGGTAAATTTACAAGTGCCACATATTATTTATTTTTTTCGAATAATGCAAGTAATACCGTTGTGTTAGTGAATTGAGATTTGTTGACCACTTGAATTTGCATCATCTTCTCATTAACAAATCAAAGAGTTGCTCCACCACTGGATTTTGCACCACCAGCATCATCTTTCGCTCTTTCTTTTATGTGAAAAAAGTATATTTGTCTTTAACATCTTTTGAGTGAATATTCAACAAAATTTGGTGGTAATTGACTTGTGCGAATTAAGCATCTGATATCTTTCATAGGGATTAAATTCTTTTTTGTAGATTGCAAAGATGGATTTTTTTTGTTGTTAATTTCAAATTCATCTAATTTGTTGTCAATTGGTGTTTTTGTTAAACTGAATTTATGGTGAAGAAGAGAAGAGGGGAGCTGCTAATTGGTGATGGATGACTTCCTCACAAATGATTTGATAGTCACTCCAATGGTGAATCAGTGAATCTTGATATTGGGTTACATTGATTATGAAAAGATTGGGCATAAAGTTTTGAAGGTTATCATTGTTAGAGGGAGATGAGAGCTAGAGGAGATAAAGTAGAAGATGAAATTATTGACAAATAGAGGCAGAAGCTTGAAGAAGGTAGAACGGGCAAGAAGGAAATCAGAATTGTAGGAACAACTAGATGAAGAAGAAGAACCGCGGAGGAAAGGAGACAAAGTAGAGGTCAGCTGACTTATTAACGAGGCACGTGACTTATTACCTATTGTAGCAGGTTAAGCGACCTACAACGTCTACTCAAAGTCACACCCCCCTAAAGTTGGGACCTACACAGGATAATTAATAGTTGAGGCCTTTTAAAAATATTCGCCCATAGTTCAGACCTTTGATGTCAATTTTTCCTTGTTAGTATAGAAGAAATTAAATTGGACTTGACTCTCAGATATACCTTTGTCACCTAGGTCTGACTGTACAGATGATGGAGAAATCTTTAGCCTCGAAAAAAGTGAAGAACTTGAACGAAGATTTAAAGGAAAATAAAAATTCTTGCAGTTGAATGTGTTTGATTTGTTTGAATATGGTTTGTAGGGAGCTTTTTTTTTATGTGTTTTAAGTCTTGAATAAGTGTTATGATTGATGAACATCATTGTTGAAAACCGGAGAAATATAGACTTATTCATAGGGAAAAGCTCGACTAGATTCTGAAAAACGACCGATGAGGAAAAAATTAAAGCTTACGCTTGACACAAGGAACATGCACCTGGTGCAGTACAAGCCTTGTGTGCCTAGTGCAAAAAGCTCGCACCTAACTCATGCATCCTGAGCGCAGCTCTTTTTGTGATGCCTTAATTTTGTAAACTGATTCGGGTCATCATCGATGCAGAGACTTACGTCAGACTCAAAGTCGTTCGCTTGGCGCATCTTTTTAAGTTTAGCCGAAGTTCAATTCTATCATATTGCAACCGTTTTATCTTTCTTTAATTTTATTGATTCTTATTGCTGAAAAATGAATTTAAATCACAAAACCTGATTTTATGAAAATAATCTAATAAAATGTTTATTTGCAAATTCAATTAATTATCGTGAGAAAAAATTGGGTTTATAAAACGATCGTCGAGGAGAAAATTAGAGCTTATGCTTGATGTAAGAAATAAGCCCTTTGTACAGTACAAGCCATGTCGCCTGGCGCACTAAGCTTGCGCCTGACTCATGCTTTGCTTCCTGCGTTAGCGCAACTCTTTTGGTGATGCATTGATTTTGTAAACTGATTTGAGTCATCATCGACACACAAAACTTACGTCACACTCAAAGTCGTTTGTTTGGCGCAGCTTTTTGAGTTTAGCGGAATTTCAATTTTATCATATTGCAACTGTTTTATCTTATCTTTTATTGATCTTTATTGTTGAATAATGGATTTAAATCACAAAAATATGATTTTATGAATATTATTTAATAAAAGATTTATTTGAAAATTCAATTAATTATCATGAATAATGAATTGGTTTTACTTTAAATGGACTACGTAAAACATAGTTTTGACTCAAAAAGGGTTTTGGGCAAGGCTTTTGATTGCTCCTCTTCATTCTGAACCAAATAGGACGACGGTAAGTTTCATCATTGGGTGTTAAAAGGGAAGACAAATTAATGTGCCTACAAGATCATAATCAGGTCAACCCATTTATTATGAGGTTGGGTTGGGTTGAAATCATAACCCATTGACCTTATTAGGTCAGCTTTGGGTTGAGGGATGTAACCCATTTAACTTAATGTGTCAACCCCGAACTCAACCTAGGTCGAGCCATTGCCAGCCCCACCATTCAGCCACGAGCAGCCATATCATGGGCGCGCTTAATGTCTTTTCTAGAAACTTTTTCATTCAAAGAAAGGTATTAAGAGAGAGATCTATCGAATGTTGTTCACAAGACTTCTAAGAAACTTGTCGTATGAGTTCATTCTTTAAGTGGACATGACCGCTTCCTGCTAGCTGGTCCAGATACTAGTAACCCTATTGAGATTTTGGGCCAATAGTCTGAAGTTTGGCCTGAAGAGGGGATTTTGAGACTACTCTTTCTAAGTACTCATTAGTGTTCGAGGGGATGTGAAGTCCAGCCAATACTTGTTGTGATTCGGCGTAATTCTTTTTTCTGTTTCCAAGCATCATCAACTTTGGATTAAATAAAATCAACTTGGTGATTCTGATGTTCCACAGGCCATGAACCAAACGTACTTAACATTTAAGCTTTCAACACTTTCCTTTTGACTCGCGGGGTCTTGGCGCCTTAATATGTGGGTGTGAGCGCCCACAGTGTTGTTTGTTGCCATGTTCCATCTTAGAATTGTTTGATACCCCACCAGAAGTGCCCTGGTTGGGATATATTTCATTCTCCTAAAGACAATTTCGTTCCTTATTCAAATCTAAATCCCTCAAGGAGTTGAAACAAACATTTGGACTCCTACATGATCCTCACTTTCAATAGATGTGATGTGTAGTTTATGAGCCAGGTAGAGAACTATATTCCCCTATGTCGCTTGCGTTTAACTCCTAAGTTTGAGAAGCTCCATATTTGTCCAGTGATGTCACAATTGCAAAATAGATGAGTTGTTGATTTCTGATGAGCTGCACATAACTCACACTTGTCAGCAATATTTAGTCCTAGTTTAGCGACGTTATCCTTTGTAGGGATGGCATTTGTATAAAGTCACCATATGAAAATCTTTAATTTCGCTGGGAATCGCTTTACCACATAAGCTTCCAAAAGAGGTTGGGAGGAGAAGCTGCAGGCATATATTTCTTAATAAGATACTAGTATCATGACTTCCCCAAGAACTGTCCATTCTTCATGCCCTTCCAGAATGGCTTATCTTCATATGGATAAGAATAAGGGATATGAGAAGAGAGAATACTCCAAACAGAGTCACCCTCAAACCACCAATGGATCTTGTGTTGATCCCATTGTTGTTTGTTGATGTTCATCGATTAAATCAGCAACCCATATAGGTTTAGATTGGTCATCTCCATATCTCGGTTCTTGAAGGTCAAGGGCGGTCCTTCATACCAAAAGTCCTCTTGAATCCGACCGTGTTTTCCATTTCTTACCCACTTAAACAGTCCACCCTTCATAACAGAGGCAACTCTCTAAAGGATACGAACTTCCCACGACATTGAGGGTGGCTTCCTATTAGTGAGAGCTAGAGAGATTGGGCCAGCTTTATACTAACCTGCAATAAGCTTACTTACTAGGAGGTTAGGCCTGGAATTGATCCTCCAAGCTTGTTTAAACACCATCACCTGGTTAACCTTTTCTACACTTATAAAACCAAGGCCCTCATCAAATTTTCGCTTGTCAATTACCTCTTGTTTCTTCCAGCAAATTCCTCTTTTCCCATACAAAAAAGGCCACCAGAATCAGAGAATTGTATTGTTAGGTTGATAATATATGAAATCTCATAGCAACTAGAATGTTGTTGGTAAGAATGAGTTTCTCTCATGGAGACAAGTTGACGAGTTGCCACGAGGCAACTTTATAATTTTCTCCTTAAGATCATTAAACACACTTGTTGATCAACCGTCTACTTGTAGAGAGCAACCCAGATACTTGTCCAACTTATCTCTGCTTTCAGCTCCTAATGATCTCCCCATGTATCTGACAAAAGTAGAGGGGGTATTAGGACTTAATTTAATGAAGGAAAATTTTGAAACTAATCCGTTTGCCTGAAACACTGTAGAATCCGTCCAAAGCCTCACGAATTGCTTGACATAAGCTAGAGGTGGCTCTGAAAAATAAAGAGGCATCATCGCGAAAAATTGGTGTGTTATCTCTGGAGCCCGAGCTCTGTTTTGAGTCCTTTTATGACCTTTGTAGCATGGAGGTTAATGAAATGATGCACGACTCCATGTAAAATATGAATAAGTAAGGTGATTTAGCCCAACACCTATTATTGACTCATAGTTCGTACATCGTATAAACCCTTTCTTCACACTCACTCTCTCTAGTTCATTCTCATATTCATTGTGATCTTCTTTCACTAAATCATTGTTCATAAATTTTTTTCTAGAATTTTACTCACTCTTTAATAAAGAAGTTATACACCACCCTAATAATGTTATGCAAATACTTAATGTCTTTAGTATTTCGTTCACTTTTATAAATTTAGATAACATGAATTAAGGAGAAATATCATTAAATATATAATTCATTATCTTATAGATATCGCCTTTTAAAGCAATTATACAATATTTTTGAAAAAATTGCCACGGACAATCCCAACTATGGCCCTCCTCACAAAAACAGTCTCAACTACAATTTAATATTGAGCAGTCCCAACTTTGAGGGGTGTTTTACAAAAGCGGTCCAGGTTAATCAGTAACCGGTCAAATAGGTTAAAGAAAATGTGTTTTTTTTAACTTTTTTTCCACTGTTTTAATTTCTTAACTTCTTCCTCCTCTTTCTTTCTCCTCCCTCCTTCCTTCTCGGCCACCCACCCCCATTCCCTACCACCTCGAAACACCCCCTCTCCCTCCCCTATGTGAAGCTCATCCCTGCCATTCCCTCTCTGCTGACGCCCTTCTCCCTCCCCTGCCACCCTAAAGCACGCCTTCCCCCTCCAAAGAGAGCCGAATTCCTCATTTGTAGAGTAAGTGGAAAGGAGAAAAAAAGAAAAAATGAATTGTACATGTGCTTATTCCAGTTTTTTCTCTCACCTATTCAATCTCCAAAAATTCCTCTCGATAATCCTCAGATTATCTTCACTGAATCTTATCGGACCGAGAACCCAAAAACTTACCTCAATTTCAACAAAAAAATCTTCATTCAATCTCAAATTTGTACTTCTGCACTTTTTGTAATTTATATCTACTCTATCATATTTCTCAAATTCTCAACCTCACGCATTTTTCCACTAGTGGAAAAAAACCTTATCTGCCACTTAGTAACAGATTCGATTTTTACAAACCCGCATCCGAAAATCAATAAAAAAAATGGGAGGAAAAGTTGGGCGGAAAATCTGATCCGGTCCTTTAGTGAACCGGATCAGATTGTAGAAACTGCTGCGGTTTTCTAAAATCTGATCCGGACCATCCGGTTCACAAGACCAGATTAGATTTTCCGGTATTTTTTCTACAACAAAAACGAGCTCGTCCAAAATAACGCGCCTCTTTTTAGAGGCCCAAAGCATGGATGAAGGCCCAACGCGTCTCTTTTTAGACTCCCCATACCTGATCTCTCTCCTCCCTCAAAAATCTCAAACCCTAATCTCCATCCCCTCTCTCTCCTCTCTACTCCTCCCTCACACCACGCGGCAGATCTGTACTCCTCCCTCACAAAATGAAGAACGAAGAACGAAGAACGAAGAACGCCAAAAACGCCCAAATTCTCACTCAGCTCCCTAAGCTCCCTCCTCTCTCCTTTCACCTCTCATAAACGCCACCACCTCAGTATCACCTCTCTCTCTCCTCTCTATTCCTCCCTCACAAAACGAAGAATGAAGAACGAAAACGAATAGCGAAAATGAAGATCGAAAATGAAGAACGAAATGAAGAGCGAAACGAAGAACGAAAAATCGAAGATATGTACACAAGAAATTGGTTCATTTGAGTTTTTATGGGATTTAGTTTTTGGATCTGGTTATAGGTGTTGGTTTCTTTTTTCGTTTATTTTTTTTACCGGAGTTTTTTCGTTTTATTTGGGATTTAGTTTTTAGATCTGGTTTTCGGTTTAGGTTTTTATTTTGTTTTTTTGGGCTTCCATTTTCGTTTGATTTTTTGTTTGAACTCTTAATTTTCAAATTCGTTTTTTTTGGGCTTCCATTTTCGTTTCCTTTTTTTTGGCTTCCATTATCATTTGATTTTTTGTTCTAATTAGAGTTTATGATTGTGAAATGATGGTTGTAATAATTCTCAAGTTTTAGGGTTTTAGTTTCTGTAATTGTTTTTTATTCATGAGAAATATTTTTGGTTTCACCTTTCTGTGGTGATTGCAATTGCTTATATTTATTGATTTTTCTTTGCTGGGTTAAGTTGTTGTCTATAATACAAAAAGAGGGGATCTTTTTTGGTAATTGTTCGAGAAAATACGAAGGAAATTTATTATTTTTATATATATGTTTTGTTGTATTTGTTAGACTTTGAGTACTTTATTCCACCAACACATAGGTGAGAGTGAGACGTGAAATATAGTGCAGACCTGCAGCCTGCAGGTCTGCACCTTTTTTATAGACATGAATTTCGACAATCTGCTGCGGTTTTGTGGTAAAACCGAATCAGTTAATAATTTTCTGATCCGGTTTTGGACCGGATCAGTAAATATTTTGGATCTGCTGCAAGCCCACCCGATGCGGACCAAATCCGAATCAGTAAGCCCGATTTTGACCGCATCGGATCGGCTTTTTTCCACTAGAGTTTTTATTTTTATTAAAGCTACTCAATCTATTAGATCTTTAAATCGATTGAAGGTTTAAATCATTGAAAGATTGGTGAAATTGATTATCAAGAGAAGTGGTTGAAATCTGCTTCCCAAAGAATAAACCTTGACTTTTATTTCAAACTTAAGAAATTCTAATTTTTCCTTTTAAGCACTTACATGCTTTCATTTTATAAAAAAAACTTGTCGAGGATGGGGTTTCGGGGGTGGGGAGCCGGGGCGGTGGTATCGAGGGTGGGGCGGGGGTTTCGGGAGGTTGGGAAGGGGAGGGTTTTTCAGGTGGTTGGGGAAGGGCCTAATTGCTGGTGATAAAGGGTACTAGAGGTTGTTTACCTGTTGTAGCAGGTCATGAACCTGGAGGGACCGCTTTTGTAAAACACCCCCTAAAGTTGGCACTGCTCAATATTAAATTGAAGTTGGGGCTGTCTTTGTTAGAGGGTCATAGTTGGGACTGTTCTTTTTTAATTTTTCTAATATTTTTATCTATTTAATGTTGGAATATAAATATTCTTATTGAACAAAATTTTCCCATGAATTTTATAGAGATCTAAAAGCTAGTAGAGGAACTACTTAGGAATCCAAGGCCACTAAAAACCAATGACATAAGTATTACCTTGGAATTACATTTTGTAGATTAAAAATTTCAAAATTAAGGAGGTTTAGGGTTTTCTCTCCCATGGTGAACTCAAGGATTGCTTAGGGTTTAAGTTAACAATCTGTGTGAATCATGAGGCGTAACTAGAAATCACAGTCTTCTAATACTCCGATGACTCGTCAGGCTCAAAACTTATTAGCTAAACAATCTCAACAGGGTGTTCTATCACCAGTAGGTAGTAATGGAGGGAGTACTCCTCACACAACTCCTAAGGGGATAGCGATGGAAATGCAAGATGCTATTAATGCTATGAATCGATTATTCACTGCTAACCGAATCCAAAGACAACTCGTAAGTGAGAAGCAAACTGAAAACTCTCAGGAAGTTATTGTTTCATTAATTTCCTCTGGCTCTAAAGAAGAGGAAAATCGAAGTGATGGTAAACACGATGAATCTGTATTAGAGTTAAACATTGAATTGGTAAAATATGTGGAGGAAGATGTAGGAGCTTCAGAAGTGGAAGTTAATGATGGTGAATCAGGTCATAAGGTCCCAGAACCGACTCGTACTTGGTCATCTCTTGTTGTCGGGAAAAAAATTACTGTCTGTAGACACCAAATTTTGAACCCCTTTTTCGAATAAATAAAGATTTTGAAAAGAAATAAAAATAACAAAAATCGCCATGCATCGTGGAGCGCGCACCCCGGAGCGCGAGTTTCATTCCGTCGCACGATTTTCCATTTTTGCATATTAGTCATGCAGTTTCGGCTTAGAAGTATAATTTTCATGAGTCGTAGTCAATAACTACAACCATCGTTTTAATAAAATGACTGGTAGTATAATCATGCTCGCCTTTATTAATTTGACGAGTTTTCGTTAATTGTCTTAATTTAGTCTTTCGGAAAAATGAAAAACGAGTCGCGATTAGGCGTCGGGATTTTAGTCGTATCCCAAAACCGGCATTAATCAGTTTTCTTGATGCTCAAGTCATTGTTCATTGGATAAAGAATAAGAATATATATTCTTTATCCACTAAACACATCCTTTATCCATTAGTTAGAGAATAAGAATCATGAAAAGATGTGAGAATAAGAATCAAATCCCATGTGTAAGAGCGGGAAAATCCGGATTTTTTCCGGAAGAATCAAGTGTGCGCCAAGCACACAATCATGCCTAGACGCATGATTGTGCGCCTAGCGCACAAGCATGCTCTACGCCAGACGCAGAGCCTTGCGCCTAGCGCAGCTTCCTGCGTTGGGCGCAGCGTTCTAATCAGTTTATTTTGCACGTTTTTCGATGCATTTTTTTACGTATTAGGATGTTTAGGGAAGAATATTTTCTGAAAATCTGATCTTGCTTCATTTATGAGAAAATCCAAAAAGGAATAAGAATATTTGTGTTTCCAAAGAGATTTAATGATGTCATTAGGGTGAGGTCATTAAGGTGATTAAGGATGAAGAAAATCAGATTTTTGGGTTAAAAATCTGATTTTCTACCTCTTTGAAACCCTAGTTCACCTCATTCATTTCTCTATAAATACCTTCTTTTTTTCCACTTCAAAACCAAGTTGAAAAAAACACAATTCAACTTCACAACTTCTCTCTCTACTACTCTTCTCCTCCTTAATTTTTTCATCTAAGCAAGAGTCTTAATTAGTAAGTAAGAAGTTGAAAAGAGTTCAACTCAATTTCACTAATTCTCTCATCTTCTCTACTCCATTCCTCTAAAGAAATCACACTTAAAAAAAAGAAAGCAAAAGTTAGTAAGATAATTAGTAAGTAAAGAAGTTCATCAAAAGAAGAAAAAACATAAAAAAGAGTTTAAGTTAGTAATTAAGAGAATTTAGAAACTCACTTAGAAATTAAGAAAATCACAAAAAAAAGGTAGAAAAATTTGCAAAAAGGAAGTGCATCATTGAGCTAGTAAGGTAAAGTGGAAACTCTTGTTTATTTTTTATCTTCTTAATCATCTACTAACTTCTTTCTTGTTTTCTTCTTATCATTTTTTTAATCTTTGGAGTGATTTGGGTATGTGGAAGTCCTAATAGGTTCCCAACATGAAATCACCCCACCTAGAATAGTCACCTCTAATAGGGTGACTCTTAGGAAACAATGTGATTATGTGATTTTCCTTAATCAAGTTGTTATTCATCACCAAAAATGTTTTCATAAAAAAATTCAAGACAAGTTGTGCATTAACATCTCCATAAAAAAGAAAATGTGATGCTGTATTTATAATCAGTTTTAATTTCGTACTTCATTCCATTTTTCGTCCGTATTATCAGAATAGTTTGTAGGATTTAACATTTTTCCTATGAAGTGCAAGATGTTTCCTATCAAGTTCGAAGAAAACATCAGTAGCTTTTCAAAAATATAAAAATCATGTTCATATGAATTTAATATAATTTTACATCATTTTTACAAAACCAATAATGTAAATCACTAAATTCCAAAAAATTGATTTTCCTTTCAGTTAAAGAAATAAATAAAAAAAAAGGGTCTTAAAAGTGTCTAGAATGTTCATAACAAAATTTACTTCAAAATAAGTTGAATAAGTTGGGTTTCAAAGAACAAATTCAATAAAGGTTCTGTTTTGACCAGTTTTGACATAAAATTCATCATATTAAAGTTGTCACTAAACACTTGTGAAATTTTGACACAACATAAAGGACTCACTTATCTATCCATAGATGTATCAAATTCTCAATTTAATGCTTTATACAGAAAATTATGATTTTTGTAATTCAGTGCAAGAACAAAAGTGCAATCTGGAAAATGAAATAAAGTGATTAACTCAACTTTCCTAAAAAAAAATGTTTTCTTTTCACATGAAACTATTAATTAAAAATCATGAAATTTTAAGTTTCTCTTAAAATGACTCATTTTATCATGTAAATAAAAATCAATAAAAATTGTCATAAAAAAATCAAAATCAAAGAAGTTAACTAATCTTTAACTTTCAAAAATTCACAAATAAACATGAATTCCAAAGCCCATTCAAGGAGGTGAAGATCAAGGAGCATCATGGTGAAGACCAAGATTGAAGATTTGTATAGATCATAGATTTTGTACATATTGTTGTAATAATAGTTTCTTTGTAATAATTATTGCATCACTCAATTAATAAAAAAAAATGGAGATGTTTATGCATAATTTTCATAAATAATTCCACAACTCTTTTTAAAAAAAATGAGCAACCAATGTTACAAATTTTGCATGTTGGGCCAATATGTCATAGTATATGAATTAAATGACCCAATCTCAATTAAGAGGAAAAGTTGCAAATCTAACTAAGTTAAATTGTATGAAGATCCATCCAACATTTTACAATTTGTTCTCCATCTTCAAATGGATTAATCATATAATTTGACATAATTAGATTGGTAATTATGATCTCCGAATTGATTTTGGGCCGTTTCACGTGTCTCGCTTTGAATGGCCAAATTCCAATTAGCCAAACACAATCTCCAAATTTGATCTCAAATTGATCATTTCTCTCTAAATGACTTGATAATCTTCAATTAAGATTATTTCTTAAAAGCCTTCAATTAGGAAGCAAACCTCTTCTTCTAAGACCTCTTAAAAATCATAAGCGTGATCACTAATCAAGGTGGTTATTTCAATCCTTGATTAATCGCTAATTAGGGCGATTGACTCAATTCTTCACGTAATCACTAATTAGGGTGATTATCTTAAATCTTGGTTAATCACTAATTAGGATGATTAGCTTAACCTTTCATCATATTTAATCATTAATTAGAGTGATTATCTTAAACCTTGGTTAATCATTAATTAAGGTGATTAACTTGACCCTCTTCGTTTAATCACTAATTAGAGTGATTATCTTAAGCCTTAATGATCGTTAATTAGGACGATTATTTTCTCATTTAATCACTAATTGGAGTAATTATCCTAAACCTTGAATAATCATCAATTAGGGCGATTACTTCCTAACCTTCATTGTTAGTCACTAATCAAGGTGATTATCTTTCCTTTTAAGTTTAATCACTAATTAGGGTGATTATCTTAACCTCTATTTTTAATCACTAATTATGGTGATCATCTTAATCCTTCATATTTTATCACTAATTAAAGTGATTATCTCAATCCCATTTCAATCACTAATTGGAGTGATTACCTCATTTCAGATAGATTTGTTGAATTATAAAGGTGAGTTATTCATAATCTATTCCATCCTCTTCTTTCCCCAATGGAATTGGCCATTCAGAAGAAAAAAAATGATATATTGGTCCTAAATAAAAATGGATGATGTGTATATGTGCAAACTATGTGATTGTCCTTCTTTTGAATAGCCATGATTACTTTAAAATGGAAAATAACGCATTTAGTAAGAGCCCGTTCTATAGAACGGAAGAGGAGACGAGTTTTAGACGTTCGCACCTCTTAACCTAAACCCCGAACCCTATCTCATGGTATGAAAGACCAATTTTTAAAAAAGCCTTATCCATATGAAGTCATCATCGTTTTAAATGATATTTCTTGAAATTGATTTTAAAATGATTTATTAAATAAATATGTCCCTATTCAGATATTAATAGGGTGGCGACTTCAAAGTTTTCAAAAACTCATAGTCCAATGAGAGACTTTCTTGGGATTCAGACCGTTTATTAAGACTGTAAAAAATCGGATACCACAGGCTGGCGACTCCACTAGGGATAGTACTTAGCTTCCACTTGAAGTATAAGAGGTTTAAACCTGAACAATGCATTATTTTCAATATGTATATACAATAAAAAAGAAAAGCTAATCATGGCTATTCACCATTTAATTTTTGTATATAGCATGCTTATGTGAAAATTACGTGAGCTTGGTAGTTTATCGATCTATACGCGTGCACTCTATTTAACCATTTTCTTATTAGGTCTGATACCTCGGTCTATTGGCAAGGGTCAGAATTTTAGAATGACAAATTAATGAATTAAGGGCGTAAAACCTGCATCCGCGAGCTATTGCGACCGGCTCTGTCAGGAGCGTCCACCCTCGATGGACACAATGGAAGTGACTCGAGGCCACTTTGACATAATCTCTCCTTAAATGAATCACCTTTTAGTTGACTTCTAGGACACAAGGATCAATGCACAAATGTCCTTTATTTATTTCAGTTATTGAATAATGTGAAAAAACTTACAAAAAAATTCCTCAGCCCGTTTTCAGTCGGTCAATATTTCGGTAATCATTAAGTATAGCTGAATTGCTACTGAAATGATTATTGAAATATTAAGAGTATTTGTGTTCATTTATCATAAGAGTCATAAAAAAAATGTGTGTGCACACCCATTTTCAAAAAACTCACATGTACTTCATTCAAATTGGTTTTACCAAAAACAAAATTGATTTTTTTTTTTAAAAAAAGGAGAAAAATTTTCTGTTTTGAAAATATGATCCCAAATAAAACAAAAACTTGAAAAGTTGCAAAATGAAAAGAGTCATAATCACGAGTTCAAAACGTGTCATGTTTAGGAATTAGAATGTAATTAAAACGTGGTTTAAAAACACGAGAAGTCTAGTCTAAAAAATTACAAAAAATTGTCAAAAGGGATAATTTTTTTTTAAAAAAAAAAACATAAAAAATTGTGTCAAAAGGGATAATTGTTTAAAAAAAAGAGGATTCATCCATAACCTGCTAAAAAAAACATATAAAGAAAAATTCATTAGTCATTTATTAACGTTGTTAGTATGTACATTTCAGGTACTTCACATTCAAAAAAAAGGGAGAAAACTGAAACCTGCATCATTTCACAATGTCTGATTCTGGAAAGCAAATTCAGACTAAAGCTTCCGCAAAGGGCATAGGCCGTTGGAGGTCTATTAATCAAATCTATGCAGACACGAAAGAATGTTTGGGAACCATGTACAGTCGTCTGAAAAGACAGGGTCTTTTAGAAGCGAAGCATCACTGTTACACTTTGCCACCGCCAGGGGTGAACATGGGATTATACTACAACTCTTACCATCAGTATGGACACGAAACAGACCGGTGTGTTGACCTTCGGCATGCCATCCACCAGCTAATAGAAGATGGAAAAATTCACATTCCACCATCATGGGTGCCCCCAATTGTGTCCTTCACTAAGGCTAATCTTCCCAAGGAACTAGATCCTCATCAAGCTTTATACATCACTTTGAAGTGCAATGGGCGAGAATTGACTAATGTACTTATAGATGATGGATCGGCACTTAATGTTTGCCCTAAAGGAACGCTTTATGAGTTAGGGTATTACAGCACGGTATTAAGCCCTACTGATACAGTACTGGGAGCATACGACAATTCTTCAGGGAGGACTATAGGAACGATCAATCTTCAATTGAGATATAAAGACTGGATTTGTGATGCAGATTTCACGGTTATCGAAGCATTAACCTCATTCTCTCTGTTATTGGGGCGACCATGGCTTCATGCGAACAAAGCTATTGCCTCTCCTGCACACCAAAAACTCAAATGCCCAACAGCTTCGGGAACAATAACCATCCATGGGAATCCTACGCGACCAAGAAGTATCACCCCCGCACCGCCAACGGTAGAGGATGAAACAGGTCCTCATGATGTTCCCCTCAACCCCTACATGCTAGGGAGTAATGTTCCTTCAGTATCCCAAGGATCCTATCCAGAAGCCATTTACACTATCCCAATGACAATTGATCAACTCATCGCTTATGCCAGCATCTGTTGTGCTCAGAATATGCCAATAGGACCTCTCAACACTGATGAGGCTGAAACCACCTCTGTCATAACCTTCTCTGATAAAGATCTCCCCGATAACCCAGTTCATAACAGTGCTTTGTCCATAGTTGTTGATCACAGTGTCAGACATATCAAAGGTGTAATGGTCGATAACGGAGCTTCTACCAATCTCTGTCTCCTCAGTACCCTTAAATGGCTCGGGTGTCCCCACAAGTACAAAATTGTCAATTTGTGTCGGACCTGGGACCACCATTTGCGTCGGACATCGGTTCGACGGCACAGGTCTCGACGGAAATGGAGACCTGATCTGCGTCGGATTAGGACTCGACGCAAATCGCAAGCTATATGCGTCGGATGAAGAGGTACGTGCGACGCAAATGCTTATTTTTAAGCTAAAAGCAATACATTACAAAACAGAAACAAAGGGGCTATTTACGTCGGATGAAGGTCAATATCCGACGCAAATAACGCTTATTTGCATCGCATGTAGTCCTTCATCCAAAGCAAACAGGTCTTTTTTAAAAAAAAAATAATACTGACATTCACACAAACAAAAGGAAACATCCGGAAAAAAAATGAAATTCAAACAACAAACAACAAATAAACAATAAAGCAAGAATTTGTACAATATATAAACACAAATCTCTCAATAATACAAAAAATCGTATATAACTAATATAATAGAAATACTTGGAAGTATATAAACACAAATCCGTCAACCCATTCATAATTCCAGATTTCTCCACATTTGTGCATTCCAAATCTGTTATTTGGTCTCCAAATCCTGGATACGAAAAAGGAAATTGAGACAGAAAATTAACATAAAAAGGAAAATCAAAAAATTGAAAAATAATACACAACAAAATAACAGATATGGAGAAATTGAAAAAGGATTAAAACGAAAAATCGAAAAAGGAAAAGAGAAGAAGGAGAATGGAACAACGGAAAACGTTACCTTGCAATATCAAATTGCAAAATTTCAAACATCTCCGAAAATATCAAATTCAGAAAGGGAAAGTAAAATTTTAAAAAAAATCTGCACAAAATTAACGATTTAATCTAAAAAACTACTTATGCTCACTCATAATTCCAATTCATAAAAGAAAGAAAATGACATCAACAACAATTTTTGACTTACACAACAAAATAACAGCAAATCAAACTCTTCCCAAAACATTGTTGCTAGCAGCAGCAACAGCAGCGGAAAACACAACACCACCAAGGAAAGACAACAATCCAGAATTAGGGCCCTCTTGTTCATCCAAAAAGAGATCTTCAAGAACCCTAAACGCACCATGCGCAGAAACAAGAAGCAAGCCAGACAACACAGCAGAGATCAACAAGGATCCAACGCTGGTCAAGAAAACAACGATGACAGTCAAAAGAGAAGGTGCGGTAAAGAATCCCCAAGCATTTCGTGGTCATAGAAGGTGCGACCGACGAGGAGAACAAGTTGAGCGGCGGAAGAGTTCTATGCGTCGCCGATCGTACCTGATGTGAAATCTATGCAAATTCATCCAGGAATGGCGAGATCTAACAGTAGAGGTGAAGTTTGAAGAAGAAGCAACAAAAGTGATTAGAGATTAAAATGGCGAGAGAGTTGAGAGAATGGCGAGATCTATCTAGGTTAGAGATTAGAAGAGAGAGAAGGCGGCAGAAAAAGTGGGATTTTATATCATATATTATCTGCGTCGCACCTTGACCAACCTGCGACGCTGATAACAATTTTTTACTTTGTCACAAAAGCAAGCGGGCTTAAAAAAATGAAAGGCTATGTGCGTCGCATGGGCCATAAGGTCCGACACACATTTTACCCTCATGCTATCTGTGTTGCATGGACACTAAGGTCCGACGCATATCGTATACAAAAACTAAGGCCCCTAAAACCCATTTGCGTCGGATGGGCTTCTAGATCCGACGCAAAATGTTGGATACGCAAAAATTATCTTTCATGATTTGAGTCGAATATTGATTGGGGTCCGACGCATATGAATTTTTGCGTAGAATGCGGGACACATCCGACGCATATAAATCATGATTTGTGTCGGACTCCATATGTCCGGCGCAAATGATGCTTCTGCGTTGTTTTACCTATTGGGAGACGCAATTCAGGAGACGCAAATCAAGTTTTTTCTACTAGTGCCCCCTCCCCAAGGAGAAACCACAATAGGGACCATGGTTGCATATGATGGTTCCAAGCGGGAAATTATGGGATCAACAACTATGGTCTTGCGTATCGGAGCTGTCATACGAAAGGTGGACTTTATGATCATCGATTGCGAAGCTCCTTTCACAATGTTGTTGGGACGACCATGGCTCCACGAACACCATGCTATCATCTCGACATTGCACCAAAAAGTAAAAATGGTAACTCCACATGGAGTAATCACCATTCCAGGCGATATAGCCATGGGAGCAGCAATGCAAAAATCTCACATATCTCATGTGTGTCACTTAAATCACGAACAGAACGGCAAGGATTCCGTAGGAACTACATCAAATATGCCGCACCTCAAACTGGTAAAATCCTATTTCCACTGGCCTATTCTCGAGGAGGATCTTGATCAACCGAATTGGGTACCAAATATGAGAGAAGTTAAGAGAATTAAAGAGAAGTTTCATTGGCTATACAAAGAAACATGGGTCGTTCAGTGTGAGGGAAAAGAAAGTCCAACACACAAAGTTGCCGCCATCCAATCTATCATGGAACCCTATATATTCCTTGATGAAATTGATTATGAAACAAGAGCCTCTTGCATGCTGGTGTGCAAGGCATGGGCATCATGGCTCCTCAGCCGATAAGACAACCCCTTATATGTCAAGAAGAAGAAAGAAAGGTGGGACAAACGTCTTCAAACAGGAGAACATATGGCTTGGCGCCCGGTAACTGAAGTCTGAAAAGTTTAGGAGGTACCTGATTCATTTAATCGCTTTTATGTAGGTAGAGCTACGTGCGGCTTGATCCCCTAAGAAAAAAAACAAAAAAAAAAGCAAAAAAAAAACAAAAAAGAATTCAATGTTGTAATGCATCTATCTTAGCTTTCTCTACTATGTAATTTACTAAAAGGGGTACGTAGGCAACTCATTTCCTGAGTGCAGCTGCAAAAAAAAAAAATTGTAAAATTTCAGCTTTCAATATATCAGAACTACGTTGGGCCTGATTCTCCATTCAAAAAAAAACATCACAAGAAAAATTTCTTCCCCAAATCCAAATCCACTTATGGAGATACGTAGGCAACCTTCGGGTACTTCACATTCAAAAAAAAAAAGGGAGAAAACGGAAACCTGCATTATTTCACAATGTTTGATTCTGGAAAGCAAATTCAGACTAAAGCTTCAGGAAAGGGCATAGGCCGTTGGAGGTCTAGTAATCAAATCTATGCAGACACGTAAGAATGTTTGGGAACCATGTACAGTCGTCTGAAAAGACAGGGTCTTTTAGAAGCGAAGCATCACTGTTACACTTTGCCACCGCCAGGGGTGAACATGGGATTATACTGCAACTTTTGCCATCAGTATTGACACGAAACAGACCGGTGTGTTGACCTTCGGCATGCCATCCACCAGCTAATAGAAGATGGAAAAATTCCCATTCCTCCATCATGGGTGCCCCCAATTGTGTCCTTCACTTAGGCTGATCTTCCCAAGGAACAGGATCCTCATCAAGCTTTATACATCACTTTGATGTGCAATGGGCGAGAATTGACTAATGTACTTATAGATGATGGATCGGCACTTAATGTTTGCCCCAAAGGAACGCTTTATGAGTTAGGGTATAACAACACGTTATTAAGCCCTACTGATACAATATTGGGAGCATTCGACAATTCTTCAGGGAGGACTATAGGAACGATCAATCTTCAATTGAGATATAAAGACTGGATTTGTGATGCAGATTTCACGGTTGTCGAAGCATTAACCTCATTCTCTCTGTTATTGGGGCGACCATGGCTTCATGCGAACAAAGCTATTGCCTCTCCTGCACACCAAAAACTCAAATGCCCAACAGCTTCGGGAACAATAACCATCCATGGGAATCCTACGCGACCAAGAAGTATCACCCCCGCACCGCCAACGGTAGAGGATGAAACAGGTCCTCAGGATGTTCCCCTCAACCCCTGCATGCTAGGGAGTAATGTTCCTTCAGTATCCCAAGGATCCAATCCAGAAGCCATTTACACTATCCCTATGACAATTGATCAACTCATCGCTTATGCCGACATCTGTTGTGCTCAGAATATGCCAATAGGACCTCTCGACACAGATCAGGCTGAAACCACCTCTGCCATAACCTTCTCTGATAAAGATATCCCCAATAACCCAGTTCATAACAGTGCTTTGTACATTGCTGTTGATCACAATGTTACACATATCAAAGGTGTAATGGTCGATAACGGAGCTTCTGCCAATCTCTGTCTCCTCAGTATCCTTAAATGGCTCGGGTGTCCCCCTCCCCAAGGAGAAACCTCAATAGGGACCATGATTGCATATGATGGTTCCAAGCGAGGAAATTATGGGGTCGACAACTATGCTATTGCGTATCGGAGCTGTCATACGAATGGTGGACTTTATGATCATTGATTGTGAAGCTCCTTTCACAATGTTGTTGGGATGACCGTGGCTCCACGAAAACCATGCTATCATCTCGACATTGCACCAAAAAGTAAAAATTGTAACTCCGCACGGAGTAATCACCATTCCAGGCGATATAGCCATGGGAGCAGCAATGCAAAAATATCACATATCTCATGTGTGTCACTTAAATCACGAACAGAACGGCAAGGATTCCGTAGGAACTACATCAAATATGCCGCCCCTCAAACTGGTAAAATCCTATTTCCACTGGCCTATTCCCGAGGAGGATCTTGATCAATCGAATTGGGTACCAGATATGAGAGAAGTTAAGAGAATTGAAGAGAAGTTTCATTGGCTATACAAAGAAACATGGGTCGTTCAGTGTGAGGGAAAAGAAAGTCCAGCACACAAGGTTGCCGCCATCCAATCTATCATGGAACCCTATATATTCCTTGATGAAATTGACTATGAAACAAGAGCCTCTTGCATGCTGGTGTGCAAGGCATGGGCATCATGGCTCCTCAGCCGAGAAGAGAACCCCTTATATGTCAAGAAGAAGAAAGAAAGGTGGGACAGACGTCTTCAAATAGGAGAACATATGGCTTGGCGCCGGGCAAACTGAAGTCTGAAAAAGTTTAGGAAGTACCTGATTCATTTAATTGCTTTTAAGTAGGTAGAGCTACGTGCGGCTTGATCCCCAAAGAAAAAAAACTAAAAAAATAAAAAAGATTTCAATGTTGTAATGCATCTATCTTAGCTTTCTCTACTATGTAATGTACTAAAAGGGGTACGTAGGCAACTCATTTCCTGAGTGCAGCTGTACAAAAAAAATGTAAAATTTCAGTCACTAGTAGAATTTTTGCTTATTGTTGCGGTGGTATTGCTGCGGTTTTACCCGTACGCAGCAATAAACCACGAAAAATCGAATTAAACATATTGCTGCGATTGTGGCTGGAAACCGCAGCAATATGTGTGAACGGGAAATTTTTTCAAATTTCGTTAACTGTTTGACCATATATATTGCTGCGATTCCCATGCACAACCGCAGTAATATATTAAAATATTAATTTTTTAATAAATATTAATCTATTGTTGCGGTTTTGTGGGAGAACCACAACAATATGTCATTTGATTTAAAGCCGCTAGGGTTTTATTTCACCCCCTGATCTTCAGCCGTTTTCAGATTTCTCTCTCCTCCTTCAAATCTCCTAACGCTCCTCTTTCCCTCATTTCACTCCTTTCTCTCTCCTCCTTCAAACTCCTCCTTTAGATCTGCTCCTTCGCCGGTCTTCCTTGTCTTCCTCACTCGTCGGTCTTCTCTCACTCTTCTCACTTTTCTCCCTCTTCTCTCCTCTTTCAAATCTCCTTATAAATTCAGATCGTCGGTAAAGTCGAATAGCATCCCAAATCTTCAAATCTCTCACTCGTCGGTCGTCGGTATTGACGTATGTCCGTTCGTCGTTCGTTCGTTCGTCGCTCGTCCGTTGGATTTTTGGTCGTTCGTCTTCCTCACTCGTCGCTCGTCCGTTCATCGCTCGTCCTTGTCTTCCTCACTCGTCGTTCTTCTCTCTCGTCGCTCGCCGCCGTTTCTTCAACCGCAAACCACAACAAATTTAGTTTTTTCTTTGAGCGAATTTCTTGTGATTTGGATTTTTCTTTTTCAGATTTTTAGTTTGTTTTTCAGATTTAGTTTCTCTTTGAGCGAATTTCGTGTGATTTTGATCCAGATTTTTAGTTTGTTCTTCAACCGCAAACCACAACAAATTTCGGCTCTCTCTCAAGAAATCAAGAAGAAGCTTCAATCAGTGAGGTTTTTTTCATTTTTTTTTTTGAAATTTTTCATGTCAAATTTCGTGTGATTTGGATCCGGATTTTTGGTTTGTTTTTCAGATTTAGATTTTCGATTTTGTATATACTGATTTGGTGTATTGTTTCTTAATTTTCTTCTAGGTAATTTGTTGTATATACTGATTTTGTCGATTTGTTGTACTGATTTGTGGATTTAGTTTCTCTTTTTCTTAGTTTTACCTTTTACGTCTCTTTTGTAATTGGTGTTTGTAACATGTAGTGGATTGCTGTAGCTATATTCATATTGTAATTGTACTATAACTACAAAAAATTTACGCTTTGAGAAATTTAAAAAATAAATTTTTTTATATACCTTGCTCTGTATCTATTGCTGCGGTTTTGGTAAGAGACCGCAGCAATAGACATGTATATTTAATATTTAAAAAATAACATATTGTTGCGGTTTTGGGTAGGAACTGCAGCAATAGTTTAATTACCTCTTGTTGCGCCCTTAATTGTTGCGCGGCCAAAACCGCCGCAATAGGCCACTTAAAGACCGCAGCAATAAGCAATGATTCTACTAGTGAGTTTTCAATATATCAGAACTACGTTGGGCCTGATTCTCCATTCAAAAAAAACATCATAAGAAAAATTTCTTCCCCAAATCCAAATCCACTTATGGAGATACGTAGGCAACCTTCGGGTATGGCCCCTTGTGCATCTAATATTTTTTTGTGGTTTCAGCGCTTAGAAGCAATCAATGCATGCGGATCACCACAAAGAACAACGATATCTAGGGCATTATAATTTGCCAAAATGAGGACACAAGCCTCGATATTTTTTTTTCTTATTTCTGTAGTAGCAGGAAATGGAAGGATATTATCAAATTGATTTTGAAAAATGTTTGTGTATTATCCCGAAACAAATGAGTCCAAGAGTGGCAGTTTAGAATGTAAATAAAAAAGTCCAAGTCTAAAAAAAGAGAGAATAACAAGTCAAAGAAATCTAATGAAAAATCTCAAAACAAATGATAAAGTCAAGGTTTTACACCTTTTAATAAATGATAACTGAAATTGGGGTTAAAAAAAGAGGGAGAGAATTTTCAAAGATATCATTTCTTTCATTCCCTGCAAAAATAAAAAAAAAAAGAAAAGAAGAAACGAAGTTTGGACAAACTTCTGTACTAAATTTTCAACTCATTTCACAGGAACTCTACCTGGGCCCGCTCAGGATCTAGGCTAATTCGCCGAAGTTTTGACCATAGTGAACGTTCTCTGTCAATAGTACTATCATCCTTGTCTACACCAGCTGTATTCTCTGCTACACGTCTCAACAACATGTCGGAAATTCCAAACAACGAGCACCAACAGAACTCTACCCCTCCACCTGATCCAATGATTGAGCTCCGAGGACTTGTCCAGGCCATGCTTGACCGACAGGATAATATTGAGCAAACTGTGTTGGGCATAATGCGTCAAAGCGCCCAGATGCCTCCTCCTCCTCCTCCTCCGGAGTCGGAAGTAGCTTCACCTTTTCACCTGGAACCTATGAACAATGAGAGAGAAATTCCCACTAAGCTCGAGGAAAAAGTAGTTAAGCTCAAGGAAGTTTTAAAAGGCATGACTAAGGTTGAAACATGGATGGACATTCATGGGTTAACACTTTTTCCAAAGGCAAGATTACCTCATGGTTTAAAGATGCCTAACCTGACAAAGTTTGATGGGACCGGCAGCCCCACCAATTTCCTTAAAATGTATGTAGGGGCAATGAGTCACTAGTGGAAAAAAATCAAGTGCTCCGGTTAAAAATCGTACAAGTGCTCCGTATTTAAACCGTAGCAGACGTCATACGAGCACTTGAGCATTTATCAAATGCTTCGGTTGAAAACCGGAGCACTTAGATTCACAAGTACTCCGGTTGTGTTAAAAACCGGATCACTTGTGAATTTTATATGCTCAAATTATGTCAAGTGCTTCGGTTGTTAAGAAAAAACCGGAGCACTTGAGAATCAAGTGCTCCGGTTTTTTCTTATCAACCGGAGCACTTGACGTAAACTTTTTTTTTTTTTTTAAATGTTGTTGTTACTAACAACAGCAAGCATATAGTAATAACATAACTATTCGAGCTCTGTGGAGTAAGGCTGAGGCATCCTGCTTAACATTTGCAGAAACTAAAGTAAGGAAGCACAATCCAGTAAAATATGTTTATTTATGAATAAGAAGCATAACAGTTCTCTAAACATCTTGTAAGCCTAAAACAGAAAACTACGCTAATGCAAAGATTAGTGGAATACATCGAACCAAGTACTTCGTATCCATTGCTTCTGAAAAAACACAAATCTCACTCAATTGAAGACCCTAAAATGCTCTATAAGAAATTAAGAAGAGCTAAACATGATTACTTGAATGGATAAATACATAACAATCATATCACTTGCTTGAAAAGTTCAGCATTCATCCTAACACACCATTCTATGCCATGTTAAAAATCCATTCCGTCAAATATTGGATTAAAGTACCCCCCGGAACCGACTTGCCCTCTCGTCACCATCTCGCGGCCACCCATGAAACTGCTACCCCCAGAACTTCCCTTGCCCACCCAACCCTACCACTAACCCACAGACTCTATGGACCTTCCTCTGCAAGCAACCATCACGGACTCTATCAACCAGTCATGACAAGCTTAGAGACCTGAACAAGGGAAAAATATTAAACACAAGAACAAACCAAATGGTAATTGAATTGACAAACACAAAACTTTGATCAAATACCCAAGTTATCTCAACCAAGCAACTAATGGCCCTGCTAATGGTATCACATCAACTTCATTCTATGATAGAAACTATAGACCAAACATAATCAAGAAATAAATTGGCCTTGTCAGTGATACCTAAAAATTCTGCCATCATGTATTCATGTCACACAACAAGCCATATTAAATGTCAGGAGATCAAATAAATTAATATTGGCACATAGAAATCATCGAGAACTACAACACAAGAAAATGAGTTATGCACGCTACTGCTAGAACTGCTATGCAATGGATAAGCAATATGAGAAATAAGGAAAAACATGCAGTCCTACTTTATTCATCAAAAACTAGTAAAACCATCATAAAAGTTTATAACAGAAGAAATGAACATAACAAGTGGACTCAGAAAAACAAGAAATCAAATGGATAAGAAAATTACATACCCTTGATTTAGCTGAAAGGCATCAAGAGAAGAAGTTCCTGATCTAAACAAAGAAAATTGGGTTTCTGCAGCAGCAAAAGTGGGAGATGGCTTAGTATTATATGACCCAACAAGAGTATCACTAGCGAGATGCGTAAGAAGCAACGAAACAGAAATTCCACAAGCTTTCTTATACGGTTGCGGCCACAGTGCATGTTGTATTGATAAATTTGATGAACCAGTAGTTTCGACAGGCATCAACCCAATCTTGCTTCCCTTTTGAGTACCTGCATTAAGATAAGCAAGCATATGAATTATGCACATACCATGACGCATCACAAATAAGAAAATAGTTTTAGCATTTGAGCCTTTTGAACCCTGTCTCGCTCGAAAGAAAAACATCATCCATGTAATACATTGGATAAACAACACCAAACAAAATTGACCAAAATGACATTTACAAGTAAAGCAAAGGCTAAAATAGGGTTAGGGGGCAGAATACTCACAACTTCATAAGCTTATTCGGTGTAAGATGCCTAACATGTTACACATTACTCTCACATAAATGGGAAACAAATGTACGAGCATATGAGTGGTAACAACCAAAGCAAAGAAAAGGAAAAGGAAAAGGAAAAGGAAAAAGAGCACTTGCTGCAAGATCGGATCCGAGTTCGTTATATCTACGAGAATGCAAGTGACTAATGCAGATTTGCAAATTCCTAAATGAGCACAATTCGGAAATATAGTGAAACCAACGTTTATCCTAGATATATACAAGAAAATGGATAATCTCTAAGTTATAGACTCAATATTCAATTGCAATGCATATATTTGGTCTTTATCACAAAAGTGTCACTTGCTTTATTATTTTCGTTTATCCTTGGGATAACCTAAAAATCTTGTATATGATGAAAAATTTTCTTAAAAAGGAAAACTGGACTTACAATCTTCTCAAGTTTTTCAAATTTCCATGGCTCTTCGACAAAGGTCCTCCTAGTTGGTTATTTTCTAAGATCCTGGGAAAAACCACGTTAAGAAAAGAACAGCATCCAAATAAAAAGATTACAGACCATATAATATACTATATGTCAAAGTGAAATAACAAGACTTAAAACTCCTCCAGGGTCGTAATTCGTCTAATATTTTCGGGATAGGACCAAGTATTATGGTTCTCCAAAAGTGATCTCGCAACAAATATAGAATCATAATATGACCTTCAAAAACAATCGTAAAAAATCCTAAAGATATCTACACATTCAATTAAGTTGGAATGTTCGGTTGATACTTACAAGGTGACAAGTGGGATCTTCGACAAACATTTGGGGATGGGTCCACTAACATAGTTTCCGGAGAGGTCACCGCATTACATGCATCAGCATACTCGGTCCATATGTGATCATATAGCAAATAACAATGACAAGAATAACGTAAGAACAAGCAGGTTAGTCGCTACTTTTCATTACATTGTTTGGGAACTTGGCAACTTACATTTCTTGCGAGATGAGTAAGGTTTCCAAATTCTTCGGAAGCGAACCAAGTAAGATAGAGACCCTTCAACCGACCGCAAAAAGAAGAAAAACAATCCATAGAAGGCGAGATGGAACGGATAAGAGAAATCAACCTAACAAGACAGATATTTTCGATCCCACATTCATAAGCAATAACATATAACCCTTGAAATTCGGTTTGAGCATATAAAATACCTAGCAACCTATCATAAAAGTTACGCGAGAATGCTACCGTAACTCACAGTTCCCGACATGTTAATAGAGACCACGTCACTTGGACTTGAGTACCCATGTAGGACACGGGAATGTGACTATGTGTCCGGCTAGTTGATTTTATGAAAACTTCCATAATTCCGGAACGAAAATAAAGTGTTGAAGTAACCATACCCACGTTGATGTGTGAAAATTTGACAAGGGTAGCTAAGGTAAAATTAAGAGTAGAACATATATGGAGAAGTGGAGCAAGCTCGGTGCCTCGTTTGATCATATAACACAAGACTTCTAATTATACATCCAACAATTTCAAATTTGAATTTCAAATACTTAATATGCCTATTTTGTTTGTCTTGATTATAAAACTTAAGACTTTTGTCTCATCGACTTATAAGTTTCTTTTCTAAAACAATTTCTAACACGTTGGTATGAGCTGACGCCCTGACGGCATGCTTGGAATTGTAGTAAATTAATGGAGCCAAAATCAAGAAAATGAAGATAAATTCAGGTGGTGATAGGAGAGATTATTAGATCAAGGAAAGATATATAATTCCCCGCTCTTACACAATCAGTACCACATCCCATCTAGTATCTACCACCCCTTCATTCTCCATTCTCTTAAGTCTTTCTTATGTTACCCCCTTTTTGGAACAGTGAGTTCACTGAATTATTCCTTTTGCAAATATAAATCACCTAAGTCATCTAGTTAAGAGTTCTTCTCCTACCAACGAAAACAACAAAACTTAAACGAATTTTGATAATAAGTAAAGAAAAAAACATCAAGGCATCAGATCTAAAAAGTGACGAAAACAACAAACCCTAGAACAGTTTTGAAAACAAAAGCAAAGATCACAACACTCCATATCCAAAATCGCAATGGAACCCTAGACTAACATATTACATAAATGCCAAAAATTTAAACAAAAATTCAGATCAACATATAATATTATAAACGAAGAATGTACCTTTAAATGGAACGTTAATGGAGCAGGGCTCGATCGCGATAACGGAGGAAGGAGACGAAAGACCAGAGAGTAGTGAAGTCGCGTAAATGAGCGGAGGTGCCAATGGTGTGGTGTACGGAGGAGAGAGAGTGGGAGTAATAAAGGGATCGGAGAAGATCAACATATAATATATCTTGTAGTGCTTTCCGCCGCCTCATACCGTCGCTGCTGAAGAACGGCGCTGAAGAACCAATAATCCGACCATCTAGGAGTTTTCGATTTGTAAATACCACGAATATCCCTGAAGATTGATCTGATTTTTCTCTTTCCCGTAGTTGCCGCACACTCGCTGTCTCGAGCTCACAGTAAAACTGAAGTTCTTTAACTTCTTGGGTTTCGAATTTCGGCAGAGAGAAAGGAGAGAATTAGAGAAAAGGGAGAGAGTGGGTCGAAAAAATCAGAACGCGTACATCACTTTAGTGCGTGCGAGAGTTTAATGAATTGATATGAGAGAGTCTCCAAGTGCTTGGGTTGACTAACCGGAGCACTTATTCACAAGTGCTCGGGTTAGTTAGTCAACCAGAGCACTTGATTTCAAGTGCTCGGGTTGATTAGTCAACCGGAGCACTTGACAAGTAGCACAAGGCGTTTTTTCCACTAGTGAGTCCCTGGGGAGTGGAAGAATCGTTGATGGCTCAACTCTTTCAACAGTATTTAGATGGTGCTGCAACACATTGGTTCCTCAATCTTGAAAACACAAAGAAATCCACTTGGGCTGACATAGTCAGAGAGTTCTGGAGACTACTTCTCAAAACCTTAATAAGACATTTTCTTCATTCATCACTCGATGGAGAAACAAGGCTTCCAAAATGATGAGTAGGCATAATGAGGAGGAACATCTGCAAATGGTTGTGAAGAACCTTCTTCCTGTCTATCAGAAGCATATGGCATACCAATATTTCTTGACTTTCAAAGCTTTGATTGCTACGGGAACTCTAGTTGAGGATGCTGTGAAAAGGGGAGACATCAAGAAAGATGAACCTACTGGCGGCACTACTTATAATGCAAAGTTTGGAAATGACAAAAGAACTCCAACCAATGATTCAGCAGCTCCTAAGACAACTAATGCGATCCATGCCATTGGCGTATCGTCTGCATTTCAGTTACGGCCACAAAGGAACTTACCCCCTTAAACATGACTTATTCCCAAGCTCTCTCCAAGCTAAAAAAGGCCAATCTCATTCAACCCTTGAATCCACGTCCACCTCCTAAAAATCCTTACCCAGGTTATGAGCCAAACCAAAACTGTGAGTATCACCAAAGTCCGGGGCATAATACTGAAAGATGCACGGCTCTAAAGCATCAAATTCAAAACCTTGTGGATGATGGAAAGCTCTCGTTAGGATCCATTTCTAGTAAACCAAACGACTCTCAGCCCAACATCACAAAAAACCCCCTTCCTAATCATAAGGCCTCATTTGCCATTAATGTCATCTCTGCTAATTTAGACGGATGCGATCCAGTCCAACTAATCCACAAAACAGTTCCTCAAATGTATGAAATGCCAATAGCCGCAGGTTACAAGTGCTTGGTCTATGACTATTCCACTCAAGAAAAAGCCAAAATGATGCCTTATAAAGACCCTAGCTTCACTCTCAACAACGATCCATTCTCTGACATGTGTGGGACCTTGGATTATGATGGTGCTTTCTTCATTTTGGACTCTGATGCTGATGAAGATGCCTCTTCGGTCTTAACAATTGTGGAGAAAAACACTGGAGGACATTCCACCACTCAAAATACATACCGGCTCCCCATCTGCCTCGATGATCTTAGTGATGAGGAGTACGTGGATATATCTCATTTGACTAGAACAGGTCGCCATTTTTAACCATCCTATTTGGAGGATGAAAATCCTTTGGAGGTATTGAGAAGGAAGGAAAAGGGCAAAGAGCCAATGACAGAGGAAAGTAACAAGGAAGATGATGCTATCAAGCGCATGAAAGAAGTAAATGCTAATGTTTCCATCTAGAAATTGTTAATTCATTCCCAGCCTCATAGGGCTGCTGTTCTAAAGCATCTTAATGAAGCCTCTGTAAGCTCTTTTATAACACCTGACCAGATGGTGGGGCTCATTCATGGGGTAGATCGAACTCTCATATTCACAGACAATGATCTCCCTAACAATATCAACCACAACAATTCATTACACATCACTATACGCTGTAATGGATGGGAGATACCTAGGGTGTTGATCGACAATGGCTCCATAATTAATGTTTGCCCTTTGCGTGTGCTAACAAGACTTGGGTATTCAAAAGAAGATCTAGTACCATCCAACCAGGTGGTCAGAGCATATGATAATGCTAAGAGACAAGTACTGGGTTTAATCAGCCTCCTCGTTGAATGTGGCCCCGTGGCAAGGAAGGTGAAATTCATGGTCATTGACATACAAGCCTGTTTTAACTTCTTATTAGGAAGACCATGGCTGCATGAAAATAGAGCAGTATCCTCTACTCTACATCAGAAGGTAAAGCTTCTCACTGATTAGGGTGTTGTGACTATTTCTGGTGATCCAGAAATTATGACCATCTCCAACGCCGGAAAATCGGTATTGTATCTAAACGAAGGAGAGGGCACTAGGTTGGATGGTTATACTATCCACTGCATTCTAGCAGCACCTGAAAATTCATGGATGAATGAGGTTCCAGCAGTCACACCGGATGAAAGTGATGAAGAAACAGAACCAGAATATAGTGAGAATGACGAGGAAGAAATAGGAGTTCCGAGCATCGGCACTCATAATACGTTAATTGAAGCACCGGAGGAATCCTGTGTCGGCAATCCTCAAGATGATGATAATGACTCGAAAAAGAGATCTAGGATAGATGATTTTGATTTGGACTTTAATGTAGTGGGTCCTATCCGAGAAGTTAACACCGAATCACTGATTCTCTTTCCAGGATATCAACATGAAGATCACTATCGTGAATTACCCCAGTTTCGAAAATTTGACGGGAACGGTGATCCTTTTGTCCACTTAGTGGGATTTGTGAATGCCTTGCATCCATGGGGCATACCAGAGGAAGATTACCCTATGCTGTTTGACAAGAGTTTAGAAGGACCAGCTCTGGACTGGTACTATTCTTCAGATTGTGTAGATAGGGCTAGTTGGGAAAATGCTAGCCAAGCTTTTATTAATTGGGCTCTCAAACATAAACAGACTGACGTCAAGAAGTTCAAGCTAGTCACTTTGCGTCAGAGTGCCTTAGAAACCTTCTCGCACTTTTGTTCGAAATGCACTCATATCCGCACACAACTTCGTTTCCCTATTACTGATCGGGAATTCATGCTCATATTGCTGCGGAACGTGAACGATTTCTATTATCGTCACATGGTTACTATCAAATACACCTCCCTCCGCCACATGGAACAGCATGGCTTTTACATCGATGCTCTGAAATTGCAAGAAAAACGGCCCCGAGAAAATCTTGAAACTCCCAATACAAATCCAAGGGTTTATGCTAAGATGGATGAACCATTGAGTATGGTGTATGAACGTCTTCGGAGGTAAGGTATACTTTAATTTCCAATGCATGTGCACTGTTTACCCCTTCCTGGAACAGACATGAGCAAATTCTGCTATTATTGTCGTCAATTTCGGCATGAAACTGATCGATGCCATGACCTTTACTACAAAGTGCAAAGCCTGATTGATCGAGGCATCATTAGTCCAACCCATAAGGAAGTGTCCGCAAGGAAAGTGTCGGCGCGCCCCCAACCTCAATCCCAAGTTGATATCTTCCGCAAATTAGTCGAGCAAGGTCGGATACATCCACTTCCTAGACGCCCAGGGGCAAGTCCCGTAGGGTCAGATCTCCACAAGTACTGCCAATATCATCAGTTGCATGGTCTCGGCACAAACCAATGTCATGCTCTCAGCTATCGCATCAAGCAAATCACTAACATAGCTCTTGTCTACCGCAAAGCTACTTGATCATCTCCCAGAAAGAGAAAAGTCTTCGGTAAAAGTCATGTAGGGGGTTAGCCCATCAAAAAAAAATGTAATCTTTCAGCCCGTTAGTATCAGAGAACTACGTGCAGCTTGAATCCCCATTATCACTTACACTTGCACTGCGAGATCACTCCACCTATATAACACCTGGGGTACGTAGGTAGCTCAATATGAGTGCAGCTGCTTTATTAAATAAAAAACTTTAGTTCCTTCTAAAATAACGAACTACGCTGAGTCTGATTCCCCATAAAATGCACTTGGAGCAATGGGGACATGTAGGCAACCTTCGGGTTCGACTCAAATATATTAACCGTTGTATTTCAGGCAATGTGATCAGAATTCAAGATGTCAGTCATCACAGGAGCAATTTCAGAATGCTGAATTGGCGCATCAATGGGGATACAAGCCCTAATCTCTATATTTTCTGTCTTTGTTCAAATATTAAGCAGGGAATGGAAGAATAAAAAATCTGTTTTCAACCCCAATGACAGTAAAATCATTTAAAAAGGTCAAAATAAAGTCAAAAAATTAAAAAAAATAATAAATAATAAAAAAGCAAAATTGCGAAGGTGGACCATTCCAGTCAAAATATGGCAAAGTTGTTTTCGAAAATTTTCTTTACTCTGCAATGCATTCTGCAATATGTAGCCTTTTTATTTTTTTCTCTTAATTCTTTTTCTCTATCTTTAGGTCCAAAAAGAAGAAATTTGTCCCTTCTCTAAGGATGACCAATTACCATCAGAAAACAAACACCTCAGCCCTACCCACGAATGCGGTCAAAGAGCCTGTAGGGATTGCCATGCAACCTCGGTCCAAAGGATTTCAAATTATGATGAAGATGGGTTATACTCAAGGAGCCGGATTAGGGCGTGATGGTAGGGGAATGAAGCAACCAATCCCCGTAGTAGACAAGCAGAACCGGCATGGATTAGGATATGATCCGGGCAGCACTTCTCAAAACACCAAAAAACCTTCTTCTACCCTCAATGGTCAGTTCATCCTACAAAGAGATACTAAGCCATACTATGAGTTTCCAGAACCTTGGCTTAGTAGGAAAGAACAGAGGATTTTACCGGGATTAAAAATATTCTTCAATGAGGCAAGAAATCTAGACTTAATCAAAAGTTGGTTTGCCCAAGAACAAAACATGAAAAAAGAAAATGACTGGGTGGATAATCTGGAACATGGAGTCCTTAAGAAGCTTTTCACTTCTAAGTCCTCTAGGGAAGGAGATTTTGACATGGTGTCTTTAATGATACCTTTTGGTGAAAGCATTGAACATAAGTGGAGTATTGAGTGTCAGGCAAAAGACAGGCCTATAGAATTTAAAATGTTTTTAGGAAACCATCCTCCACATCCATCTCATGAAAATACCTTTTCACCCCCATCAGATGTATATCATACCGATAGCTCATCTTTCCGCCAATCTACCTTGCATACCTAGTCAGAAGACTCTGATAGTGAGGAAATTGAATGTGAACTTTTATTTAAGTACAATTGCATGCAAGATGTTAACTCTAACAGTGAATTTAATAATGATGAATTACTTGATACAACTGAAACATATATAAAACCCATGGAAGAGTCCATTGTAATTAATATTGGTACATAAAATGCTGTAAAAGAAGTCAAAATAGGGTCCTCCCTCTCCCCAATTGAACAGTCTGTGTTTATTGCATTGTTAAAAGAGTATGTAGATGTGTTTGCATGGTCTTATGCTGATATGCCTGGTGTTAATAGAGAAATTGCGGAACATCGCATTCCGTTACATCCTGAAAGCAAGCCTAAGCAGCAAAAGCTCCGCCGAATGAAGCCAGAGGTTAGTCTGAAAGTGAAAGAAGAAATCCAGAAACAGCTTGATGCCAAATTCATCCAAGCTGTAAAACATCCAAGTTGGCTCGCCAATATAGTGATTGTACCCAAAAAGGACGGGAGAGTTCGGGTATGCATTGATTTTTGAGATTTGAATGCTGCATCACCAAAAGATTGCTTTCCTCTACCCCACATCGATGTTCTTGTTGATAGTATGGCTGGTCATGCAATGTTTTCCTTCATGGATGGATTCTCAGGGTATAATCAAATACTCATGGCTTAAGAAGACATGACAAAGACATCTATCATCACTCCGTGGGGCACCTTCTGTTACCGAGTTATGCCTTTTGGTCTCAAGAATGTCGGAGCCACGTATCAAAGGGCTGCAACCACTATCCTTCATGACCTCATCCACGACATTGTGGAGGTCTATGTAGATGACATGATTGTGAAAATAAGTGAAGATCATGAGGGGCATGTTCCTGCACTAAGGTCCTTCTTTGAAAGAATCAGGATGTACAATCTAAGGCTAAACCCTCAAAAGTGTGTGTTTGGCATCACTTCTGGGAAGTTGTTGGATTCATTGTCAGTCAAGACGACATCAAAGTGGACTCTGAAAAGGTAAAAGCTATTCAAGGGCTACCTCCTCCAAAAACAGAAAAAGAAATAAGAGGATTTCTCGGCATAATTCAATATATTAGCAGGTTCATCTCACAACTCACTATGAGGTGTGAACCCATACTTTAGCTACTCAGAAAAGGGGCATCCCATGAGTGGAACGAGGAATGTCAGGAAGCTTTTGATTCCATGAAAGAATACCTTTCAAATCCACCTGTTCTAATGCCACCTTGACCAGGAGAACCTCTGATTTTGTACCCCACTATCACAGAAACGACTATGGGAGCTCTCTTAGCCCAATATCAAGAGGGAACAAAGAAAGAGGTTGCCATATACTATCTCAGCAATAAATTCCTTGTGTATGAGACAAGATATACCCCACTGGAAAAAGCATGTATCTCCTTGATTTATGCCACGAAGAAGTTGAGGCATCACCTTCAAGCTCATACTACCTATCTGATCTCAAGACTTGATCCAATCAAGTATCTGTTTGAAAAATCCATTCTTAGTGAAAGATTGGCAAGATGGCATGCTATGCTTTCTGAGTTTGATTTTCAATGTGTCAGCTAGAAATCTGTTAAAGAGCGAGCCATATCTGAAGCCCTAGCAGAAGGACCAGTGTCAGGGGATGAATATGATGATGCATTCCTTGATGAGTACTTATTATTCATTAACAGTCCACAATGGTGCATGTACTTTAATGGAGCTTCTAATAGGAGAGGTAATGGAGCAGGGGTTTTGTTAGTACATCCCAATGGAGTCCATATTCCATTTGCTGTCAAGCTGGATTTCCCAATAACAAACAAGACAGCCGAGTATGAAGCCTGCATATATGGAGTAAAGGCCGCCTTGGTAGCCGGGGCAAGACATCTCACTGTGTATGGAGATTCTAATCTCATCATATCTCAAACACTGGGAATTTGGAGGGTGAGAGATTAGAGACTTCAGCTCTACATAGAGTACCTGCAAGAATTGATCCCTTATTTTGATGATATCAGCTTCAAACATCTTCCTCGAGAACAAAATAGTTTCACTGATGCTTTAGCCAATCTCGCTGTTAATTTAACATGGGAAAATGGTACAAAGATCCAGTCAGTTTTAATTGAAGAAAGGAAGGGACCAACAGTGAAGGTAGCACAAATTGTCTCCGCACTGGTTCAACAAGATGATGATGATATCTGGTATAAGGATATCAAGAATTTTCTGAAAACAATGCAATATCCAGAGGGAAGTGGTAAGAAGGACCGCATAGCTATCAGAAGGCTAACTGCTTATTTTCTCATACTAAAAAGGCAGACTGTATCACAAAGGGTTTGATGGTACTCTGCAACTCTACGTAAATGACAGCGAAAAGCAAGTCATCTTGGAAGAAGTTCATGGAGGGGAATGTGGACCCCATATGAATGGAAGAATGCTGGCTCGTAAAATTTTGCATCAGCTTTGTCTGCGCCTGCAAGCAATGTCAAATATGTGCTAGCCTCAATCATATGCCACCTGTGTCATTACATAATATGACTTCTCCTTGGCCGTTTTCAAGTTGGGGCATAGACATAATCGGACAAATTCATCCAAAGGCTTCAAATGGGCATCAGTATATTCTTGTAGCAATTGATTACTTTTCGAAGTGGGTTAAACCTGCATCATTTTCAAAGCTAAGGGCAAAGCAAGTGATGTGATGCTTTTATATAGTGTTTTTCCCCCTGTATTTGACCTAAAATGTGTATCAATGGTGCTCTTAGGAGCCATTTTATGCTAACTCTCTCCATCTAGTTGTGGTTTTCTGTTCTGTGTCTGATTTGCAGGTTTTAGGGAGTTATCTCCCTATTTTCCGCTGTTATCCGACCATTACAATCGAATGGAGAAGTTCGAAGGCATTTATGATGAGTTCCGGGGTCCCGAGAATACTTTCCGAGGCCTTGGACAAAAGAAGAAGTAAAGCCTTGGCGTCTGAAGCCAAGGAAGGAAGCATCGGGCTTCAATGACATCGGGCTCAATAAGCCCGATCGAGCGTTAGTTGCCATTGGATCAAGTTGTTGCGGGCCCGATCGGACGACGTTGCCCGGTCGTTGTTTCGGTGTCCAGCCCGATCGGGCGAGATGGCCCGATAGCCTCGGGCATGTTCGTGGGCGAGAGTGTTCGAAGCTGCTGCTCTGAGTCTTGCGCGCTAATGGCTGGCATGGCCCGATACCATCGGGCGAGGCAGCCCGACAGAATCGGGCGCTAGGAGAGCATGCATACGCATGAAGCTGCTGCTGAGCTGAGCGCTGAACATCGGCATGGCCCGACTTCATCGGGCGAGGCTGCCCGACCTCATCGGGCGTGGTCTGCTTTAAGTGCTGCTACTATTTTTTTGGTGCCCGACTTGATCGGGCTTAGTTGGCCCGATCGGGCTTCTCTCCGCGCGCTCATTTAATGATTTCGGGCCACTTAGTATAAATAGGAAAGTTAGAACATTTATTAAGTATCTTTGTTTTATCTTGGTTTTTAGTCATTATTTCTCATAGTTTCTTTCAAGAACCCTAGTTTTTTTACTACTCTTCATTGTGATTCAAGATTGAACCTTTGGATTATTCGCAAGTTTAATATAGTTCATTAATTTGGTAATCTTCTTCCTTGTTCTTTTCATTATTATTTGCTTCTCTATTATTGATTAGATTAGTTTCTTAGTTATTTGCAATAGTTCAAAGTATGGATTTTTATATGGAATTTGTTATTGTTTTCTTAAGCATGAGTGAGTAGTTTTATTTCTAGGATTGTGGGGATCTATGTATGCAATGAAAGATTGATAGATTAGTATAATTACCCTTTATTTCAATTCTTTCCTGTGATTGAATCGTTCATGCTAGATTTATGAATTAGGCCTGATTTGTACTTCTACTATCGCAATATTGAATCTACTTCGAGAGGAGAGATTTCGTATAGGCTTTCAATCATTAGGCATAATGATCCTTGACCATGCGAGAGCGGCTAGGTGATCTTTGAGGGAGGTAATGTTCGAGAGAAATTACACGTGCCCTAGATAAATTGACTTATTGGGTAGTTATTATTCGTCTCTGATTTCCTGAATTGTATGCATAGTGATCCATAATCCTAGTTCTTTATTAATTGATTCTTACCTTCATATTTAGTTCTATCATTTACCTATTAGTTTAGTCACACACCCATTTTCATCTGATTTAGTTAGTATAATATTAGAATTCAGATATAATAGTATAACTTTCTCCCTGTGGATTCGATCCCGACTTCCCGACTACTTGTTAGTGGACTTGATGTTATTTTTGATAAGGTGATACGACTTTAGCCTTTGTCAAATTTTGCGCCGTTCTGGGAGACGGTCTATTTTTATTTTGTTCGAATTATAGTATTACACTAACCTCTACTCCGAAGAACACCTGTTCTTTGGAGCATCTCACGTTTGTTTTAGTGTTTTTGATGTATGAGTAGGAAATTGAATTCCCAAGATCTCATTCCATTGGACCCGGAGATTGAAAAGACTGCTCGTAGACTCAAAAAGACAACTAAGCAAACCAAGTTGTCTGCAGGGACACCCTCCCAAAAGACACCTTCTCCACCATCTTCACCACAACAAGACTTCCCTGTATCACCTATTACTGCTAGAATGGGTGACGAAGCTAAACCGACTTTCAGAGACTATGCACAACCATCTCCTAATAATGTGCCCACTGGGGTACGGTTGCCTACTATTGCTGCTGCAAACTTTGAAATTAAGTCTCATGTTCTGAATATGGTTCAGAATAACCAGTTTACAGGGTTACCATCTCGAAGACCCAAATCAGCACTGCGGCGATTTTTACAATGTTGTGCTACTCGAAGCAAGTTTGTTATCTGCGATGAGATGAAACTCATCTTATTTGGTTTTTTCTCTGCGCGACAAAGCTCTATTTTGGTATAATAAGCTGCCTTCCACCATCACCACCTGGGCCGAGCTCTCAAAGATTTTTCTCATCAAGTGGTACCCTTACCAAAAGACTGCAGATATGCGTCATGAGATAGTGACTTTCACCCAGGATCCTGGAGAGTCACTATATGAAGCTTGGGAAAGATTCAAAGATCTGCAGCGTCTTTGCCCCCATCATGGTTTTGACAAGTGGTATCTGTGCCACATTTTCTACACTAGAGTTGATGCAGATACGAGACGGGTAATTGATGGAGCAGCAGGTGGGTTTTTCATGGATAAAGTTGTAGACGAAGGGCATGAACTTCCTCGGAGAAACTCGCTTCTCACCAAGCGTCTACTATTCGTTCCTCTATGATAAAGGGAGGTAAACATGATGTTGAAGCCATTTCTTTACGGATTGGACAACTAGCCGCTCTTCACCGGAAGATTGATTCTTTGAAGCTAGGTAACAATTCCTCTCCTCATATGAGTGTCAATGCTATGGCTAGTGTTTCGGGTACAATGCTTTCATCTTGTGACGCTTGTGGGATAGCTGGACATAACTCTCAAGAGTGCCCCTCTCTCTCACATTCTAGTGAGCCCGTGCACGCATTACGGTCACCACACAAGCCCCGGTTTGATCCCCACTCCAATACATATAATCCCGGGGGTGCGAGATCATCCAAATCTCTCGTATAGGAGCAATAACGTGATGAATCCGCAACAACAACATTACCCTCAACAACAACAATATCAACCACAAGCTCCTCCCGGTTATCGAGAGAACTCGGTTTCAACAAAGATCATTCTACACCACCTCCCGGACCCGGCTATTGCTTGAACTCAAAAGTTTAATGTTGCGAGATGCGAAAGGTATTATTTCCTTTCAAGCGGATACTGAGTCTCAATTTGAGAGCCCGCATGCTCGTAATAAGCCGCAAGGGACACATAATAAGATGTTGGAGTCACAAATAGCTCGGTCTGGCGTTCGTCCGCTAATAAGCCATCCGGGTCCTCGCCTTCGCAACCAATGCAACCTAGGGACACTCGCCAATGCTATCACCCTTCGCGGTGGAATGCGAAGACGATACTCCCAGGCAATGCTAGAGGTGGAATCACCAAAACCACAAGGAGTGCCCGAGGATGCCGAACCTCAAGTAGAGCAAGGAGCCGCAGACAAGACTAAGGAGGTGATTAAGGAGAAAATCGTGCCTCCGGTGATCAAGTTACCATTCCCCGAGCGGATGCTCAAGAAGAAACTCGACCACCGGTATGGTAAGTTTTTAGAGGTGGTAAAGAATCTGCAGTAACAGTTCCTTTTCTTGAATTATTAAATCAAGTGCCCTTATTCTAAATTTTTGAAAGAACTGTTGATGAGGAAGCGGACTCTCAATGAAGTGGAGATCGTGGCTTTTTTTGCCGAATGCGGCGCTCTTCTACAAAACCCGGTCTCCACCTAAATTGAAAGATCCAGGGAGTTTTTCCATCCCCTGTCACATTGGCACCATATTTATTGACAAATTTTTATGTGATTTAGGTGCCAGTGTGAGTGTCATGCCTCTTTCTATCTGTAAGCAACTGAACATGGGTGAATTAAAATGTACTACCATTACTCGCAAATGGCCGACCGTTACGTGAAATACCCCCTAAGTATATTAGAGGGCGTTCTGTTAGAGTAGGTAAATTCTTTATCCCTGTGGACTTTGTTATATTAGACATGGCCGAAGACACTCAAACACCCATTATCCTTGGGAGACCTTTCCTCCATACTGCTGGGGCGGTGATAGATGTTAAGAGTGGGAAACTGACACTAACTGTGGGGGATGATAAGGTCATGTTTAGCCTAAACAATGCACCTAAAAGCTCAATGTTAGAGGAATAGAGTTGATATTATAGATGAACCGATCCATGATTGCCTGCCTTACCCCCTCTCCCGTGCTATTTCACATGATGTGCTTGTCGAGTCTATTGCAGGTGATGAGCATTTTTTAAAGGTCTTACGGGACTCACAAAAAGACCATTGGCTATAGCACCGATGACTTGACGAGAATCCACCCCGATCATAATGAGCACCGCATTCATCTACAAGAGGACCACCACACTAGCATTCCCAGGTTCAACGCGGGTCGCAAGAGGTGGTCCAACATGTGGCTACTAAACTTCTCGATCCAGCCGATGGGTGGGCGATGTCCATGTCCCTTTCCTTTCCCTTGTTGCAATGAGGCCATTGCCAAGTTCGACTGGGGGAGGATTTGTAAGTATTAGTAGTGTTTATCTTTTGTTTTACTGTTTTTTTTTTTTTTTTTTAGGATAGCTAAGTTAGTTTAATCGCTTTGAAAAAAAATTGAAAAATCACAAAAAAAATGAAATATTGCTGAAAAAAAAAACACAAAAATACGAGTTGATATCGAATAGTTTGATTGCTTCCCTGTGCCCCGAACTTGCTTTGAAAAAAAATGATTTAACTCATTATACTGGATAGTTGGGCATTTGTGATTGAGACGTTGTGATGTGATCTTTGACTGCCTTGATCTTGAGTGAATTTTGATGATAAAGTGCCTATTTTAACTGCATGCTTGAATTGGTTAGATTGTGAGGATTCATTCTAGCCCTCGGATTTATCTCTATATCCGATATATTCTTGTGTGTTAGTTCCTCGTAGCATTCTTATCTTGGTTTTGGCCTTGTACTCGTTGAGTTCTAGTAACTTTAGGCATGTGCTGTGATAGAGGCGTTCATTCGTCTAATTTTAAGCCTCAGAGTTGTTTAATGAATTTTTCCCCCTAGCCCCGCTGAGCCTAATGACTTATTTTTGGATCTATATTAAACCACATTACACACCTTGAGCCTTTGCAATGGCTATTGTCCCAAGCCTAGCTTGGGGGAGCATTTGTTAAGTTTATATCATATTGTGTGGTTGATTCCGTAGGGCGGTTGGAAAATAATGATATTTTGGTACAAAGAAAAGAAAGAAAAAGAAAAAGAAAAATAAAGTGAAGAAAAAAAAATGATAGTGAAAAATTTGAAAAATTTCTATGATCTTCATTCGTTAACTATCAAAAGTGTTAGAAATTATGTTGAAAATGACAATTATTGGTTGGTTCGTAAAATTTCAAGAGTTGGTTATTATCTTAGTTATGTTGTTGTTGCCATGGGAGTTGTTTCGACCACACTTAGTCCTACTAGTGTTTTTTTTTTTTTTTTTGCTCCCCTTTCTTGGCTTTTCCACTACATTTCCTAAATAATTTTCGTACCTTTACCCGAGCCCCATTACAACCTTGAAAAAGACCTTTTGAGCACGTGTTTGATTGTTTATTGGAATAATACTGAGTCAATATGCCAAAGTCGAAGATTAAGTTTGTTATTTGAGTCGAGCTGATTAGGATGAGAGATATTACACCTTTCTAAACACATGAGAGTGTGAGTGGGAAGGGCTATTATGGTTGGGTTGGTGAGCGATCGGGCACATATTTTGCTTGCCACAAAATTGAGAGGAGTGACACCTCGGTGAGCACCTTTTCAAGATTTGCACGATATGTAGGGCCGCTGCGTTTGATGGTTTACTTAGTGATTGGTAGTCAGGTGATCTGAGCAACTGAACTTGAATTTTGCTTGCTTGAATGATTTTGAGTTGGAAATAATTGAGTTTAAACTTTTCCATCTGAGGGGTGAAGCAATCCTATTCTTATTCCTGTTGTGCTTTGCTTGAGGACAAGCAAAGGTTTAGCTTGGGGGAGTTTGTTGTGATGCTTTTATATAGTGTTTTTCCCCCTGTATTTGAGCTAAAATGTGTATCAATGGTGCTCTTAGGAGCCATTTTATGCTAACTCTCTCCATCTAGTTGTGGTTTTTTCGTCGTGTCTCGATTTGCGGGTTTTAGGGAGTTATCTCCCTATTTTCCGCTGTTATCCGACCATTACAATCGAATGGAGAAGTTCGAAGGCATTTATGATGAGTTCCGGGGTCCCGAGAATACTTTCCGAGGCCTTGGACAAAAGAAGAAGTGAAGCCTTGGCGTCTGAAGCCAAGGAAGGAAGCATCGGGCTTCAGCCCGATGGCATCGGGCTCAATAAGCCCGATCGGGCGTTAGTTGCCATTGGATCAAGTTGTTGCGGGCCCGATCGGACGACGTTGCCCGGTCGTTGTTTCGGTGTCCAGCCCGATCGGGCGAGATGGCCCGATAGCCTCGGGCGTGTTCGTGGGCGAGAGTGTTCAAAGCTGCTGCTCTGAGTCTTGCGCGCTAATGGCTGGCATGGCCCGATACCATCGGGCGAGGCAGCCCGACAGAATCGGGCGCTAGGAGAGCATGCATACGCATGAAGCTGCTGCTGAGCTGAGCGCTGAACATCGGCATGGCCCGACTTCATCGGGCGAGGCTGCCCGACCTCATCGGGCGTGGTCTGCTTTAAGTGCTGCTACTATTTTTTTGGTGCCCGACTTGATCGGGCTTAGTTGGCCCGATCGGGCTTCTCTCCGCGCGCGCTCATTTAATGATTTCGGGCCACTTAGTATAAATAGGAAAGTTAGAACATTTATTAAGTATCTTTGTTTTATCTTGGTTTTTAGTCATTATTTCTCATAGTTTCTTTCAAGAACCTAGTTTTTTTACTACTCTTCATTGTGATTCAAGATTGAACCTTTGGATTATTCGCAAGTTTAATATAGTTCATTAATTTGGTAATCTTCTTCCTTGTTCTTTTCATTATTATTTGCTTCTCTATTATTGATTAGATTAGTTTCTTAGTTATTTGCAATAGTTCAAAGTATGGATTTTTATATGGAATTTGTTATTGTTTTCTTAAGCATGAGTGAGTAGTTTCATTTCTAGGATTGTGGGGATCTATGTATGCAATGAAAGATTGATAGATTAGTATAATTACCCTTTATTTCAATTGTTTCCTGTGATTGAATCGTTCATGCTAGATTTATGAATTAGGCCTGATTTGTACTTCTACTATCGCAATATTGAATCTACTTCGAGAGGAGAGATTTCGTATAGGCTTTCAATCATTAGGCATAGTGATCCTTGACCATGCGAGAGCGGCTAGGTGATCTTTGAGGGAGGTAATGTTCGAGAGAAATTACATGTGCCCTAGATAAATTGACTTATTGGGTAGTTATTATTCGTCTCTGATTTCCTGAATTGTATGCATAGTGATCCATAATCCTAGTTCTTTATTAATTGATTCTTACCTTCATATTTAGTTCTATCATTTACCTATTAGTTTAGTCACACACCCATTTTCATCTGATTTAGTTAGTATAATATTAGAATTCAGATATAATAGTATAACATTCTCCCTGTGGATTCGATCCTGACTTCCCTGACTACTTGTTAGTGGACTTTAGGTTATTTTTGATAAGGTGATACGACTTTAGCCTGTCAGCAAGTCTCGAAATTTGTGATTAACAACATCATCTGTCAGTATGGCATACCTTTTGAAATTATCTATGATAATGGATCACAATTTGAGGATCATCTGAAGACCACTCTCGCAAAATATGCAATCAAGCATCATCAGTCCTCACCTTATCGTCCCCAAACAAATGGAGCGGTGGAAGCAGCCAATAAGACAATCAAGACCATTGTTGCCAAGATGACTGAAAAGACTAGGGAATGGCATGACAAACTACCATATGCCCTTTGGGGATATAGAATATCAATCAGAATTCCAACAGGAACAACCCCGTATTCTTTGGTTTATGGGATGGAGCCAATCCTACCAGTTGAGGTTGAGATACAATCTCTCAGGGTCATAGCAGAAAGTGAAATCTCAGAAGACCAGTGGCACAAAACTCGCTATGATGAGCTTGCATTCGCAGATGAGCGCCGACTACAGGCATTGCATAACATACAACTCTATCAACGGAGAACTGCTCGTGCATTTAACAAAAGGGTTCGAGATAGAGACATTCAAGAAGGTGATCTAGTTTTAAAAGAAAATAGAGCTACGTTGCATGATCCTCGAGGAAAATTCAAGCCTAACTGGTCAGGACCATTCCTGGTCAAGCATGTCACCACGGCTAGAGCAGTGAAGCTAATGGATTTTGATGGAAATGAGTTCACCCATTTCACTAATCTTGATCAGTTGAAAAAAAAATTACGCTTAGGCATCAAAGTAATTGTAATTGTCATGATCAAGAATCCTATCTGGTTATTCTTAATAAACATGCCATGAGTTTCTAGATTTTCATATGATATATGCAAAAAAAATAAAGGAAGAGAAAAAAAAACGAAAATGAAAAAAAAAACGGAAAAAGAAAAAAAACGAAAAAAGAGAGGAAAAAACGGAAAAGAGGAAAAAAGGAAAAAGGAAATATGATGAAACATGTCTTTGATTGTTAAGGTTTATATGTTATGCTTTTATGTGTCATATGATTATTTAATTATGATTTGCATGTCATATTTAATGTTAAAGTGTGCACGTGTTTAGAATTGTGTTCACATTGAATTTCTCACAAGCAGATAATTCTCACAAATAGATCTTTTATTCATCCCAACTGGGGTACTTCATTTCATACATAAAAAGACATAAAGCCTTAATTTCCTACAATTAAAAAAAAAAAAAAAAAAACAACATGATATTTCTCTCAAACCCTTCTCCTCTTCATGATAGGCTCGTCTGAATCATTGTCTTGACAAATATTCGCTAGAAGCCATTGAAGGTAATCTTCATCAATCAGTGGAAAGGAAGGTTCTGGTAGCGCTGATATAATTTTAGCCCCCTGCCATATAGTAGGCATTCTCTGAATACCACTCATATCACCCTCATAAGTGGTACAAGATGGAAGAACCTGGAGGGTAGGAATGTGCTCTTGCTTCCAACCAATTTGCCTTAGACATCTCCTTGGAAGGTAGAAAGTGACTTGGCAAAGCCCGGGTAATTGTACACCTCTGCGACCAGAATTGCAATATACAATTGCACTAATGCCAAGGTGGCTTGTGACCCACTTTATGTCTTGCTGCAGTAAATAATCCTCCCACCACCATTTTTACTAAGTTGATAGAAGAAAGGATGAAAACCTACCTCTTTCTCGGATATGATTAGTTTTGTAAGCAATACTGCCGTGAGGTTTCATAAGAGAAAATTTTTCCAATAACCATAAGTGAAGGGCTAATAGACATCCCTTCACAAAGCTTTGAGAGTTTCTTTTGAGTTCATTTAAGCCAAGGAACATTTTCCCTAAAATAAGTGGTCCAAGACAACCCCCACTAACGATTTGAGGAATAAGTGAAAGACACCGAACATGACATGTGTTTAAAGACCATTTAGTGAGGGTACTTCCCAAAATCATAAGAATGCAAGCATTTTCTCTAGCAATCCTATAGTTGGCATTGCTAGAGAATTATCAAGTGCCAAATTAAAAAGTCAACAATAAGTTGAGAATAAATACCTCACCATATTGTAGGTAGTTGCCATGAAGATTTTCAGGAAGGTATAAAATCGTTGATAAATCTGTCGAGATCCTGGTAGGAGATCTAGGTGTGATAACTGGACCATTGGATGATAAGCCTAGCAAACCTTCGACCTCTTCAACAAGAGGCACAATCTCCCGGTCTCCAAAGCGGAAGACATGGCGAGTTTCATCCCAAAACTTGGAAGCATCATGAATCATGTCGTAACAAATAGAAAGTGAAAGCAAAGGCATAAGCACCTTAGTGAAGCGGGAAGAGGAAAAGGATTGCCTTAGTTGCTCCAAGTTTCTTATGACCCTCGAGAGTTGTTTTTTCTCCCGACTCCGCATTTCATTAGCTTCTTCATAAGTAAGAACCATTTTTGTGAAAGGAAAATTTAGAGAAAAGATTGGAGTAGTGGAAGTGGTGCATTTCGAAATGAAGAACCATGCCCCTTTTATAGATGGAAAAGATGATCATCCATGATTTATGCCATGGATAATGAGTGAGTATTGTCCATAGGATAATAAGGAGCATCCTTCACCATGGCTAATGACCAAGCATTTGTGGTATAGCAATTTTTGCTAAAGCCGAACATAAAAAAAAAAAAACAGTGTCAATGATGAATCAAGAACGTTGATAGAATCCTTTTCTAATAATCATCCAAAATAATGACCATGATCGATCTGTTTTATATAGTGATCATTATTTTCCAATAAAGCGAATAAGCATTATGCATGAAAAATTTTCGGAAAAACCGATAAAGTTTTTTGCCACGTGATGATTTGATCCACCATAGTTTATCTAGAGGGTAATAACATTGGGTCAACCCTTTTAGGTGACATGATTTAACAATGCATCACTCTAAGGTGACATGACCTGACAATATCTTAATTTATGGTGACATGATAACACATGAAGTCATAAAAAGTAAGTGATGGTAATTTGGCATTTTGCTTGTCATCAAGGCCATGAAAAAAAACTGTAAAAAGAATAGAGTCAACCTGTTAATTGTCGGAATCTCTCACATTAACAAAAGACAAATTCATAAGACTAAAAAAGACGACAATAAAGTCGTATTTTCAATTTTAGAAAATTAGTTAAGACGACGATAAAGTCGCATTTTCAAAGTTTTAGGAAATTAATTGGGATTTTCTATCTAAAGACGACGATAAAGTCGCATTTTCAAATTTTAGAAAATTAATCGGGATTTTCTAGTTAAGACGACGATAAAGTCGCATTTTCAAAATATAGAAAATTAATATGGATTTTCTAGTTAAGACGACAATAAAGTTGCATTTTCAAGTGTTTAGAAAATTAATTGGGATTTTCTATCTAAGACGACAATAAAGTCGCATTTAAAAAATTTTAAAAAATTAATTGGGATTTTCTACAGAAAGCAACGTGAATTATAACACTGATGAAAACTATTTTATGTGGAGAATATGTTGTCTCAAAAAAAAATCTATCAAAATTTTGTGTCTTTTCGAACATTGGCCATCATTTCCTCCAAAATTCGACCAATGTGGGGCATTCTGTAGACACCAAATTTTAAACCCCTTTTTCGGATAAATTAAGATATTGAAAAAAAAATAAAAATAACAAAAATCGCCATGCATCGTGGCGCGCGCACCCCGGAGCGCGAGTTTCATTCCGTCGCACGATTTTCCATTTTTGCATATTAGTCATGTAGTTTCGGCTTAGAAGTATAATTTTCGTGAGTCGTAGTCAATAACTACAACTACCGTTTTAATAAAATGATTCGTAGTATAATCATGCTCGTCTTTATTAATTTGACGAGTTTTCGTTAATTGTCTTAATTTAGTCTTTCGGAAAAATGAAAAACGAGTCGCGATTAGGCGTCGGGATTTTAGTCGTATCCCAAAACCGGCATTAATCAGTTTTTCTGATGGTCAAGTCATTGTTCATTGGATAAAGAATAAGAATATATTCTTTATCCACTAAACACATCCTTTATCCATTAGTTAGAGAATAAGAATCATGAAAAGATGTGAGAATAAGAATCAAATCCCATGTGTAAGAGGGGGAAAATCCGGATTTTTTCCGGAAGAATCAAGTGTGCGCCAAGCACACAATCATGCGCTAGGCACAGCGTTCTAATCAGTTTATTTTACACATTTTTTTTACGTATTAGGATGTTTAGGGAAGAATATTTTCTGTAAATCTGATCTTCCTTCATTTATGAGAAAATCCAAAAAGGAATAAGAATATTTGTGTTTCCAAAGAGATTTGATGATGTCATTAGGGTGAGGTCATAAGAGTGATGTCATTAAGGTGATTAAGGATGAAGAAAATTAGAATTTTTGGGTGAAAAATCTGATTTTCTACCTCTTTGAAACCCTAGTTCACCTCCTTCATTTCTCTATAAATACCTTCCTTTTTTCCACTTCAAAACCAAGTTGAAAAAAACACAATTCAACTTCACAACTTCTCTCTCTACTACTCTTGTCCTCCTTATTTTTTTTATCTAAGCAAGAGTCTTAATTAGTAAGTAAGAAGTTGAAAAGAGTTCAACTTAATTTCACTAATTCTCTCATCTTCTCTACTCCATTCGTCTAAAGAAATCACACTTAAAAAAAAGTAAAACTTAGTAAGATAATTAGTACGTAAAGAAGTTCATCAAAAGAAGAAAAAACACAAAAAAGAGTTTAAGTTAGTAATTAAGAGAATTTACAAACTCACTTAGAAATTAAGAAAATCACAAAAAAAAAGGTAGAAAAATTAATCTTTGGAGTGATTTGGGTATGTGGAAGTCCTAATAGGTTCCCAACCTTAAATCACCCCACCTAGAATAGTCACCTCTAATGGGGTGACTATTAGAAAACAATGTGATTATGTGATTTTCCTTAATCAAGTTGTTATTCATCACCAAAAATGTCTTCATAAAAAAATTCAAGACAAGTTGTGCATAAATATCTCCATAAAAAAGAAAATGTGATGCTGTAATTATAATCAGTTTTAATTTCGTAATTCATTCCATTTTTCGTCTGTATTATCAGAATAGTTTGTAGGATTTAATATTTTTTCTACGAAGTGCAAGATGTTTCCAGAGACTGGGCTTTAGAATTTCTAAAAAAAAATTGTGGAAATAATTAAAAATCATACAAATTTGTTGTGCAAAACTGATTTTGTCCAGTACCACCTAAGCTTGTTCTGTCAATAAAGTTTAAAATAAAATCATTTAGATAAAACTAAAAACATGAAGTTTGAATAAAACATCAGTAGCTTTTTAAAAATATATAAATCATATTCATATGAATTTTATACAATTTTACATTATTTTTACAATACCATTCATGTAAATCACTAAATTCGAGAAAATTGATTTTCCTTTCAGTTAAGGAAATAAATAAAACATGGTCTTAAAAGAGTCCAATCCAAGTGTAAATTTCCAGTCTAATTCTTTAAAGTGTTTAGAATGATCATACCTAAATTTACTTCAAAATAAGTTCAAGAAGTTGGGTTTCAAAGAACAAATTCAATAAAGGTCCTATTTTGACTAGTTTCGACATAAAATTCACCACAATTAAAGTTATCACTAAAAACTTGTGAAATTTTGACACAACATAAAGAACTCAATGATCTATCCATAGATGTATCAAATTCGCAATTTAACGCTTTATATTGAAAGTTATGATTTTTGTAAGTCAGTGCAAGAACAAAAGTATAATCTAGAAAATGAAATAAAGTGATTAACTCAACTTTCATAAAAAAAAATATTTTCTTTTCACACGAAAATGTTAATTAAAAACCATGAAATTTTAAGTTTCTCTTAAAATGGCTCATTTTATCATGTAAATAAAAATCAATAAAAATTGTCATAAAAAATCAAAATCAAAGAAGTTAATTAATCTTTAACTTTCACAAATTCACAAATAAACATGAATTACAAAGCCCATTCAAGGAGGTGAAGATCAAAGAGCATCATGGTGAAGACCAAGATTGAAGATTTGTATAGATCATAGATTTTGTACATATTGTTGTAATAATTGTTTCTTTGTAATAATTATTGCATCATGGTGCGACTGTCGCGTGCCTACCAAAAATAACCTAACTATAACCTTCTTGCAATGTAGTCGGGTAAGTCAGGGTCGATCCCACAGAGAATTGGATTTATTTTATTATTTCTTGTGTTAGTTAGAAACCCTTGTTTTTTATAGAATATCAATTAACTAAATAAACTACTAAATATAAAATATATACTAAATAAATAAACTACGAAAGAGATAATCAAAGATATTAAAATAGGGATCGGGAGATATATATTGGTATTGGAATATTAATCAATCATTGAACTAATTAAATCACGCATATACTTTGATGTTAACTCAAGAATGCACGTAGACACTCTAAACTTTCTAAATTGCAAATAAACCAAACAAGCTCTTGGAATATTGTCTTACTAATTAATAATCTAGGACAAGCTCTCTAGACTCGATTAACTAGCAGCATTAAAACTGTAGAAATAGTTAACTTAAGCCACAATCTCACAAGCTCGAATTGTGCAACTTAAAAGATTGATAATCTTAGGTATTACGACAAGTTTTAGTCACTAATCAAACACCTAATTGCTACAAATGGAATTAACAAGGACAATTACGTATCACAAGTCAAATCCTAGCAATAAAACTAGCAAATCACATAAAGATGGCCAATCTAAAGTATAATCTAGTTCTAAACAATTATACGGAGTATCAATCCAAACAAAGCATAAACATGAACAATTAAATATCAAAAATCAAAACTTTGACATTCTCATAATTCAATAATCGAATAATCCATATATCTCCCTACCCTAAACTAACTAGCCTGACATACTAAGAATTAAACTAACAATTATAAACAAAGGATTCATAATTCCAATAACAAAACAAGTGATTAATTAAAAGACTAAAATCTGTTCCAAATTAACAAATTCATACCAATTGAAACGAAAGAAGAAAATGAAAGCAAACTAAACTACAATTCTACCAACAAGGCCGACTGAAATCCTTGCTACTCCTACTGTTCGTCTGATTGCCGCTTACTGTCCTTCGAATCTCCTCGCTGGTGCTGGTGCTACTGCCACGTTATTTGGTGTTGTCTGTTTCTTCTACTTCGTCGCTCTAATGCCTCACTCTAATTCGCTGCCCTCTGTTGTTCTTCTTTCGTCCTTTTTTGTGCTCCCTTTAACTCCTTACTTTTTTATTAAAATCCCCTAAAAGTCCATCATAAGATCTCCTCCACTTTCCTAATCTAACAATTTCTAATGTCAGCAAGATTTTCAATGCGCTTTCCCAAAACTTTCTTCCGCCAGATTCTTCTTCCCTTTTCCTAATCTTCATGTCTTTTGGGTTTCAATTGTTCTTTTCCTTTTCTTTCTCATCTTGGGCTCCTAGCTTGTTTTATTACTGTAGTGGACCCATTGAGCTCACAAATTCAAAATAAGCCCAAGTAGGAGAAGGAAAATGGACTCCCAAATGCGATTACAAATTTGTTGTCCAAATCATCTTCCTGCAGACAAATAAATAAAATCGTAGTAACTTATGTCTCAGAAGAAAAATAACTTAAAATTCCTTGTAAAATATAAAACTCAATATTAAATTAAGGGTTTAAGATAACAAAAATACACACTTTTATGACCCTATCAAACTCCCCCAAGCTAATATCTTGCTTGTCCTCCAGCAAAGACATAAATAGAAGGAAAGTTCAACTCTTGACAAAAGGATGAGATGTAGCCAAACACATCAAGCATCTAACAATAGTATCAAACTAGCATATATGCAATCAATGAACTCTTTAGGCCACTTACAACTTCTATGAACCAATCATAAGTTATGTATGCTAAATAGTAGTGAAATAATCTCAAAGATCATTAGGACTTCAATTATGGATGTAATGGGGCTAAGGTAAAGGAAGGTGTGGAAAATATTTAGGAAAGTGGTGGTAAAAACTCTAAGACTAGTAGAGCGAAGCAGCACCACAAACATTATAGAAAAACACACCAACTTTATTAATTTGATAAACCGTCTCACTAAGTTTCATGACTCAAAATGTTCTGTCTTTGTCAAGTAGCTCTTGTAACTAGATTTCAACTTGTGACTCCCGGTCCAATTGGCCCAAGGCATGAAAATACCCCAACGAGTCTACTCACTCGAGCTACCTAAATAAAAGATAGAAACACCACACGTACATATTTGGGCTCAAATTTCTTTTTCTTTATGACAACAAAATCTTTTTCATATTCTGTTTTCAGAGTTTTAAACTTTTCATTTTTTTTTTTTTCATGTCCAAACATTGGTACGCAGAGCCTTCAAAATATGAAACTTTTTTTTTAGCACATAAACATCACCACTCAATCATAACAACATTCCACTTCACAATTACAAATGCTCTACTAATCTTAGAGAAAGGTAAAACACTTGTTTTTCTGGTAAAAGTTTATTTTGTGAGATGATCATGAAAAATAAGCTTATAAAGCTCAAAGTTGGCTCACTAGAGGAAAATGTCATTGGTAGGCTTTTTGGCTCAATGTGGTGGTACAACTTAAATGCCTAAATCATCTCTTATTTTTCACTTCACTACACAAATAGCTTGAGCAAAACGATTGAAAATTCACATAGTTAGGACTTTTAGAAGCTCATTCAAAGGCATATACACAAGTCAAAACACCAAAGTCAAATATAATGGAGCTAAGTTTTGCAAAATTTCGGCAGCATCTCTCCTAAAACTGGACAAAAACCAAACAACTAATAGTTGTTTTCAACCAAAAAAAAAATCATACCAAAATTCCAGCACAAACATTTTCAACACAACCACACGTTCTCCACAAATTCAAGCATAATTCCTCCCCCCAAGCTTAGACCACACATTGTCCTCAATGTGGGAAAAAGAAAAACGAAGAGAAAAAGGAAAGGAGTAGAGCTCACCGGATTAAGGGATATGTTGAACTTTGAACCTTGCTCCCCAAACATCGAAAATCTCGCATATTAAAATTGGAGTTTGGGGCATTTCATTTCTAGGACCTAATGTACCTGTTCTTTGACAATTATCACAAACTTTGCAAATCTCATATGCATCTTTGAACAAGGATGGCCAGTAGAAGCCGCTTTCCAGAACCTTGCGAGCTGTCCGCTTGGGTCCGAAATGCCCGCCACAATCATAAGAGTGACAGAAGGTTAATATAGAAAGAAATTCAGTTTCAGGTACGCACCTTCTGATCACTTGATCAGCACAATGTTTCCATAGATATGGGTCATCCCACATGTAGTGCTTTGCTTCACTGCGCATTCGATCCCTCTGGGCCTTGGTAAAACCGGCTGGAAATTTTTGAGAAACTAAGAAGTTCACCAAATCTGCATACCATGGAGTGCTCGAGCTCAAAGCATGCAACTTCTCATCAGGAAACTCTTCAGTAATTGGACTTTTATCTCCATCAACCCCGACTAATCTGCTCAAATGATCAGCAACACTGTTGTCAGAACCTTTTTTGTCTCTAATTTCTATGTTGAACTCTTGAAGCAACAAAATCCAGTGTATTAGTCTAGGTTTCGCCTCTTTCTTTGACAAAAGAAACTTCAACGCTGCATGATCAGTATAAACAATAATGTTAGTACCTAAAAGATAGGACCTGAATTTATCTAAAGCAAAAACTACAGCAAGAAGTTCTTTCTCAGTTGTAGTGTAATTAGCTTGAGCCTCATTCAAAGTTCTTGAAGCGTAATAAATGGCATGAGGAATCTTTCCAACTCTCTGTCCTAATACTGCTCCTACAGCATGGTTGCACGAATCACACATCAATTCAAATGGGCGCTCCCAGTTTGGAGGCTGTAAAATAGGTGCAGTGACCAACTTATCCTTCAACTGGTCAAACGCTTTCTTACACTCCTCATCAAAAGCGAATTCCACTTCTTTTTGCAATAGTCTACACAAAGGTTGTGCAATCTTCGAAAAGCCTTCGATAAACCTACGATAAAACCCTGCATGGCCAAGAAAAGAACGAACTTCTCGCACAGAGGCGGGGTAAGGCAGTGAGGTAATAAGATCTATTTTAGCTTTATCGACTTTTATTCCGTTAGTAGAAACAATATGACCTAAGACTATACCTTGTTGAACCATAAAATGACATTTTTCAGAATTGAGCACAAGATTAGATTCCAAACAACGTTTGAGAATTAAAGTGAGATGATCTAAGCAATTATCAAAAGAGTCACCATGGACAGTGAAATCATCCATGAAGACTTCAATGAATTTCTCAAGATAATCTGAAAAGATGCTTACCATACATCTCTGAAAAGTAGCGGGAGCATTGCATAACCCAAAAGGCATGCGTCGGTAGGCAAAAGTACCATATGGGCACGTGAAAGTTGTTTTCTCTTGATCTTCCGGAGCTATTGCAACCTGCACATAACCAGAGTAACCGTCAAGAAAACAGTAATAAGCATGACCAGCAAGACGTTCAACCATTTGATCAATAAAAGGTAAGGGAAAATGATCTTTTCGGGTCATGGAGTTTAATTTCCTATAATCTACACAGACCCTCCACCCATTTTGCACTCGAGTAGGAACCATCTCTCCCTTGTCATTTTCTATCGTCGTCACCCCCGACTTTTTCGGAACCACTTGTAAAGGGCTAACCCAAGGACTGTCAGAGATAAGGTATATCACCCCTACATCAAGAAGCTTCAATACTTCCTTCTTTACAACCTCCATCATAGGTGGATTAAGCCGCATTTGCACTTGTCTTGCTGGTTTAACTCCCTCTTCTAAAAATATTTTGTGTGTGCAAATGGAGGGGCTAATCCCTTTTATATCTGCAACCGTCCACCCCAAAGATGTCTTATGTGCCTCAAGAACCTTAACAAGCTTTTTCTCTTGAATTGGAGTAAGATTACTTGCGATTATCACTGGAAGGGTATCGTTTTCTCCTAAAAATGCGTATTTTAGATGATCAGGCAGTGGCTTTAACTCTACGTCTGGAGGCTGCACAACTGAAGGCAACAACCTGTGAGTATTAGGAGGTAGATTAATGAACTGAGTCGCAAATCTTCCTCGCTTAGTGGGCAGTGATTCCAAAGCAAAGAAAACTTCCTTTACCTCATCTTCGACCGCAAAAACGTCCTGCAAATTTGCATAACTTTCTTTCTCCATTGGGTTAAGTAAAACATATTCCAAAGCATCATTACCACAAAGAAAGTACACTTGCTCAGTTAATGAATCAATGATATCTATGCTAGAAACAGATTCGCAATCAGATGGATATCTCATAGCATCATATATATTGAAACGAATAACATCTTTGTCAAATTTCATGGTTAATACGCCACTGTGAACATCAATCTTAGTGTGAGCAGTTTTGAGGAAAGGTCTTCCTAATAATATAGGAGAAGAATTAGAAGCTTCATTATCATGCATATCTAGCACATAAAAATCAGCAGGGAATACAAGTTCATTAACCTGTACTAAAACATCCTCAATCACCCCTTTGGGGTATGCATTAGAACGATCAGCAAGTTGAATTATAACACGAGTTTCTCTTAAAGGACCTAAATTAAGAGCATTGAAAATAGATAAAGGCATCACATTAATTAAGGCTCCTAAATCTAACATGCATCTCTCGTACCTCGTGTTACCTATTCTGCATGGTATTGTGAAAATACCAGGATCTTTACACTTTGGAGGAACTTTTCTCTGCAAAACAGCGGAAACATTCTCACTGACATTTATTTGCTCATCACCTTTCAGTTTCTTCTTATTAGTGCACAAGTCCTTCTAAAATTTTGCGTATCGCGGCACTTGTTTTATAGCTTCCAGTAGAGGTATGTTCACTTCTACCTTGCGAAAGACATCCAACATCTCTTTCTCATGATCAGGCTTCTTGTTCTTTGATAATAACCTGCTAGGAAAAGGTGCTGGTGTAAAAACATTGTTAGCTTTAACAGAAACATTAAAATTGGCCATGTTTTGTTGTTGCTCATCCAATTTTGTTACAGTTGCCTCCTGTTCTTCTTCTGGAATTATCACCAGCTCACTCTTCCTTCTCACTGGAATCTCTAATTGCTTGCCACTTCTAAGAGAAATAGCACTGGCATTCTCCTTAGGATTTCTCTCAGTTTGGCTAGGTGGTTTCAAAGAATTTTGTGTTTGCAACCTGCCAAGAGTATCAGCTAATTGAGAGACTTGATTTTCCAGGTTCCTCAACCCACTTCGTGTTTCTTGCTGAAATTGCAAAGTGCTGGAAGCCATCGTCTTCACAATGTCTTCAAGAGACATGCCACCAGGTTGTTGTTGTGGCATAGGTTGCTGCAACGGTGGTCTAGGTACATACGGGGTTTAGGTCGTGTGGAATCCAGGTGGAGGAGTGAATGCTTGCTGTTGGTGGAGTGGTGGTCTGAAATTAGGATTTCCTTGCTGCTGATTGTTGCCATACCTCAGGTTCGGATGATCCTTCCATCCCGGGTTATAGGTTTGAGAGAAAGGGTCATACCTCCGTTGTTGTCCTTGAAAACCCCCAATAGTATTCACTTGTTCATCTTGTAGGCTTGGACACATATCAGTAGCGTGCCCTACTGTGAAACATATCTCACATGCCTTGGCTTGGCCTTTTCCTATCACAACTTGTTCAACTAAGGAGGTGAGGTTGGCTACCTGCTGCTCCAGCTTAGAAATACCCACCTCCTTAACATGATGAGATGGAGCTGGAACTCGATTCCTTCTTCCAGAATATTGAGAGTTAGCTGTCATGTTTGCTATGAGCTTCATTGCATCGGCAGGTGTTTTATCACCTAGTGATCCACCGCTTGCCGCATCAATCATATTTTTATCATTATACGTTAACCCTTCTGTGAAATCTTGAACTAGAAGTTGCTCAACGATCTCGATGGTTTGGGCGGCTATTGCATAACTTCTTAAAGCGTTCCCGGTACTCATGAAGTGCTCTCGTGTCATCTTCTTAGAATCCCGCAAATATCCTTACGAATGTTTGCCGCAAGAGATGCTGGAAAATACTTTGATAAAAATACTCGTTGCATTTCATCCCTAGTAGTGATGGATTGTGCAGGCTGATCATATAACCATTCTTTTGCAGCATCTGATAACGCAAATGGAAATGCTTTCAACTTCAGTTTATCAAGTGCCACTCCACTCGGTTTCATTCCGGAACAAGCTATATGAAATTCTTTAAGGAATTTGTTCGGATCATTCATATATGCAGAACCTAAGGAGCCATTTTCTTTGAAACCAGTGAAAGTGGGTAAAGCTCGGATAAGGCCTGGTTTTATCTCACATTTCGTCTCCTCATCTGCATACACGATGCACAGTAAGTTGGGATCAAAAGTAGGAGCTGCTAACTCCTTCAAGATGCATGCCATCTCAAATTTAACTTCTTCTTCCTCCTCCAAAGATGAACAATCACTAAGAGGCAGGGGAATATGACGCGCTTGCTCAAGTTGTTGTTGAGCACGAGTCCTTTTCGCCGCTATGAATCTTTGGTTCTTTCCTGCAAAATCTCGCAAGCGTATGTGCTTAGAGTTTCTGTCAGACATGCACAACAAAGAAACTAGATCACAAGTTAGTAAGAAAAGTTAGTAAATCACACAAGAAATAATATAATAAAAACGCCAAGTCCCCGGCAACGACGCCAAAATTTGGTGCGACTGTCGCGTGCCTACCAAAAATAACCTAACTATAACATTATAGCAATGTAGTCGGGTAAGTCAGGGTCGATCCCACAGAGAATTGGATTTATTTTATTATTTCTTGTGTTAGTTAGAAACCCTTGTATTTGATAGAATATCAATTCACTAAATAAACTACTAAATATAAAATTTATAATAAATAAAAAAACTACGAAAGATACTAAAATAGGGATCGGAAGATATATATTGGTATTGGAATATTAATCGATCATTGAACTAATTAAATCACGCATATACTTTGACGTTAACTCAAGAATGCACGTAGACACTCTAAACTTTCTAAATTGCAAAGAAACCAAACAAGCTCTTGGAATATTGTCTAACTAATTAATAATCTAGGACAAGCTCTCTAGACTCGATTAACTAGCAGCATTAAAACTGTAGAAATAGTTAACATAAGCCACAATCTCACAAGCTCGGATTGTGCAACTTAAAAGATTGATAATCTTAGGTATTACGACAAGTTTTAGTCACTAATCAAACACCTAATTGCTACAAATGGAATTAACAAGGACAATTACGTATCACAAGTCAAATCCTAGCAATAAAACTAGCAAATCACATAAAGATGGCCAATCTAAAGTATAATCAAACTAGTTCTAAACAATTATACGGAGTATCAATCCAACCAAAGCATAAACATGAACAATTAAATATCAAAAATCAAAACTTTGACATTCTCACAATTCAATAATCCAATAATCCATATATCTCCCTACCCTAAACTAACTAGTCTAACATACTAATAATTAAACTAACAATTATAAACAAAGGATTCATTATTCCGATAACAAAACAAGTGATTAATTAAAAGACTGAAATCTGTTCCAAATTAACAAATTCATACCAATTGAAACGAAAGAATAAAATGAAAGCAAACTAAACTACAATTCTACCAACAAGGCCGACTGAAATCCTTGCTACTGCTACTGTTCGTCTGATTGCCGCTTACTGTCCTTCGAATCTCCTTGCTGGTGCTGGTGCTACTGCCACGTTATTTGGTGTTGTCTGTTTCTTCTACTTCGTCGCTCTAATGCTTCACTCTAATTCACTGCCCTCTGTTCTTCTTCTTTCGTCCTTTTTTGTGCTCCCTTTAACTCCTTACTTTTTAATTAAAATCCCCTAAAAGTCCATCATAAGATCTCCTCCACTTTCCTAATCTAACAATTTCTAATGTCAGCAAGATTTTCAATGCGCTTTCCCAAAACTTTCTTCCGCCAGATTCTTCTTCCCTTTTCCTAATCTTCATGTCTTCTGGGTTTCAATTGTTCTTTTCCTTTTCTTTCTCTTCTTATCTTTTCTTGGGCTCCAAGCTTGTTTTATTACTGTAGTGGACCCATTGAGCTCACAAATACAAAATAAGCCCAAGTAGGAGAAGGAAAATGGACTCCCAAATGCGATTACAAATTTGTTGTCCAAATCATCTTCATGCAGACAAATAAATAAAATCGTAGTAACTTATGTCTCAGAAGAAAAATAACTTAAAATTCCTTGTAGAATATAAAACTCAATATTAAATTAAGGGTTTAAGATAACAAAAATACACACTTTTATGACCCTATCACATCACTCAATTAATAGAAGAAAAAATGGAGATGTTTATGCATAATTTTCATAAATAATTCCACAACTCTTTTTAAAAAAATGAGCAACCAATGTTACAAATTTTGCATGTTGGGCCAATATGTCATAGTATGTGAATTAAATGACCCAATCTCAATTAAGAGGAAAAGTTGCAAATCTAACAAACTTAAATTGTATGATGATCCATCCTACATTTTACAATTTGTTCTCCATCTTCAAATGGATTAATCATATAATTTGACATAATTAGATTGGTAATTATGATCTCCGAATTGATTTTAGGCCGTTTCACGTGTCTCGCTTTGAATGGCCAAATTCCAATTAGCCAAACACAATCTCCAATTTTGATCTCAAATTGATCATTTCTCTCTAAATGACTTGATAATCTTCAATTAAGATTATTTCTTAAAAGCCTTCAATTAGGAAGCAAACCTCTTCTTCTAAGGCCTCTTAAAAATCATAAGCGTGATCACTAATCAAGGTGGTTATTTCAATCCTTGATTAATCGCTAATTAGGGCGATTGACTCAATTCTTCACGTAATCACTAATTAGGGTGATCATCTTAAATATTGGTTAATCACTAATTAGGATGATTAGCTTATCCTTTCATCATATTTAATCACTAATTAGAGTGATTATCTTAAACCTTGGTTAATCACTAATTAAGGTGATTAACTTAACCCTCTTCATTTAATCACTAATTAGAGTGATTATCTTAAGCCTTAATGATCGCTAATTAGGACGATTATTTTCTCATTTAATCACTAATTGGAGTGATTATACTAAACCTTGAATAATCATCAATTAGAGTGATTACTTCCTAACCTTCATTGTTAGTCACTAATCATGGTGATTATCTTTCCTTTTAAGTTTAATCACTAATTAGGGTGATTATCTTAACCTCCATTTTTAATCGTTAATTAAGGTGATTATCTTAATCCTTCATATTTTATCACTAATTAAAGTGATTATCTCAATCCCATTTCAATCACTAATTGGAGTGATTACCTCATTTTAGATAGATTTGTTTAATTCTAAAGGTGAGTTATTCATAATCTATTCCCTCTTCTTCTTCCCCAGTAGAATTGGTTTAGGGTGAGACATATGCTCGAACTACGACGGTTTTGATCCATGAGTGGATTCTAATCCCGCAATGATTGGTACGTAGTGCAAGTTCAGTGCTCAAACCTACCATGTACAAATGATATATTGGTCCTAAATAAAAATGGTTGATGTGTATATGTGCAAATTATGTGATTTTCTTTCTTTTGAATAGTCATGATTACTTTAAAATGGAAAATAACGCATTTAGTAAGAGCCTGTTCTATAGAACGGAAGAGGAGACGAGTTCCAGACGTTTGCACCTCTTAACCTAAACCCCGAACCCTATCTCATGGTATGAAAGACCAATTTTCAAAAAAGCCTTATCCATATGAATTCATCATCGTTTTAAATGATATTTCTTGAAATTGATTTTAAAATGATTTATTAAATAAATCTGTCCCTATTCAGATATTAATAGGGTAGCGACTTTAAAGTTTTCTAAAACTCATAGTCCAATGAGAGACTTTCGTGGGATTCAGACCGTTAATTAAGACAGTCAAAAATCGGATACCACACTGCCAAGGGTATGTCTCTGAAATTTGTTGCTCCTTCTGTTGATAATGGGAATGTTATGGCACAATTAGATAAAAATGAAGTGGTGAAATTGACTGATAAATGGGCAAATACTATTGTATAGTATGTGCTGGGACATAAACCTTCTATTGGAGCTATTATGAGACATATTGTTGTAGAATGGAACCATGTGAGCAAGCCTAAGGTGTTTTTACATGAAGATGGGTACTTCCTTGTGAAATTTGAGTCAATGGAAGATAGAAATGAAATATTGTACTCAGGGCCTTACATTTTTAATAGTAGACCCATGATTACTAAGGCCTGGACGCTTGCCTTCAATTTTCATGAGGAAATCATGAGGGTGGTTCCTTTATGGGTCTGGTTTCCTAACTTCCTTTAAACAGTTGGGGATCGAAAACTTTGAGTAGGATTGGAAGAATGATAGGAGTTCCTTTATATGCTGATGAATGTACTACTAGGAAAATGAGGGTGTGATTTGCTAGACTTCTTATATAAGTTGATGTCACTAAACCAGTACCTCAGTGTGTTGCTATTAAAGGTGCTGTTGGGAAGACTTTAGAGCAGAAAGTTCACTATGAATGGATTCCTCCATTTTGCCAAATATGTCAGACTGCTGGCCATGATTGTGCTAAAAGCCAACAACCATCTAAGCGAAACACAAAGGTTGTGCAAAAATGGATTCCTAAGGTGGTTCAACCAGTGGTGGAGGCTAGTAAAATAGTTCAAGAGGAACTTGTTGAGGTTGATGCACCAGTTGTGGTGAGACCACATGTGAATGTTGTAGCTGAAACTATCAACTAGCAGTTCCTGGAACTGGAAATGGAGATAAACACACTCACACTCCTTCATTTCTCTATAAATACCTTCTTTTTTTCCACTTCACAACCAAGTTGAAAAAAACACAATTCAACTTCACAACTTCTCTCTCTACTACTCTTCTCCTCCTTATTTTTTTATCTAAGCAAGAGTCTTAATTAGTAAGTAAGAAGTTGAAAAGAGTTCAACTTAATTTCACTAATTCTCTCATCTTCTCTACTCCATTCCTCTAAAGAAATCACACTTAAAAAAAAGAAAGCAAAAGTTAGTAAGATAATTAGTAAGTAAAGAAGTTCATCAAAAGAAGAAAAAACACAAAAAAGAGTTTAAGTTAGTAATTAAGAGAATTTACAAACTCACTTAGAAATTAAGAAAATCACAAAAAAAAAGGGTAGAAAAATTAATCTTTGGAGTGATTTGGGTATGTGGAAGTCCTAATAGGTTTCCAACCTTAAATCACCCCACCTAGAATAGTCACCTCTAATGAGGTGACTCTTAGGAAATAATGTGATTATGTGATTTTCCTTAATCAAGTTGCTATTCATCACCAAAAATGTTTTCATAAAAAAATTCAAGACAGGTTGTGCATAAACATCTCCATAAAAAAGAAAATGTGATGCTGTAATTATAATCAGTTTTAATTGCGTACTTCATTCCATTTTTCGTCTGTATTATCAGAATAGTTAGTAGGATTTAATATTTTTTGAACGAAATGAAAGATGTTTCCAGAGACTGGGCTTTGGAATTTCTAAAAAAAAAATTGTGGAAATAATTAAAAATCATACAAATTTGTTGTGCAAAACTGATTTTGTCCAGTACCACCTAAGCTTGTTCTGTCAATAAAGTTTAAAATAAAATCATTTAGATAAAACTAAAAACATGAAGTTTGAATAAAACATCAGTAGCTTTTCAAAAATATACAAATCATATTCATATGAATTTTATACAATTTTATATTATTTTTACAATACCATTCATGTAAATCACTAAATTCCAGAAAATTGATTTTCCTTTCAGTTAAGGAAATAAATAAAACAGGGTCTTAAAGTGTCCAATGCAAGTGAAAATTTCCAGTCTAATTCTTTAAAGTGTCTAGAATATTCATACCAAAATTTACTTCAAAATAAGTTCAATAAGATGAGTTTCAAAGAACAAATTCAATAAAGATCATATTTTGATCAGTTTTGATATAAAATTCACCATAATTAAAGTTATTACTAAAAACTTGTCAAATTTTGACACAACATAAATGACTCACTGATCTATCCATAGATGTATCAAATTCGTAATTTAACACTTTATACAGAAAGTTATGATTTTTGTAAGTCATTGCAAGAACAAAAGTATAATATGGAAAATGAAATAAAGTGATTAACTCAACTTTCATAAAAAATAAAAATTTCTTTTCACACGAAAATGTTAATTAGAAATCATGAAATTTTAAGTTTCTCTTAAAATGGCTCATTTTATCATGTAAATAAAAATCAATAAAAATTGTCATAAAAAAATCAAAATCAAAGAAGTTAATTAATCTTTAACTTTCACAAATTCTCAAATAAACATGAATTCCAAAGCCCATTCAAGGAGGTGAAGATCAAGGAGCATCATAGTGAAGACCAAGATTGAAGATTTGTATAGATCATAGATTTTGTACATATTGTTGTAATAATAGTTTCTTTGTAATAATTATTGCATCACTCAATTTTTTTAAAAAAATGGAGATGTTTATGCATAATTTTCATAAATAATGGAGAAGTTTATGCATAATTTTCATAAATAATTCCACAACTCTTTTTTAAAAAAATGAGCAACCAATGTTACAAATTTTGCATGTTGGGCCAATATGTCATAGTATGTGAATTAAATGACCCAATCTCAATTAAGAGGAAAAGTTGCAAATCTAAGTACGTTAAATTGTATGATGATGCATCCTACATTTTACAATTTGTTCTCCATCTTCAAATGGATTAATCATATAATTTGACATAATTAGATTGGTAATTATGATCTCCAAATTGATTTTAGGCCGTTTCACGTGTCTCGCTTTGAATGGCCAAATTCCAATTAGCCAAACACAATATCCAATTTTGATCTCAAATTGATCATTTCTCTCTAAATGACTTGATAATCTTCAATTAAGATTATTTCTTAAAAGCCTTCAATTAGGAAGCAAACCTCTTCTTCTAAGACCTCTTAAATATCATAAGCGTGATCACTAATCAAGGTGGTTATTTCAATCCTTGATTAATCGCTAATTAGGGCGATTGACTCAATTCTTCACGTAATCACTAATTAGGGTGATTATCTTAAATCTTGGTTAATCACTAATTAGGATGATTAGCTTAACCTTTCATCATATTCAATCACTAATTAGAGTGATTATCTTAAACCTTGGTTAATCACTAATTAAGGTGATAACTTAACCCTCTTCATTTAATCACTAATTTGAGTGATTATCTTATGCCTTAATGATCGCTAATTAGTACGATTATTTTCTCATTTAATCACTAATTGGAGTGATTATACTAAACCTTGAATAATCATCAATTAGGGTGATTACTTCCAAACCTTCATTGTTAGTCACTAATCAAGGTGATTATCTTTCCTTTTAAGTTTAATCACTAATTAGGGTGATTATCTTAACCTCTATTTTTAATCACTAATTAAGGTGATTATCTTAATCCTTCATATTTTATCACTAATTAAAGTGATTATCTCAATCCCATTTCAATCACTAATTAGAGTGATTACCTCATTTCAGATAGATTTGTTTAATTCTAAAGGTGAGTTATTCATAATCTATTCCCTCCTCTTCTTCCCCAGTAGAATTGGCCATTTAGGGTGAGACATATGCTCGAACTACGACGGTTTTGATCCATGAGTGGATTCTAATCCCGCAATGATTGGTACGTAGTGCAAGTTCAGTGCTCAAACCTACCATGTACAAATGATATATTGGTCCTAAATAAAAATGGTTGATGTGTATATGTGCAAATTATGTGATTTTCTTTCTTTTGAATAGCCATGATTACTTTAAAATGGAAAATAACGCATTTAGTAAGAGCCCGTTCTATAGAACGGAAGAGGAGACGAGTTCCAGACGTTCGCACCTCTTAACCTAAACCCCGAACCCTATCTCATGGTATGAAAGACCAATTTTCAAAAAAGCCTTATCCATATGAAGTCATCATCGTTTTAAATGATATTTCTTGAAATTGATTTTAAAATGATTTATTAAATAAATCTGTCCCTATTTAGATATTACTAGGGTAGCGACTTCAAAGTTTTCTTAAACTCATAGTCCAATGAGAGACTTTCGTGGGATTCAGACCGTTAATTAAGACAGTCACAAATCGGATACCACACTGCCAAGGGTATGTCTCTGAAATTTGTTGCTCCTTCTGTTAAAAATGGGAAAGTTATGGCACAATTAGATAAAAATGAAGTGGTGAAATTGACTGATATATGGGCAAATACTATTGTATAGTATGTGCTGGGACATAAACCTTCTATTGGAGCTATTATGAGACATATTGTTGTAGAATGGAACCATGTGAGCAAGCCTAAGGTGTTTTTACATGAAGATGGGTACATCCTTGTGAAATTTGAGTCAATGGAAGATAGAAATGAAATATTGTACTCAGGGCCTTACATTTTTAATGGTAGACCCATGATTACTAAGGCCTGGACTCTTGCCTTCAATTTTCATGAGGAAATCATGAGGGTGGTTCCTTTATGGGTCAGGTTTCCTAACTTCCTTTAAACAGTTGGGGACCGAAAACTTTGAGTAGGATTGGAAGAATGATAAGAGTTCTTTTATATGCTGATGAGTGTACTACTAGGAAAATGAGGGTGTGATTTGCTAGACTTCTTATATAAGTTGATGTCACTAAACCAGTACCTCAGTCTGTTGCTATTAAAGGTGCTGTTGGGAAGACTTTGGAGCAGAAAGTTCACTATGAATGGATTCCTCCATTTTGCCAAAAATGTCAGATTGCTGGCCATGATTGTGCTAAAAACCAACAACCGTCTAAGCGAAACACAAAGGTTGTGCAAAAATGGATTCCTAAGGTGGTTCAACCAGTGGTGGAGGCTAGTAAAATAGTTCAAGAGGAACTTGTTGAGGTTGATGCACCAGTTGTGGTGAGACCACATGTGAATGTTGTAGTTGAAACTATCAACTAGCAGTTCCTGGAACTGGAAATGGAGATAAACACACTCACACTCCTTGCCAAGTTAGGGTGGGAGATATTGAATGGTCTGTAGTTTCTAGGAGAAGTAGCAGAGGTCAACCTATTGAAGCACCAAGACCTGGCTCTATTGTTCACACAGTTGGAGAGGAGAAGGTAAGTTCCTTTTATTTTAAGATAACATGATTATCATGTAAGGGGACTAGACTGTCCTACAAAAGTAGTTGAAGTAAAGAAGTATGTTCACTAGGGGCAAAAACCTCAAATGACACAAATAAACTGATTTGGTTGTCACAAAACCAGATCAGTAAGTTCAACATTTTTTGGGCGCTGATTTTTGGGCAATAAACTGATCCGGTTTGGAGGAGAATCGGATCAGTTTTTATTAACTGATCCGGTTCTCCTCTAACCGGATCAGTTTTAGTGCCCAAAACTACAAGGCCCAACGTTCCCCTCACTTCCTCTTGATCTCCTTATATCAGACGAAACCCTAAAGCACTCTCTCTCTCATAGTCTCATTAACCCGCCCCTCTCTCTCATTATCCAACCCTAAAGTTCTCCCCTCTCTCTCTCATTAACCTTCCCCCTCTCTCACCCTCTGTCCTCCTCCCTCCCTCAACTCAGCCATGAAAAACATGCCACCCTCCCAACTCAGCCACGAACGACACGCCACCCTCCCAACTCAGCAACTCAACCGCCCTTTTACCAACTCTCCCACACACTCCTTCATCGCTCGTCGAACCGCACCAACCACGAACGTTTCAGATCTAAATCGAAGACAAACCACACCAACACCGAGAATCCAACCGCAACGATAATCAAAGACGAACCGCACCAACCACACCAACCACGCCCAGCACCATACAAGCAGTGCGCGAGGAGGACGAGCGACGGCAAGCATCATGTCGACGTTAGCAACAACAACGAGGAACGCCGCGCAAGTAGCAGCGACAAGGAGAGTGAGACGAAACCCTAATTTGCACCAACCACAATCATTCCTCTCACCCTCTCTCCTTTCGAAAACTAAACAACCACAAATCCCTAATTCAAAACCAACCACCATTCGCAATTTTTATTTTTATTTTCACGAGTAATTTCGTGAGTATTTTCGTTGTAATTTCTTTTTTAATTTTTATGTTGGTTTCCTTTTCTTGTTATCTAGTTTATTTGTTTTTTTTTTTTCTTGTTATTTAATTTTTTGTAATTTGCGGTATTTCTTGTAATTTTTTTATTCGTAATTTACTGAAAAAGAACCAGATTAGTTTGTTGTATTATGTAAATAATTGATCTTCATTTTTCTATTTATTTTCGTTTTGTTGATTTTTTTAATTATAATTTTCGTTTTGTTAATTTTGGTTTTGTTGAATGTTGCTGGATTTGAATGTGGCGGTTGAATATGATTTTTTTCGTTTTTTCGGATCATTGATTGTGACTGGATGGGTGGTATAGCTGTAGCCTAGACAATAGGCTAGACTTTTTTTTTAATTGTGAAAGGAGCTTTACTGATGCGGTTGTATCACAAAACCGGATCAGTCACTCACCTAACTGATCCGGTTTTGTGATGCAACCGCATCAGTTAAGTGTCAACTGATCTGGTTTTGGACCGGATTAGTTGATCACTAAAAGCCGCTGCGAGTCCACCCGATCCGGACCAAAATCGGATCTGTAAGCCCGGATTTGACCGGATCGGATGGACTTTTTTCCACTAGTGGTTAATAATAACAATATCACTGTTTTTGCTCTGTTAGAAACTAAGGTGAAAGTTGTTAATAAGGAGAAAGTTTGGCCTTGTTTGGAAGTGGGAAGATAATTATGATTCTTCTCATAGAGGTAGAATATGGATAGCTTGGAATACTGTTGCTCTTGCATTTCAAGTTATTCTCAAGACTCATCAGATCATTCGTGGTTGTTTCACTGATAAGAAGACAGGCATTGTCATGTATGTGACTTTTGTTTATGGTCTTCATACTGTGGAAACTAAGAGACCTTTATGGCAGATGTTGAAGCAAATTGACACCACTATGCAGAATGATTGGTGCATCTTAGGTGATTTTAATGTTGTTCTGACTAGTGAAGATAAGCTTTATGGTAGACATATCACATCTCATGAAACACAAGATTTTGAGAAGTTGTTGCAAAATAGTGATCTTAGTGAGATTAGAAGTTATGGATATTTCTATTCTTGGACTAATAAAAGTGAGGGAGAAGCTCCAATTTTTAGTAGAATTGATAGATGCCTAGTCAATTCTAAATGGAGGATGCAATATACAAATATAGTGGTTGAATATAAGAACCATGGAATCTCATATCATTGTCCTTTATTGCTGAAGTGCTCCTCTCAGTCTCACAAGGGAGGAAGACCTTTTAAAATTTTCAACTACATGGTGGATCATGAAGAGTTTGAAACTCTAGTTACTGCTGTGTGGGTTAAACCAGGGGCAGGTGATAATATGAGTCAGGTTTGGAGGAAGTTACAAGATTTGAAAGGCCATCTGAAAAAGCTTCATAAGAAAGACTTTGCTCAGCTTGATAACAGAATTGATCAAATAAGGGAGCAGTTAAATATTGTTCAAACTGAAATTGATAATATGGAGTTACAAAAGCAAGAAGCTGATTGTTTAGCCCTGCTAAATAAATTCTATGCTATTGAAGAAAGTGGTATGAGGCAGAAGTCAAGAATTCAATGGTTGCAGCTTGGTGATTCCAACAATCATTTCTTTTTTCAAGCAATGATAGACAGATACTCTAAGAATAGCATTGAGATGCTTTATGATGCTCAAGGAAAACAATTGACTCTTGCAGAAGACATTCTAAAGGAAGTGCTAGATTTCTATAAGAGCTTGATGGGCTCTGCTGCAAGCTCCTTACCTTATCCTGATGTTGTCATTCTTAGAGCTGGTGCTTAGGTGAGTTCTGGTGATGTTGCACATCTAACTCAACCAGTCACTCACAAAGACATTGATGATGCTTTGAATTCTGTTGATGACAGTAAGGCTCCTGGGATTGACGGAAACAATAGTTTCTTTAATAAGAAAACATGGCCATTAATTAAATCTCAAGTTTATTTTGCTGTCATGGAATTCTTTAACCAGGGGAGATTGCCAGCTGAGGTGAATTGCTCTTTGATTACTTTGGTGCCTAAAATTCCTAATCCTACATATATTAAGGATTTTAAACCCATTGCTTGTTGTTCTGTGCTTTATAAGATAATTGCTAAAATTCTCATTCAATGTGCAATTAATGATTAGCCATATAGTTGATCTTGCTCAAGATGGTTTCATGCCTAACAGGAACATCTTTGATAATGTTTTATTAGTTACTGAGCTTATAAAAGGCTATCCCACTAAGCATGTGAGTCCAAGATGCATGTTAAAAGTTGATCTTAGGAAAGCTTATGACTCTGTTGAATGGCCTTTCCTTAAAGTTGTTCTTGAAGAGTTGGGTTTTCCTCCTAAATTTGTAGCATGGATTATGACATGTGTGACCTCAGTTTCATATTCTATCTTGATTAATGGGCTTCCTAGTCCCCCTTTCTTTGCCAAGAAAGGCTTGAGACAAGGAGATCTGGTGTCTCCTTTTCTACTTGCTATTTGCATGGAGTACCTTTCTAGATGCTTGACAAAGTTGAAGAACATCCCTAATTTTTATTTCCATCCCAGATGTGAGAAAATTGGTATTACACATCTTATGTTTGCAAATGATCTTTTGTTGTTTGCTGAAGCTGATGCAAGTTTAGTTCATCTTATATTTGAAGCTTTCCACAACTTCTCTGCTACTTCTGGTCTAGAAGCTAATCTTGAAAAAAGTAACTTCTATGTTGCTGGTGTTGGTGAAAATGAAGCTGCCAGATCATAAGAGTTAGCTCAAGTTTCTTTTGGAATTATTCCATTCAGATATCTTGGTGTGCCTCTGGTATAAAAGAAACTTTACTACAATGAATGTAAACCATTGATTGAGAAGGTTGTTGCTAGGATCAAAAGCTCGACAGTCAAGAAACTCTCTTATGCTGGTAGACTTCAGCTAGTAACTTTAGTAATTCAGGGCATTCAGCTATATTGGAGTAAGATTTTCATAATGCCTAACAAAGTTCTCAGAGAAATTCAGAAGTTATGTAGACTCTATCTCTGGACTCGTGCTGATTCAGCCTCTAGAAAAGCTCCAGTGGCATGGGATACTCTTTGTACTCCTAAGGTATGTGGTGGTTTGAATTTCAAGGACTTGTTCACTTGGAACAAGGCTGCAATTGCTAAACTGTTCTGGGCTTTATCTGAGAAACAAGACAATCTATGGATAAAATGGCTTCATGCCTACTACATCAATCATCATAATGTGTGGCAAATGAGTCCCCCTCCAAGGCTTTCATGGGCTTTCAAGAAAATCTTTGAAGCAAGGGAGCATCTTGTTGGGCATACCTCCTATGTTAGGCAATCTGGGAAATTCTCTATAAAGCTTTTACATAAACACATGAAAGGTGATGATGAGAAAGTTCCATGGTGAAGAGTTATCTGCAATAGTAAAGCTACTCCCTTAAGCTACTTTTATAGCTTGGATGTGATTTCACAACAGGCTCTATTAGTGGAATTTGGTTTCTGATAAGAATTGTGTGTTGTGCAACAATTTTGAAGAATCAGTGGAGCATTGTAGTTGTAGTGCTCAAATCTGGAAAAGAAGTCTTCGGGTGCTGTATATCAATAGAGATGTGTTTCCTTGGAGCAATGAAGTTTAACTGGTGATTAAGAATAGTGGCATGCAGCATGGAGCTAAGCAACTATACAACATGTTCATTGAGATTGTTTATCACATCTGGTTGCAGAGGAATCAGAACATCTTTAATCAAAGCATGTTAAATCCTCACCAGAATGTGAAACTCATTATTTTTGTTGTTGCTAGTAGAGTAAATGCTACTCTTAGGAGTAAGTTATTTCTCTAAACTGTAACAGGGGGTTGTAGCTACTTTGGTGTTTTGTTTGTTGTTATCCTGAGCCTGTTCAGGGATAGTGAAAGGACAGTCTTGGGTGTGCTTGTTTCCAAACCCTTCCTAGAAGGTGTGGGAAGCTTGTATAACCTTGAAGTTGTTCCTTGGTGCAGTTAGGTGTATTTTTTTTTTGTTTTCAATAAGAATTTTGATTTGCAAAAAAAAAAATTTAAATTAAAAAGGAAACATAAGAATTATTCTCTAATATTTGATTCAACCAAATATGATTCAAACTAGAATTACCAATTTCCCATGCATTATCATGTATATGTTGATATCCCGAGAAATATACGATTAACGCCTTAGCCACTAATTTGGATTCGTTCAGTTTTGGGTTGCCTGTGATTACATTTGTTCTTCTACATATGCAACTGAATCTCCATAAACTGGCCTTAAAATGCACAAGTCATGATAACTAGCAGAGTCCATTAGTAAACCAGATATACAAATTCGGTTTACCAAAAATACAGTCACATAAACGAACTGCTCCTTCCAACTAGTCCTAATACATATACATGAACAGAGATTCTTGGATGGTATTACTAGTCTTTCCATTAGGCGCCATAATATACTAATACTGAATACTGCAAAAACAATCCAGTCACCAACTACAAGACAACAGATTCATCAAGCCGCTGCAATGAGAAGCACCATCAATATATCTGATAGTCAAAGATAAAAAGCAATCAACTCATGGATGCCAAAAGAAAACAAATACTTCCTCCGTTCCATAATAAATAAAACACTTACTATTTTAGAACGTTTCAAAATAAGTGAAACATACCTTAAATGGAAAAAAGAAAGTGACAAAATGACAAGAGTACCCATCACAAACTTATGTGGTTTGTTTTTCTCTCTCCTTCTTTTGATGATGAAAAGGGTATTTTATGACTTTTTGGCTTTTGAAAGTGATGTTTATTAAATCTTGTGCCCAATCCCTATGTTTCACTTATTATGGAACGGAGGAAGTATACAAGTAGCATAAATCAATACATAAAACCCGAAAGAATCACCTGTTTCAAGATATCATTTCTGTGGCTTCTTCCACAAAACTCCGATCTTTTTCAGGACATTGCCATTTTTCTTCTTGAAGGAATCATCCTCATAGTCATCCAAGTATGGTGAACTATGTCTCCCCCCAACAGGGCTATACTTGCTATCAAGAGGAAATGATCCGGTTCGCTCCACATATTTACCATTGCTCCCGGGTGAAAGCATGGAAGCAGCAGCTTCTGCTGCCTTTCTCCACTGATCAGACTGCACTTTAAGTCTTCTAAGCTCTGCCTCCATTTCGGCACTTGCTGCCTGAGCTGCCTCTAGTTGCTCAGAAACCCTGGCTACTTTCCTGTTACTCTTATCTACTTCTTCCATCATGTACCCAAGCTTTGTCAAAGCATCTTGTTCGGCAGCTCGAGATGCATCAACCTCAGCAGTGACTTGATCATTTTCGACACTCTTTTCCATTTCCTGTTTACCAATCTCTAGCTTCAGCATCTCATTCTCTCCTGATAGGCTATGAAGTTCCGTCTCCTTATCCATCAAATTTGCCCTTAAATTAGCAACATGTTCCCTCAACTTTTTCAGCTCATTTTCCACTTCCTCTTCTCTCTGGCATAGCTGAGATTTCTCAAGCTTCATACTCAAGCTTTCATTTTCTTCCGAAATGCCTTGCAATTCTGTTTCCTTGTCCATCAGATTTGCCTTCAGCTCATCAATACTCACACTAGCTTTCTTCAGCTCCTCTTCCAGCTCAGCCTCTCTTACGCTGGATTGCACCTTAATCTGCTCCAAGTGTTCAGATGCATTTTTAACCTGCATGCTGCCATGAGATCGTTCTTCGTTGTATCTGATCTCAGCTGCGTCTAATGCAGATTTGAGCTGTCTCACATCAGACTTGGCAGTTTGCAGCTCCATTTGAAGCTGATTGACATCCTCCGGCAATATCTGATCACCAGCAACATTTAGAGTATTAACACTCCTGAGTTTCATGAGATCAGCATTAAGTCCTCCCACAACACCTTCAAGATAGCTTACACGTTCCCTTGACTGCTCCAGTTCAGATGCAACAGAATTGTAAGCCTCTGTGGATCTGACAACATCTGATCTGAGGGCAATGACAGTCTCCTTGGCAGCTTCTAGTTGGAGTAGGGTTTCACTTACTAGCTTCTGTGCTTGAGCTTCAGATTCTCTAGATCCATTTAACTCTTGTTTCATGCTGTCCAGAAGAGACAGAGTTTCAGCCAAGTTATCTTCCAAACTTTGAAGCTCAGCATGTATTGTTTCACTTTTCTCAACCTGTGCATTGCCAGATTTATGGACCTTCTCAAGTTGCAGGTTCAGCCTACAAATCTCATCCAAGGCTGAGGCTAAAGCAGCCGAATCAACTGAGTGCTGCTTGCGGACATATTCAATCTGAGACTCCCAGTCACGCTCCTTTTCCTCCGAATTGTTTTGATCTAAAATACTTTGGTCTTTGGAAGCATGAAGTTGATCAAGTTGTTTCTGTGATTCTTCCAATTTTGAAGAAACATCTGCTAACTGCCTTTTTGCTTCCTCTGCATCTTCCTGAGCCTCCCTTTTTGATGATTCAGCAGCAATCAGTTGGTTTTTGACCTTCTTTAGATCATCGCGGAGTTTGGAAATCTGAGACTCTAGTTCTGACAATCTGCTAGGGCGTTTCTTCTGAAAGATTGAAAGCAACAAACGGAAAGTTAAAGCCGAATAGTCGACTACTAGAATTTAACCTGCATATACATGAATCCATGCAGCCTAGGAAAAAAGTCCATGTCTTATGAACAGAAAACAAGCCAGTCAAAATAAACTTGTTTCACCAGAAAGAGTGACATGCACCAAGATACGAGAAAAAGGATTCCAATAGAGTGAAGGAACCATTTAAGATTGTGAAATAACTTTCAAATAGTTATCATGTAACAATCTTAGAAAAATGATTAAAATCAGAAAGAACCCTAGTTGTACCTATAAAGTCAGGAACTAAATTAGTCAAAGTAAAGTACCTCAGAGATTGGGCTCCTTGGTGATCTGCGCTCAGTAACTTTTGGGCTTCTATCTTTAGGAGTCTTGACAACTGCAGTACTTGAGGTGGATGAGGAGCTCGGCTCAACTGAATTAATTTTCAGCTGTCTGACTGGTCGAATGGAGCCTTTTCGAGGTGACTCCTTGGGGCTTCCTCTGCTTTGAAGAAGGAAGGATTAGATATTGATTAAACAAGTACAAACAGACAGCAAGGCATAAATAACTCACAACAAACTCACCAAAGAAGCTATGATTCAAGATGTCAGATGCAGGTTTGAATTAAAATTAAAGCTAGAAGCTTATAATATAACTACCATGCAATAAGTCCCAATCTAGGATGGAGGCATTAGGCACTCCACCAACATGAACACAGCTAGAACTTAGCTAAGAGTATATAAATGGTTAAATGGATAACTTGTGACTAGTGTAACATAATTCGCTATATAATTCGCTTTTCCAATTCGCAGTTTGCCAAAATGGGGCAAAAATAGCCCAAAACCGACCATAATTCGCTTTTTTCAGTTCGCAATTAGCCAGGAGATTAGGGAATTATGTTACACTAGTTGTGACTATACACAGATTTCAACTAATTCTGATAACGATTAGAAATAAAAGCACAATAAAATAAAATTAGCAAAATTAACCATATTAGAAAACCAATGTACAAGTAGGGATTAGGGAGTGTAAGTATTTGGAGGATGAACCGTAACTACCGTCTTTACTAGACTTCATTTGCCAACTAAACATATCTTTATTTTCTTGCTCTTAAGAAGACTCAGCATGAAGAGAAACAAAAGGCAAACAAAATAAAATGATAAAGTATTAGGTAACCCAAAGAAGCACAGAACTAAAAGTTCTTTAGTAACTACATTTATTAAACAAGTAGCAAGCATTATTTTCTAAGATGGTTTCCAAAGTTCCACCTTCCAGCAGTTAACTCCTATATTTTACCACAATAAGCTTCTTATGGAGGTTTGAAACCACATTCAATTTTGTGCAAGGCATATACGAAAAATCTAATAGTAGTAAACTGGATTAATGTTTCTTGCTAGTTAAAACACTTCACTTGCTTCAACAAGAAAGATACGGGGAGTACTGAAGGAGAAGATATGAGAGATGATAGATGATAGATGATGGATATGTTTATCTGGTGAAGAAATGAGTTTTACTCATATTTCAGGTGTTTATTTGCTCATCTCAAAGATGGTGAACTAAAAGCATTACAGCTGAGTAATAAATGCAGCATAAAAGTGCAGGCATATGAATGTTAAACTATATGAAGCATATCATCTAATGCAGGCTTTAAATTCTCCTGCTCGTTTTCTTGCCGGTTGATTATGTATTTTCCTTTGGTCGAATCATTTTACATTCTCCCTGCCCTCAATCCTACCAAAAAAATATCCTATGTGTAAATCGGGAAGCCAATTATCGAAGAAATACTAAACAATGAGATTAATTTTCAAGTCTTGCTCTACACAACCAAGGGCAGATGCAAACGATACAATTAAAAACCACACCGCGGAAGTAACTAGAGAACAAGGTAACCAATCCGCGGACAACAACCAACAAAGTTTTTCGATTACCATTCACTATACAAGGATGCAATAGACAAAAGCTCACGACATAACATCGAAACAGCTTACGAACAATTTGCTTAAACTAGAATGAAAAGTTTAAAACCATTTCACATATTATGAACCTCAAAACCTCTCAAACCTTGAGATTCCTACATACGCCGAACACAAACTCTGAAAACTTGAAACCAAAACTTAAGTATAAGAATACACTCAAAGGGCATATGATATGTTACCTTCCCTTGGGAGTAGTCTGCATTATGAAGCTTAAGTTATCCTTTTACAGAACACAAGGTGTAAGATTGCAAATGGGTGTGTATTAGATCTTCACACAATCAATGCTATTATTTTTGGACCCACAAAGCCTGCAATGGAAGCACAGAAATCACAAAACACAGACGATGTCAATAAATTATAGAATCCAATGCATATGGACCTGATGAAATTAATACTGGCCTCACCAACAACTAACTATTGATAAATGAAAAATCCATAATACTGTGTGCAAGTGCAACCATAATAGCCAAAACAATTTAATTGAATATCAAGGTATGACCTTTAAATTTTTTCTTTTATAAAAAAATTGAATGTTTTCCAACGGTTCAGTAAAAGCAACATTATTGTCAGCACAATAGAGTAGGTGGTGTGAAGCAGGAATTGTCTCCATGCAACAGTAACTGCTCAGGAATTTACACAAACTACCCTTGATGATTAGATGGGTTGGACAGCATTCATACAAAGATACTTATTTTGTAAATTTGGACCCACTAAAAGGGTATTTTTGGAATAACACATATTTTTGCTACCATTATGGCCGAGAATTAAGGCGCAAGAGCACATGTCAAAAGAAATGATAAATAAAGTATGTAGTAACATCATTTTTTTTTTCTTTTTTCTTCATGGCCTACAGCTGCCTATTTTCATATAGAAGTATTTAAATATATTAAGTAAATTCTTATTGCAGTAAACATCAGAAAAGAAAATTCATTAAAAAAAAGAAAGACAAAAGGAAGAACTTGATCAGATGTTTTTAGTCTGATTCCTTTTTCTTGGTAATTTTTAGACACTACAAAATCAAAAGTTTGAAAATGTAAGTCCAAGTTGATAATGTTTAATAAAGATAAAAATGACCCACATTATGGTCCAAAACAACATAGTATTCTGTTAAACATAGATTCAATTTAATTAAATTTAATTTAATTTAACAGTTCAAAGGTACCATCATTACACTTTTTTTCAGGGGTAGGGAACCCAGAAATAATATTCTAAAAATTATAAATTATGTTTCAGAAAAATTAAAAAACATTAAGAAAGCAAAATCCAAAGTTACAGAAATAAACCCATTTCAAAATCTTAAACACCCCTTCAAAATCTTAAACACCCATTAAAAAACCTTAAATACCCATTTAAAAATCTTAAACACCCATTTCAAGTACTTCAATTCCTGTCATGCTCAACATTTCATACCTAAAAAAAAAAGAGAAAATTGGCAACTTTCTGAGAGGAAAAGAAGAAGATAAAATTTTCCAACATAAATAAGAAAGGAAAAGAAGAATGTGGTATAATGTTTCTGACCTGAAGGATTTTGCAGGAAGAAGAAAACCTGAAATGAATGTTTTTTTTAGAGAGAAATGTTGTTTGAGTTGTGGTTTCACATTGGTAAAAATGCAGAGAGAAAGGAAGTGTTGGAGTTGTCAACTGCAAAAAGGCGATGGTGTGCACAGGGAGAGTGAGGAGTGAGAATGAGATAAGGCCTAGCTAGGGACACTATTAGAGGGGCGCGGAGTCAGAATTGTCGTTTCTAAGTTTTCAAAAATCAAAATTAAGTCGTTTCTAACTGCGTTTTGATGTCCGAAAACCCTTTCCCTCTTCATAGTTATCCATATTCCGATGTCAATAATTTTCTATTTTCTACCCAGGTTTTATTAAGGTAATGTTTTTAAATCCTTTTAAAAAAAAAGTGTTTTCAAATACTTCTTCCATTTCTAATACAAAATTTTACTCCCTTAAAAAAAAAATCGATTTTTCACCATATACCCCTGACAAATTGGAAAATTCACCATATGCCTCAATGTTTCAAATATTCACAATATACCCCTGAGTTTTCAAAATTGTGCATCAACTACCCTTTTGCTAACGGACGTTAACTCGCCGTTTGCATTATTTACAATTTTGCCACAATTAGCCTAATTAACTCCTCCCTCCCACCTAAAGCCCTAAGGCCCTAACCCCCTAATCCCCTAATCCTAATGCCTATTTAATCTAACCCCTAACCCTAATGCCCAAAACCCTAACCCTAACTCTAACCAACACCACCTCCCCCCCCCCCCACCACCACTTGCCTCCCCCCTCTCCTCACCCCACCCACCCCCACAGTAGCCCCCCCCCCCCCCTGCCCCCCACGGGCCCCTTCCCCCCTCTACACTCCCCCTTCCTCTCCTCGCCCTCCCCCTCTCTCCTATCCCTCGTCGGAAATTTTCCCCTCCCCCCATCGCCAATAACTACCGGCGGTAGAAATCTTCGGAAACTCCAAAACCGCGATTGGAGGAGCGAGAAATGAGATGATGTGAAGAAGATCTCATGAGGAGGAGGCGAGTAAGGGTTTGGGAGAACTCCGAGAGGTCGTCTTTGGGGGAGGAGCGAGGGGCTGCGAGGGGGGGGGGGGGCGAGGGGCCGCGAGGGGGGGGGGAAGGAAAGTGGGTACAGGGGATGGGGCCGGGGGTCAGCGTGGGTGCTTGGGCCGAGGGTGGCGAGGGGCTAGGTTGGGAGGGTCGACAAGGAGGTGTTGGGTTGGGGGGCTAGCATGGGGCCTGCGGGGGTAGGGAAAGCGTGGAGGGCTGCGCTGGAAATGGGGGGAGGCAAGTGGTTTGGGTGGGGGAGGGGGGAGGTGGTGGTGGTTAGGGTTAGGGGGTTAGGTTAATTATGCATTAGGGTTAGGGGTTAGGAGTTAGGGTTAGGGATTAATAGTGGCAAAATCGTAAATAATGGCAACGGTGAGTTAACTTCCGTTAGCAAAAAGGGTAGATGGTGCACAGTTTTGAAAACTCAGGGGTATATGGTGAATATCTGAAACATTGAGGGTATATGGTGAATTTTTCAATTTGTCAAGGGTATATGGTGGAAAAACCAGAAAAAAATTTATTCTCTTTCTCGATAGCGATTTTGGTGAATGAGTAGGGTTTGCTAATGTGCACCACTAATAATGGGATGAAGGAAGAAGAAGAATCAGAGCACCATTCCTACTGAAAAAGTTTCGAATATGACTGCTACGTTGAGATCAGCCACCATTACATGAGAAGGAAATAGTTTGGACAAGGAGAAAACTAACGGAACTGTAACTCGCATTTTACCTCACCCTTTTGCAAGGCCTGTAACTCTGGAGATTCAAGCTGTGAAACAAGCTTTTAATGATGTAGTTGAAGCAGCATTTGTTCCACCTTTAGCAAGTGACTTGGCTAGCTATTTACACGCAGGCAGAGTGCTATGAAAGCCGGTGTTGAAGCAAGCCTAGGAGGCTCTAGTGTGGAAGCAGGTCCTGTGCCACAGGGGTCAAGTCATCCTTTTACTAACTATGTTGTTAGAAGGCTAGACTTGAATCCTCCTAGTGAAAATCCACCATCCATGGGCTTCTCTGGTTGCTCCCACTAAGCTTGCTGCAAAAGGTGTTGCACTCAGATATGTTGCTCCTCATCAAGGAAGGCAAAATTATTACTAAACATACTTGATCATAAAGAAGTTAAAGCTTTATCTGATATTTGGTCTATTGCTATAGTGAAATATGTAGTTGGGCAATTACCAATTATTGGTGCATAAGGTTCATTGCTGAGGATTGAAAAGATGTATCAAAACCACAAGTGTTCCTTCATGAAGAGGGTTATTTTGTGGTCAGATTTGCTTCTATTGCTGATAAGAATGAAATTGTGTATGCTAGACCATATACTCTTAATAGCATACCTATAATTGTTAAGCCTTAGACTCCTAATTTCAGTTTCCAAGATGAGGTACTGAGGGTTATTCCAATATGGGTTAGGTTTCCCTCTTAACTGTTGAGGTCCTGAGTGTCTAAGTAGAATTGGGTGCTGTAACGTCCCGGAAATACATAACCTTAATTGACAGCGGAAACATAACTTAAGCCTGTGGGTTATGGCCCACAAATAAAATAATTGGCTAAAATAGTCTTTTAAACATACAAATGCTCAACTTAAAGTAATAATGATTACCCTTGATACAAAATATCCTAAATATCCCAAATATATTTATAGAGTCACTTCAACTTAATCTTTTGGGAGCATCCTTGACATAACTGATCCTGCGCTATCTTCATAATACCTGAATGATTTCATAAAAATAGAGAAAAGGGAAAACACAGAAAAATAACCTAAAATGAGTGGAAAACTCGGTAACTTTACTCCCCATAGTAAAATCGGTTTTAGTTCGTAAACATTTTCCACACACAAGCATACATTATAACACTTTAGTAATTATTAATAGAGAACATTATCATTATCATTGAATACTCTGCTGATAAGGACCATTTACGTGAGCTTAGTTCATTGACAAGTACAGGTTTTGAACAGAGCATAACTTTCGGAATTCGTAAACATTAACATTCGACCATTTTGGCTCCATTTCGTATATCGTAAACATAATTCCTCCACCTGTAACTCGCCCATTTACTAGTTCAGTTCATAACTCCAAGCAAGCAGAACCATCCACTTTTATTATCATAACTTATCAGATAACCATAATTCGTAACTCATTTACTTAACTTCATACCTTATTATATATAATTTGGCTATGAGATTCACATATATTCATGATATCATATATATAAATCATACTTAATAGCATAAAATCACATAACATAATCATACCACAAAATTAGCATCACATAATCATAATCACACATTCGGGCACATATATTATATACGGACACGCATAATTGCTGAACATAAATGTTACACATAAAGTATACGGGGCAGGCATAATTCTTTGGACATAAACGTTACCTTATACGATATTCCTTTCCTTTACTCTTTAAGTATCGCCATAACTTAGCCTCCAAGAACCGACGTACATAATCTCCATAAAGTCATAACTCCAATAACAATAAGACCCATAATTAGAAACTACCCACTAACAAATATATCTTGCTTAATCGCCCCTAATTTCTATAGGCTTTAGGAGTTCAATCAAATGCCTTTTACTTATAAAGCAATAGCTAAACTTGGAAAACTATGATTCTATCTCAAAAGTTATTTGATAATTAGTTTTCAACTTGAAGTCATTTGCGTGAAATCTCATTATAAGTATTGAAAATATTTTGGTCTTTCCAATCTTTTAAGTTTGCAATATAAAATCAGTTTAGCCATTAACCCACCTATAATAATAAGTATAACTAAAACTTATTAGCCCAACAAGTTGAAGTAACAAATTAAACTAGATGGTTTAATTTAGGTAAATCAGTTTTAGGCCCAATAATAACACTAATTAGTAATGGGCTTGAGTTCAAAACTAATATTAGTAACAAATTAAAAGGTACGAACTCCATACCTCTGCTCAAAGAGCAGCGTTGGACAGCGGGACAGAAGGGGGCTCAAACTCCGGTGAGCGGCAGCCGGCACGGCGTCGTTCATCGGCCTTAAGCTTCGGCGCGGCGGCTCGCGGAAGTGGTGCAGCAGCACCTGCACGATGCTCAGCAAGGAGAGGAGAAGTGCGGGAGAGAAGAGAGGGGAGGTGCGAGCGAGGGGTGGTTGGGTGTCGTGCTGGCGGTCGAGCAGGGTGGTGCAGGCGGTGGTTCGTTGGTGGTCAGGCGTGCGGTGTTGGTGCGGGCAGCAGATTGTGTGGTGGTGGTTGCTGCCCGGAACCAAGGGAGGGAGAAATGCGAAAATCAAAGGCCCTTTTAGGGCGTTTTTGGCTGCGAATTCCGGCATGATTAGGGTCTGATTCCGGCGGGTTTATGAGCGAGGTAGAGAATAATGAAGTTGATTGATGTTTGAAGGTGAGTAACCATTAGGGGTGAAAGTTATTCGGATAAAATCCAAATTTCAATCCAATCCAATCCGAATTAGTAATTCGGATCGGATTCGAACTGTGTTCCGATTGAAATTTTTTGAAAAATTGGATTTAAGGATCGGATTGGATTGAGGGTAATTGGATCCAAAAATCAAATATAACCAAATAATAATATGCTTTGTATTATGTATTTGGATAGGGCTTAAGTGCTTAACTGAATTTTTTTATAAAAAAAGCCTAGTTCATACCCCAGTAGCGTAGCACTTCAACCCTTCCCCTAAAACCCTAACAACACTTGATTCCTCATTTCCTAAATCTACTAGGTTGTTGTTGTGCTTAATTTATTTCATCGAATAACTAAGTTTTAAAAAATCGGATTTTCGGATCGGATCCAATCTAAAGTATGAAAATTCGGATTGGATTGGATTGGATCGGATTCAAACTCTAATTGGTTTGGATTCGGATTGGAAAATTAAAATCCAAATTTTGTTCGGATCGGATTGGATTAGGCCCTAATCCAATCCGTACACCGAACTTTCACTTTTAAGAACATGGCTATTTATAGCCATTGAGAAGTTTATATACAACTTGAAAACCAAGCTTAAAGATAAGCATGAAGGTTGAAGAGAATTTCAATGGAAATTGTTCTCTTGGTGTTGTCATGGTGACAACAGTTTGAGGGGAATTTGATGAATGGTTGCCAAGTATGAGGAGGAAGGTGGAAAAAGGAAGAAGAAGGGTGGGAAAGTCAACATTTTTGGCTTGACTATTTCACCCTTTTTCTTTCTTTCTTTTCTTTTTCTTTTTCTTATTCTCTTTTGGTGAACTAAAACAAAATGTCAAACTTTAACCCTTTATCAAATGTTTGGGTTTTGCTAAGTTTGAGCTTCAAACATTAATAGTGGACTTTAGCTAAAAATCATTTACTCAAAAATCATATAGGAAAATATATAGGGTTTTCTTATCTAAACATTAAATCCATAAACTATATTATAAATAAAATTGTTTATCATAATAAATATCACTTTCGTAATAACTAAAGTAAATATATTTATTTTAGAAAATAATTTTAACCATGATCATTTTAGAAAAATTTAGGACGCAATTAAGCTAAGAAACATACTGTAATTAGTATCTAATTAAACGAGATTAAGGTTCGGGGTATTACAGGAGCATGCTAGGAGTTTCACTATTTGTTGATGAGTACACTACCAACCAGATGAGAATTTATATTGCTAGATTAATGATTGAGCTTCATGTTACTAAACCATTACCTAAAATTGTTCACATTGTCGTCAACCTTTTGAGCTCTAAAAAAGAAATGAAGCTAATCTAAATTTTCTCTCTCTCTCTCTCTCTCTCTCTCTCTCTCTCTCTCTCTCTCTAAGTTTTCTCTCTGCCTCCCAACCCTAAAAACAAACCCGCCGCAAAGCTTCACCCTAGCAGGCTCTATCTCTTCCTTTTCGGTTTTTCGCTTTTGTAGTTCCAGATTTGCTTTGGATCGCTTGTTTTTTTCTCCACTGTCGTTGCGTCGTTCGTCCACCGTAGCGGTGGTGGTCCTGTTCCTCTTCGTTTTCGATCGGCAGTTGAGCCCTCTATCTCTTCCTTTTCGGTTTTTCACTTTTGTAGTTCCAGATTTGCTTTGGGTCGCTGGTTTTTTTCTCCACCGTCGTGGCGTCGTTCGTCCATCGTAGCGGTGGTGGTCCTGTTCCTCTTCGTTTTCGATCGGCGGTGGAGCCTTCTATCTCTCCTTTTTCGTTTTTTCGCTTTTGTAGTTCCAGATTTGCTTTGGGTCGCTGGTTATTTTCTCCTCCGTCGTAGCGTCGTTCGTCCACCGTAGTGGTGGTGGTCCTGTTCCTTTTCGTTTTCGATCGTTGGTTTTGTGGTTTTAGTGTTGTGTTGTGTCGCTGGTTTTAACCGGCGCCGTCCGTCCTCTCCCATCCCCCTGCAGTTTCGTGGGCTTCCCTTTCCTTTTCCCTCTGTTATGCGTCAGGCTTCCCCTTCCCCTTCCCCCTCCCCCCTAGTTGTGTCGGGCTTCCCATTCCCCTTCCCCCCGGTCCTTGGGCTTCCCTTTCCCCTTCCCCCTAGTTCTAAGGTTAATGGTTGTTTCCACAGTGTGTGTGGTTTATTACAAAGTTAGTGTAAGTTGGTTCTTTAGAGTTGCTCAGGCCATAGTCTGTTGTTGGTTATGGCAAGTGAAAAAAGTCTGCCAGTTGGATAAGGGATGGTGGTGTAATGTTGTAGTAATAAAATCTGTAGTTTTTTTGAAGTTTTTGGTGCAGGAACGGGTAAATCACGAGGCTGTGAAATGTTCATATGGTCGAGGCGTTGATCGATGTTCATGGTCGGACCTTGTGTTTTCCGGTTTTAAAAATCGGAGGTGTGTTCGGGAGCTCACCATGTTTAGCTCTCCTTTTCGCTCGGCAATGACCTTCATAGTCTTTGCCTTGAAAAATTCAAATCTGCAGGCGGCACCCCAGTTTCATCTGGTGGATTTTAGCACGCTCCGTTTCTCCTACCTTACGGAGAAACATGACATACTCTCGAGAGAGAGTCAGGAGTCACTTAGGAATGTGACTCTTCATCAGATCATGAGCCCAGAATCCCACGCGTCAGAAGGTCGTTGGGATTGCTCATGCGGCAAGATGCGATTCTTGCCTTTGGTTGTTCGTTATCTGGCCCGTGAACAACACTCGCTTCTCCTACCACTTCCATCCGTCTTTAGAATTTTGACTCCACCAGTCCAATTACCGACCAGCGGCGCCCTCCTTAATAGGCGACTATATCGTTTTTAATTGTTGTTTTCTAGGGCATGTAAGAGCTCATAAAGCTCCTTTAGGTTCCCCTTTGTTTATGTTTGATTGTATTAGTATTAGGATGTACTTCGCTGTTTAATTAATGTACATTTTCTCGATGTCAAAAAAAAAAATTGTTCCCATTGAAGATTTGCAAGGTAATATAGCTGAACAAAGGGTGCATTATGAATGGTTACCAGCATTTTGCCAAAAGTGTCAAAACTGTGGGACATGATTGTGCTAAAATAAGTAAACCTATGATTCCAAAACCTCCTGTTATGACAGTGCATAAATAAATTCCAAAAGAGAAACAACATGTTTTAAAGCCTGCTGGTGCTGGTGATCAACAAGCTGATTCAATAGAAATTGATGTCATTCCTAATGTTGATGCTGACAACCAAGATATAATCCCTCTAGTAGTAACACCTCTTGTTTTCTGCTGCACTTAATGCTCCTTCAGTTAGTGAAGTTCCACTAAAGATAGGAGAAGTTTGGCAGATGGTGCCCACTAGAAATACTAGAGATAAGGGGAAGAGTGTGGATATTGATAGCCCTGGGGTCATTACACACACAATTGATGAAGAAGATACAAGCACCTTCCACATCAGGCGTGGTTAATGATAGTACGCAGTTGGAATATCAAGGATCTTAGTGACTCCTTGAAAGTGGAGGAGGTTAAGCAATTTCTTTATAACAATAAAGTTTCATGTATCCTTTTGCTTGAAACTAGAGTTAGACCTAATAATATAGAAAAAAAAATCAAAAAGAAGTTTGGTGCAAAGTGGAGTTGGGATGGGAATTATGATTTTTCTCCCAGGGGAAGAAGTTGAATTATGTGGGATGCTAGTATTCAGGATGTTCAAAACATGCAAGCTTCAGAGCAATGAATTCAATTATGTATGACCAGCAAAAATCCAGGGTTTTCTCTCTAATTTATAGTTGTATATGGCTTGCATGTAGTGGAAAACGGAAAGTCTTTATGGATTGACCTAGGTGGATTAGACTCCTCAACTCAGAGTTCATGATGTGTGATAGGAGATTATAATGCAGTATTAGAAGCAGTTGCTGCTCTCCTTGCTAAACCTAACCTTTGTGAACATAAAAGCTGTGGAAGTTTCTTCTCTTGGTCCAATAACGGACATGGTATGGGCAAAAATTTGTTTAAGAATTGATAGATGTCTTGTAAATTCTGCTTGGATGTTACATCTTGGGGGTACTTTTGTTGATTATATGGCAGCTGGGCTTTCAGATCACTACCATTTGCTTTTGAAGTGTGAAGACAGTATTCACAAAGGAGGAAGGCCATTCAAATTCTTTGATTATATCGCTCTGCATGCTAATTTTGACACTCGGATTAATACTGGTTGGGAGGCTCCCAGCGTAGACTGGTCCTCCTATGGAAGTGGTGTAAGATGGTCAAGCAGGCTCTTAAGGAACTTCACCAAGCATAATTTGCTAATCTTCATGAAAAAGTTCTTCAATCTAGGAGGGATTTAGATGTTGTGCAAGATGATTTGGCTTCTGATTATACTAATACAATATTCCAAGAAAAAGAGAGAGATTGTCTAATTAGTCTTAGGAAACTCTTGGCTATTGAGGAAAGTGCATCTAAGCAAAAATCTAGAGTTCAATGGTTGAAGCAAGGACTCTCCAATAATTGTTTTTTCTTTCATGCAATGAAAGAAAGATATTCCATGAATAACATTGAGGTTATTTACACTTAGAAAGGAGAAAAACATACAATCAATGCTGCTATTTTAAGAGAAGTTAAAGATTTTTACAAGGGTTTGTTAGGTACACCTACTGCCACTCTTTCAAAAGTGGATGTCCCTCTTATAAGAAGGGGGCCTTAAGTTTCTCCTTCTTCTGCAAGCAAGCTTACACAACCTATTTTCCAAGATGAAAGTAGAGCTGCATTAAGGGGTATTGTTGATGATAAAGCTCCTTGTATTGATGGTTTTAACATCCATTTTTACAAAAGAACTTGGTATGTATCATTATCCAAGTTGATATGGGTGCTGCTGTGATGGATTTCTTTGAATCTGGTACTATCTTACTTAAAACTAATTGTACATTGGTCACCGTTGTCCCTAAGGTGCCCAATCCCACCTTTGTAAAGAAATTCAGACCTATAGCCAATTACATTGTGATATACAAGATTATTGCAAAGATCTTGACTGCCTTAATGCAAAAATGTTACAGTATGAGTGAAGTGGTAGATCTAGCTCAAGCTATGTTCATTCCTGGGAGGAACATATCTGATAATATCTTGCTTACCACTGACTTAATCAAAAGTTACACTAGGAAACATGTCTCTTAGGTGCATGCTCAAAGTAGACTTTAAGAAAACATATGATTAAGTGGAGTGGCCATTTCTGCTTCAAGTTTTGACCGAACTTGGATTTCCTTCTAAGTTCATTAACTAAATAATAAATTGTTTTACCAGTGTATCCTATTCAATAGTGGTGAATGGTCTTCGGGGGATCCCCTTTCAGCCAAGAAGGGTTTAAGACAAGGAGACCCTCTCTATCTCCTTTCCTATTTGCACTAGGAATAATGGAGTATCTTTTTAGATGCCTTGGTCGTCTTAAAAATATTCTTGATTTGAATTTTCACCCAAAGGTGTGAGAGACTTGGTATTACACACTTGATGTTTGCAAATTAATTCTATGCTCTTCTTTGTAAGAGCTGATCATAACTCTTTACAGCTTATGTTGAAGCCTTCATAAAAAATTTCACTGCCTCTGAACTTACCGTCAATCTTGCTAAGAGTAATATTTACATGGTTGGGATATCTCGTACTGAAGCTACTCTTTTGCAATCTATTGTGCAAATCCTTATAGGTACTTTTCCTTTTAAGTATCTAGGGCTGCCCCTTACTATCGAGAAAACTCTTCTAGTTCACTTGAATGCAAGCCTTTTCGGACAAGGTTAAAGCTAGAATCGGGACTCGGTCGAAGAAAACTCTCCTATGGATGGATTCGTTAGCTTATCTCATCAATTTTACAAAGTACTCCTGATGTGTCTAAGTTATCCGCCAATCTTAGGTGGATTTCGGGTTGTTTTGGTGTCGGCTCGAGCTTAGTATCGGGATTTAGGAGAGTTTTGATGTTAGAAGGTGTTGTCGGAGGATGTTGTGTTTTGAGGAGTCTAGGGAGCGGTTTGCATGGTGGCGTAGTCGAGGGCCGATCTTGGTCCTCCGATCACTTTTGTGCCGGGGTCCTTGTCCTTGGTTCCTTTATGGCGCATCTTCCGAGGCTTCCGAGCTTTGTTCGAGTTCCGAGTCCGAGTTCCGAGGTCCGTGGTTCAAGCTTCTTGGTTTGCTCATCGTCCGAGGATCGTCTTCATTATGGTTCTGCAGCTTCATGGCTTACTCAAAAGCCAAGTTCTCCTCTTTTTCCTCTTTGTGCTCTGTTTTGGCGGTTTTGAGGCAGACTCAATGTCGCGACCCACGATCAGTGTCGCGAGTCGCGACCTGCCCATGCTCGCGAGTCGCGAGGGTTGTCGCGAGTCGCGACCCCCGTGTCGGCCGCTTCTTTTGTTTTCTTTTCCTCCCTTGGAGGGTTACGTTATTAAGTTTGAGTTTGAAGTTTTTTTGTGAGAGCAACTAGAGAGAAAAAAAGAAGATTTCTTTCTAGGGTTTCTTCCTCTCTTCTTTTGTAGAATTGTAATGAATCCTATGGCTTGGCTAGCTTAAACATCTATCTTGGATTTGGTTGTTGAAGCTCTAATCTACTTGTGAGAAGTTCTAATCCTCTACTTTCTCTATGATCATTGTGATGCTTCTTGTATTTAATTTCATGATGTTTGCATAATCTTTGCTAGGAACGTTACTAGTATTGTTGTGTGATTCATCTAATGCTAATTCTAGGTGCATAATCGGATTGTTGTGTTCCTAGCTCCATGTAGCATACTAGGTGTTTGATTAAATGCTGAACATTAATCTTTTGCACTTAGAGAATCATTGCTTATTATTTGAATGTTATTGCTTTGATAACATTAGTAATCCTATCGTGTTCCTCGACCTTAATGCTACTTTGGTTTGGACTTAAGTGCGATTCATTTGAGTTAAGGCATAGTAAGGGCGGTTCAAACCACGCGGATCGTGTGTTTAGCCACGATCTAGGAGGATAGAAGTCTAGACTTCTCGATAGGTGACCATAGGAAGTGTCGGGGGTTAAGATTTCGTGATCACAAACTAGGTTAGGGTGGATGCTAATCGAGTCCAAGACCTTTTTATATTGTAATCTCTTCATATTTTAATACTGTGCTTAGTTTAGCTTGCTTGTGTTGTTCCAAAACCCCCCAATTTGGTTACTTTGGCCTTAGCACATACTAGCGTCCTTAATTCACTAATTTCCGATCAAGTTCCATTGTTCCCTGTGGATACGATCCCTACTTCCATTATACTTGCTTAGTATGCATGAGAGTAGGTTAATTATATTTGGTTAGGAGTACACGGCAAACGCCTACCAAAGATCGCGACTCGCGAAGGCGGCTCTGACTTTTCTTAAAAAAAAACGCGAAGCTCAATTTTTTTTCTTTCTCTCATCCTTTTCACACGACGACCCTCGTGACCCCCCCCTCTTTCTCTCAAAATCTCTCAAGCACCCTCCTCTCATCTCCCACTCTCAAATCTTCACAACCACTTCTCAATCTTTTCTCTAATCCTCTCCTTTTCACTTCTCTACACAAATTCCCTACTTTCTTCTCTCCTTCCCACCATAATCTTCCCACAATTTCTGAAAATCGTCCAATTCTACCAAACCCTAGAATTTGGGGGTTTTTGATTTGAAGCAACACCATCCAAATTGAAGCTTGGAGGATCATTCTACATGCTTAGGGGAGCTATTCACGAGTTCTAATCACCCTACATAACACTACTTCACTTCCATTTCGGTATAACCCACTCTTTCCTACTTCTCTTTGATTTTGCTTGAAATATCTTGTTCTTGTTTAATTGTAGAGTTGTAGCTTGTTTCATTAAGACATTGTTTGTAGTTGTTGATTGAAGTTGTTGGGTTGTGTGGTGTTGTTGTTGTGATTATTGAACTCAATTGGGAATTGGTGGTTGGTTATTGTTGTGTGGAGGGTGTTTGGAGTGTAAGAGTGTTCTTATTGGTGTCCTTGTGTCAAACCCTTGCTGTTTTCAGTTCTTATCAGTTGAAAAAAAAAACAACAAAAACACCAACAAATGAGCAAGAGAAGCCGAACCGAACCCGTCCCCCAAATTAACTCCCGTGGCCTTAAGAAGCTAAGTGACCAAGCTAAAAGGCGATGGGACCGCCTTGACAGACCGGGGAGGGTGATACAAGAAACTAAGTTTGCGGATTACCCTACCCTTGAAAAATTGGGGTTGGCTAGCTCGGTTGAGTTTCTTCTCAATAAGGTTGGCCTCCGAAACTTTCTATGGAAGAGGGCCCGAACTTATGAGCGGTACACCCTTGAGTTCCTTTCGACCCTCCAAAAACATGCTGAAACCGAGGATGAATCTGAATACATCACTTTCTCCCTCAATGACAACCAATACAAAATGAATTTCCTTGAGATAGAGAGTGCTTTTGCTTGGGACTTCATGGCTGAGGATGACTTTCTAGAGACTGAGAACTATAATCCTACTGTGTTTTGGTACAAGATCACTGGTGGTAGTAAGTGGCATAGCCACTGCAAGAGTAGCGCCATCCCCCACCCCGCCGTGCGCTACGTGCATCGTCTTTTGTCTATAACGGTCTTTTGTGCTGGAGAGCCCACTAATTTACCAGAGTTTGACCTTAAATGTCTTTGGGCCATGACACCTCAAGGGGAGGGATGTCCAGATTGGGTGAAAATTTGGGTGGAAAGGTGCTTAGCTCGGTCCGAGGGAAGACCTCGGGAAGTTGAGTATGGGGGGTATGATTAGCCTTTTAGCCTCCCAACTAGGTGTCCAGGTGCCTGTGGATAAGAAGGGCAACCCCACATTGACCCCTTTAGGGACAGCTAGTGCTTGATATTCCCGTGATTCTAACTGCTATGATACCATTGCCTTGAGGAGTATTACCATGCTTCATTTCAAAACCATAGGCGATGAGACGAGGTATGTGTGGCTATTTGGGGCGAGAAATGTCGATATATGGCTTTACTCAGCGAGAGCGGGTGGCCATTACCGAGCAGGCCACACATGAGGAGCTCTTCCTTCTCCCGGACGAGAGGTATGCCCGGGGGGTGGCGGAGGAATTAGGTTAGAGGGACCCTGAAGAGGTCCAGGTTCAGCCTCAGCCTCAGCCAGAGCCTCAGCCACAGCAGTTCCAATACCAGCAGTTTCAGCAGTACCAGCAGCAGTACCAGCAGGAGCAGGGTTACCTCCCTCACGCCCAGTTTCAGGCTCAGGTAACTGAGCAACTATCCAGTGTTATGGACGATTTGGGAGAGATGCAGGATAGGATGTATGGGATGGAGGACCAGATCTATTCAGTTGGTTCCATGGTTTCGGCCATGAACATCTTATTTGTGTCCCGTTTTCCACCCCAGGGACCGGAGAACCAGGACTCCTGGTACTCTGATCCCGCATCCGAGATTGAGGCGGCGCGCATTATACGCCGCCAGGAGAGAGGGGCCCGTAGGGCAGCCCGCAGGTTTGAGCGCGGGGGCCCCTCGAGCTCTTAGAGTTTTTCCCTCTTCCTTTCCCTCTTATTCGTGTTTGTCCTTTCCACATTGAGGACAATGTGCATAATAAGCGTGGGGGAGAGATTGATTAAATGTGGTGGTATTTTAGCTTGTTTTAGTTTGTTCTGTTTGGTTTGTTTTGTCTATATTGTGGTACTTTGATGAAAATTTTTTGAAAAAAAAAAAGTGACAAAAGAAGAAAGAAAAAAAAAGAATCCCGCTGAGTTGAAAATCCGCAAGGGTGGGCGACTCGGGCAAAATTGGGGGCTCGGATAGGTCGAAAACCCGAAAGGGCGGCCTATGCAAAAAAGAGCTAGTTGAGCGGGTGAGTTTTGTGAGCCGAAAAAAAGAAGAGAGATGAAAAAAAAAATGAATGAAAATGAGAAGCTAGGATGAAAACCCGGAAGGGCTCCTAGGCAAAATGAGAGAAGAAGAAAAGAGAGAAAAACAAAAAGAAAAATATTTTTGCTTTGATCCTCATTTGTCGGTGTCGGTGTCGGCGTCATAAGGTGGCGGCATTGGAGTCGATGTTTTCGGGCTAGATTAAGTCCTTGTTTTGCGTCTTTTGAGGGCGGGGTGTGCATCTCTTTTTGGCTCGTTTCTCTTTTGTTGCTTGTGGTATGATTTGGTTGGAGCTCGGAGCTAAGTGTGGGGGAATCACTTGCCCTCGTGCCTTAGTTTCCTTGCATTTTGGGTAGGTTGGAATCGGGAGGTCATTGTTGATAGTCGTGTTCCGAAATCTTTCGGGATTCGAGATTCATTTGTATAGAAGGATTCTTTTGGGGTAGATTTTATCGATTGGCTTTTGTGTTTTGTGGATGGCGATTCCGGAGGTTGGCGTGGTATGGCGTATTTTGGTGCTTGGGTGTGTCGATTTCTCATTTTCTTTTACTCGAGGTCGAGTAAGGTTTAAGTGTGGGGGAAATTAATGTGTCTAAGTTATCCGCCAATCTTAGGCGGATTTCGGGTCGTTTTGGTGTCGGTTCGAGCTTAGTATCCGGATTTAGGAGAGTTTTGATGTTAGGAGGTGTTGTCGGAGGATGTTGTGTTTTGAGGAGTCTAGGGAGCGGTTTGCATGGTGGCGTAGTCGAGGGCCGATCTTGGTCCTCCGATCACTTTTTGTGCCCCGGGGTCCTTGTCCTTGGTTCCTATATGACGCATCTTCCGAGGCTTCCGAGCTTTGTTCGAGTTCCGAGTCCGAGTTCCGAGGTCCGTGGTTCAAGCTTCTTGGTTTGCTCATCGTCCGAGGATCGTCTTCATTATGGTTCTGCAGCTTCATGGCTTACTCAAAAGCCAAGTTCTCCTCTTTTTCCTCTTTGTGCTCTGTTTTGGCGGTTTTGAGGCAGACTCAACGTCGCGACCCGCGATGAGTGTCGCGAGTCGCGACCTGCCCATGCTCGCGAGTCGCGAGGGTTGTCGCGAGTCGCGACCCCTGTGTCGGCTGCTTCTTTTGTTTTCTTTTCCTCCCTTGGAGGGTTACGTTATTAAGTTTGAGTTTGAGTTTTTTTTGTGAGAGCAACTAGAGAGAGAAAAAAAGAAGATTTCTTTCTAGGGTTTCTTCCTCTCTTCTTTTGTAGAATTGTAGTGAATCCTATGGCTTGGCTAGCTTAAACATCTATCTTGGATTTGGTTGTTGAAGCTCTAATCTACTTGTGAGAAGTTCTTATCCTCTACTTTCTCTATGATCATTGTGATGCTTCTTGTATTTAATTTCATGATGTTTGCATAATCTTTGCTAGGAACGTTACTAGTATTGTTGTGTGATTCATCTAATGCTAATTCTAGGTGCATAATCGGATTGTTGTGTTCCTAGCTCCATGTAGCATACTAGGTGTTTGATTAATTGCTGAACATTAATCTTTTGCACTTACAGAAGCGTTGCTTATTATTTGAATGTTATTGCTTTGATAACATTAGTAATCCTATCGTGTTCCTCGACCTTAATGCTACTTTGGTTTGGACTTAAGTGCGATTCATTTGAGTTAAGGCATAGTAAGGGCGGTTCAAACCACGCGGATCGTGTGTTTAGCCACGATCTAGGAGGATAGAAGTCTAGACTTCTCGATAGGTGACCATAGGAAGTGTCGGGGGTTAAGATTTCGTGATCACAAACTAGGTTAGGGTGGATGCTAATCGAGTCAAAGACCTTTTTATATTGTAATCTCTTCATATTCTAATACCGTGCTTAGTTTAGCTTGCTTGTATTGTTCCAAAACCCCCCAATTCGGTTACTTTGGCCTTAGCACATACTAGGGTCCTTAATTCACTAATTTCCGATCAAGTTCCATTGTTCCCTGTGGATACGATCCCTACTTCCATTATACTTGTTTAGTATGCATGAGAGTAGGTTAATTATATTTGGTTAGGAGTACACGGCAAACGCCTACCAACTCCCTCCAGTTTTTATTAGTTTACCTATTTCTTTGTGGCATATTTGCCGAGACACTAATGTGAACCTTAATATCTCTAATTATTAATAAGCAAAAATTACAAAAAGTTAATATTTAGATAATACACATTGAGATGAATCTAACAAGATCTCACATGATTATATTTTTCCTTAAGTATATATCACAAGAGATAGTTAAAGTCATGTATGTGAATAGTGTCAAAAGTCAAAACGGGTAAACTAATAAAAACCGGAGGGAGTATATAGTTGTACTGGAGTCAAATATTTGTACTTCCTAAAAATTTGCTAAAAGATATCCAAGCTATTTATAGGGTATTTTTGTGGACTGGAAATAAGGGAGCTTCTAAAAAAGCTCTTATGGCCTGGGACTTTTTGTGAAATTCAAATTTTTATGGAGGGTGGAATTTCAATGAGCTCACTGTACTAAATCATGCTGCAATTGCTCAGCAATTCTGGGATTTATCTCATAAACAAGATAGGTTATGGAGTAAATTGCTACACTCCTATTATATTAAACAGGTTGATCCTACTCTCTTTTACATTCCTAAGGGTCTTTCTTGGGCTATGCAGAAGATTCTAAGAAGTAGAGAAGTGCTTAGCTTGCAGCTGGTAACTATGATTTAAACACTACTTATTTCTTCTTCATTAAGAAACCGTGTGAGCAACAGAGCGAAGAAAGCCAAAAGTAACTTGGAGGAAGGTAAATTGCAATAATGCAGCTAATCCTAAATATCTTTATATTGTATGGATGACTTTGCAAGGAAGACTTGCTACAAAGGAGACATTGGCTATATGGGGCTTAGGCTTTGATCAAACTTGTGTGTTATGCCAGAATGGAAATGAAATAGTGGAGCATTTGTTTTTAAATGTCAATACTTCTACTGAGTAGGAGTAGATGTCTGCTGCTGATACATTCTTCTAGACTTGTTCTCAGCTGGTAAGCAGAGGTGACGATTATTGACAGCAAGTTTAGGAGTAAGAGTTGCAAAAGCTCAATTCACTAGTAGAATAATTGTTAATTGCGGCGGTTATTAAGTGGCTTATTGCTGCGGTTTTCGTACCGCCGCAAATCAAGGCGCAACAATAGGTTAAAATCTATTGTTGCGGTTCCAAAACCGCAACAATAGGTTAACATCTACCTTTGCGGTTTTGGGCACAAACCGCAGCAATAGATCCCTCATTAAAACGGTAAATAGGTAAATCTATTGCTGCGGTTTTGGCCCAAAACTGCAGCAATAGGTACATTTACCAGTAAATTTGTTTTTTTTTTTTTGCACTTTGCCATCAAACTTGAAACATAAAAGTGTTAACAAAAAATAACACAGTATAGAATAGGAAAACCAGGCTCAAAACCAAAAGACAACAAAATATGTAAAAGCTAACTAGATTACAAATAAAAATCTCCACATACAAAATTACAAATCAAAAAAGTATAAAAGAAAAAAACTAACTAGATTCAAAAAAATAAAACCAAAAATCTACTACAAAGGCGATTTAGAAAATATATAGAAAAATCTCCACAACGTGCGACTGAATGATGAACACACATCGCCGGAAAACTTATATTTGCAAGAGATTCATACGAATCCAGAATTTCCGCCGCGAAACCCGCCGGAGAAAACTTAAACTCGCCGGAGAAAGCAAGAAAGAATTCGAAATTAGAACTTGAAGTTCAGTTCGGATCTGAATATAAGAACAATGGCGAGATGAAATTCTCGAAGTTCAGTTCGGATTTTCCAGATCTCAAAAAAAAAGTCAAACGAGGAAGATGCAAGAGGAAGTTCAGTTCGTTGGGAGGAAGTTCAGCCCGGTGTCGCTGTCGGCGCACTTGAGATCTGAAGGCCACTGCTTCGTTGAAGACGGCAAGAGAAGAGTTGGTGAGGTCGAGCGTTGCAGCGAAAATGGTGAAGTCGAGGATGAGAGAGGCGAAAAGAGTTCGCCGTTGGTTGTTGAGAAGATCGAAGAGAGAGAAGAATGAAAATGATGCTCGTTGAAGGTGAAAATTCCCGTTGAGGCGAATGAAGGTGGAAGAGGAATGTAGATGAGTGAGGGATGAGAGAAGAGAGAGGCGAGAAGATGAGTGAGGGAAGGAGGAAAAACGGTTGTGAATAATGTGAGTTGGGAACCCTAGCATGTTGTATTGTTGCCTCTAATAAAGGACCCATCGTGTTTTTTTTAGATCTTAGATCTATTGCTGCAGTTCCCACCCAGAACCGTAGCAATAGATTAAAATTTTAGTAAAAAAATAATATTTTAATCTATTGCTGCGGTTCTGGGTGGAAACCGCAGCAATAGCTCTGGTCAAACCAGTCAAACATTTTTGAAAATTCCCGTTGACATCTATCGATGCGGTTTCCACCCAGAACCGCAACAATAGGTTGATTATTGCTACGTATGGGTAAAACCGCAGCAATTCAGCTACAGCAATAAGCAATTATTCTACTAGTGATTACAGGGGATTTTTTTTGTTGAAGCAATCTATGCTATTTGAATGCAATGCAATTGTGTAGTTTTTAGGGGAACTGCTCTTAAACATGAGATGGTTCTTAGGCAAATTGTATTTGAATCTGTTTGTAGATGTACAGATACTATGAGGGACATGCTACTTAGTTTTCTATTATTCTACTTTGTTTTGTGTGTTCTTACTTGTTGTTGTGGCTGGTGGGCCTTTTAGGTTGTATATATTTCTCTCCTTTTTTTGGTAATTGTAGACACAAAATCGCGTCTCCCTATTGAGTACCAAATGATGAAAAATACCGTCGTCCTAATTGGTCCGGTCCAAAGGAAGAGCAATCGAACGAGCTAATCCCAAAATCATTTCGAAAATATAAAGTCTATTGATTGGTTTAAAACAATCCAAGCCAAATTTTAAAGCCCAATTTATTATGCAGGATAATTAATTGTATTTTTAATATTTTAATATTAATTATTCTTAATAATTAATTTAAAAGGATATTTAGAAAATTAGATTTTTATTCCTAAAGATAGCTTATTTCAAATTTCAAAGGATGAATTTTATCAAAGGATAAAAAAGAATCTTAAAACAATCAATATTTTATCTTTTCGCTCCATTTTCAGTTTCCTTTGCCCATAATAGCTCGTTACTTCGAACGACTTTTCACAATATTTTCCTACGCTTTAACACCTCGACATCCTTAATAACAAACACTCAAACTTACATTCAAACACATTAATATCTTCGGATTTCCTATTTCAAGCTTCAAGATTGCGCATCCTGAAGATCGTTACATAAGATCCATACGATAGAAGTATAATTCCCGAGGGTCAATTCCAATTAAATTCCTTTTTTACTAACAATTTACTTGTCACAATGTAGATCTTGAAGGAATTAACGCTCTCTTGTGCATTTTTCCCTAAATCTTCTCTTTTTATTTATTTTCTTTATTATTCATATTCATGATTGTATGTTTTAATGCTTTCATCCCCTCACATGATTATTATTGCTAATCAAGACCTGAAGAACTGTTCTAATGCCTAATAAGATAATTGGACAACTTGTTAGGAACCCAGTAATTTGATTGCTATAATAACATGTCACAAAAAATTAGTCTTTTGTTTGTTTAATGAACATATATAGATTAATTATAGATTTCATTATCATATTATGTGGTTGTTCATTGGCATAAAACATGACAAGAATCGATATTAAGTAGAGGCCAGCAATGGGCGAATTTGATTTCTGATCTTAGTCGTACCCTCAATTCCGAACTCGATCTATGATTCATTGACCATTCATGGAGTCACGACTGTGAAATCTACATTGGATAAGTCCCAAAGTTGTCCCTAAGGTTTCTCAATATCCAATTAGGTTTATGAGTCTTCCTTTAAAGACTTGTTGGTGACTTCAAAATGATTTCAATAAAATCTTTACAATGATGTAGTCAAATACGCGCTCATCCTGCATAGGCGAATAAAAACACGCCTACAATAGTCAATAACAACTTTGAATTGTCAAAAAAAAATTGTACTTCTTCTATCTCTTTTTAATTCCTACATTCTATTTGTGGGTACTATTCACATTAAAACTTTGACCTTCATTAAATTTATATACGTAAAGAAAAAACATAGTCATATGGATCTTGTTTGATTCCTCTCAATGTGTAATTTTTAAATATATAATTTATATAATTTTCTCTTATGCATAACTCAAGATATTAAGGTTTGAAGTTGTGTATCAAAAACTATGAAAAATAGAATGTAATAATTAGAAAGAGACAGAGGGAGTATATAACACCGCCTTACCATGATTTATAGTAAAATAAGGGTAACTAGTTGTTCGAAAAGCGTCACTTATTGTAGAAGTGATCCCTTTAAAATAAAAATGTGACTTATTATCTATAAGTGACCTTTTTACCTTATAGAGTGACCATTTTAACTTACAAAGGGACTCTTTTTAGGAAAGAAAGTGAGGTGGTCTTACTATACTTTTATTCTCAGCTGTGAGACAGTCTTACACAAGACTTACTAATTTCTAAATACAAAATACATTCAACATTTTCTCTTTTCATGCTATAGAATACACTACTTTGTTTTTTTGGTACCTTTAATTATATATAAGTAAAAATTATAAAAAGTTGATATTATGAAAGTATGCGTTAAGAATCAAATTAGACCATACTTGACTATATTGTTTCTATATCTTTTCTTATACATTTGTTAAAGAATGTGGGATAAGGTTGGTAGATAAATAGTGGTTACTATGCAAATTTTACAACGTATATAAAAGCATCTAATTGAACTATTATTTTCTCTATTTCATACTCACCTGCCCAATAGAGGCTGTATTAACATCTAATTGTTGGAGTCTCTAAATACTCCAACAAGAGCACACTGATAATTTCACACACTGAGCGGAAAAGTTGATACCAATATAAAGTCAAGTTGGTACATTTAGAGTCAAGTTGGTATCAGTTGTAGCTTGGTACCAAGTTAACTCTATTTAGTACCAACTTGGCTATATTGCTACCAACTTACCTCTCCAACTCATGAGATTTGGTACCAAAATTGGAACTTAGTAATTTTTTTTTGGAAGGAAGGAGCAACTACTATTAATTAGAAATTAGGTTCATTACATCCCTTTCAGGGTCATTAAGATGCCCTACCGGGTTAGATATCAGAGCTAACACACTTAGTTTTTCATCCACATAAATATTATTACATTTCAGGGGAGAGTTACTCAAAATATATAGATTATTAAATCCATCTGTCTTCCTCTTTGCATTCTTAGCCACACCATCCGTAGGTTTGTTTGCTCCTCTTCCTTCATGATGCAAGCTAATGCCTCTTTGATCTTGGAGCAACTCCATGCATAAAGTAATCATATTGGATTCATTGTTATTTATATTCGGCCCCGACAAAATAGCCATTGTCGCTCGAAGATAATCAGTGACCACTGAAACATTAACCCAATTTTTTTTCTCTTTAATCCACTGTAAAGCTAAGAGGATAGTTTTCACTTCAGCTGCAAAAGCATTATTTGTGAACGTAGAAAACTGAAAACGCTCGACCCAAGTGGCATTATGGTCATGACAAATTGCACCAAGGAAAGCTTGTTTGGATGATACAAGGGACGATGTATTAGTGTTAACTTTTAGATGGTTTGTAGGAGGTGGATTCCTAGAAGGGTTGGTTTGGATATTGGGTGCTTTACCCACCTTAGGTTGGTTCTGGGTGAAGAATCATTTAGTGGCGGGCCAACATGAGGATTTGAAGAGGACATCTGATGGAACGTTTTCCTTTCTGAATAACCAAGCGTTTCATATCAGCCAAATACTCCAAGAAGTAAACACGAAAATGACATTACAAGGAACACAAGAGTTTGTTTGGATGACATCAAAGGTGATAATATCTTTGAACCAGGTTTTAAATAGGGTATCAAGTTGGACAACAATTTTAGCCAAACCCCAAATCTCACAAGCACGAGGGCAAGTTCTTAAAATGTGATTCATATCTTCCTGGGTTGTTTGGCCGAACGTGCTGTTAGAGGGGTGATCTCTAATCCTAAAGTTAATATTCGTATTATTGGGCATTCTCTCCCACCACACTTGCCAAATGAAAAACTGTTGTTTAGGGTGGCTCAGGGCTCGCCAAATCCAATCCCACTCCCCAAGTCAAGCTTGTTAAGGTCTATAATTTTGGCTGTAGCTAGTTTAGAGTTAAAGTTGTTTAAGTTTGTCCACATGGAGTACGTTTCATCTTGTTTACTATTTGAAGTTAGTCGCTCTTACCCTTTGGATTACCTGATGAGGAAAGTGAAAGGAGAAGACTTGAGTGATATTCTTGTATCTTAGCTCACTAAGTTTGAAGTTGTTATCCAAGTTTGTAAGAGGGCCAATAACATATATCGTAAATTGTCACCATTTAGCCATTTATCCTGTCAAATGTTTATGCTTTCCCCATTTCCTATTTTCCATGCTAAACTTTTACTATATTCATCCCACCCAAACCCAACACTCTTCCATAAATGCGAGCCTTTACTAAAACTTGTAGGTTGGAGTTTATTATTGATATACTTCTCATGCAAGATTTGAGCTGCCCATATAGTATGGTTATCTAACTTTCGACAAAGACGAGCTAGACTAATCATATTAATGTCCAGGTTAGAGAGACACCCAAGGCCCGCACTACCCTTCGGTTTGCACAACTTTCCCCATGCTATCCATGTTATTTTATTTTCTCACTAATCCTACTCCAAAAAAAGTTACTACAGATTGCATCAAGTTTATTTGTAATATATTTGGGAAAATGAATAAGGTGCATGTAGTACCTAGGAATCGCTTGGAGAGTAGAGTTGATAAGTATCAAACATGCTGCTTTGGATAGAGCTCTGGCTTTCCACGAGGCTAGCTTAGAGGACATTTTATCAATGATGAAAGAGAGCTTTCTATGATATAGGGGAAAGCCAAGGTAGGTTCCTAGATCTTGGGCACTCATGATATTCATTTCTTGTTCAAATTCATCTTTCATTTCAATGGAAGTGTTAGGAGAAAAGTAAAGCATACTTTTTGAGTCATTTGCTTTTTGCCCCGAAATTGAGTAGAAGTTATCAAGGATGATTTTCATAGTGGAGAGAGTTTTTTGGTTAGCTTCCCCCAAATAGAAGAAGGTCATCCACAAACAGGAGATGAGAAATTTCTGTGTCTCATCCTTTAATCTTAAAAGGTTTCCATGCTTTATGATTACAAGCGTCATGAATTTTCCTAGAGAGATATTATAAGTAAAGAATGAACAGGTAAAGTGACAGAGGGTCACCTTGGCGGATCCCTCTCGAAGGTAAAAAGGAATCAGTTCTATGACCATTCAATTGGATTGATGTGGAGGTAGAAGAAACACAGCTCATAATGAGTTAAATGGTGGTCTCATTGAAATTATACATTTGAAGACAATGTTCTATGAATGGTCATTCCAACTGATCATATGCTTTTTCTAAATCAAGTTTTAGAGCAAAGAGACCATTCTTACCCTTCTTTTTCTTCCTAGAGTGAAGAATCTCAGTAGCAATAATGACATTAACCTATGAAACCCTTCCCGGAATCAAACTATTCTGATTTGGAGAGATTATATCATGGAGGTGAGGTCTGATTCGTTGGACAAGAATTTTTGTTATGATTTTGTATGTTGTGTTCACCAAACTTATCGGTCTTAAGTTTTGCACTCTTAATGGGTTCTCTATTTTTGGAATGAGGGAAATCAAGGTAGTATTCAGGTTAGGAGGGATGATATGGTCCTGAAAGATTTTTTTGATCAACTCATAGTAATCTAATTTTATATCATCCCAAAAGTGTTGAAAAAAATAGCATGGAAACCTTCCTCACCTGGAGCCTTTGTACCACCTATGGAAACAAGCGCATCCTTAGTCTCAACAAAGGAAGGGACTTGCCCACACTCAATTAAATGGAGCGAGGTAATTTGATAGGGAATAAATAAATTATTGGAGGTGAACAAATCCTTAAAATAATCTAGAAAAATCATCTCCATATCCTTTTGATTCGTTGTATTATTACCATTTTCATCTTTTAACATGTTAATACGGTTGGATTTTCTTCTCAAAATAGTCGAAAGGTGGAAAAAGTGTGTATTTCTATCCCCTTGAAGGATCCAATTCGATCTTGCCCTAGTTTGCCACAAACATTCTTCTTGATCCAATTTAACATTTAACTCATTGTTTAGATTGGCCTCAAGGTAAAAAAGAAAAGGGTTAGAGGGGAATGTGCTCCACTAAGGCGGGCCATTACTTTCCTTTTCTTCCTTTGGATGTTGCAATTTTTCTCTACCCACTTTGGAATATCCTCACTAAGGCCCATAAGTTTAGAAGGAAATAAAGTGTTATAGTCAGCCCACTTGGTCTGGACCTATGGAACAAAACCCGGTTCAGTAATCCAAAATGGTTCAAATTTAAAATAACTTTTTGGACAAGCCTGATTAGAGGGTCTAAGAATTAGGAGAATTGGGTTATGGTCAGAAGTGAGTCTTGGTAAATTGTTTACCACTGCCGAAGGGTAATCAAGAATCCAGTTTGGTGGAGCCCAACATCGGTCCAATCTTTCAAAAATGGGTTGTTTCTTTCTCTTATTAAACCATGTGAATTTACTACCAATGAAACCCAAATCTTTCAAATTCGAATTTCACATAGTCTCTCTATAGAGCCTCATTTTATGCTCTTTAGGTTTGTTTCCCCTCAATTTTCTCATGGGCATATGTAATTTCATTGAACTCACCCAATACAAACTAAGGAAACTGAACAGTTTTAGCAAACTCCACAAGATTATTCCACATTTCAATCCTTCCATTAAACTTAGTATTTGCATATAGAATAGAAATAACAAAAGTATTAAAAGTTCTTCTTTCTCTCTCTAGAAAGCTTAGCGGTGCACGATAAAGTTCGTTTCTATCGTGCGCCTCTCAGCCAAATGGGGCGGAAGAGTAACGGGGTGGCAAGCAGCTCGTGGGCACCGGAACAATTTTTAGAATAGGGGGCACATTATATTGATCAAGGAAAATCCCAGGAGAATGCGACATCGAATGGAACAGTAACCCAGACACAAAACGTGTCCATTCCAGCTGGAATCCAAGAGAAGGAAGCTGTAGGGGTTACTTTTGGAGAAGAGGCTAGGAGGAACTGGAAGAGCTTCACAAATCAGAGCAAAATTTCAGATAAAGGTATGGGGTTAAAATTTGTTGCTCCTGTAATTGTGGAAGGGGTTCCTACAGCTAGATTGGAAAAATCTAAAATTGATAAAATGAATGAAATTTGGGAAAACTCCATAATAGTTTATGTTGTGGGTCAGAACCCTACTCTTACTGCTCTAAAATCATATATAGTTGCTCAATGGCACTTAGTTGAGGAACCTAAGATGTTCAAGCATGAGGAGGGCTATTTTGTGATTAAGGTCTCAAATAGAGAATGTAGGGATGAAATTTTATACTCAGGACCACATTTATTTTATGGAAGACTATTGATTGTTAAGCAATGGACTGCCACATTTAACTTTCATGCTGAAGTGCTGAAAATTGTGCCAATTTGGGGAAACTGTTTAACTTGCCATTAAATTGCTGGAGTGAGGATTCCTTAAGTAGGATAGGTAGTTTAATGGGTGTCCCATTATATGCAGATGAGTGTACTACTCAAACATGGAGGGTTTCTTTTGCTCGCATTCTAGTTGAGATGGATGTTACAAAAGAAGCTCCTAAGTCAGTGAACATTGCAGATCCTGATGGACATGTTATTAAGCAAAAAGTGTTGTATGATTGGTTACCTCATCTTTGTAAAAAGTGTCAGCTTATAGGACACAATTGCGAGTTTAAACCTGGACCCCCCAAAGTTCAGGGAAAGCCACAGCAGAAATGGGTGAAAAAAACAACAATTGAGACTGGAGTGATCAATTCTGAAGTGAGTAATAGAGACACTGGTGGTCCCAGTGTGGCAGTAGTACCTAGCAACCCTGCTGGTGGTCCTGTCATGGTGGTAGATCTTAGTACTCTAGTTACTCTAGTTCAAACTCCAGTTCATACACCTGAGGGTAACAAAGAGGCTACTGCTGAGGAGGAGGGAGTCTGGAAAGTTGTGACTAGGAAAACTAAGGATAAAGGCAAACAAGTAGCTTTTCAGACTGCAAGAATGGTACAATTTAGTACAGGACAAGACTTAGGAAGACCTGGGGGTGCTAAGGGACCAAACCCTTATCTATCATAATGATAATTGCTTCATGGAATGTTAGGGGTATGAATAACCCTTTCAAAATAAAAGAAATAAAGGATTTCTTGCATACTCAGAAGATAAGTGTTTGTGCCCTTCTTGAAACAAGAGTTAGAGCTCACAATGTGAGTAAAATCCAGAGGAAGTTTGGTATTGCCTGGAGCTGGAGCAACAATTATTCTTCCTCCCCTAGAGGAAGAATTTGGGTTGGGTGGTTAACTAGTGTTATTAACATGACTATTCACAGCCTGTCTGAGTAACTGGTTGTTATGGATGTTAAGAACTTGACTAATGCTATTCATTTCAAGCTATATGCAGTCTATGTCTTACATACCATTAATGATAGGAGGAGCTTATGGAGGGAGCTTTTAGATACTACTGATGGGTGCTCTTGTCCTTTCATTATCATTGGTGACTTCAATGCTGTTTATTAGTCAAATGATAGAATGAATGGTAATTTGGTTAGTGAAGCTGAAACTAAAGACATGGCTGACTTTATTTTGGATGCTAGAGTTCTCGAAGCTCCTAGCATTGGAGTTTATTATTCCTGGACTAATAAGGGTCTAGGTGCTGATATAATTGCTAGTAGAATAGATAGAGCTCTGGTCAACATTGATTGGATTGAAAGATTCAGTGATGTCAAGGTTAACTATTTATCTTATGGAGTATCTGATCATACTCCTCTAGTGGTAAATCTTGATCCTGTCTCAGTTGAAGGTGGAAGACCTTTCAAATTTCAAAACATTCTTTGTGAGCATGCTCAATACCATGACATTGTGAAAGAAGCTTGGGAGAGCATTGATGATAGATTTAAGATGAAAAATGTTTGGGTGAAATTGAAGAAAGTTAAAATTGCTCTGAAGTATATTCATTCCAAACATTATTCTCAAGTTCATCATAAGGTGGAGGAGTTCAGGAGGAAATTAGCTGCTATTCAGGCTCTCCTTGATCTGAATGTTAATGATACTCTACAGGGGGAAGAGAAAGATTGTTGTGATAAGCTCATATATTGGTCTAGAGTGGATGACAACATACTCAAACAGAAATCAAGAATTAGCTGGCTTTCTTTGGGAGATTCCAATTCCAAATTCTTTTTCACTGCAGTAAAGGTTAGGAAGGCTAGGAATAAAATTGTTGTGCTCTATAATAGTCATGATGACATTTTGACAGAACCAGATGATATTCAAAATGAACTTCTTGGGTTCTATAAGAATCTACTTGGGAGTTGTTCTCATACTCTTCCAGCAATTGACTTAGTCACAGTCAGATCTGGTGCAAAGCTGAGTCAGACTGCTTGTGAAATCCATGCAAAGCAAGTTTTAGATAGTGAGATTGAACAAGCCTTGTTTTCTATAAATGATTCAAAAGCCCCAGGCTTAGACGGCTTTAATGTTGTCTTCTTTAAGAAGAGTTGGGAGTATATAAAGGAGGATGTTATGGTTAGCAATCAAGGAATTTTTTTCACAATTCATATATGCATAGACACTGTAAACACTACTGCTGTTACCTTGATCCCTAAGAAGGATGATGCTAAATATGATAAGGATTTCAGGCCTATAACTTATTGTACAATCCTTTATAAAATCATTTCCAAGGTGATTACTCATGCATAGAATCCATCAGGTCATTGGTGAGATAGTTAGTCAATCTCAATCAGGTTTTATCCCTGAAAGACATATTACAGACAACATCATTTTAGCTACAGAGTTGATCAGGGGGTACAATAGGTCTCATATGTCTCCTAGGTGTGTGATAAACGTAGACATTAAGAAAGCTCCTATTTCACGGTCTAATTTTCATAAGCCTAAGTCTGCTGGTGGTTGGTATGTTATAGACTTGGCTTTGTGGAACAAAGCTGCAATCCTAAAGTTACTTTGGGCTTTAGCTTTTAAAAGAGATAAACTTTGGGGTCGTTGGGTTCATGCTTACTATATTAAGAGAAGAGATATTTACTGTAATAGCCCGCTTCCCGAGCTGCTAGCTTAACTCGCTTAGCAATCACAAAACTCAATTATCACCAAAATAATAATATTCACTTATGAATTAGATAACACTCGCAGCGGAATCAACCTGAAATATACGATCCTGGACCTGTGGGTTATTGGCCCACAAAACAATATCCTTTATAAAAGGCTTCAATTACATAGTCATTCAATCTAAAGTACAAGGCAAAAGAATAAACTATGTCATAAGTAATTCTAAATAAACTCTTCTATATACAAACTTAAATCTCGGACTTTAACCCACAATACATAATTCGAATCATAACTTTGCTCTCAACTCGATTCTGGCTTCCAACACAATCCTGCAATTAAGTTTGACTCTGCCACCCATGAAGTGACAGGCCACATAAATGACAAAACAATCAGCAAAGCTGAGTACACACTTCATAATAGAAAATACAAGTTTAGGTGTATTTTGAAAACTAATTGATAACACATAGTCATAATAGCAAGTAGTCATTATCACTTCAATTACTTTGAGATTTCATAACATTAATCTTTTGATATAACCGCGAGTGTAGCAAGATGTTGAGGGTCGTCACCCCACCTTTTACTGTTCTGCTTGCAAGACTTAACCCGGACATGTCCTACTTCCGCCAGGATTCTCCCCTCCTGGTTGGGTAACAGTTAGGGAATACCCGCCCTAACCCGGGTGTATGCTCACGCCTCACTTTCATAATTCAATTCAAGATATTTAATGTTTCATTATCATATAATTCCATATACTTAACAAATTCCATTTAAAAGCATAAATATGGCAATTTAGTGTTTGAGCCTAGCTTAGGATAAGTAAAACATCTCAAGTGAACCATAGCATGCGAAATCCATGTTATATACTTTAAGGAAACATACTAATATGCATATCATAAGAGATTTCATTTCATAATCATTCTTCATAATAGAAAGAAACAATCATCTAACCATAGGTAGGAAAATATCTAGGTTACAATCAGAACTAAGTGTGTACCTTCACTTAGGTTGCTTAATGCAACTTAAACTTCTTAGTCCAAGTGGTTTATCATTCCTAGAGCTTCCCCTGAGTATGTAAAGTGCTAGGGATTAGTTTACACAAGTTTTAGAACATAAATAACTAAGCTAAGTACAAGAGAGATGCAAAGTTGTACTTACATGAATCTGTTTTATGTTCCTATGGAGTTTTCTACAACTTTCCAAGGCTTAAAAACTAAAATAAAAGCTTGAAATGCTAGGGAATTATGTCTAGAAGAGTTATATGTAAAGAGAAGTAGGTGTTGAAGAAGAAAATTTTGGAGAAAGGGTCGAAAAACCAAAACAGCCTTTTATACGGCATTTCTGGCGGTACCCAAAGGGGAGGGAAGCCTCTTCTAGGTGAGGTCGGTTTCTTGGAGTTTCTGGGTGGTTCTTTCTTGAGGTGTTAGATTGAGGTGTTGGCTTTCATGCATGAAAAGAGCTTTGGGAGATCGACACTTAAGTAGCTGCTAAGAAGCTTTCTTTGAGGATAGGTCTGAACTGATATTTCAGCTGGTCAGTTCTCACTAAGTAAGGAATTTACCATATTAAGACATCCCAAACATAACATATATCACGTTTGATTAGGTTCTGAGCTCGGATTCAACCCAAAAAGGCTCTTTAACTAGAAGTTCATTGTTACATGATAAAACAGTCTTTATGCAATTTTCATAATCTTAAGGAATAAGGCTCTCAAAGGCTTTCTAACTTAACTATTGGTTCTCAAGGCTTTCTTAACCACTAAGAATGATAGTGCTTATCCACTTTTAGCTTTCTTAACCACTAAGAATGATAGTGCTTATCCACTTTTAGCTATCTTAGCCATTAAGAATGATGGTTCTTATCCACTTTTGTCCTAGTATGCTGTTGGATAGAATTGTAACTACTTAAAGGACCAAAGCCTGATGAAGACTTAATATAGCTAACAAAATAATTAAACCTGCTTAAAAATTCAGGCTGTTACACTCTACCACCCTTAAAATAAGTTTCGTCCTCGAAACATCAAAACATAAACTCATAGATGAACCTTAAGTATCCAGATATCAAGCACTACAGCCTCCGATAGTCCTTACTAAATTTCCATGAAAAACTTCTCAATATTCCCTACAAGTAGATTTCAAATATCCTCAAATTTCAACCTTGAACTCCATACTCTTATTCCCGAAGTTTTACACAAATCTAAACTCTTATTCTTATTCTATAGCTCAAAACTTGAACTCTAATTACCCAAGTAATAGACACATATTACCAACGATCTTTTACCCCCGCTATGTGGCTAACTCAGCACACGGTCGCAAGGTTGCTCTAATACCATTTGTAACAGCCCGCTCTTCCGAGCTGTTAATGAAACACACTCAACATCCATAAACAACAATTAACTCTTAAATAAATTGCATCGCAGCGGAAAAATATTCTTAAATACACCAATAATTAAACTAAATTCCCAAAATGATTTACAACGAAATTATCAATAACTAATCTCAAATCAGCTATCTAAAATACAAACTCAATCCATAATCTACGACGACATTAAAATCTCGCTAACACTTCTGATCTCGAGCTTGCAATACCAAACCTGCAAATTCAGGGAAGAAATACAAAACAAGCAATATTCCAAAATGAGTGGAAAACTCGTAACCTTTACTTCAGCCCGTTAAAAATAGCTTTTATTTATCAAACCATTTTCATCTCGTTACAACGCTGCCATAGCTTATTCTCTTAAACAAATCAGTGGCAAGTACAAGTTTTGGATAAACGCCGCCTCCAAGGTTCGTTATGGAGCCCAGCAATACTACGCCCAAGGTTCGTTATGAGGCGTAGCCGACCATATCAGGTCAAAAGTGTAACACCACATATTTTCGCTCCTATTTTTTTTTTCGCCTTATTTTCCCTTAATTATTTTTTTCTTAAAAATTAAATTATTTTACTTTTTTTTCAAAATATTATATCGTATACATTTTTCAACTTTATAAATATTATATTTGTATAAATTATTTCATTAGAAACTATTTTTTTTTGTAGTTAAATTACGTGTTTAGGATACGTTTTATATTTTATCGACCTTTTTTTCGCGTTTGGACCATTCGATTAGCATGAAGGTTTTGAAACGTTACACCTTATTGCTGGCCGAATTTTTATGAGATGATAAGTGAGATTTTTCAGTTTTTTTTAAGGGTTTGTAACCCCCTCATAATCACTCTCAATACCTATCATCAAATATCATCAAGTAGGCTTTATTTCCCCCTTTTTAATTCTCTTTTGGGGTGCTGAAATTGTCTGGTCCTGGCGCCCAAGACTTTCAAATCTTTCGCCTTCCTTGAGTGAGAATGAGAGTGGCTATCTTCTCCATCTTTTTTCCACCATTGTTTCTCACCAAGACTCACCATTATTATTCACTAATTCTCACACCCAATACATACTATTTCTTCACTCTTGTCTTGGGATTTGTAAGCTCTAATTGGGATTGCTAGGAGGTGATCGCTTGGAGGACGAATCGGTGCACGATGGAACGACCTAGACTACTTTGCTTCACTCCTCCAGTTGGCCCAGGTAACTAATGGCAATCCTAGATCGATTAAGATTAATATAGGAATTATAATTGTTTTTAATGGTTGGGTTATTTGGGTTCAAGTATCATGGTTGTTGTTGTTGATCTTTGCGTGTAATGTCAATATGAGTGTGGCTATGGTTGTGATGCATGCTTTGTTGGTCTCGTCGTTGCATCGGCATGGATGTAGTTCTTGAGGGTGGGTCGCCTTGATCATGTTCTTGCACTATCTACTTGCTGCCACTGCTGTAGAAGGAGATAAAACCACGAGTTGTGGCCGTGAGGCTTGGTCCGCAGCCCTTACCTGCTGTCGTTGTTGTTGCGTTGATGCTAAGTCACTTGGTTTTGTAATGTTGTTGATGGCGTGGTTGATGATGGACTTGTCTTTGCGTTACTATTGTTTGATGTTTTTATTTATTGATTTTATTTATTTTGTAGTAATGTGAGAGGTTTTGGGTGAATTACGTAAGTGAGCATGTTCTTGTATGGAAATCTTTATTTTTAGTCTACAAGTTATATAACTAGTTTAAATATGTTAGAGTATAAGTTGAGTGGGTTTTGTTATGCCTTTGTGTTTGTTGAGTGCGTAATGCTTGCAGCAAGTTTGTTTGTAATGAGTTTTGTTAATGTGCTTTAAGTTCTATTATATATATTATGTCTTAGCTTGTTGCAGCTTAGGCTGGATTTATTTCTTTTCATATTGTTTTTTTTTAGCCTTCCTCTATTTTGTTTTTTGGTATGGTTGTATTACATTGGGAATATGATAATGGTGGAGTTTTGTAAATCAATATCTAAGTTGTCGATGTTACAGTACTCGAGGGAGAATAATACTGTCTTTAGTACCGTTTCGCCAAGAGTTATGTATCGGGGGTATTATAACTAGCGTTGTAATTAACCTTGTACCCAAACTCAGACAACGAGAGTGTAGTAGCTAGAGTATTTGATTATACTTGTTTTTGGTGTATGATTATGTTTTAATGAAGGTCTATTCTTTTTAGTTTGGTGAAATGATTTTTATTAGTATTATTATTACTATTACTTTAGGAAGAATAAATATTGTTGAATTGAGACTTTTGGATTGCGATCCTAGTTTCTGCTGATTTTGGGTGTAAGGCCTTAAGGGCATCCTTATTATTTATATTTGATGAATAAATTGTTGAATAAATTATTGTATTTATTTGTAGAACTTATTTTTTTTTTTTTGAGATTAAGATATCCGGTGGGATAGATGTTGTCCCCGGTGAAGAACATGCCAACCACCTAGGTTGCGATTTAGGGGTATTACCTGGGTTAATTGTTGTCGTCCGAGAGGTTGGGAAGTACTGAGCTGGGTACTATCCTGCATCGGGAGTTTGGCCATTCTTAGACACGGGCGGTAGGGAACGTAAGCCCATAGGTCGTCCGGGAGATTTCGATCCGACAAACCTTAGGAAGTGGGTTGCGATCCATTGGCGTTCGCTCTTTCTCAAAAGCTATTATATTATTTTGTTTAATTATTTTTGGAGGCTTATGCTATGGATCTTGTATGCTTATCTTAAGTTCATTATTGTTGATTTACTTTATTTAAGCATGTCAAAATGTTAGTTGTTGTTTGGCTGTTATTTGGTTCAGTGTGATATTTTATGTTGATTGAGACTTATTTATTAATGCTTGATAACTCCTATGTGGATCCTAATTGAGCTGGGAGAGCTGTTAGTTACTCCCCACTGATTGTGGATAATTGTTGTATATTTTTGCAGGTTATGTTGATGGGAATGTTCTTTGGTTTTGGGCTCGGGTTGAGATGTGAGCATTAAAATGTTAGATGTTTTAGGCATAGACTTTCAGTTAGTTGAAGAGCTAGTTTTCTCTTTTGATTATTAATCTAGTTAATTAATTTTATTTATACTATTTACTTATGTTGGGTTATCACTTAGTTATTTAAACGCATTTCTTGTAGTAGTGACATTCCCAGAAGACGATGTTTCCGCCATCGTCCTATTAATACTATTATTATTTTTTTCTTTTCCGCTTTGAAATTCTGGGGTGTTACATTTGGTATCAGAGCAAAACGCTCCTAAACTCTGAAAAAATGAGTTGCTAATGATTCTTTAGAATTATTAGTTAGCCATAGGAGATAAAATTTGTTTAGAATTAAGTTTTGTAGTTTCGCTATAATGAGAGAAAGATGGGTAGAGTAAGTAAGAGGAAGCCTTATGGAATGTGGTGTGCTCTCATGCTTGAGGAGCATTTATAATATGTATAGTTACTTGTTTATTGGTGGAATTAGTCTACCAAGTTTGCTAATCTTATTTGCAGGGCCTCTTACGTTTAACCTTTCTTGTTATCAGAGTGCGCAGCGAAAGCGAAGTGATCTATAGCCCTCTAGTTCGGGGTTGAGTTGCGCGTTTAAATTATTTTGTGTTGTGCATTTTAAAAATAAATTTTTATTTTATTTTAACATAGTCATGTATAGTGAATTGCTGTTATTCTATTTTTATGGTTGCTTAATAGTGTGTTTTATTATGGGAGACGATATATAGCGTCTATTTCTTTCAACTAAGTGTTGGTTTTATGTGAGTACTTCTTATTTGTTTTTTTGTTTTTTTTTGTCATTTACAAAACTTTCGAACTTGAGTTCATATTTCAAATAATATTTTATATCTTTGCTCTTAATAAATTTCATACTTATATTAGAATTATATTTTGATATGCAAGTTTTGTTATTGTTAATATTTTGCTATTGTCTTTGAAAAGAAAATTGTGTTTAGCCGAAATCTAAAACTTGTTTGAGTTGATATTAAGTCATAATGGGTGATTCCTTTGACTTGTATGTCAATTTGATAAGTTGACACATTTTTATCTATTTTGAGTTAGTTTTCTTTTTGAGTTGATATTAAGTTTATATTGGGTAATTCCAGTAAACTCTAATGTCGATTTGATAAGTTGGCTTTCAAATATTGTTTTGTTGATACTAGATTGCAGTGGGTGGTTCCATGCACGTTTGTGTCGACTTAGCAAATTTTATATTGTTGTTTATAATTTATTACTTATCGCCTATTTATTATTAGTGTTTCGTCGTTGTAAAATTTATTCTAAAGTTTTCAATTTCTTTGGTGAACTTTAAATTTCATATATATATGTTTAGGAGGACGTACGCTCTTATAACATATGTCATGACTTGTGTTCGTAAGTTCTATTTTAATAAAGCAGCTAACTACTCCTTATTAAAGTCTTCTTATCTCTTTAAGTGGAGTATAAGCCTGTGTGGTTATCTCTATTTAAATTGGTTTGGCTATCAATTTACGAACATTTGCTTCTTCGTTTCTTTTCTAAAAATATTTATGTATGATCGAATTTATTCTTTTACAATTTGATTTATTCCAGCTTCTTTTGCAAAATTTCCTATAGTTTATTGTGCAAACGTTTTAACCTTAAACTTTCTACTTGTCTTTGGTTCTTTCACATTTTACAAATGATGGGTGGTACCATGCTTTAATTCCTTACTATACAGCTCTTTTTGGTCTTCCAAAATAAAATGTATATTATTTGACTTATCAAATTTTGTACCCGCAAAGTTGTTTAGTTCTTAACTAAATCCATCGAAATTTGTTTTCTTAAGTTTTTTATTTATTTATCTAGAGTACTATTTTCTTTTGATCTCTTGGTTGTTTTTAAGTTTCGAGGACGAAACTTTCTTAAGGGGGAGTGTTTGTAACACCACATATTTTCGCTCCTATTTTTTTCGCCTTATTTTCCCTTAATTATTATTTTTCTTAAAAATTAAATTATTTTACTTTTTTTTCAAAATATTATATCGTATACATTTTTCAACTTTATAAATATTATATTTGTATAACTTATTTCATTAGAAACTATTTTTTTTTGTAGTTAAATTACGTGTTTAGGATACGTTTTATATTTTATCGACCTTTTTTTCGCGTTTGGACCATTCGATTAGCATGAAGGTTTTGAAACGTTACACCTTATTGCTGGCCGAATTTTTATGAGATGATAAGTGAGATTTTTCAGTATTTTTTAAGGGTTTGTAACCCCCTCATAATCACTCTCAATACCTATCATCAAATATCATCAAGTAGGCTTTATTTCCCCCTTTTTAATTCTCTTTTGGGGTGCTGAAACTGTCGGGTACTGCTGCCCAGTACTTTCAAATCTTTCGCCTTCCTTGAGTGAGAATGAGAGTGGCTATCTTCTCCATCTTTTTTCCACCATTGTTTCTCACCAAGACTCACCATTATTATTCACTAATTCTCACACCCAATACATACTATTTCTTCACTCTTGTCTTGGGATTTGTAAGCTCTAATTGGGATTGCTAGGAGGTGATCGCTTGGAGGACGAATCGGTGCACGATGGAACGACCTAGACTACTTTGCTTCACTCCTCCAGTTGGCCCAGGTAACTAATGGCAATCCTAGATCGATTAAGATTAATATAGGAATTATAATTGTTTTTAATGGTTGGGTTATTTGGGTTCAAGTATCATGGTTGTTGTTGTTGATCTTTGCGTGTAATGTCAATATGAGTGTGGCTATGGTTGTGATGCATGCTTTGTTGGTCTCGTCGTTGCATCGGCATGGATGTAGTTCTTGAGGGTGGGTCGCCTTGATCATGTTCTTGCACTGTCTACTTGCTGCCACTGCTGTAGAAGGAGATAAAACCACGAGTTGTGGCCGTGAGGCTTGGTCCGCAGCCCTTACCTGCTGTTGTTGTTGTTGCGTTTATGCTAAGTCACTGGTTTTGTAATGTTGTTGATGGCGTGGTTGATGATGGACTTGTATTTGCGTTACTATTGTTTGATGTTTTTATTTATTGATTTTATTTATTTTGTAGTAATGTGAGAGGTTTTGGGTGAATTACGTAAGTGAGCATGTTCTTGTATGGAAATCTTTATTTTTAGTCTACAAGTTATATAACTAGTTTAAATATGTTAGAGTATAAGTTGAGTGGTTTTTGTTATGCCTTTGTGTTTGTTGAGTGCGTAATGCTTGCAGCAAGTTTGTTTGTAATGAGTTTTGTTAATGTGCTTTAAGTTCTATTATATATATTATGTCTTAGCTTGTTGCAGCTTAGGCTGGATTTATTTCTTTTCATATTGTTTTTTTTTAGCCTTCCTCTATTTTGTTTTTTGGTATGGTTGTATTACATTGGGAATATGATAATGGTGGAGTTTTGTAAATCAATATCTAAGTTGTCGACGTTACATTACTCGAGGGAGAATAATACTGTCTTTAGTGCCGTTTCGCCAAGAGTTATGTACCGGGGGTATTATAACTAGCGTTGTAATTAACCTTGTACCCAAACTCAGACAACGAGAGTGTAGTAGTTAGAGTATTTGATTATACTTGTTTTTGGTGTATGATTATGTTTTAATGAAGGTCTATTCTTTTTAGTTTGGTGAAATGATTTTTATTAGTATTATTATTACTATTACTTTAGGAAGAATAAATATTGTTGAATTGAGACTTTTGGATTGCGATCCTAGTTTCTGCTGATTTTGGGTGTAAGGCCTTAAGGGCATCCTTATTATTTATATTTGATGAATAAATTGTTGAATAAATTATTGTATTTATTTGTAGAACTTATTTTTTTTTTTTTGAGATTAAGATATCCGGTGGGATAGATGTGAAGAACATGCCAACCACCTAGGTTGCGATTTAGGGGTATTACCTGGGTTAATTGTTGTTGTCCGAGAGGTTGGGAAGTACTGAGCTGGGTACTATCCTGCATCGGGAGTTTGGCCATTCTTAGACACAGCAAAGAGGGAACGTAAGCCCATAGGTCATCCGGAGATTTCGATCCGACAAACCTTAGGAAGTGGGTTGCGATCCACCGGCGTTCGCTTCTTTCTCAAAAGCTATTATATTATTTTGTTTAATTATTTTTGGAGGCTTATGCTATGGATCTTGTATGCTTATCTTAAGTTCATTATTGTTGATTTACTTTATTTAAGCATGTCAACATGTTAGTTGTTGTTTGGCTGTTATTTGGTTCAGTTTGATATTTTATGTTGATTGAGACTTATTTATTAATGCTTGATAACTCCTATGTGGATCCTAATTAAGCTGGGAGAGCTATTAGTTACTCCCCACTGATTGTGGATAATTGTTGTATATTTTTGCAGGTTATGTTGATGGGAATGTTCTTTGGTTTTGGGCTCGGGTTGAGATGTGAGCATTAAAATGTTAGATGTTTTAGGCATAGACTTTCAGTTAGTTGAAGAGCTAGTTTTCTCTTTTGATTATTAATCTAGGTAATTAATTTTATTTATACTATTTACTTATGTTGGGTTATCACTTAGTTATTTAAACGCATTTCTTGTAGTAGTGACATTCCCAGAAGACGATGTTTCCGCCATCGTCCTATTAATACTATTATTAATACCATATCAGGTCAAAAGAGTAACCATCCTCCACCCATACCTTACCCACTTTCTATTTTTAGTTCATAAACTAAGCCAGCAAAACAATTGCTTATTCATGATCATCCAATAATGTTTCCACAATCAACACATTTATAACTATGGCCATAGTACGAACTTATATACGAAAATATAACACAGAGATCCACACACACATGGGCATAAGTAAATGATTTTACTGAACATAAAAGTTACCTTCCACCTTATCCGAATTCCAATGATACCATCTCCTTCATTAATGATCTTCAAACGATACTCAACTCCATAATCATTCTCCAACAATTTACCTCACAACAATAACAATAATTAATAAACTCCTCCAAATATAAGAAACTAATCAAATTAACCTCTTCCACATTTAAAACTATAACACTTCCACTCTATAATCATCCTCCAAAGATAACAACAATTTACAATCGTTCTCAAACTAACTAATTCAGAAAACATAACCATAAGCAATTCCCAATTTCTAAATCCTCAATTTTGTAAATTAATTTTATATATCTTAAAATCATAAAACTAACTTATTGAACTAAACTAATTGAACTTAGCTAACAAACTTAATTAAGCCAACAATAAACTGATTTGGCTACTGATAACATGAAACGAAGATAAAGGACAAGATAAAATTATAACTAGCAACAAAACTGATTTTGGTTCTCCATAAAAATCAAAGAGACCAAGAGGACTGAAATTAGAGAACTCAAGGAGAAAGGAGTGTCACGGATCATAAGACAAAACAACAACAACAACTCCACAACCACCACCACAACTACAAGAACACAACAACATAACAACGCAACAAAGAACAACAACAACATAAGAGGACCAAGTACCTTTGGTACTTCGCCAACCACCGACACACACGACCACCACTAGAGGTGGCGGCACCACCAAGCAGCATCAACGGCGCACCAAAACAACAACAACACTCAGCGGCGGCGAGTAGCAACAAGCAAACAAAGAAAGAACGAAACAACAACAAAGACCGCGGTGGCACGCGAGTAGCACCGCTCGCAAGCAACGAGGAGGAAGAGAAATCGCGAGCAGGGGAGGGGAAAAGAGACAGGCGACACCACGATTCAACACAACAAGAACACCGGCGCAACAGCGTCGCAAGCTGAGGGAATAAAATACTCCGGCGAGCTGAAAGGGGAAGCCGACGAGCTCTAGCAGTAAATCGGGGGAGCAGGGGAAGAGAGATGCGAGAGGAGAAAAAGTTTCACGAGGGTTGGGGTTTCACAGGGTTGGGGTTTTTCTTTTGGGTTTTGTTTCACAATATGACCGACAATTAAGAGGGGGGGTATTGGGGTTTATCTTCCAAAAATAACCGACAAATGGAGAATGAAATGGAACCGACTTTGGTTTTCTAATCGGCTAAATACCCCTCAACTAATTGCACACAAAACCCAAAATATAAAATAATAATAATAATAACTCATAAAATTAGATAAATATGTTATAAACACGACAATAATAAATATTCATACTCCAATTCAAATAAAATAAGAATATTCGAAACCTAAAAAACTAAAATTCTCCCAGGCTTTGATAATAATAATTATAATTAGCTTAACTAGATTAGCAATCACAAATCTCAATTAACACCTGAACAATAATAATCACTTATAAATTAGATAATACTCGCAGCGGAATCAACCTGAAATATGCGATCTTGGACCTGTGGGTTATGGGCCCACAAAACAATATCCTTTATATAAGACTTCAATTACATAGTCATTCAATACCAATTTCAAGGCAAAAGAATAAACTATGTCATAAGTAATTCTAAATAAACTCCTCTATATACAAACTTAAGTCTTGGACTTTAACCCATAATACACAATTCGAATCATAACTTTGCCCTCAACTCGATTCTGGCTTCCAACACAATCTTGCAATTAAGTTTGACTCTGCCACCCACCAAGTGACAGGCCACATAAATGACAAAACAATCAGCAAAGCTGAGTACAAACTCTTTGTAATAGAAAATACAGGTTTAGGTGTATTTTGAAAACTAATTGATAACACATAGTCATAATAGCAAGTAGTTATAATCACTTCAATTACTTAGAGATTTAATAAGATCAATCTTTTGATATGACCGCTAGTGTAGCAAACTATTGAAGGTCGTCACCCCACCTTTTATTGTTCTGCTTGCAAGACTTAACCCGTACATGTCCTACTTCCGCCAGGATTTCCCCCTCATGGTTGGGTAACAGTTAGGGAATACCAGCCCTAATCCGGGTGTATGCTCACGCCTCGCTTTCGTAATTCAATTCAAGACATTTAGTGTTTCATTACCATACAATTCCATATACTTAACAAATTCCATTTTAAAAACATAAACATGGCAATTTAGTGTTTAAGCCTAGGTTAGAATAAGTAAAATATATCAAGTGAACCATAGCATGCCAAATCCATGTCATATACTCAAAGCACACATACTAATATGCATATCAGAAGAGATTTCATTTCATAATCATGCTTCAAAATAGAAAGAAACAATCATCTAACTATAGGTAGGAAAATCTCTAGGTTACAATCCAAACTAAGTGTGGACCTTCACTTAGGTTGCTTAATGTAACTCAAACTCCTTATTCCAAGTGGTTTATCCTCCCTACAGCTTCCCACAGTTTGCTTGATGTTTCTATGGAGTTTTCTACAACTTGCCAAGGCTTAAAAACTCTACCAAAAGCTTGGAATGCTAGGGAATTATGTCTAGAAGAGTTCTATGTAAAGAGAAGTAGGTGTTGAAGAAACAGATTTAGGAGAAAGAGTTGAAAAACCAAAACACCCCTTTTATAGTCAGTTCTGGCGGTACCCATGGGGGAGGGAAACCTCTTCTAGGTGAGGTCGGTTTCTTGGAGTTTCTGGGTGATTCTTGTTGGAGATGTTAGCTTGAGGTGTTGGCTTTCATGCATGAAAAGAGCTTTGGGAGATCGACACTTAAGTAGCTGCTAAGAAGCATTCTTTGAGGATAGGTACAAACTAATATTTTAGCTGGCCAGATTTTACTATGTAAGGAATCTACTATATTAAGCCACGTATATTTTAAGAATAAATGACAATTTAAACCTTAACACATCCCAAACATAACATATATCAAGTTTGATTAAGTTATGAGCTCGGATTCAACCCAAATAGGCTCTTTAAATGGAAGTTCATTGTTACCCGATAAAACGGTCTCTATGCGATTTTCATAATTTTAACGAATAAGGCTCTCAAGGGCTTTGTAACTTATCTATTGGTTCCCAAGGCTTTCTATAACCACTAAGAATGATAGTGCTTATCTACTTTGACCTTTCTTAACCACTAAGAATGATAGTGCTTATCCACTTTTAGCTTTCTTAACCATTAAGAATGGTGGTTCGTATCAACTTTTGTCCTAGTATGATGTTGGAGAGATTTCTAACTACTTAAAGGACCAAAGCCTGATGAAGACTTAATATAGCTAACAAAATAATTGAATCTGCTTAAAAATTCAGGCTGTTACACTCTACCACCCTTAAAATAAGTTTCGTCCTCAAAAGTTCGAAACATAAACTCATAGATCAACGACCTTAATTATCCATATATCAAGCACTACAGCCTCCGATAGTCCTTACTAAATTTCCATGAAAAACATCTCAATATTCCCTACAAATAGATTTCAAATATCCTCAAATTTTAATCTCGAACTCCATACTCTTATTCCCGAAGTGTTACACAAATCTTAACCCTTATTCTTAATCTATAGCTCAAAACTTGAACTCTAATTACCCAAGTAACAGACACACATTCCAAACGATCTTTTACCCCCGCTATGTGGCTAACTCAGCACACGGTCGTAGGGTTGCTCTGATACTATTTGTAACAGCCCTCTTCCCGAGCTGCTAGCTTAACTCGATTAGCAATCACAAATCTCAATTAACACCAAAACAATAATATTCACTAATAAATTAGATAATACTCGAAGCGGAATCAACCTGAAATATACGATCCTGGACCTGTGGGTTATGGGCCAACAAAATAATATCCTTTATATAAGACTTCAATTACATAGTCATTCAATCCCAATTTTAAGGCAAAAGAATAAACTATGTCATAAGTAATTCTAAATTAACTCCTCTATATACAAACTTAAGTCTCGGACTTTTATCCCATAATACACAATTCGAATCATAACTTTGCCCTCAACTCGATTCTGGCTTCCAACACAATCTTGCAATTAAGTTTGACTCCGCCACCCACCAAGTGACAAGCCACATAAATGACAAAACAATCAGCAAAGCTGAGTACAAACTCTGTGTAATAGAAAATACTGGTTTAGGTGTATTTTGAAAACTAATTGATAACACATAGTCATAATAGCAAGTAGTTATAATCACTTTAATTACTTAGAGATTTAATAAGATCAATCTTTTGATATCACCGCTAGTGTAGCAAACTATTGAGGGTCGTCACCCCACCTTTTATTGTTCTGCTTGCAAGACTTAACCCGGACATGTCCTACTTCCGCCAGGATTTCCCCCTCAAGGTTGGGTAATAGTTAGGGAATACCAGCCCTAACCCGGGTGTATGCTCACGCCTCGCTTCTGTAATTCAATTCAAGACATTAAGTGTTTCATTACCATATAATTCCATATACTTAACAAATTCCATTTTAGAAGCATAAACATGGCAATTTAGTGTTTAAGCCTAGCTTAGGATAAGTAAAATATCTCAAGTGAACCATAGCATGCCAAATTCATGTCATATACTCAAAGCACACATACTAATATGTATATCAGAAGAGATTTCATTTCATAATCATGCTTCAAAATAGAAAAAAACAATCATCTAACTATAGGTAGGAAAATCTCTAGGTTACAATCCAAACTAAGTGTGTACCTTCACTTAGACTGCTTAATGTAACTCAAACTCCTTATTCCAAGTGGTTTATCCTTCCTATAGCTTCCCACAGTTTACTTGATGTTTCTATGGAGTTTTCTACAACTTTCCAAGGCTTGAAAAGTCTACCAAAAGCTTAAAATGCTAGGGAATTATGTCTAGAAGAGTTCTATGTAAAGAGAAGTAGGTGTTGAAGGATAAGATTTAGGAGAAATGGTCGAAAAACCAAAACACCCCTTTTATAGTCAGTTCTGGCGGTACCCATGGGGGGAGGGAAACCTTTTCTGGGTGAGGTCGGTTTCTTGGATTTTCTGGGTGATTCTTGTTGGAGATGTTAGCTTGAGGTGTTGGCTTTCATGCATGAAAAGAGCTTTGGGAGATCGACACTTAAGTAGTTGCTAAGAAGCATTCTTTGAGGATTAGTACGAACTGATATTTTCGATGGCCAGATTTTACTCTGTAAGGAATCTAAGATATTAAGCCACGTATATTTTGGGAACAAATGACCATTTTAACCTTAACACATCCCAAAAATAATATATATCAAGTTTGATTAGGTTCTGAGCTCGGATTCAACCCAAAAAGGCTCTTTACTTATAAGAATCATAAGGTTGCTCTCTCCATACTCTTAGATATATCTGAATTAAGTTTAGTGTGTTGTTATAATATTTAATTAAATTGAATAGAGATTTAGCTATATTATTATCATTCTTAGTTACTAATATTCAATTCTTAAGTAGCTGCTAAAATAAGCTATTACAACTTCCCAAGGCTTGAAAACTAAACCAAAATCTTGAAACACCGTGAAATTATGTCTAGAAGAGTTATCATGATAACCCACAAGTCCCAAGATCGAAACCTGGCTCTGATACCATTTGTAACAGCCCACTTCCCGAGCTGCTAGCTTAACTCGCTTAGCAATCACAAGTCTCAATTTGCACCAAAATAATAATAATCACTTATGAATTAGATAACACTCGCAACAGAATCAACCTGAAATATACGATCCTGGACCCGTGGGTTATAGGCTCACAAAACAATATCCTTTATATAAGACTTCAATTACGTAGTCATTCAATCTTAAGTTCAAGGCAAAATTATAAACTATGTCATAAGTAATTCTAAATAAACTCCTCTATATACAAACTTAAATCTCAGACTTTAACCCACAATACACAATTCGAATCATAACTTTGCTCTCAACTCGATTCTGGCTTCCAACACAATCCTGAAATTAAGTTTGACTCTGCCACTCACCAAGTGACAGGCCACATAAATGACAAAACAATCAGCAAAAGCTGAGTACACACTTCATAATAGAAAATTCAAGTTTAGGTGTATTTTGAAAACTAATTGATAACACATAGTCATAATAGCAAGGAGTCATAATCACTTCAATTACTTAGAGATTTCATAACATTAATCTTTTGATATAACCGCGAGTGTAGCAAACTGTTGAGGGTCGTCACCCCACCTTTTACTGTTCTGCTTGCAAGACTTAACCCGGACATGTCCTACTTCCGCCAGGATTTTCCCCTCCTAGTTGGGTAACAGTTAGGTAATACCCGCACTAACCCAGGTGTATGCTCACGCCTCGCTTTCGTGATTAAAATCCAAGACATTTAGTGTTTCATTACCATACAATTCCATATACTTAACAAATTCCTTTTTAGAATCATTAACATTGTAACTCAGTGTTTAAGCCTAGGTTAGAATAAGTAAGACATCTCAAATGAACCATAGCTTGCTAAATTCATGTTATATACTAAAAACACACACAATAATATACACATCAAAGTAATTTCATTCCATAATCATACTTCAATAATAGAGAGAAACAATCACCTAACTGTAGATAGGAAAACCTTTAGGTTCCAATCCAAACTAAGTGTGTACCTTCACTTAGGCTGCTTAGTGCACTTAAAACTCCTTATTCCAAGTGGTTTACCCTTCCAACAGCTTCCCCAGATTATGTAACGTTCTAGAGATTAGTTTACACAAGTTTTAGAACATAAATAACTAAGCTAAATACAAGAGAGATGCAAAGGTGTACTTACAGCAATATGGAGTTTTCTACAACTTCCCAAGGCTTGAAAACTAAACCAAAATCATGAAACACTGTGAAAAACCAAACACCCCTTTTATAGTCAGTTCTGGCGGTACCCATGGGGGAGGGAAACCGCTTGTGGGTGAGGTCGGTTTCTTAGAGTTTCTGGGTGATTCTTATTGGAGGTGTTAGCTTGAGGTGTTGGCTTTCAGTCATGCAAAGATCATCAAGAGATCGGCACTTAAGCAGCTGCTAAGAAGCATTCTTTGAAGATAGGTCTGAACTAATATTTCGGCGCACCAGATTTTACTATGTAAGGAATTTACCATATTAAGCCACGTATATTTTGGGAACAAATGACCATTTTATCCTTAATACATCCCAAACATATCATATATCAAGTTTTATTAGGTTCTGAGCCCGGATTCAACCCAAAAACGTAACGCTCTTTAACTGGAAGTTTTTTGTTACCCGATAAAACGGTTCCTATGCGATTTTCATAATCTTAACGAATAAGGCTCTCAAGGGCTTTGTAACTTATCTATTGGTTCCCAAGGCTTTCTTAACCACTAAGAATGATAGTGCTTATCCACTTTGACCTTTCTTAACCACTAAGAATGATAGTGCTTATCCACTTTGACCTTTCTTAACCACTAAGAATGATAGTGCTTATCCACTTTTAGCTTTCTTAACCATTAAGAATGATGGTTCTTATCCACTTTTGTCCTAGTATGATGTTGGAGAGAATTCTAACTACTTAAAGGACCAAAACCTGATGAAAACTTAATATAGCTAACAAAATAATTGAACTTGCTTAAAAATTTAGGCTGTTACACTGGCGAACAACAACCCGCTATTAAATAACTAAGCTAGCTAATATGTACTTATTAGATTATAAGAGTACATATTATCTATTCTCAAATTATTATATACAACGAAATATAAATAACTATTCTCAAATTAACTATCTAAAATACAAACTCATCCTTAATCCACTATAACATCTTGATCTTGCTCCATTTCAATTCCGAGCACTTAAAACCAAACTTGCAAATTTAGGGAACAAATACAAAACAAAAAAAATTCCAAAATGAGTGGAAAACTCGTAACCTTTACTTCAGCCCGTTAAAGATAGCTTTTATTTATCAAACCATTTTCATCTCGTTACAACGCTGGCATAGCATATTCTCTTAAACAAATCAGTGACAAGTATGAGATTTGGACAAACGCCGCCTCCAAGGTTCGTTGTGGATCCCAGCAATACTACCCCCAAGGTTTGTTATGGAGCGTAGCCGACCATATCAGGTCAAAAGAGTAACCATACTCCACCCATACATGGCCCACTTTCTATTTTCAGTTCATAAACTAAGCCAACAAAACAAATGCGTATTCATATTATCCAATAACGTTTCCACAATCAACACATTCATAACTATGGCCATTGTACGAACTTATATATGAAAATATAACACAGAGATCCACACACACATGGGCATAAGTAAATGATTTTACTGAACATAAAAGTTACCTTCCACCTTATCCAAATTCCAACGATACCATCTCCTTCATTAATGATCTCCAAACGAAACTCAACTCCATAATCATTCTCCAATAATTTACCTCACAACAATAACAATAATTAATAAACTCCTCCGAATATAAGAAACTAATCTAATTAACCTCTTCTACATTTAAAACTATAACACTTCCACTCTATAATCATCCTCCAAAGATAACAACAATTTACAATCGTTCTCAAACTAACTAATTCAGAAAACATAACCATAACCAATTCCCAATTTCTAATTCCTCAATTTTGTAAACTGATTTTATATATCTTAAAATCATAAAACTAACTTATTGAACTAAACTAATTGAACTTAGCTAACAAACTTAATTCAGCCAACAAGAAATTGATTTAGCTATTGATAACATGAAACGAAGATAAAGGACAAGATAAAATTATAACTAGCAACAAAAGTGATTTTGGTTCTCCATAAAAATCAAAGAGACCAAGAGGACTGAAATTAAAGAACTCAAGGAGAAAGGAGTATCACGGATTAGAAGACAGAACAACAGCAACAACTCCACAACCACCACCACAACTACAAGAACACAACAACATAACAACGCAGCAGCAACAACAACAAGAACAACAACATAAGAGGACAAAAATAAGAATTTGGGTTAAACTCGTAACCTAATAAACGCTCTCAAAGTGGATAAGGACTATCATTCTTAGTGGTTAAGAAAGCCTTGGGAACCAATACATAAGTTACAAAGCCCTTGAGAGCCTTATTCGTTAAGATTACAAAAATCGCATAGAGACCGTTTTATCGGGTAACAATGAACTTCCAGTTAAAGAGCCTTTTTGGGTTGAATTCGAGCTCAGAACCTAATCAAACTTGATATATGTTATATTTGGGATGTCTTAAGGTTAAAATGGTCATTTGTTCCAAAAATATACGTGGCTTAATATGGTAAATTCCATACATAGTAAAATCTGGCCAGCTAAAATATCAGTTCAGACCTATCCTCAAAGAATGCTTCTAAGCAGCTGCTTAAGTGTCGATCTCTTGATGATATTTGCATTATTGAAAGCCAACACCTCAAGCTAACACCTCAAATAAGAATTACCCAAAAACTCCAAGAAACCGACCTCACCCACAAGCGGTTTCCCTCCCCCATGGGTATCGCCAGAACTGACTATAAAAGGAGTGTTTTGGTTTTTCGACCCTTTCTCCTAAATTTTCTTCTTCAACACCTACTTCTCTTTACATAGAAATCTTCTAGACATAATTCCCTAGCATTTCAAGCTTTTGGTATAGTTTTCAAGCCTTGGGAAGTTGTAGAATACTCCATAGGAACCTAAAATTGATTGCTGTAAGTACAACATTGCATCTCTCTTGTACTTAGCTTAGTTATTTATGTTCTAAAACTTGTGTAAACTAATTCCTAGCACTTTACATATTCAGGGGAAGCTGTAGAAAGGGTAAACCACTTGGAATAAGGAGTTTGAGTTACATTAAGCAGCCTAAGTGAAGGTACACACTTAGTTTGGATTGTAACCTAGAGATTTTCCAACCTGTAGTTAGATGATTGTTTCTTTTTATTTTAAAGCATGATTATGAAATGAAATCTCTTCTGATATGCATATTAGTATGTGTGCTTTGAGTATATGACATGGATTTGGCATGCTATGGTTCACTTGAGATGTTTTACTTATTCTAAGCTAGGCTTAAACACTGAGTTACCATATGGATGATTCTAAAATGGAATTTGTTAAGTATGTGGAATCGTATAGTAATGAAACAATTAATATGTTGAATTGAATAATGGAAGCGAGGCGTGAGCATACACCCGGGTTAGGGGGGTATTCCCTAACTGTTACCCAACCAGGAGGGGGAAATTCTGGCGGAAGTATGACATGTCCGGGTTAAGTCTTGCAAGTAGAACAATAAAAGGTGGTGTGACGACCCTCAATAGTTTGCTACACTTGCGGTCATATCAAAAGATTGTTCTTATGAAATCTCTAAGTAATTGAAGTAATTATAACTACTTGCTATTATGACAATGTGTTATCAATCGGTTTTCAAAATGCACCTAAACTTCTATCTTCTATTACACAGAGTGTGTACTCTGCTTTGCTGACAGTGTTGTCATTTCTGTGGCCTGTCACTTGGTGGGTGGCAGAGTCAAACTTAGTTGCAGGATTGTGTTGGAAACCAGAATCGAGTTGAGAGCAAAGTTATGATTCGAATTGTGTATTGTAGGTTAAAGTCCGAGATTTAAGTTTGTATATAGAGGAGCTTATTTATAATTACTTATGATATAGATTATTCTATTGCGTTGGAATTTGAGATTGAATGACTACGTAATTGAAGTCTTATATAAAGGATATTGTTTTGCGGGCCTATAACCCACAGGTCCAGGATCGTATATTTCAGGTTGTTTCCGCTGCGAGTATTGTCTAATTTATAAGTGATTATTATTTTTTTGTTGTTAATTGAGATTTGTGATTGCTAAGCGAGTTAAACTAGCAGCTCGAGAAGGACGGGCTGTTACAAATGGTATCAGAGCAACCCTACGACCGTGTGCTGAGTTAGCCACATAGCGGGGGTAAAAGATCGTTGGGAATGTGTGTCTGTTACTTGCGTAATTAGAGTTCAAGTTTTGAGCTATAGAATTAGAATAAGCGTTAAGATTTGTGTAACACTTCGGGAATAAGAGTATGGAGTTCGAGGTTGTAATTTAAGGATATTTGAAATCTATTTGTAGGGAATATTGAGGATTTTTTCATGGAAATTTAGTAAGGACTATTGGAGGCTATAGTGCTTGAAAACTAGATACTTAAGGTTGATTTATGAGTTTATGTTTTGAAGTTTCGCAGACGAAACTTATTTTAAGGGTGGTAGAGTGTAACAGCCTGAATTTTTAAGGAGGTTCAATTATTTTGTTAGCAATAAAGACCGTTTTATCGGGTAACAATTAACTTCCAGTTAAAGAGCCTTTTTGGGTTGAATCCGAGCTCAGAACCTAATCAAACATGATATATGTTACGTTTGGGATGTCTTAAGGTAAAAATGGTCATTTGTTCCCAAAAAATACATGGCTTAATATGGTAAATTCCTTTTATAGTAAAATTTGGCCAGCTAAAATATCAGTTCAGACCTATCCTCAAAGTATGCTTCTTACACTAGTGGAAAAATAAGGAAGGGTTGCGGTCAAAACAGCCCTAAGGGCTGCGTTTTTGCCAGCAGCCCTTTCCATAGCAGCCCTTCATTAGAAAAGAAGGGCTGCGGTTTTTAACCGCATCCCTTCACAACGAAGGGCTGCGGTTCAGGCCAAAAACGCAGCCCTTCTAAGCTTGAAGGGCTGCATTTTCGGCTTAAACCGCAGCCCTTCTTTAAATGAAGGGCTGCATTTTAAGCCTAAACCGCAGCCCTTTTTAAGTGAAGGACTGCGGTTTAGGCTTAAAACCGCTGCCCTTCAAATTTATATATTTTTTTAAAAATAAATTAAATCTACCCTGCCCACCCCAAGACACCCCCACCCCTGCCCGCCCCCGCACCCCCACCCCCGCTAGCCCCTCGCACCCCCTGCCAGCCCCAGCCGCACACCTGCCCGCCCCGCACTCCCACCCGCCTCGCCCCCACCCCAGCCCCCACCCCCGCCCACCCGCCCACCCCCCGCACTCCCACCCGCCCCTGCCCCGCCTCCCTGCACTCCCACCCACCCCCTCCCCCACCCCTAGCCCACGCCCCGCCCCCCCCCGCCCCCGCCCCCACCCCCGCCCCACCCCCGCCCCACCCCCCGCCCACCCGCCCACCCCCGCACTCCCACCCGCCCCGCCCCGCCCCTTGCACTCCTACTAGCCCGCCCCCCACCCCTAGCCTACCCCCCCGCCCGCCCCCACCCCCACCCCACACCACCCCACACTTGCCCCCCCCACTCCCTCCCACCCCCACCCCACCCCCCCGCCCACCCCCCAACCCATCCGCCCCCACCCCCGCACTCCCCCCCCCCCAGCCCACCCTCCCCACCCCCGCAATCCCCCCAAGTCCCGCCCCACCCCAATCCACCCCCTGCACTCCCCGCCCCCGCCCCCCACCCCACCCCACCCCCTTCACTCTTCTACACCCCCACCCCAGCCTCCCTCTCGCGGCCCCTCCACCCACACCTTGCCACCACCCCAAGACCCAACCAATCCATAGCCCGGCCCGGCCCGGCGGCCACAATGGCAGCCCTCCCACCCCCCCCCCTACCCAAAACCTCCCTCCGACACAAAAAAAAAAGGATAAAATTGCAATAATATATGACAAGTTTTTTAACGTAATAATTACACGGTAAATATATATATTTAATAATGTAAAAGTGTACATATAGAATTGATACAAACTAGTAGATGTAGCTAATTATATCGCGAATTCCACCAAAATGTATCATAAGCAGTCATCACAAATGTGGGACGCCAACGTATCCCGAACTTCATGTAATTCGTCTGTGGTGAAGGTCCTCAAACGTGGTGTGTTATTCATATGAACCTTGCAAAACAACCAAGGAATAAACACAAAATATAAGAATTCAATCATTTACCGTTGTTAGTAGTTCTAAAAATGACATATTGTAATACCCCTCATGATTGCTTTAAAGGGATTTAGCAGGCTACTCATTCCAACAAGATGCATCTTTCTTTTAGGGAGCTCAGTTCCTTAGTTACTCCACAGTTAAGCGTGCTTGGCCGGGAGTAGTCTGGGATGGGTGACCTCCCCGGGAAGTTTCTCGGGGTGCGCATGAGTGAGGACAAAATGCGCCGGAAGAACTTGTGTTGGTTATTGACGACAGTTGTTGGCCCTGGATGCGCATTGGTGACGATAGACTCGACCCCAGAAGAGTCGGGGTGTTACAAATGGTACCAGAGCAACCCTGCGACCGCGTGTTGGGGCGACCCTGAGGCCGTTAGGCCGAATATCAGGAGTCCTCAGGCGCCTAGTGGGGGAGGATTCTGGGGCTGCATTGTCATAAGGAGCGACCCAGAGGTCGTCAGGCCGAATATCTGGAGTCTCTAGGCGATCAGTTTCCAGGCTGGGGCGACCCACATGCCGTATGCCGAATATGTGGAGTCCTCAGGCGCAACGGGGGCGTTGCTGTTCTCAAGTGGGGGTGTATGTAATACCCCTCATGATTGCTTTAATGGGATTTAGCAGGCTACTCATTCCAACAAGATGCATCTTTCTTTTAGGGAGCTCATTTCCTTAGTTACTCCACAGTTAAGCGTGCTTGGCTGGGAGTAGTCTAGGGATGGGTGACCTCCTGGGAAATTTCTCGGGGTGCGCATGAGTGAGGACAAAATGCGCCGGAAGAACTTGTGTTGGTTATTGAGGACAGTTGTTGGCCCTGGATGCGCATTGGTGACGATAGACTCGACTCCGGAAGAGTCGGGGTGTTACACATATACCTTCCCGAAATTCAATCAAAAACAAATGCAAGCCTAAAACTCTACACACTAGTTATATTATACCTTATATTATCATATTGAAAAAGAAAATGGAGTTAAATGACTCGAGAAACAAGAATTGAACGCGAAAAGGCAAAAATCGGCCTAAAATCACATTTATGTTCCCGATATACAACCTACAACAAATGCAAGCCTAAGAATCTACATAATAGTTACATTATACCTCATATTATCATGTTCAAAATGAAATTGGGGTTAAATGACGCGATAAGTACGAATTGGACGCGAAAAGGCAAAAATAGGCCTAAAATGCCCTTTTCGTTCCCAAAATTCAACCTACAACAATTGCAAACCTAAAAATCTACACAATAGTTACATTATGCCTCATATTATCATGTTCAAAATGAATTTGGGGTTAAATGACTCGATAAATACGATTTGGAAGCGTAAAAGGCAAAAATAGGCCTAAAAAATGACATTTTCGTTCCCAAATATATGCATGTGCTACTTTGGTTTCTAAACCAATTATAATACCTATTACCAATCGATCTATTCTAAACTAACATATACTAATAAGTTACATACCTTTTGAAGATCATCGACGTTAGTGCAATGGTTGACGATATCGAACATGTACCTCAGCAAGTAATAGCCACATGCAAGTCCATCATCTTGTTGCGGACACTAAATGTTCACCAAAGGATGCATCCAATGTTAGATGTGTAGTATGTGGCTAAAAGTGTTTCTATATAAGGACAAATAAATTAGTCATGTTACCTCGACTGATAATGAAACAATCATAACCATCTCCTCGAGCTAATAGTTCACATGGTGTCTCTTCCTTTAAAAAAAAAACTCCATTAATAGTTAGTCTATGAAACAACATATAGTAAGAATTTCATGCATTTAAGAACAATAGTTGTTTAACAAAGCAAAGGGATTAAGTGATTACCTTCAACTTGGGTACTACAGGTGGATCAGGTAAAGGTATCATCTGATCAATAGATGTTCGTGGATCACTGATCGGTTGGCTAGGTGTAATATCACTACCCTTCTTGAATGCAGCAAAAGTAGGTAAACCCATTTGCTCTAAAATGGCGTTGAAGTTATGTGTCATCTCTTCCCTTAGCTCCTCCCGAATTGTAGCTTTCATAGCCTCCACATCTACTGATCATGCCGAATTCACACTACTTACACTTGATTTTGTCGCTGTAGTGTATTGATCACCATATACCTTTCTCAAACTGAGGCGGACACCTCCTACGCCCCTCACGCGTCCACTGTGGTCCATTCCTAAAGTTTCGTGCAATGCATCAATGTGTCCTTTAGGAGTGAACTCACCAGTTGCCTCTTTTTCCTTCAAGCCAATCTACATAAGTATAAGAGAGAAATGCTCGTGAGCGCAAAAGTTATATTATATATACCTTATATAACCATATAATCTGTACTTACAATGGCGTTGGCTATCTGTTGTGTTCCGGGATCAGGCAAGACTCTTTTTCCCTTTGCATCAACCCCATGCATCGAACACCACCAATCGAGGACTCTATCTAGTTGCCGAGGCTGTGCAACTGTCGTGGTTGAGCTAGTCCCCGTTGCCGTTGTCGACCCTATTGTGGGGTAATGGCTGAACATCCACTTCTCTCTCGCCTCATTGTACGAATGAGCACCCAAATGATGATAATACTTCCTAGCTTTTGCACTCGCGCTACTTTTCTCACGACTTGCCTAAAACACACAATTATAAACAAAGGTTAGGTACGGTGTTATACAATAATACTGGATCTAAGTGTATTAAATCTTAATAAAATATTCTTACAATAGCTTTTGGGGTTGTTTTTTTGGCAACAAATGATTCCCACTCTTCAGGTTTGATAGTGTACTTGCGTTTCATGCACAACCAAGGAGGCAAGTTATAAACCACTAAAACTACTGGCCATGTACTATGCTGCGAACTGAGATTGCCAAAAGGGTTCATGCCATCCGTACATAATCCAAGCCTCAGATTCCTATCCTCATTACCCAATGCCTTATGCACCCTGTTGATACTTTTCCACTCAGGCGAATCAGCCGGATACTTGAACAGACCGTCTTTCTTCCTACGATCTGCATGCCACCTCAAATTCTTCGCATCTCCTTTAATTGAGAACATGCGCTTAAATCTAGGTATTATGGGTAGATACCACAACACCTTAGCTGGTGGTCCTTCACTACCTCCATCTCCTTCACGCTTGTACCTCGACAATCCACAACGTGGACACTCATGTAAATGCTCATACTCATTACGATAAAGCACACAATCGTTAGGACAAGCATGTATCCGCTCGTACTCTAAACCGAAAGGACACATCAGTTTCTTCGCATAATAGTACGACTTTGGCAGTTCATTTCCATCAGGGAGCATATCAGCTAAAACTTCCAACAACCATGTGAAACTAGAGTCCGTCCAACCAGCTTTCGACTTAATGTTGAACAGTGTTATCACCGCGGAAAGTTTGGGGTACTTTATACATCCTGGATACAACGACTTTTCAGCAGCCTCAGACATAGACTCAAAAATACGAGGTCGTTTACACGACTGATCTTCAACCTCATGTATCATCTTGTCTACCCGATCCCTATCATCATCTGCAAACTCATCATCCCAATTCTCATCCCCGAACTCATCATCCCAATTCTCTAAATCCTTCTTTTCTTCACATACATCGTTCATTACTCTAGAGCTTCCTATATACTTCCCCTGCTCACCATGCCAAACCCATACGTGGTATTGAGGCCTAAACCCACGGCGAAAGACATGCTTCCTAACCACATGTATACTACTAACCTTGCTCACATTTCTACAATCGAAACAAGGACAATAGAAGTCGACTGCTCCAGAGGATGTTTGATATTGGAATGCAGTTGTACAGAATTCCGAGACCCCTTTCACAAACTCAATCGATTCACGACTACCATACATCCAAGTAATATCCATCTCATTAAAGAAGACCTCTAATAATTAAACACAACCATTCATTATAATGCATCAATCATTATTTAAGTACATACACTCACATATTCAAATCACACACGTATAGAGCAATCTAAGATAGTGACATGTTCAATTGTATGCATGCAGCCGAAGGTCCTTATCACTCCAACCTAACCCATCCTTGGACGTCTAATCTCACTAGTGAATATATGCTAACTTTTCAATTCTAAGGAAAATCAGGCGGCATTTCCCTCTGATTCTCCAAGTACACAATATAGATAATTGCTTATCTACATATGTACCCAGAGAGAACAATGTAGAGAAACGATAAGCCAAGAATTTCCTCGAATTGAAAAGAAGACACACATTCACCACCTAAGTGAGATCAAACGTCCAAGAACAATCCCAAACCCAGTGACTATTCAAGACTTACTCCTAATGAGTAAGTCTTGAACGGTATCTAGGCATATGATGACGATTCAAACAACTTATAGATTTCATAGCTAAATTACATTGCGTTTTCATACAATCTCATATCAAGAAATGTACATACACTACACAAACCCTCCGAAATTCCCATCAGCTGGTACGAATTGGACACGAAAGGCGAAAATAGGCCTAAAATGACCCGAGAATCGAGTCACATGGCAATGGAATGCCTATCACCGGTATAGCGACGGAGTTGAAACCGTAATAAATGCGGAGAGCACCGGGATGGGCTTTCGATTGCCATGTGACCCGACTCTCCACATTTACAACCTCACCACCACCGCTACTACGCCCCCCACCGCACTCCCTCATTGCCATGTAGGCGTAAAATGACCTTTAATTTAATTTTCGTTTTCGAAATTCAACCAACAACGAGATGGAAGCCTAAAAATCTACACAATAGTTACATTATACCTAAGCCCTCCCCCCACCCCCCGCGCCCTCCCCAACCCCCCGTCCCGGCCTCCCCAACCCTCCCCCACCCCCCGTCCAGCCTCCCCCAACCCTCCCCCCACCCCCTATCGCCCCCCCCCCACCTCCCAGCCCTCCCCCACCACCTCGCCCAAGACCCCCACCCCCCACCCACCCTCCCCCAACCCTCCCCAACCCTCCCCCACCCCCTACAATCACATATTCAACTAATACAAGCACATTTTAAAACAAAAAATAGAAGTTGATTTCAAAATCCAATGAAATTAAACAAAAATTAGAGAAATGTAAAAGAGGAGAGAGAGTGAGAGGGGATTTACCGAAAGAGAGTGAGAGAAGGGATGATCCACAAACAATGCAGTAGTGGAGGAGAGAAGAGAAGCAGGAGCGTAAGGTGGTGCGCAAGGTGGTGCAGCTGTGCGTGGTGGTGGCGTCAATGCAGTTGGTGCGTCGTCGTGGCGTTGCGCGCTGGTGGTGCGTGAAATGAGTGGTGGTGGCGCACTAGTGGTGGAGATTGGGTTTCGCACTGGTGGTGAGAAATGTATAAAAGAGGGGAAGTTCGCTCGTGAATTTGGCAAAGGCAGGGAAATTGAAATGGGGGCACTGTGTATGCGCGAAAAATGCATATCAAAAAAAAAATGGAAGTGAAGGACTGCGTTTTTTTAAAAACCGCAGCCCTTCATTTATGAAGGGCTGCGGTTTTTGGGATAATCGCAGCCCTTCACTAATAGGGCTGCGGTTAGCCTCAAAACCGCAGCCCATCCTTTTTTTTTCCCCTAGTGTTAGCAGCTGCTTAAGTGTCGATCTTTTGATGATCTTTGCATGATTGAAAGCCAACACCTCAAGCTAACACCTCCAACAAGAATCACCCAGAAACTCCAAGAAATCGACCTCACCCACAAGCGGTTTCCCTGCCCCATGGGTACCGCCAGAACTGACTAAAAAAGGGGTGTTTTAGTTTTTCGACCCTTTCTCCTAAATTTTCTTCTTCAACACCTACTTCTCTTTACATAGAACTCTTCTAGTCATAATTCCCTAGCATTTCAAGCTTTTGGTAGTTTTCAAGACTTGGGAAGTTGTAGAAAACTCCATAGGAACCTAAAATAGATTGTTGTAAGTACAACTTTGCATCTCTCTTGTACTTAGCCTAGTTATTTATGTTCTGAAACTTGTGTAAACTAATTCCTAGAACTTTACATATTCAAGGGAAGCTGTAGAAAGGGTAAACCACTTGGAATAAGGAGTTTGTGTTACATTAAGTAGCCTAAGTGAAGGTACACACTTAGTTTGGATTGTAACCTAGAGATTTTCCTACCTATAGTTAGATGATTGTTTCTTTCTATTTTTAAGTATGATTATGAAATGAAATCTCTTCTGATATGCATATTAGTATGTGTGCTTTGAGTATATGACATGGATTAGGCATGCTATGGTTCACTTGAGATGTTTTACTTAATCTAAGCTAGGCTTAAACACTGAGTTACCATGTTAATGATTCTAAAATGGAATTTGTTAAGTATATGGAATCGTATTGTAATGAAACAATAAATATATAGAATTGAATTATGGAAGCGAGGCGTCAGCATACACCCGGGGTAGGGCGGGTATTACCTAACTGTTACCCAACCAGGAGGGGGAAATCCTGGCGGAAGTAGGACATGTCCGGGTTAAGTTTTGCAAGCAGAACCATAAAAGGTGGGGTGACGACCCTCAATACTTTGCTACACTCGCGGTCATATCAAAAGATTGATCTTATGAAATTTCTAAGTAATTGAAGTGATTATAACTACTTGCTATTAAGACTATGTGTTATCAATCGGCTTTCAAAATACACCTAAACTTCTATTTTCTATTACATAGAGTGTGTATTCAGCTTTGCTGATAGTGTTGTCATTTCTGTGGCCTGTCACTTGGTGGGTGGCAAAGTCAAACTTAATTGCAGGATTGTGTTGGAAACCAGAATCGAGTTGAGAGCAAAGTTATGATTCGAATTGTGTATTGTAGGTTAAAGTCCGAGATTTAAGTTTGTGTATAGAGGAGCTTATTTAGAATTACTTATAATATAGATTATTCTTTTGCCTTGGAATTTGAGATTAAATGACTACGTAATTGAAGACTTATATAAAGGATATTATTTTGTGGGCCTATAGCCCACAGGTCCAGGATCATATATTTCAGGTTGTTTCCGCTGCGAGTATTGTTTAATTTATAAGTGATTATTATTTTTTTGGTGTTAATTGAGATTTGTGATTGCTAAGAGAGTTAAGCTAGCAGCTCGAGAAGGACGGGGTGTTACAAATGGTATCAGAGCAACCCTACGACCGTGTGCTGAGTTAGCCACATAGCAGGGGTAAAAGATCGTTGGGAATGTGTGTCTGTTACTTGCGTAATTAGAGTTCAAGTTTTGAGCTATAGAATAAGAATAAGCGTTAAGATTTGTGTAACACTTCGGGAATAAGAGTATGGAGTTCGAGGTTGTAATTTAAGGATATTTGAAATCTATTTGTAGGGAATATTGAGGAATTTTTCATGGAAATTTAGTAAGAACTATTGGAGGCAGTAATGCTTGATATCTAGATACTTAAGGTTGATCTAGGAGTTTATGTTTTAAAGTGTCGAGGACGAAACTTATTTTAAGGGTGGTAGAGTGTAACAGCCTGAATTTTTAAGCAGGTTCAATTATTTTGTTACCTATATTAAGTCTTCATCAGGCTTTGGGGTCCTTTAAGTAGTTAGAATTCTCTCCAACATCATACTAGGACAAAAGTGGATAAGAACCATCATTCTTAATGGTTAAGAAAGCTAAAAGTGGATAAGCACTATCATTCTTAGTGGTTAAGAAAGGTCAAAGTGGATAAGGACAATCATTCTTTGTGGTTAAGAAAGCCTTGGGAACCAATAGATAAGTTATAAAGCCCTTGAGAGCCTTATTCGTTAAGATTATGAAAATCGCATAGAGACCGTTTTATCTGGTAACAATGAACATCCAGTTAAAGAGCCTTTTTGGGTTGAATCCGAGCTCAGAACCTAATCAAACTTGATATTTGTTATGTTTGGGATGTCTTAAGGTAAAAATGGTCATTTGTTCCCAAAATATACGTGGCTTAATATGGTAAATTCCTTACATAGTAAAATTTGGCCAGCAAAAATATCAGTTTAGACCTATCCTCAAAGAATGCTTCTTATCAGCTTCTTAAGTGTCGATCTCTTGATGATCTTTGCATGATTGAAAGCCAACACCTCAAGCTAACACCTCCAACAAGAATCACCCAGAAACTCCAAGAAACCGACCTCACCCACAATCGGTTTCCCTCCCCCATGGGTACTGCCAGAACTGACTATAAAGACGTGTTTTGGTTTTTCGACCCTTTCTCCTAAATTTTCTTCTTCAACACCTACTTCTCTTTACATAAAACTCTTTTAGACATAATTTCCTAGCATTTCAAGCTTTTGGTATAATTTTCAAGCCTTGGAAAGTTGTAGAAAACTCCATAGGAACCTAAAATAGATTGTTGTAAGTACAGCTTTGCATCTCTCTTGTACTTAGCTTAGTATTATGTTCTAAAACTTGTGTAAACTAATTCCTAGCACAATACATATTCAGGAGAAGCTTTAGAAAGGGTAAACCACTTGGAATAAGGAGTTTGAGTTACATTAAGCCGCCTAAGTGAAGGTACACACTTAGTTTGGATTGTAACCTAGAGACTTTCCTACCTATAGTTAGATGATTGTTTCTTTCTATTTTGAAGCATGATTATGAAATGAAATCTCTTCTGATATGCATATTAGTATGTGTGCTTTGAGTATATTACATGGATTTGGTATGCTATAGTTCACTTCTGATGTTTTACTTATTCTAAGCTAGTCTTAAACACTGAGTTACCATGTTAATGATTCTAAAATGGAATTTGTTAAGTATATGGAATCTTATAGTAATGAAACAATAAATATGTTGAATTAAATTATGGAAGCGAGGCGTGAGCATACAGCTGGGTTAGGGCGGGTATTCCCTAACTGTTACCCAACCAGGAGGGGAAAATCCTGGCGGAAGTAGGACATGTCCGGGTTAAGTTTTGCAAGCAGAACAATAAAAGGTGGGGTGACGACCCTCAATTGTTTGCTACACTCGCAGTAATATCAAAAGATTGATCTTATGAAATCTCTAAGTAATTGAGGTGATTATAACTACTTGCTATTATGACTATGTGTTATCAATCGGTTTTCAAAATACACCTAAACTTCTATTTTCTATTACACAGAGTGTGTACTCAACTTTGCTAATAGTGTTGTCATTTCTGTGGCCTGTCACTTGGTGGGTGGCATAGTCAAACTTAATTGCAGGATTTTGTTGGAAACCAGAACCGAGTTGAGAGCAAAGTTATGATTCGAATTGTGTATTGTAGGTTAAAGTCCGAGATTTAAGTTTGTATATAGAGGAGCTTAATTAGAATTACTTATGATATTGATTATTCTTTTGCCTTGGAATTTGAGATTGAATGACTACGTAATTGAATTCTTATATAAAGGATATTGTTTTGTGGGCCTATAATGTAACACCCCAGAATTTCAACGCGGAAAAGAAAGAAATAATAATAGTATTATAGGACGATGGCGGAAACATCGTCTTCTGGGAATGCCACTACTAATACAGAGGTATTTAAATAACTATGTGAAGAGACCAACTTAAATAAATAATATAAATAAATAACTAATTCAGAGTATTCCAAATGAGAAAAGTCTAACTAGAAGTCTTGGCCTAAAACAACTATCATTTCATTCTCGCAACTCAACCCGAGCACAAAACCAAAGAAGATTCCCATCAACATAACTCCGCAAAATATATAACAACAATCTACAATCGGTGGGGATTAACTAGCAGTTCTCCCAGAACAAAAGAAATCAAAGTCTATTCCAGACATAGATTAGTAAGAAAGGAATACATAAGGTCAAGACAACTATAACATGCATTCATATCTATAAAGCTCACAAGTAATACAAATGGAAAGTAGATAACAAGTAAATAAGATAAAATAAATAAATCATCTCAAGAGTACTTAAATAATAATAAAAGCATAGGTAAAACAAGTCATTGAGTCAGAAACCGAACGCCGGTGAATCGCAATTCACTTCCTAAGGTTTGTCGATCGCTTAATCTCCGGGGTCGGTCTATGGGCTTACGTTCCCCACCGCCCGTGTTTAAGAATGGCCAAACTCCCGATGCAGGGTAGAACACGCAGAACTCCCTGACCTCTCGGACTACAACAATTAACCCAGATTTACCCCTAGTTCGCAAACCAGGTGGTTGGCATGTTCTTCACTGGGGACTACATCTATCCTACCGAATGTTCTTATCTCAAAATAAAATCATAAATATCATCAGAGTATCATTCATCTTAAAAATAATCGTCAAAGGGATGCCACCCGGCCTTATACCCATAATTCATCAAAAGATATCTCTTCAAAATTTCTTCAAAGTAGTAACTTACAAACTTACAACCAATGTCTCAACAACAAATACTTTGCGCACCACAAAGCACAAACAACGACAATTAAAGAGTTTACAACACCAACACTATCAACCAGAAATGAATCACATCGTATAAAATCACCAACTCCATGTAAAACATACGCACAAGAATATACGAAAAATCACTCAACACAAAACTGTGCGCTCGGCGCATGAGCTTGCGCTCAGCGCCAACCTGTGCATCTGGCGCACGGACCATCCTGCGTCTGACGCATCTATGTGCGTCTGGCGCCACCATCAATTAACTACAAAGCTAAGTAATTCAGCAAAACATACACGACTAATCAATTTTACAAAGACTAAACATAAATATAATGATACTTAGTTATAACCACAATAACCTACAAATCATCAACTTCCAAGAACATAAAAGGTCTCAATTATTTCTGATTATTAAACCCTTAAATAATTAATAAGAATATCCTCAAACTCTTAACAAGAACACAATAAAAATTATTAAACTAATAAAAACGATCAGTAAAATACCACAAAAATTATCATACGACTATTATAACTCTACTGACATGGTACAAATTTTATTTCTAATTTTCAGACTTTAAAAGTAATTTTAAACGTTAATTTACAGAATACTCAATAAAGCCAATAAAATAATTAAAAATAGAAATAAACGTCCAAAATTACCAAAAATTAACATGACATGAATAAACCCACGGTAATACATATTATGCAAAGAAATAGGTTTTTCGGCCTCAAAATATAATATTTACGATTTAAATACTAACAAACACGAACATGCAAAAATAGAGAATTCAATTCAATAAACTCATAAAAAGTGAACAAAAAATTATTCTAAGACATGAAAAACATATTACAAAAATAACATGCTTCAATAAAAATATTTTCAGCAATTATAAAATTCATTCACTAATTATTTTATAGTTAAGCCATAAACACACAAATTACCAATTAAATTAATAAAATAGGAAAACCTCAATTAAAAATTATTTTCTGCACATAACATACCCACAGCACACATGATAAATACTCACGTAAAATTTCATCAATTATTTCATATAAAAAGTAACTAAAACAATTCTTAACGTAATAATCTAATACCGAAATATACTCTAATCTCTAGCGTTCTAAGATAACTACTAGTTACCTGGAACGTTGGGAGGAGAGCGAGTCTAAAGAGATACGAAAAATATGTGCAATCCAAGTCCTCCACGAACGATAATTGTAGCAAAAAGTCACTAGGCGTTCTCTTCATCAACGTTGACAAATCTCATTTCGTGCTGTTCAGTTTCGACCATGATTCTCAGCTATTGAAAGCTCGAATTCAAAATCCCTCCGGTCAAAGTGAAGAAAAAGATGTTCTAAACGTGATGTCAAAATAAATATGTTGAATTGAATTATGGAAGCGAGGCGTGAGCATACACTTGGGTCAGGGCGAGTATTCCCTAACTGTTACCCAACCAGGAGGGGGAAATCCTGGCGGAAGTAGGACATGTCCGGGTTAAGTCTTGCAAGCTGAACAATAAAAGGTGGGGTGACGACCCTCAATAGTTTGCAACACTCGCGGTCATATCAAAAGATTGATCTTATGAAATCTCTAAGTAATTGAAGTCATTATAACTACTTGCTATTATGATTATGTGTTATCAATCGGTTTTCACAATATACCAAAACTTCTATTTTCTATTACACAGAGTGTGTACTCAGCTTTGCTGAAAGTGTTATCATTTCTGTGGCCTGTCACTTGGTGGGTGGCAGAGTCAAACTTAATTGCACGATTGTGTTGGAAACCATAATCGAGTTGAGAGCAAAGTTATGATTCGAATTGTGTATTATAGGTTAAAGTCCGAGATTTAAGTTTGTATATAGAGGAGCTTATTTAGAATTACTTATGATATAGATTATTCTTTTGCCTTGGAATTTGAGATTGAATGACTACGTAATTGAAGTCTTATATAAAGGATATTGTTTTGTGGGCCTATAACCCACAGGTCAAGGATCGTATATTTCAGGTGGTTTCCGCTGCGAGTATTGTCTAATTTATACGTGATTTTTTTTTGGTGTTAATTGAGATTTGTGATTGCTAAGCGAGTTAAGCTAGCAGCTCGAGAAGGACGGGCGGTTACAAATGGTATCAGAGCAACCCTACGACCATGTGCTGAGTTAGCCACATAGCGGGGGTAAAATATCATTGGGAATGTGTGTTTGTTACTTGCGTAATTAGAGTTCAAGTTTTGAGCAATAGAATAAAAATAAGCGTTAAGATTTGTGTAACACTTCGGGAATAAGAGTATGGAGTTCGAGGTTGTAATTTAAGGATATTTGAAATCTATTTGTAGGGAATATTGATGATTTTTTCATGGAAATTTCGTAAGGACTATTGGAGGCTATAGTACTTGAAAACTAGATACTTAAGGTTGATTTATGAGTTTATGTTTTGAAGTTTCGCGAACGAAACTTATTTTAAGGGTGGTAGAGTGTAACAACCTGAATTTTTAAGCAGGTTCAATTATTTTGTTAGCAATATTAAGTCTTCATCAGCCTTTGGTCCTTTAAGTAGTTAGAATTCTCTCCAAGATCATACTAGGACAAAAGTGGATAAGAACCATCATTCTTAATGGTTAAGAAAGCTAAAAGTGGATAAGCACTATCATTCTTAGTGGTTAAGAAAGGTCAAAGTAGATAAGGACTATCATTATTAGTGGTTAAGAAAGCCTTGGGAACCATTAGATAAGTTACAAAGCCCTTGAGAGCCTTATTCGTTAAGATTGTGAAAATCGCATAGGGACCGTTTTATCGGGTAACAATGAATTCCAATTAAAGAGCCTTTTTGGGTTGAATCTGAGCTCAGAACTTAATCAAACTTGATATATGTTATGTTTGGGATGTCTTAAGGTTAAAATGGTCATTTGTTCCCAAAATATACGTGGCTTAATATGGTATATTCCTTACATAGTAAAATCTGGCCAGCGAAAATATCAGTTCAGACCTATCCTCAAAGAATGCTTCTTATCAGCTTCTTAAGTGTCGATCTCTTGATGATCTTTGCATGATTGAAAGCCAACACCTCAAGCTAACACCTCCAACAAGAATCACCCAGAAACTCCAAGAAACCGACCTCACCCACATTCGGTTTCCCTCCCCCATGGGTACCGCCTGAACTGTCTATAAATGGGTGTTTTGGTTTTTCGACCCTTTCTCCTAAATTTTCTTCTTCAACACCTACTTCTCTTTACATAGAACTCTTCTAGACATAATTCCCTAGCATTTCAAGCTTTTGGTATAATTTTCAAGCCTTGGAAAGTTGTAGAAAACTCCATAGGAACCTAAAATAGATTGCCGTAAGTACAGCTTTGCATCTCTCTTGTACTTAGCTTAATTATTTATGTTCTAAAACTTGTGTAAACTAATTCCTAGCACTTTACATATTCAAGAGAAGCTGTAGAAAGGTTAAACCACTTGGAATAAGGAGTTTGAGTTACATTAAGCCGTCTAAGTGAAGGTACACACTTAGTTTGGATTGTAACCTAGAGATTTTCCTACCTATAGTTAGATGATTGTTTCTTTCTATTTTGAAGCATGATTATGAAATGAAATCTCTTCTGGTATGCATATTAGTATGTGTGCTTTGAGTATATGACATGGATTTGGCATGCTATGGTTCATTTATGATGTTTTACTTATTCTAAGCTAGGCTTAAACACTGAGTTACCATGTTAATGATTCTAAAATGGAATTTTTTAAGTATATGGAATCGTATAGTAATGAAACAATAAATATGTTGAATTTAATTATGGAAGCGAGGCGTGAGCATACACCCAGGTTAGGGCGGGTATTCCCTAACTGTCACCCAACCAGGAGGGGGAAATCCTGGTGGAAGTTGGACATGTCCGGGTTAAGTTTTGCAACCACAACAATAAAAGGTGGGCTGACGACCCTCAATAGTTTGCTACACTCACGGTCATATCTAAATATTGATCTTATGAAATCTCTAAGTAATTGAAGTGATTATAACTACTTGCTATTATGACTATGTGTTATCAATTGGTTTTCAAAATACACCTAAACTTTTATTTTCAATTACACAGAGTGTGTACTCAGCTTTGCTGATAGTGTTGTCATTTCTGTGGCCTGTCACGTGGTGGGTGGCAGAGTCAAACTTAATTGCAGGATTATGTTGGAAACCAGAATCGAGTTGAGAGCAAAGTTATGATTCGAATTGTGTATTGTTGCTTAAAGTTCGAGATTTAAGTTTGTATATAGAGAAGGTTATTTAGAATTACTTATGATGTAGATTATTCTTTTGCCTTGGAATTTGAGATTGAATGACTACGTAATTGAAGTCTTATATAAAGGATATTGTTTTGTGGGCCTATAACTCACAGGTCCAGGATCGTATATTTCAGGTTGTTTTCGCTGGGAGTATTGTCTAATTTATAAGTGATTATTATTTTTTTGGTGTTAATTGAGATTTGTGATTGCTAAGCGAGTTAAGCTAGCAGCTCGAGAAGGACGGGCTCGAGAGGAACCCTACGACAGTGTGCTGAGTTAGCCACATAGCGGGGGTAAAAGATCGTTGGGAATGTGTGTCTGTTACTTGCGTAATTAGAGTTCAAGTTTTGAGCTATAGAATAAGAATAAGCGTTAAGATTTGTGTAACACTTCGGGAATAAGAGTATGGAGTTCGAGGTTGTAATTTAAGGATATTTGAAATCTATTTGTAGGGAATATTGATGAATTTTTCTTGGAAATTTAGTAAGGACTATTGGAGGCTATAGTGCTTGAAAACTAGATACTTAAGGTTGATCTATGAGTTTATGTTTTGAAGTTTCACAGACGAAACTTATTTTAAGGGTGGTAGAGTGTAACAGCCTGAATTTTTAAGCAGGTTCAATTATTTTGTTAGCTATATTAAGTCTTCATCAGGCTTTGGTCCTTTAAGTAGATAGAATTCTCTCAAACATCATACTAGGACATAAGTGGATAAGAACTATCATTCTTAATGATTAAGAAAGCTAAAAGTGGATAAGCACTATCATTCTTAGTGGATAAGAAAGGTCAAAGTGGATAAGGACTATCATTCTTAGTGGTTAAGAAAGCCTTGGGAACCAATAGATAAGTTACAAAGCCCTTGAGAGCCTTATTCGATAAGATTAAGAAAATCGCATAGAGACCGTTTTATCGGGTAACAATGAACTTCCAGTTAAAGAGCCTTTTTGGGTTGAATCCGATATGTTTGGGATGTCTTAAGGTTAAAATAGTCATTTGCTCCCAAAATATACATGGCTTAACATGGTAAATTCCTTACATAGTAAAATCTGGCCAGCTAAAATATCAGTTCAGACCTATCCTCAAAGAATGCTTCTTAGCAGCTGCTTAAGTGTCGATCTCTTGATGATCATTGCATGATTGAAATCCAACACCTCAAGCTAACACCTCCAACAAGAACCACCCAGAAACTCCAAGAAACCGACCTCACCAACAAGCGGTTTCCCTCCCCCATGGGTACCGCCAGAATTGACTAAACAAGGGGTGTTTTGGTTTTTCGACCCTTTCTCCTAAATTTTCTTCTTCAACACCTACTTCTCTTTACATAGAACTCTTCTATACATAATTCCCTAGTATTTCAAGCTTTTGGTATAGTTTTCAAGCTTTTGGAAGTTGTAGAAAACTCCATAGGAACCTAAAATAGATTGTTGTAAGTACAACTTTGCATCTCTCTTGTACTTAGCTTATTTATTTATGTTCTAAAACTTATGTAAACTAATTCCTAGCACTTTACATATTCAGGGGAAGCTGTAGAAAGCGTAAACCACTTGGAATATGGAGTTTGAGTTACATTAAGCAGCCTAAGTGAAGGTACATACTTAGTTTGGATTGTAACCTAGAGATTTTCCTACCTATAGTTAGATGATTGTTTCTTTCTATTTTGAAGCATGATTATGACATGAAATCTCTTCTGATATGCATATTAGTATGTGTGCTTTGAGTATATGACGTGGATTTGGCATGCTATGGTTCACTTGAGATGTTTTACTTATTCTAAGATAGGCTTAAACACTGAGTTACCATGTTAATGATTCTAAAATGGAATTTGTTAGGTATATGTAATCGTAAAGTAATGAAACAATAAATATGTTGAATTGAATTATAAAAGCGAGGAGTGAGCATACACCCGGGTTAGGGCGGGTATTCCCTAACTGTTACCCAACCAGGAGGGGGAAATCCTGGCGGAAGTAGGACATGTCCGGGTTAAGTCATGCAAGCAGAACAATAAAAGGTGGGGTGACGACCCTCGATAGTTTGCTACACTCACGGTCATATCAAAAGATTGATCTTATGAAATCTCGAAGTAATTGAAGTGATTATAACTACTTGCTATTATGACTATGTGTTATCAATTGATTTTCAAAATACACCTAAACTTCTATTTTCTATTACACGGAGTGTGTACTCAGCTTTGCTGATAGTGTTGTCATTTATGTGCCGTGTCACTTGGTGGGTGGCAGAGTCAAACTTAATTACAGGATTGTGTTGGAAACCAGAATCGAGTTGAGAGCAAAATTATGATTCGAATTGTGTATTGTAGGTTAAAGTCCGAGATTTAAGTTTGTATATAGAGGAGCTTATTTAGAATTACTTATGATATAGATTATTATTTTGCCTTGGAATTTGAGATTGAATGACTACGTAATTGAAGTCTTATATAAAGGATATTTTTTTGTGGGCCTATAACCCACATGTCCAGTATCGTATATTTCAGGTTGTTTTCGCTGCGAGTATTGTCTAATTTATAAGTGATTATTATTTTTTTGTTGTTCATTGAGATTTGTGATTGCTAAGCGAGTTAAGCTAGCAGCTCGGGAAGCGGGCTATTACAAATATTTTATGTAATAGCCCTATTTTTAGAAGCGTTTACTTAATTACAAATTGTAATAATCCTGTTAATTATGTTCCAAATATTTATTTTATTTTATTTGGGTTAGAGTATGAATATTTATTTTTTTCGTGTTGTAATATATTTATTTGTTTATTTTTATGAAGTAAATATTATTATTATTATTATTATTATATATTTTGGGTTCTAAGTGTAATTTTTGTTGAGTATTGTGTCCAAAAGAGGAACCCAAAAAGAGAAAACCCAAATATTTTGCCCTTATGTCGGTTAGGAAATCAAACCATTAAAACCCCTTGAATTCTTCCTCTCCCGTGTCTCCAATTCAGCAAAACCCCAACCCGTGAAACCCCAACCCTTATTTCTCTCTCCTCTCGCGTGTCGGTGCTGATGGTTGTAGGCCGGCGGTGCTTTCGCCTTGGCCTAGCCCTTCGTCGCCGCCTGTTCTTGCTCGCCAGAATCACGACGCAGCTGTGCCAACTTTTCTTTTTCCTCTGCTCGTGCCGCTGCTGCGCTGGTGTTGTTGTTGCATCGAATCGGTGGTGCCCCAATCTGCTATCCCCTTCCCTGCTTGCTGTTGTTGTTGATTGTCGGTGATGGGTCGTGCAACCCTTGGTGGTGGCCGTGTGTTGGTGGTTCACATAGTTCCAAAGGTACTGAGCTCCTTTGGTAGTTGTTGTTGTCGTTTGTATTTATTGTTGTTGTATTTGTTGTTGTTGTTGCTGCGTTGTTGTCCTGTTCTTCAGTCTCCTTCGTTTGTGGGTTGATTTGGTATATTAAAACCAGCCTTCTCTTCTTGTTTTTTTTAATCAATGGATTATCTAAATCAGTTTTTTTTATTGGTTTAATTGTTGTTGTGAGCCAAGTTTAGCTAGTTCAATTCAATAAGTTAGAGTGATAGTTATGAATTGGGATGCTTGTCGTGTGATGTAGCTAGTGTTATTGAATTTATAGTTGATTATGATTTGAGGATTATGGAATTGGGATGTTAAAGGTAGATAATTTCTCAATTGGGAATTGGTTATGGTTTTGTTTTCTAGTTTATTAGTTTAGTATGAGTGGGTTGTTAATTATTGCTATTGTTGTGAGGTAAATTATTGGAGGATGATTATGGAGTTGAGTCTCCTTTGGAGATCAAGATTAATGAAGGAGATTGTGTTGTTGGAATTTGAGTTGCGTTTCAGGTAACTTTTATGTTCAGTAAAATGTATTACTTATGCCCTCATGTGTGGATCTCTCTGTTCCGTTTTTTATATATAAGTTCGTACTATGGCCATAGTTATGAATGTGTTGATTCCGGGAAATATCATTCGATAATATGAATACGCAATTGTTTTCTTTGGCTTAGTTTATGAACTGAAAATAGAAAGTGGGCAAGGTATGGGTGGAGGATGGTTACTCTTTTGACCTGATATGGTCGGCTACGCTCCATAACGAACCTTGGGGGTAGTATTGCTGGGCTCCATAACGAACCTTGGTGGCAGCGTTTGTCCAAATCCTGTGCTTGCCATTATTTCTTTAAGAGAATTAGCTATGTCAGCTTTGTAACGGAAAGGAAATGATTTGACAAAAAAAAAGTTTATAACGGGCTGAAGTAAAGGTTACGAGTTTTCCACTCATTTTGGAATTTTGTTTGTTTGTATTTCTTCTCTGAATGCAGGTTTGGTGTTAAGTGCTCGGAATTGGAATGGAGCAAGATCAAGATGTTTTTTTTTTGCCAAGTAAGAGAGAAATATTATTGCACCAAATCAAGTTATACAACCTATGCCAAATACCAAGTCTAGTGGTACCTTCTAGGAAGGGCTCACCCGACCGATAAAAGGCAAGAAACAAGCGGCTCAAGGGAGAGCCAAGCTATTACAAGCTATCTAACCAAAGTTTATCTATATTGTTCACTTTCTTTCCTATGACTTTACAGATCCTATTTTATACACTAAACTTGATGTGTTGTATTGTGTGCTCAGGCTGGGGAACAGTTAAGTGCCAGACAGCTAAGTTTCGTGCTCTCCAGATTTGATAAGTAGTAGCAGCAATACCAGCATAAAGCACTCTCTTTTTAAACAAAGAATTACAGTATCTATTCACTCAACCTAACATGGTGTATAATCTATTTTTGATGTTCTGGATTCCAAGCCAAGAGAGAATGGCAGTGAAGCACCTCTGACTGTATGCACACTCGAAAAAAAGATGATTGCTTGATTAAGGGGCCTGGTCACAAATAGGGCATTGAATGCTATCACACACCCCAAACTTAGACAGTCTGTCCCTAGTTTTCAGCCTATCATGAAGAGTAAGCCATAGAATGAACCTCTGTTTAGGAATAGAATACCTATTCCAAACATAAGTATGCCAATTCACCTTCACCTGAGCTTCACATAGAAGCTTATAAGTACCTCCAATTGAGAAAGAATTGGCAGTAAGCCATGCTGTAGAGTTGAATCTGTGTGTACAAGCCTCCTTGGCTCTGCAATATACTTCATAGCCCAGCTAGCATTGACTGGATGTTGATACATCAGCCAATTTTTGTCTTTAACATATATAGCATGGACCCATTTAACCCACATGTTATCTTGCTTCTTAGCTATTGCCTAAGCTAACTTGCCAACTGCAGCTTGATTCCACAGAGCCAAGTTTCTAAAACCAAGACCACCTTGGTTCTTCTTGAGACAAAGTGTATTCCAAGCCACTAGCCCTGGTCTACTATCATCATAAATGCTATACCACAAAAAACTCTACACACAACATTAATTCTAGTGATGACTTTTTTGGGGAGAATAAAAATTTGATTCCAAAGTAAACACTAATGCTCATAAGAACGAGTTTACCATTGGACTCTCCCTGCAAAAGACAGATGCCTTGAGCTCCAGATTTTGATTCTAGCCACCATCTTGTTGACTAACTGCTCACACTCACCAGCTTGGAGTTTCCTAGTACTGATAGGAACTCCCAGGTATCTAAAAGGAAGAGCACCAGAGGAAAAGCCTGATAGCCTGGCTATAGAGCTTCTGGTGATATCATCCACTCCACAGCAGTAAATGGAAGACTTGGCTGGGTTCACACTCAGCCCTGTAGTGTCTGAAAAGCACTCAACATAACCTCAATAGCTTGTAAATCGCCTTTACAGAACATAAGTAGATCATCAGCAAAGCATAAATGATTAAGCTTGAGATATCTACATCTGGAGTGAAATTTGAAGTTAGGATGATCACCAACAGCTTGCATACATCTGGAGAAGTATTCCATACACAAGGTAAACAGCAGAGGGGACAGCGGATCCCCCTGTTTGAGACCTCTAGTAGGCTGAATCAGATCAGTGGGACAACCATTCATCATGATTGAATACCTAGTTGTGGATAAACAGGTCATGATAAGCTGAATAAAGAAATTAGGAAACCTAAGTTCAGACATGATTTCTCTAATGAACTCCCATTCAACTGTGTCATAGGCCTTTTTAAGGTCCAACTTCATCAGACAGCAATGTGGAGCATTTTTCTGGTTTTACATTTTGATCAAATCATGGAAAATAAGGACATTATGGAGGATTGATCTACCTGCAACAAAAGCTCCTTGGGTCTGAGAGATGATATCAGGGAGAACTTGGCTGAGCCTTTGGCAAATAAGCTTGGAAATGCATTTATACAAGGTAGTGCAGCAGGCAATTGGCCTGTAATCTCCAACTGAAGCAGGCACTGGAACCTTTGGCACAATAGTGATTGAAGTAACATTCACCTCCTTTAAGATTTTCCCAGTTGTGAAAAAATTTTTAATGGCTTCACACACATCATTTTGGACAATGGGCCAAGTAGCTTTGAAAAAGAAGTTGTTGTAGCCATCTAAACCTGGAGCTTTGTTGTTGGCAATGTCCATTAAAGCCTTTTTAATCTCTTCCAAACTAAAGTCACATTTCAAAATCTCCCTGTGTGCATCAGTCGGCCTGGCCCATCTATCAATAATCACTGGCTAAACATGACTCCAATGATCAAGAGCAGAACTAAAGAGAGAAGAGTAAAATTGAGTGAAAGCCTGCTGCACCCCTTCCCTTGTGTTCACCAGTTTCCCATCTGGGTCTTGAATAGAGTGAATATTGTTGTGTCTCCTTCTTTGCTTAATGCTTTGATGAAGTAATCTGGAATTTTCATCTTCACACTCTAACCAGTCCAGTTTAGTTGTCTGTTGTAAAAAAGAGATATGCTTATTATGAGCCTCTCTATATTGGTGAGCAACTTCTTTCTCTACAGTAGCAAGGTTACTGTTGCTAGGGTCCTCATGAAGCTGTTGCTGAATATCTTCCAATTGAGCTTTCCATTTCCTACTATCAGCTTCCACATCACTAAAACCCTTTTGGTTTAAAAATTTGAGGTCATTTTTTTATCCATTTTAGCCTCGGAATGACCTTAAACATTTTACAACCATAAACCTGCTTCTCCTAATTTTGAGTAACTAAAGTCATGAAATTTTCAGCTTTAGTCCACATGTTATAGAATCTGAAAGGTCTCTTTACAGGAGCATCAGAAAATTAGCTCAAGATCATTGGACAATGATCAAAGTCACATTCTGCATGAAAATGGGCTTCAGAAGTGGGAAACTGAGTATCCCATGCTTGATTAGACAGCACCCTATCAATTTTGGAAAAGACTCTTGCATCCCCCTCTTGTTTATTGTTCCAAGTATACTGCCTACCCACAGTTTTATGAGTTAGCAAATTGCAGATAAGCATACAGTCTCTCATAGCTTGAATATCCCCCAGTCTTACTGGAGCTCCTCCCATTCTATCCTCAATTTCCATTATAGCATTAAAATCTCCCATTACAATCCATGCATCATTTATGTTTCTAGCAAAATCAACTAACTGAGCCCACATTTCCTTCCTGATTTTCTTATCATTATTGCCATAAATGAAAGTGCAGTAGAAGCTTTTTCTCTCCCCTTTTGAAGTGATAATGCAATGAATAAGCTGGTCACTCATTGTTTTAATATTAACCTCAAAGGAAATAGGATCCCAGGCAACAACAATTCTTCCAGTATTACAATGACTAACATTGGTGGTGAAATTCCACCCAGGGCACATTCTAAGGTAAAGATCACCCAACTTTGGTGGTCTCACCTTAATTTCAAGGAGGCTAAACAGCTTTATTTTATGATGTAAGATCATCTGAAAAACATCATTTTGCTTGGATTTGTTGTTTAGCCCCCTTACATTCCAACTAAGGAGGAAATCCATTAGGCTCAGGGGGAATGACTACCCCCTGATCCTTAGCTCTTACCATTACCCCTTGAACAAGATCACGATGTTATAGTGGATTAAGGATGAGTTTGTATTATAGATAGTTAATTTGAGAATAGTTATATATATGTTGTTGTATATAATATTTTGGGAATTTTAATCGAGATATTGGTGTAATTAAGGTGATTTTCCGCTGCGAGTTTATCTAATTAAGCGTTAAATTTTAGTTTATGGTTGTTGAGTGTGTTTCGCTAGCAGCTCGGAAGAGCGGGCTGTTACAAGATGGTATCAGAACAACCTTGCGGCCGTATGCCTAGTTGGCTACCTGTGAGGGTAAGAGATTCTTGGGATAGTGTGAAATCGATTCGGGTTATTAGTGGTTGAGAATTGATGAATGGATTTAGGAAAATTGAAGGTTGAGTATGTGATTGTTTGCGCTTTGGCGTGTGCTATACGAATCTATTTATGTGAAGGTATAATGCCTTATGTCGTCAATGATGTGTATTTCCAGAAAATTGTATGACTTGCTTAAGTAAATGAATTTCAAACAAGATCTCTGCAAATGAGATGACTGGAATCCTATGCCGAAATTTTTTCCCTTTTGTTTTCTTTGCTCCTCGATTCTAATATTGAACTGAAGTGGAGATACAACAGCTGATGGTAGAATTGAGGTTGGATGCCTAATATCTTATGAGCTTGAATGTTTGCTTTACTAAATTATTATCATTTCAAGTTTTGAGGACAAAACTTTTAATAAGGGTGGTAGTATGTAATAACCCTATTTTTAAAAGCGTTTATTTAATTACTAATTGTAATTATCATGTTAATTATGTTCCAAATATTTATTATATTTTATTTCGGTTAGAGTATGAATATTTATTTTTGTCGTGTTGTAATATATTTATTTGTTTATTTTATTAAGTAATTATAATTGTTATTATATATTTTGGGTTCTAAGTGTAATTTTTGTTGAGTATTATTTGTCCAAAAGAGGAACCCCAAAAGAGAAAACCCAAATATTTTGCCCTTATGTCGATTAGGAAATCAAACCATTAAAACCCCTTGAATTATTCCTCTCCCGTGTCTCCAATTCAGCAAAACCCCAACCCATGAAACCCCAACCCTTATTTCTCTCTCCTCTAGCGCGTCAGTGCTGATGGTTGTAGGCCGGCGGTGCTTTCGCCTTGGCCTAGCCCTTCGTCGCCGCCTGTTCTTGCTCGCCAGAGCCACGACGCGGCTGTGCCAACTTTTCTTTTTCCTCTGCTCGCGCCGCTGCTACGCTGGTGTTGTTATTGCGTCGAATCGGTGGTGCCCCGATCTGCTTTCCCCTTCCCTGTTCGCTGTTGTTGTTGATTATCGGTGATGGGTCGCGCAACCCTTGGTGGTGGTCGTGTGTTGGTGGTTCACATAGTACCAAAGGTACTGACCTCCTTTGGTAGTTGTTGTTGTTGTCGTTTGTATTGGTTGTTGTTGTATTTGTTGTTGTTGTTGATGCGTTGTTGTTATTGTTGTCCTGTTCTTCTGTCTCCTTCGTTTGTGGGTTGATTTGGTATATTAAAACCAGCCTTCTCTTCTTGTTATTTTAATCAACAGATTATCTAAATCAGTTTAATTGTTGTTGTGAGCCAAGTTTAGCTAGTTCAATTCAATAAGTTAGAGTGATAGTTATGAATTGGGACGCTAGTCGTGTGATGTAGCTAGTGTTATTGAATTTATAGTTGATTATGATTTGAGGATTATGGAATTGGGATGTTAAAGGTAGATAATTTCTCAATTGGGAATTGGTTATGGTTTTGTTTTCTAGTTTATTAGTTTAGTATGAGTGGGTTGTTAATTATTGCTATTGTTGTGAGGTAAATTATTGGAGGATGATCATGGAGTTGAGTCTCATTTGGAGATCAAGATTAATGAAGGAGATTGTGTTGTTGGAATTTGAATTGCTTTTCAGGTAACTTTTATGTTCAGTAAAATGTATTACTTATGCCCTCATGTGTGGATCTCTCTGTTCCGTATTTTATATATAAGTTCGTACTATGGCCATAGTTATGAATGTTTTGATTCTGGAAATATCATTCGATAATATGAATACGCAATTGTTTTGCTGGCTTAGTTTATGAACTGAAAATAAAAAGTGGGCAAGGTATGGGTGGAGGATGGTTACTCTTTTGACCTGATATGGTCGGCTACGCTCCATAACGAACCTTGGGGGTAGTATTGTTGGGCTCCATAACGAACCTTAGTGGCAGCGTTTGTCCAAATCCTGTACTTGCCACTGATTTGTTTAAGAGAATTAGCTATGCCAGAGTTGTAACAGAAAGGAAATGATTTGACAAATAAAATGTTTATAACGGGCTGAAGTAAAGGTTACGAGTTTTCCACTCATTTTGGAATTTTATTTGTTTGTATTTCTTCTCTGAATGCAGGTTTGGTGTTAAGTTCTCGGAATTAGAATGGAGCAAGATCAAGATGTTATAGTGGATTAAGGATGAGTTTGTATTTTAGATAGTTAATTTGAGAATAGTTATTTATATGTTGTTATATATAATATTTTGGGAATTTTAGTCGAGATATTGGTGTAATTTCGGTGATTTTCCGCTGCGAGTTTATCTAATTAAGCGTTAAATTTTAGTTTATGGTTGTTGAGTGTGTTTCGCTAGCAGCTCGGAAGTGCGGGCTGTTATAAGATGGTATCAGAGCAACCTTGCGACCGTATACCTAGTTGGCTACCTAGCGAGGGTAAAAGATTCTTGGGATAGTGGGAAATCGATTCGGGTTATTAGTGGTTGAGAATTGATGAATGGATTTAGGAAAATTGAAGGTTGAGTATGTGATTGTTTGTGCTTTGGCGTGTGCTATATATATCTATTTATGTGAAGGTATAATGCCTTATGTCGTCTATTATTTGTATTTCCAGAAAATTGTATGACTTGCTTAAGTAAATGAATTTCAAACGAGATCTCTGCAAATGAGATGACTGGAATCCTATGCCGAAAATTTTGCCATTTTGTTTTCTTTGCTCCTCGATTCTAATATTGTTGAAAAGGAGATACAACAGCTGATGGTAGAATTGAGGTTGGATGCCTAATATCTTACGAGCTTGGGATGTTTGCTTTACTAAATTATTAATATTTCAAGTTTTGAGGACAAAACTTTTAATAAGGGTGGTAGTATATAATAGCCCTATTTTTAAAAGCGTTTATTTAATTACTAATTGTAATTATCATGTTAATTATGTTCCAAATATTTATTTTATTTTATTTGGGTTTGAGTATGAATATTTATTTTTATCGTGTTGTTATATATTTATTTGTCTATTTTTATGAAGTAATTATAATTGTTATTATATATTTTGGGTTCTAAGTGTAATTTTTGTTGAGTATTATTTGTCCAAAAGAGGAACCCCAAAAGAGGAAACCCAAATATTTTGCCCTTATGTCGGTTAACAAATCAAACCATTAAAACCCCTTGAATTCTTCCTCTCCCGTGTCTCCAATTCAGCAAAACCCCAACCCGTGAAACCCCAACCCGTATTTCTCTCTCCTCTCGCGCGTCGGTGCTGATGGTTTTAGGCCGGTGGTGCTTTCGCCTTGGCCTAGCCCTTCGTCGCCGCCTGTTCTTGCTCGCTGGAGCCACGACGCAGCTGTGCCAACTTTTCTTTTTCATCTGCTCGCGCCGCTGCTGCGCTGGTGTTGTTGTTGCGTCGAATCGGTGGTGCCCCGATCTACTTTCCCCTTCCCTTCTCGCTGTTGTTATTGATTGTCGGTGATGGGTCGCGCAACCCTTGGTGGTGGCCGTGTGTTGGTGGTTCACATAGTACCAAAGGTACTGAGCTCCTTTGGGTGTTGTTGTTATCGTTTGTATTTGTTGTTGTTGTATTTGTTGTTGTTGTTGCTACGTTGTTGTTATTGCGTTGTTGTCCTTTTCTTCTGTCTCCTTCGTTTGTGAGTTGATTTGGTATATTAAAACCAGCCTTCTCTTCTTGTTTTTTTTTAATCACTGGATTGTCAGAATCAGTTTTTTTATTGGTTTAATTGTTGTTGTGAGCCGAGTTTATCTAGTTCAATTCAATAAGTTAGAGTGATAGTTATAAATTGGGATGCTAGTCTCTAGTGTTATTGAATTTATAGTTGATTATGATACGAGGATTATGGAATTGGGATGTTAAAGGTAGATAATTTCTCAATTGGGAAGTACTTATGGTTTTGTTTTCTAGTTTATTAGTTTAGTATGAGTGGGTTGTTAATTATTGCAATTGTTGTGAGGTAAACCAGCCTTCTCTTCTTGTTTTTTTTAATCAATGGATTATCTAAATCAGTTTTTTTTATTGGTTTAATTGTTGTTGTGAGCCAAGTTTAGCTAGTTCAATTCAATAAGTTAGAGTGATAGTTATGAATTGGGACGCTAGTCGTGTGATGTAGCTAGTGTTATTGAATTTATAGTTGATTATGATTTGAGGATTATGGAATTGGGATGTTAAAGGTAGATAATTTCTCAATTGGGAATTGGTTATGGTTTTGTTTTCTAGTTTATTAGTTTAGTATGAGTGGGTTGTTAATTATTGCTATTGTTGTGAGGTAAATTATTGGAGGATGATCATGGAGTTGAGTCTCATTTGGAGATCAAGATTAATGAAGGAGATTGTGTTGTTGGAATTTGAATTGCTTTTCAGGTAACTTTTATGTTCAGTAAAATGTATTACTTATGCCCTCATGTGTGGATCTCTCTGTTCCGTATTTTATATATAAGTTCGTACTATAGCCATAGTTATGAATGTGTTGATTCTGGAAATATCATTCGATAATATGAATACGCAATTGTTTTGCTGGCTTAGTTTATGAACTGAAAATAGAAAGTGGCCAAGGTATGGGTGGAGGATGGTTACTCTTTTGACCTGATATGGTCGGCTACGCTCCATAACAAACCTTGGGGGTAGTATTGCTGGGCTCCATAACGAACCTTAGTGGCAGCGTTTGTCCAAATCCTGTACTTGCCACTGATTTGTATAAGAGAATGAGCTATGCCAGCGTTGTAACGGAAAGGAAATGATTTGACAAATAAAATGTTTATAACGGGCTGAAGTAAAGGTTACGAGTTTTCCACTCATTTTGAAATTTTGTTTGTATGTATTTCTTCTCTGAATGCAGGTTTGGTGTTAAGTGCTCGGAATTGGAATGGAGCAAGATCAAGATGTTATAATGGATTAAGGATGAGTTTGTATTTCAGATAGTTAATTTGAGAATAGTTATTTATATGTTGTTGTATATAATATTTTGGGAATTTTAGTCGAGATATTGGTGTAATTCAGGTGCTTTTCCGCTGCGATTTTATCTAATTAAGCGTTAAATTTTAGTTTATGGTTGTTGAGTGTTTTTCGCTAGCAGCTCGGAAGAGCGGGCTGTTATAAGATGGTATTGTAGACACCAAATTTTGAACCTCTTTTTCGGATAAATAAAGATTTTGAAAAGAAATAAAATTAACAAAAATCGCCATGCATCGTGGAGCGTGCACCCCGTAGCGCGAGTTTCATTCTGTCGCACGATTTTCCATTTTTGCATATTTGTCATGCAGTTTTGGCTTAGAAGTATAATTTTCGTAGTCAATAACTACAACCACCGTTTTAATAAAATGATTCGTAGTATAATCATGCTCGTCTTTATTAATTTGACGAGTTTTCGTTAATTGTCTTAATTTAGTCTTTCGGAAAAATGAAAATCGAGTCGCGATTAGGCGTCGGGATTTTAGTCGTATCCCAAAACCGACATTAATCAATTTTCTTGATGGTCAAGTCATTGTTCATTGGATAAAGAATAAGAATATATTCCTTATCCACTAAACACATCCTTTATCCATTAGTTAGAGAATAAGAATCATGCAAAGATGTGAGAATAAGAATCAAATCCCATGTGTAAGAGGGGGAAAATCCGGATTTTTTTTCCGGAAGAATCAAGTGTGCGCCAAGCACACAATCATGCGCTAGACGCATGATTGTGCGCCTAGCGCACAAGCATGCTCTGTGCCAGACGTAGAGCCTTGCGCCTAGCGCAAGGCGCTGTGCCTAGCGAAACTTCCTGCGTTAGGCGCAACGTTCTGACCAGTTTTGTTTTGCACGTTTTTCGATGTATTTTCTTACGTATTAGGATGTTTAGGGAAGAATATTTTTTGAAAATCTGATTTTGCCTCATTAAGGACAAAATCAAAAAAGAATAAGAATATTTGTGTTTCCAAAGAGATTTGATGATGTCATTAGGGTGAGGTCATTAGAGTGATGTCATTAAGGTGATTAAGGATGAAGAAAATCATATTTTTTTTGGGTGAAAAATCTGATTTTCTACCTCTTTGAAACCATAGTTCACCTCCTTCATTTCTCTATAAATACCTTCCTTTTTTCCACTTCAAAACTAAGTTGAAAAGAGCTCAACTTAATTTCACTAATTCTCTCATCTTCTCTACTCCATTCCTCTAAAGAAATCACACTTAAAAAAAAAAGCAAAAGTTAGTAAGATAATTAGTAAGTAAAGAAGTTCATCAAAAGAAGAAAAAACACAAAAAGAGTTTAAGTTAGTAATTAAGAGAATTTAGAAACTCACTTAGAAATTAAGAAAATCACAAAAAAAAAGGTAGAAAAATTTGCAAAAAGGAAGTGCATCATTGAGCTAGTAAGGTAAAGTGGAAACTCTTGTTTATTTTTTATCTTCTTAATCATCTACTAACTTCTTTCTTGTTTTCTTCTTATCATTTTTTTAATCTTTGGAGTGATTTGGGTATGTGGAAGTCCTAATAGGTTCCCAACCTTAAACCACCCCACCTAGAATAGTCACCTCTAATGGAATGACTCTTAGGAAACAATGTGATTATGTGATTTTCCTTAATCAAGTTGTTATTCATCACCAAAAATGTTTTCATAAAAAAATTGAAGACAAGTTGTGCATAAACATCTCCATAAAAAAGAAAATGTAATGCTGTAATTATAATCAGTTTTAATTTCGTACTTCATTCCATTTTTCATCTGTATTATCAGAATAGTTTGTAGGATTTAATATTTTTTCTATGAAGTGCAAGATGTTTCCAGAGACTGGGCTTTGGAATTTCTAAAAATCGAATTGTGTGGAAATAAATAAAAATCATACAAATTTGTTGTGCAAAACTGATTTTGTCCAGTACCACCAAAGCTTGTTCTGTCAATAATGTTTAAAAATAAAATCATTTAGATAAAACTAAAAACATCAAGTTTGAAGAAAATATCAGTAGCTTTTCAAAAATATACAGATCATATTCATATGAATTTTATACAATTTTACATCATTTTTACAAACCATTCATGTAAATCACTAAATTCCAGAAAATTGATTTTCCTTTTAGTTAAGGAAATAAATAAAAAAGGGTTTTAAGAGTGTCCAATTTAAGTGAAAATTTCCAGTCTGGTTCTTTAAAGTGTCTAGAATGTTCATACCAAACGTTACTTCAAAATAAGTTCAGTAAGTTGGGTTTCAAAGAACAAATTCAATAAAGGTCCTATTTTGACCAGTTTTGACATAAAATTTACCATAATTCAAGTTTTCACTAAAAACTTGTGAAATTTTGACACAACATAAAGGACTCACTAATCTATCCATATATATATATCAAATTCTCAATGTAATGCTTTATGCAGAAAGTTATGATTTTTGTAAGTCAGTGCAAGAACAAAAGTGCAATCTGGAAAATGAAATAAAGTGATTAGCTCAACTTTCATAAAAAAAATGTTTTCTTTTCACACGAAAATGTTAATTAAAAATCATGAAATTTTAAGTTTCTCTTAAAATGACTCATTTTATCATGTAAATAAAAATCAATAAAAATTGTCATAAAAAAAATCAAAATCAAAGAAGTTAATTAATCTTTAACTTTCACAAATTCACAACTAAACATGAATTTCAAAGCCCATTCTAGGAGGTGAAGATCAAGGTGCATCATGGTGAAGACCAGGATTGAAGATTTGTATAGATAATAGATTTTGTACATATTGTTGTAATAATAGTTTCTTTGTAATAATTATTGAATCACTCAATTAATAGAAAAAAAAATAGAGATGTTTATGCATAATTTTCATAAATAATTCCACAACTCTTTTTAAAAAAAAAATGAGCAACCAATGTTACAAATTTTGCATGTTGGGCCAATATGTCATATTATATGAATTAAATGACCTAATCTCAATTAAGAGGAAAAGTTGCAAATCTAACTAAGCTAAATTGTATGATGATCCATCCTACATTTTACAATTTGTTCTCCATCTTCAAATGGATTAATCATATAATTTGACATAATTAGATTGGTAATTATGATCTCCGAATTGATTTTAGGCCGTTGCACGTGTCTCACTTTAAATGGCCAAATTCCAATTAGCCAAACACAATCTCCAAATTTGATCTCAAATTGATCATTTCTCTCTAAATGACTTGATAATCTTCAATTAAGATTATTTCTGAAAAGCCTCCAATTAGGAAGCAAACCTCTTCTTCTAAGACCTCTTAAAAATCATAAGCGTTATCACTAATCAAGGTGGTTATTTCAATCCTTGATTAATTGCTAATTAGGGCGATTGAGTCAATTCTTCACGTAATCACTAATTAGGGTGATTATCTTAAATCTTGGTTAATCACTAATTAGGATGATTAGCTTAACCTTTCATCATATTTAATCACTAATTAGTGTGATTATATTAAACCTTGGTTAATCACTAATTAAGGTGATTAACTTAACCCTCTTCATTTAATCACTAATTAGAGTGATTATCTTAAGCCTTAATGATCGTTAATTATGACGATTATTTTCTCATTTAATCACTAATTGGAGTGATTATCCTAAACCTTGAATAATCACCAATTAGGGTGATTACTTTATAACCTTCATTCTTAATCACTAATCAAGGTGATTATCTTTCCTTTTAAGTTTAATCACTAATTAGGGTGATTATCTTAACCTCCATTTTTAATCACTAATTAAGGTGATCATCTTAATCCTTCATATTTTATCACTAATTAAAGTGATTATCTCAATGCCATTTGAATCACTAATTGGAGTGATTATTACCTCATTTCAGATAGATTCGTTTAATTCTAAAGGTGAGTTATTCATAATCTATTCCCTCCTCTTCTTTCCCTGGTGGAATTGGTCATTTAGGGTGAGACATAAGCTCGAACTACGACGGTTTTGATCCATGTGTGGATTCCAATCCCGCAATGATTGGTACGTAGTGCAACTTCAGTGCTCAAACCTAACATGTACAAATGATATATTGGATCCTAAATAAAAATGATCGATGTGTATATGTGCAAACTATGTGATTTTCTTTCTTTTGAATAGCCATGATTACTTTAAAATGGAAAATAACGCATATAGTAAGAGCTCGTTCTGTAGAACGGAAGAGGAGACGAGTTCCAGACGTTCGCACCTCTTAAGCTAAACCCTGAACCCTATCTCATGGCATGAAAGACCAATTTTCAAAAAGCCTTATCCATATGAAGTCATCATCGTTTTAAATGATATTTCGTGAAATTGATTTTAAAACGATTTATTAAATAAATCTGTCCCTATTCAGATATTAATAGGGTGGCGACTTCAAAGTTTTCGAAAACTCATAGTCCAATGAGAGACTTTCGTGGGATTCAGACCGTTATTTAATAATGTGAAAAAACTTTCAAAAAAAAATCCTCAGTCCGTTTTCAGTCGGTCAATATTTCGGAATCATTAAGTATAGCTGAATTGCTGCTGAAATGATTATTGAAATATTAAGAGTATTTTTGTTTATTTATCACAAGAGTCATAAAAAAAAAATGTGTGGGCTCACCCTTTTTCAAAAAACTCACATGTACTTCATTCAAATTGGTTTTACCAAAAGCAAAATTGATTTTTTTTTTTTCAAATAAAAGAGAAAAAATTATCTGTTTTGAAATTATGATCCTAAATAAAACAAAAACTTCAAAAGTTGAAAAATGAAAAGAGTCATAATCACGAGTTCACAACGTGTCATGTTTTGGAAATATAATTAAAATGTCGTTTAAAAACACGAGAAGTCTAGTCTAAAAAAGAAAAAAAACTGTCAAAAGGGATAATTTTTTTAAATAAATAAAAAAAATAAAAAATTGTGTGAAAAGGGCTAATTATTTTTTTTAAAAAAGAAGAGGATTCTTCCATTTCCTGCTAAAAAAAACATATAAAGAAAAATTCATTAGTCATTTATTAACATTGTTAGTATGTACATTTCAGGTACTTCACATTCAAGAAAAAAAAGGGAGAAAAGTGAAACCTACATCATTTCACAATGTCTGATTCTGGAAAGCAAATTCAGACTAAATTTCCAGCAAAGGGCAAAGGTCGTTGGAGGTCTATTAATCAAATCTATGCAGACACGGAAGAATCTTTGGGAACCATGTATATTCGTCTGAAAAGACAGGGTCTTTTAGAAGCGAAGCATCATTGTTACACTTTGCCACCGCCAGGGGTGAACGTGGGATTATACTATAACTTTTGCCATCAGTATGGACACGAAACAGACCGGTGTGTTGACCTTCGGCATGCCATCCACCAGCTAATAGAAGAGTCCATCATGGGTGCCCCCAATTGTGTCCTTCACTAAGGCTGATCTTCCCCAGGAACTGGATCCTCATCAAGCTTTATACATCACTTTGAAGTGCAATGGGCGAGAATTGACTAATGTACTAATAGATGATGGATCGGCACTTAATGTTTGCCCCAAAGAACGCTTTATGAGTTAGGGTATAACATCACGTTATTAAGCCCTACTAATACAGTATTGGGAGCATACGCCAATTCTTCTAGGAGGACTATAGGAACAATCAATCTTCAACTGAGATATAAAGACTGGATTTGTGATGCAGATTTCACGGTTGTCGAAGCATTAACCTCATTCTCTATGTTATTGGGGCGACCACATGCGAACAAAGCTATTGCCTCTCCTGCACACCAAAAACTCAAATGCCCAACAGCTTCGGGAACAATAACCATCCATGGGAATCCTACGCGACTAAGAAGTATCACCCTCGCACCGCCAACGGTAGAGGATGAAACAGGTCTTCAGGATGTTCCCCTCAACCCCTGCATGCTAGGGAGTAATGTTCCTTCAGTATCCCAAGGATCCAATCTAGAAGCCATTTACACTATCCCAATGACAATTGATCAACTCATCGCTTATGCCGACATTTGTTGTGCTCATAATATGCCAATAGGACCTCTCAGCACAGATCAGGCTGAAACCACCTCTGCCATAACCTTCTCTGATAAAGATCTCTCCCGATAACCCAGTTCATAACAGTGCTTTGTACATTGTTGTTGATCACAGTGTTAGACATATCAAAGGTGTAATGGTCGATAACGGAGCTTCCGCCAATCTCTGTCTCCTCATTACCCTTAAATGGCTCGGGTGTCCCCCTCCCCAAGGAGAAACCTCAATAGGGACCATGGTTGCATATGATGGTTCCAAGCGGAAAATTATGGGGTCAACAACTATGATCTTACGTATCGGAGCTATCATACGAAAGGTGGACTTTATGATCATCGATTCCGAAGCTCCTTTCACAATGTTGTTGGGACGACCGTGGCTCCACGAAAACCATGCTATCATCTCGACATTGCACCAAAAAGTAAAAATGGTAACTCCGCATGGAGTAATCACCATTCCAGGCGATATAGCTATGGGAGCAGCAATGCAAATATCTCACATACCTCATGTGCGTCACTTAAATCACGAACAGAATGGCAAGGATTCCGTAGGAACTACATCAAATATGCCACCCCTCAAACTGGTAAAATCCTATTTCCACTGGCCTATTCTTGTGGAGGATCTTGACCAACCGAATTGGGTACCGGATATGAGAGAAGTTAAGAGAATTGAAGAGAAGCTTCATTGGCTATACAAAGAAACATGGGCCGTTCAGTGTGAGGGAAAAGAAAGTCCAGCACACAAAGTTGCCGCCATCCAATCTATCATGTAACCCTATATATTCCTTGATGAAATTGATTATGAAACAAGAGCCTCTTGCATGCTGGTGTGCAAGGCATGGGCATCATGGCTCCTCAACCGAGAAGACAACCCCTTATATGTCAAGAAGAAGAAAGAAAGGTGGGACATACGTCTTCAAAGAGGAGAACATATGGCTTGGCGCCCAGCAAACTGAAGTCTGAAAACTTTAGGAAGTACCTGATTCATTTAATCGCTTTTATGTAGGTAGAGCTACGTGCGGCTTGATCCCCTAAGAAAAAAAAAAAAAAAAAAAAAAAAAAAAGAATTCAATGTTGTAATGCATCTATCTTAGCTTTCTCTACTATGTAATGTACTAAAAGGGGTACGTAGGCAACTCATTTCTTGAGTGCAGCTGCAAAAAAAAAAAAAAAAAAAGTAAAATGTCAGTTTTCAATATATCATAACTACGTTGGGCCTGATTCTCCGTTCAAAAAAAAATCACAAGAAAAATTTCTTCCCCAAATCCAAATCCACTTATGGAGATATGTAGGCAACCTTCGGGTGCGGCCCCTTGTGCGTCTAATATTTTCTTTTGTGGTTTCAGCGCTTAGAAGCAATCAATGCATGCGGATCACCACAAAGAAGAACGATATCTGGGGCATTATAATTTGCCAAAATGAGGACACAGGCCTCGATATTTTTTCTCTTATTTCTGTAGTAGCAGGAAATGGAAGGATATTATCAAATTGATTTTGAAAAATGTTTGTGTATTATCCCGAAACAAATGAGTCCAAGAGTGGCAGTTTAGAATGTAAATAAAAAAGTCCAAGTCTAAAAAAAAAAGAGAATAATAAGTCAAAGAAATCTAATGAAAAATCTCAAAACAAATGATAAAGTCAAGGTTTTACACCTTTAATAAATGATAACAGAAATTGGGGTAAAAAAAAAAGAGGGAGAGAATTTTCAAAGATATCATTTCTTTCATTCCCTCCAAAAAAAAAAAAAAAAAGAAAAGAAGAAACGAAGTTTGGACAAACTTCTGTACTAAATTTTCATCTCATTTCACAGGAACTCTGCCTGGGCCCGCTCAGGATCTAGGCTAATTCGCGCGAAGTTCTGACCATAGTGAACGTTCTCTGTCAATAGTACTGTCATCCTTGACTACACCAGCTGTATTCTCTGCTACACGTCTCAACAACATGTCTGAAATTCCGAACAACGAGCACCAACAGAACTCAACCCCTCCACCTGATCCAATGATTGGGCTCCGAGGACTTGTCCAGGCCATGCTTGACCGACAAGATAATATTGAGCAAACTGTGTTGGGCATAATGCGTCAAAGCGCCCAGATGCCTCCTCCTCCTCCTCCTCCGGAGTCGGAAGTAGCTTCACCTTTTCACCTGGAACCTATGAACAATGAGAGAGAAATTCCCACTAAGCTCGAGGAAGAAGTAGTTAAGCTCAAGGAAGTTTTAAAAGGAATGACTAAGGCTGAACCATGGATGGACATTCATAGATTAACACTTTTTTCAAAGGCAAGATTACCTCATGGTTTCAAGATGCCTAACCTGACAAAGTTTGATGGGACCAACAGCCCCACCAATTTCCTGAAAATGTATGTAGGGGCAATGAGTCCCTGGGGAGTGGAAGAATCTTTGATGGCTCAACTCTTTTAACAGTATTGAGATGGTACTGCAGCACATTGGTTCCTCAATCTTGAAAACACAAAAAAATCCACTTGGGCTGACATAGTCAGAGAGTTCACAAACCAGTACAAATATAATGAAGAAATTGATGTTACTAGAAGGGATCTGGAGACTACTTCTCAAAACCTTAATGAGACATTTTCTTCATTCATCACTCGATGGAGAAACAAGGCTTCCAAAATGATGAGTAGGCCTAATGAGGAGGAATAGTTGCAAATGGTTGTGAATAACCTTTTTCCTGTCTATCAGAAGCATATGGCATACTAATATTTCCCGACTTTCAAAGTTTTGATTGCTACGGGAACTCTAGTTGAGGATGCTGTGAAAAGGGGAGACATCAAGAAAGATGACACTAGGGGAAAAAACGCAAGGGCTGCGATGCAAGGGCTGCGGTTTATTGCAAAACGCAGCCCTTAATAATGAAGGGCTGCGGTTAGACAAAGACCGCAACCTTAGTAATTAAGGGCTGCGGTTTTTGGGCTAACCGCAGCCCTTAATAGTGAAGGGCTTGAAGGGCTGCGGTTAGCCCTTAACCGCAGCCCTTTATAATTAATTCTCGCGTGAACTGATGGGCTATACTTTAGAATGACAAAATTTAGCGCTACCTCACTCTTTCTCTCTCATTCGTCCCTCTCCTCTCTCATTCTCGGTGACTAGGGTTTACTCCCAGACCACCACAAATCTTCATTCATCTATCTCCTCTCTAAAGTTAGGCACCGCACATCCTCAAATCTTCATTCTCCTCTCTTCCTCTCTCGCTCCTTCACATCAAAACCTCATCATCGCCGCTATTAATGGCGTTTTCGAGCTCTGTTAAGGAGAGAGACGTTTCAAAAAGCCGAAAATTGATTTCGCAATTTCCGACGACAAACTTCGTAATTCTAGGGTTTTGATTTTAGGCGGTACTAGTAGAGTTGGCGGTTCGTCTGCTGTCGCTCCTTCGACACTTTCTCCTGACCTTCGTATCTTCATCGGCGGACGAAATCGGTACTCTATCTCTCCTCTTTTTTTTGTGATTGAAGTTGGAATTTCAAATTTTGATTTGATTTTGGCTCTTTGTAAGGTTGATTTCGATTGTGAATGTCTCCAGAATTTATAGTTTATGTGAATCAATCAATGAGGACATCTGTGGTATAATCTCGGCTCGCCGGAGCCTCGGCGCTGCTATTCCTGCTCATCTCTCTCTTTCCTCTATTGGTTGTGCTGCTGTGGTGTGGCGGTGTTGCGCTGCTATTCACTCATCAGGTAAACTAATTATCTTTCTCTCTCCTCTTTTCTTTGCCCTAATTTTTGTGGTCCTCTATTTTCGTTACAAATTTTCCTCCAATTTTAGTTCGTTGCTTTTGCGATTTAGTGAATTCGCTGTTATTTTGCCTTTTTATAAATTTTTTTGTTCGTTTTTTACTTGTGTTAAAGCTAATTGAGAGGAGATAATTGGTAATTCGAAGGAAGATTTCGCATTAAGTTGACTATCATTGGTTTGATTTAGATGAGAGTTGGAGGAGGAGGATAATTAGCGTGGAGAAAATTTGTTGGACTGATAGGTTGATAGTTCATGTAGCTTAGGCTAGAAAAAGATGAATTTGTATGTTCTACTGTTTAGTATGGGATTATGTACTCTGCTGATTGCATAAGAATGACAGGTAGAAAAGGTTTATCAAATCGGAACTTTGGTATATAGGTAATCTAGGTGGATGAGTGGCTTGATATGGATGTGAATTATGAATTATTCAAGTGTTGTTGACCTTATGTTGCAGGAGTTTAGTTGCTGCCTCCGTGTGGGCTACTTGTGTAATGGCTTCTGTATCAAGTCAGCAGCAGTTCCGTTACACCCAACCTCCATCGAAGGTGCTTCATTTGAGAAACTTCTTTAAATGAACCACAACATCACCAGCATGTCATTTTGGTGTTCGCAGCAAGACAATGACACATACAACTCTATACTTCAGGTTCGTCTTGATCCTTCCACTTCTATTTCATGTTTTGATCTTGTAGTTGACTATCTTCACTGGTGTTTTGGTTTCCATTGAACTCTAGTTGGTCTTCGTTGTCAGCTGGCTTGCTCATTCTTACTTTTACGAGTTGTATGTGTCATATTGTGTGTCCTTGCATTCATTGACAGGACAGTGGTGACATGGATGTTCGAACTCTTTCCTCCTCCCATCTCCTTTCTTCATCTTTGTCTTCTTCATTCATGATCATAATCGCTCTAATTAATTGGGATTTCTGGGTTTGGTTGTTCGACATTCACAAGAGGTCATCAAATGTTCAATTTTTTGGTAATTACTTCCATGTTTATTCTATTTAGTTCTTATTTCTTCTTTTCGTTCTTGTTTCTTCTATTTTGTTTTCATATCTAAGTTTATTTCGTTAATTTTTTCATGTTGTTCAACACTTTTTGGGGTGGTTTTCATCAATCGTGCGTAATGTTGCCCATTTTTTTTGTGCTGATTTTAATTGATTTATTTCTTTTTCTTGGTGTATATGTGGTATACATGCTGAAATTGCTCTACTTTGGTATATTTGTGATGTTTTAGTTATTGGATTTTATTGTTGTAGTTCCGAAAGATTTTAATTTGTAATTATATGTCATTATGTTATGGATGTTCTATTTATTGCATTGCTTTGTAACTCTTTAAGCTCGAGGAGTACATGAATCTATCTTCCATAACAAGTGAGCTAGTATGATGTTGAGTAGCTTGCGATAGGTGAATAATGGAGTGGTGGTATTAAAACAAGGAAAGCTATAGAGAGACTAAGGGAGGGTACAATAAGAGTTAGAGATGAGACAGTGGAGGATGGGCCAGGGGAGAGAGACAAAGAAGGGTGGTTATTCAATCAAGCTTATTCTTGCCCTTCACTCCTTCTTTTACACTTGTTTCATATTCTAGGGGTCTACTTGATCTCATATGCAAGCGTTGTATATTTACCTAATTAGATTTTTGATTTTTGTGTTTATCAATTTATCTGTTAACTAAAATATAAAGAAAACTTTAAATTTTATCTGTAATATGGTATTCCATATACTTGAGTTGGAAATCTGATATATTGATTTCTGTATCTGTGGAGGGACGCTGGATATGAATTGAAGAGGAGAGAATTGTTGCATATTGACTTGTAATGTATCTTTGGAGTATGAGAAAAGGTATGTTTTATTCTAACGCTTTTTTGGTGTGCTCTTTTTTCGAGTTATGTTTTAGAAAGTAGAACCCTTTTACCCAGAAGTTGATTGTTCGAGGATGAACTTTATTTATCCCCCTTTCCCCCTTAGTTGAAGATGATTGTTCCAGGAATTAGTATGGGCATTGTATCCCCCTTTGGGATCATGGTACTGGTTTGGTTGAATTGTTTTTTGCCTTTATTGCTTGCTTCATTCTTAAAGTTGGTGAATCTAATTAGTTATTGATTTTGTGGGATTTCTCAGCCTAATATGTATTAAGTGGTTGTTTTTAGCGCTTTAATTGATTGATATATGGCTAAATATATGGTATTGTTGTTTTTTGGGCTTTAATTAATTTTGTGGGATTTCTTAGCCTAATATGTATTGTTGTTTTTTACCTTTTTGTATATAATTTGTTTGCTTTTTACGGTGAATTGTTCTGTTATAAAAAATTCAGGTTCGTTAGCATCAAACTAAACATCGATGTATATTTGTGCTGCTATTATGATAACTCCTTTGAATGTTAGGAATTATATTTGTGTTGGTGCTGCTGTTATTGTTATTGATTTGGTGCGTGCCTTCTTCTCTATTTTGTGAATCTGATTTCTTCTTGGTGTTGGTAAATGTTTAACTAGTTTAATTTTGTTTCTATGTATTTGATAAATTAGTCTCTTATGGAATGACTAAGATTTCCGAACTTGGCTATAGCTGCGGCCATTTTTCGTTCGGCGAGGATTAATTGTTCTTTGGACTTAGTGGTTTGTCCATTTGAGTGCTGATTTTTGTTGGTAAGTGAGTGTTTGATTTTTTTTTTGTTTTTATTTTTTTGTTAGAGGGAGCAAAGTGTTTGATTTCTTTCTTTTTGATTTTTGGGTCTGGTAATAATTTTACTTCCGTCCATTGCGAGAACATGTAGAAAACACAAATAATTCTTCGTCGAATATGCCTTTTGTTTGTTATTGATTGGTTAATTTAGATAGAATTTGTTTAGTCCCCATACTTCAATGGATGTCGGTTCCGTAAGAATGTTTAAGCTTTTGATGTGTTTTTACATGCTTTCATTGTTGCCCGTTTCTTGGTTGGTATAGGAATAGTGTTTTGTTTATTGTTTTAGTTATTGTGGGTGGATGATGTCTCGGTGAGACGAGCGAGTGTTTGCTATGGTGGGGTGAGGATGAGGGTTAGCAAGTGTAGTATGGTGGGATTTCATAATACAGTCACTAGGGGTTGGAGAATGTGAGCTATGTAAGCTCAGTAGCTGGTGCGTCATTGCTTGATATGCAGCAGGTTCTCATCTGGTTTTTTACGTGTATTTCTTGTTCTTTCCAGCGTACATCTCTCTCTCTCTCTTGTCTGGTTTGTTTGTAGGAATTAAAGTTTTGCGGTTTTGAGGTGATCTGAGTACCTTGCCTTTCTTGTTCTAAGCCTTTGTCTGCAATGCGCAAAATGTGTAAATCGTTGATTCACATCATTCGTCCAATTTATGTCAATTTTATGAACCGCCTTATGCTCTAACAAGATACTATTGCATGATATATACACTTTTAATTCTTCATGTTGAATCATTTTACACTCTTAGGGGTACGAAAACCTTTTGAAGCTATAGTTGTCTCCCCAAGTACGCCGAAAGACACTTGTAATCCATTGATTTTAGTTCTTTGTGGAGGTCCTCTTGATGTCGCAACATCTAAGTTTTCAACAACATTGGCATTTTTGGCATCAACTGGATATAATCTACTGATTGTTAATTATCGGTAATTAAATTAGATAAATTCCTACTCTTTCTTCCTGCATCTACATATATGCTGATCTAGTTTTATTAGTGCCGCTACCCAAAAACTAAGAATCTCAGAGTGTTGAAGATTAAGTTATGTGAACTGAAAAAGAGTATGAGAGTTGGGGTAATGATTAACAATGACAATTAGCAACACCCACTGCAATGCCCTACTACACTCCCCACCTCCCAGCCTCCCGCCCCCCGGCCCTCCCCCCGCCACCCCGCCCTCCCCCCCTCCCTGCACTCCCCCTTGGCCTTCCCAACCCCGATGCACTCCCCCGCCCGGCCTTCCCAACCCTCGTTGCACTTCCCCCGCCTTGATCAATATTTTCTTTATATGTATATAAATAACATGAATTGCAATGAGAAGTGATACTTTTATATATATGTAATTGATTTTGGATCATTTAGGACTAAAAAAATACAAAAAAAAAAATTTATTTATTTTGGGTCACAAGGGCTGCGGTCAGGGCAAAAACCGCAGCCCCTGGTGGGTTAAGGGCTGCGGTTAAGGGCAAAAACCGCAGCCCTTTACTTACCAAGGGCTGCTAGTCCAATGGCTGCGGTCAAAAAACGCAGCCGTTGGGCCCTTTTTGACCGCAGCCCTTGGGCTTTTTTCCTCTAGTGTGAACCTACTGGCGGCACTACTTATAATGCAAAGTTTGGAAATAACAAAAGAGCTCCAAACAATGATTCAACAGCTCTTAAGACAACTAATGCGATCCATGCCATTGGTGCATCGTCTGCATTCCAGTTACAGCCACAAAGGAACTTTACCCCCTTAAACATGACTTATTCCCAAGCTCTCTCCAAGCTAAAAAAGGCCAATCTCATTTAACCCTTGAATCCACGTCCACCTCCTAAAAATCCGTACCCTGGTTATGACCCAAACCAAAACTGTGAGTATCACCAAAGTCCGGAGCATAATACTGAAAGCTGCACGACTCTAAAGCATCAAATTCAAAACCTTGTGGATGATGGAAAGCTCTCGTTAGGATCCATTTTTAGTAAACCAAACGACTCTCAGCCCAACATCACAAAAACCCCCTTCCTAATCATAAGCCCTCATTTGCCATTAATGTCATATCTGTGAATTCAGACAGATGCGATCCAGTCCAACTAATCCACAAAACAGTTCCTCAAATGTATGAAATGCCAATAGCCGCAGGTTACAAGTGCCTGGTCTATGACTATTCCACTCAAGAAAAAGTCAAAATGATGCCTTATAAAGACCCCAGCTTCACTCTCAACAAGGATCTATTCTCTGACTCTGATGCTGATGAAGATGCCTCTTCGGTCTTAACAATTGTGGAGAAAAAAACTGGAGGACATTCCACCACTCCAAATACATACCGGCGCCCTATCTGCCTCGATGATCTTAGTGATGAGGAGTACGTGGATATATCTCATTTGACTAGAGCAGGTCGCCATTTTAAACCATCCCATTTGGAGGATGAAAATCCTTTAGAGGTATTGAGAAGGAAGGAAAAGGGCAAAGAGCTAATGACAGAGGAAAGTAACAAGGAAGATGATGCTATTAAGCGAATGAAAGAAGTAAATGCTAATGTTTCCATCTGGAAATTGTTAATGCATTCCCAGCCTCATAGGGCAGCTGTTCTAAAACATCTTAATGAAGCCTCTGTAAGCTCTTCTATAACACCTGACCAGATGGTGGGGCTCATTCATGGGGTAGATCAAACTCTCATGTTCACAGACAATGATCTCCCTGACAATATCAACCACAACAATTCATTACACATCACTATACGCTGTAATGGATGGGAGATACCTAGGGTGTTGATCGACAATGGCTCCGCAATCAATGTTCGCCCTCTGCGTGTGCTAACAAGACTTGGGTATTCAAAAGAAGATCTGGTACCATCCAACCAGGTGGTCAGAGCATATGATAATGCCAAGAGGGAAGTATTGGGTTTAATCAGCCTCCTCATTGAATGTGGCCCCGTGGAAAGGAAGGTGGAATACATGGTCATTGACATTCAAGCCTGTTTTAACTTCTTATTAGGAAGACCATGGCTGCAGGAAAATAGAGCTGTGACATCTACTTTACATCAGAAGGTGAAGCTTCTCACTGATCAGGGTGCTGTGACTATTTCTGGTGATCCAAAAATCATGACTATCTCCAACACCGGAAAATCGGTATTGTATCTGAACGAAGTAGAGGGTACTAGGTAGGATGGTTACACTATCCACTGCATTCTAGCAGCACCTGAAAATTCATGGATGAATGAGGTCCCAGCAGCCACACCAGATGTAAGTGTTGAAGAAACAAAACAAAGTGTAGTGAGGATGACGAGGAAGAAATAGGAGTTCGAGCATCGGCACTCATAATACGTCAATTGAAGCACCGGAGGAAACCTGTGTCGGCAATCCTCAAGATGATGATAATGACTCGAAGAAGAGATCTAGGACAGATGATTTTGATCTGGAATTTAATGTAGTGGGTCTGATCCGAGAAGTTCACACCGAATCACTGATTCTCTTTCCAGGATATCAACATGAAGATCACTATCGTGAATTACCCCAGTTCCGGAAATTTAACGGGAACGGTGATCCTTTTGTCCACTTAGTGGGATTTGTGAATGCCTTGCATCGATGGGGCATACCAGAGGAAGATTACCCCATGCTGTTTGACAAGAGTTTAGAAGGACCAGCTCTGGACTGGTACTATTCTTCAGATTGTGTAGATAGGGCTAGTTGGGAAAATGCTAGCCAAGCTTTTATTAATTGGGCTCTCGAACATAAACAGACTGACATCAAGAAGTTCAAGCTAGTCACTTTGCGTCAGAGTGCCTTAGAAACCTTCTCGCACTTTTGTTCGAAATGCACTCATATCCGCACATAACTTCGTTTCCCTATTACTGATCGGGAATTCATGCTCATATTGCCGCGGAACCTGAACGATTTCTATTATCGTCACATGGTTACTATCAAATACACCTCCCTCAGCCACATGGAACAGCATGGCTTTGACATCGATGCTCTGAAATTGCAAGAAAAATGGCCCCGAGAAAATCTTGAAACTCCCAATACAAATCCAAGGGTTTATGCTATGACGGATGAACCATTGAGTATGGTGTATGATTATCTTCGGAGGCAAGGTATACGTCAAGTTCCAGCGCATGTGCACTGTTTACCCCTTCCTGGAACAGACATGAGCAAATTCTGCTATTATTGTCGTCAATTTGGGCATGAAACTGATCGATGTCATGACCTTTACTACAAAGTGCAAAGCCTGATTGATCGAGGCATCATTAGTCCAACCCATATGGAAGTGTCCGCAAAGAAAGTGTCGGCGTGCCCCCAACCTCAATCCCAAGTTGATATCTTCCGCAAATTAGTCGAGCAAGGTCGGATACATCCACTTCCTAGACGCCCAGGGGCAAGTCTCGTAGGGTCAGATCTCCACAAGTACTGCCAATATCATCAATTGCATGGTCACGACACAAACTAATGTCATGCTCTCAGCTATCACATCAAGCAAATCACCAACATAGCTCTTGTCTACCGCAAAGCTACTTGATCATCTCCCATAAAGAGAAAAGTCTTCGGTAAAAGTCCTGTAGGGGGTTAGCCCATCAAAAAAAAAATTGTAATCTTTCAGCCCGTTAGTATCAGAGAACTACGTGCAGCTTGAATCCCCATTATCACTTACACTTGCACTGCGAGATCATTCCACCTATGTAACACCTGGGGTACGTAGGTAGCTCAATATGTGTGCAGCTGCTTTATTAAATAAAAAACATTAGTTCTTTCTAAAATAAGGAACTACGCTGAGTCTGATTCCCCATAAAATGCACTTGGAGCAATGGGGATATCTAGGCAATCTTCGAGTTCGACTCAAATATATTAACCATTGTATTTCAGGCAATGTGATCAGAATTCAAGATGCCTGTCACCACAGGAGTAATTTCAGAATGCTGAATTGACGCAACAATGGGGATACATGCCCTAATCTCTATATTTTCTGTCTTTGTTCAAATATTAAGCAGGGAATGGAAGAATAAAAAATTTGTTTTCAACCCCAATGACAGTAAAATCATTTAAAAAGGTCAAAAATAAAAAAAAATAATAAATAAAAAAAGCAAAATTGCGAAGGTGGACCATTCCAGTCACAATATGGCAAAGTTGTTTTCGAAAATTTTCTTTACTCTGCAATGCATTCTGCAATATGTAGCCTTTTTCTCTTTTCTTTTAATTCTTTTTTCTCTACCTTTAGGTCCAAAAAGAAGAAATTTGTCCCTTTTCTAAGGATGACCAATTACCATCAGAAAACAAACACCTCAGCCCTACCCACGAATGCGGTCAAAGAGCCCAATTGAATAGTCCATTGTAATTAATATTGGTACAGAAAATGCTGTAAAAGAAGTCAAAATAGGGTCCTCCCTCTTCCCAATAAAACAGTATGTGTTTATTGCATTGTTAAAAGAGTATGTAGATGTGTTTGTATGGTCTTATGATGATATGCCTGGTGTTAATAGAGAAATTACAGAACATTGCATTCCGTTACATCCTGAAAGCAAGCCTAAGCAGCAAAAGCTCCGCCGAATGAAGCCAGAGGTTAGTCCGAAAGTGAAAGAAGAAATCCCGAGAAGCTTGACTTGATGCTAAATTCATGCAAGTCGTAAAACATCCAAGTTGGCTCTCGCCAATATAGTGGTTGTACCCAAAAAGGATGGGAGAGTTCGGGTATGCATTGATTTTCGAGATTTGAATGCTGCGTCACCAAAAGATTGCTTTCCTCTACCCCACATCGATGTTCTTGTTGATAGTACGGCTGGTCATGCAATGTTTTCTTTCATGGATGGATTATCATGGTATAATCAAATACTCATGGCTCAAGAAGACATGACAAAGACATCTTTAATCACTCCGTGGAGCACCTTCATTCTCGAGTTATGCCTTTTGGTCTCAAGAATGCCGGAGCCACGTATCAAAGGGCTGCAACCACTATCCTTCATGACCTCATCCACGACATTCTGGAGGTCTATGTAGATGACATGATTGTGAAAAGGGAAAATCGTGAGGGGCATGTTTCTGCACTAAGGTCCTTCTTTGAAAGAATCGCGAAGTACAATCTAAGGCTAAACCCTCAAAAGTGTGTGTTTGGCGTCACTTCAGGGAAGTTGTTGGGATTCATTGTCAGTCAAGACGGCATCAAAGTGGACTCTGAAAAGGTAAAAACTATTCAAAGGCTACCTCCTCCAAAAATAGAAAAAGAAATAAGAGGATTTCTCGGCAGAATTCAATATATCAGCAGGTTCATCTCACAACTCACTATGAGGTGTGAACCCATATTTAAGCTGCTCAAAAAAGGGGCATCCCATGAGTGGAACGAGGAATGTCAAGAAGCTTTCGATTCCATGAAAGAGTTCCTTTCAAATCCGCCTGTTCTAATGCCGCCTAGACCAGGGGAACCTCTGATTTTGCACCTCACCATTACTGAAACGGCTATGGGAGCTCTCTTAGCCCAATATCAAGAAGGAACAAAGAAGGAAGTGGCCATATACTATCTCAGTAAGTAATTCTTGGAGTATGAGACAAGATATACCCCACTGGAAAAAGCATGTGTTTCCTTGGTCTATGCCACAAAGAAGTTGAGGCATCACCTCCAAGCTCATACCACCTATCTGATCTCAAGACTTGATCCAATCAAGTATCTGTTTGAGAAACCCATTCTTAGTGAAATATTGGCGAGATGGCATGCTATGCTTTCTGAGTTTGATATTCAATGTGTCGGCTAGAAGTCGTCGAAAAGGAAGAGTCATATCGAAGCCCTAGCGAAGGACCGGTGTCGGGAGATGAATATGATGATGCATTCCCGATGAGTACTTATTATTCATTGACAATCCACAATGGTGCATGTATTTCGATGGAGCTTCTAATCGGAGAGGTAATGGAGCAGGGGTTTTGTTAATAGATCCGGATGGAGTCCATATTCCATTTCTTTGTCAAGCTCGATTTCCAAAGAACAAACAATACGGTCGAGTATGAAGCCTGTATATATGGAGTAAAGGCCGCTTTGGTAGCAGGCGCAAGACATCTCACTGTGTGTGGAGACTCTTATCTCATCATATCTCAGATAATAGGAATTTGGAGGGTTAGAGATGAGAGACTTCGACTCTACGCAGTACCTTCAAGAATTGATCTCTTATTTTGATGATATCGGCTTCAAACATCTTCCTCGAGAACAAAATAGTTTCACCGATGCTTTACCCAATCTCATTTGTTAATTTAACATGGGAAAATGGTACAAAGGTCCAGTCAATTTTAATTGAAGAAAGGAAGGGACCTACAGTGACGGTAGCACAAGTTGTCTCCACGCTGGCTGAACAAGATGACGATGATGTCTGGTATAAGGATATCAAGAATTTTCTGGAAACAATGCAATATCCAGAAGGAAGTGGCAAGAAGGACCGCTTAGCCATCAGAAGGCTAGCTGCTCAGTTTCTCATTCTAAAAGGCAGGCTATATCACAAGGGGTTTGATGGTACTCAACAACTCTGCGTGAATGACAGCGAAAAGCAAGCCATCATGAAAGAAGTTCATGGTGGAAAATGTGGACCCCATATGAACGGAAGAATGTTGGCTCATAAAATTTTGCGAGCAGGTTTCTATTGGAGTACTCTAGAGGGTGATTGCATCAGCTTTGTCCGTGCCTGCAAGGAATGTCAGATATTTTCTAATCTCAATCATATGCCACCTGTGTCACTACATAATATGACCTCTCCTTGGCCATTTTCAAGTTGGGGCATAGACATAATCGGACAAATTCATCCGAAGGCATCAAATGGGCATCAATATATTCTTGTAGCAATTGATTACTTTTCGAGGTGGGTTGAAGCTGCATCCTTTTCAAAGCTAGGGGAAAAGCAAGTCTCGAAATTTTTGATTAATAACATTATCTGTCGGTATGGCATACCTTTTGAAATCATATCTGATAACGGATCACAATTTAAGGGTCATCTGAAGACCACTCTCGCAAAATATGTAATCAAACATCATCAGTCCTCACCTTATCGTCCCCCAACAAATGGAGCGGTGGAAGCAGCCAATAAGACAATCAAGACTATTGTTGCCAAGATGACTAAAAAGACTAGGGAATGGCATGACAAACTCCCATATGCCCTCTGGGGATATAGGATATCAATCAGGACTCCAATAGGAACAACTCCGTATTCTTTGGTTTATGGGATGGAGCCGGTCCTACCGGTTGGGGTGGAGATACAATCTCTCATGGTCATAGCAGAATGTGAAATCTTAGAAGACCAATGGTACAAAACTCGTTATGATGAGCTTGCATTTGCAGATGAGCGCCGAGTACAAGCATTGCATAATATTCAACTCTATCAGTGGAGAATTGCTCGTGCATTTAACAAAAGGGTTCGAGATAGAGACATTCAGGAAGGTGATCTAGTCTTAAAGGAAAACAGGGCTCTGTTGCATGATCCTCGGGGAAAATTCAAGCCTAATTGGTCTGGACCATTCCTAGTCAAGCATGCCACCATGGCTGGAGCAGTAAAGCTAATGGATTTTGATGGGAATGAATTCACTCATTTCACTAATCTTGATCAGTTGAAGAAATATTACGCTTAGGCATCAGAGTAATTATAATTGTCATGATCAAGTAACCAAGCAATATGTGGGTTTTGAATCCTATCTGGTTATTCTTAATAAATATGCCATGTGTTTCTAGATATTCATATGATGTATGCAAAAAGCCAAAAAAAAAAAAAGAAAAAAACGAAAAAAAAACGAAAAAAAAGAAAGAAGAAAAAAAAAAGAAAAAGAAAAATGATGAAACATGCAAGGATGTTTGTGTTTTTTTAAGGTTTATATGTTATGTTTTTATGTGTCATATGATTGATTAATTATGATTTGCATGTCATATTTAACGTAAAAGTGTGCACGTGTTTAGCATTGTGTTCACATTGAATTTCTCACAAACAGATCTTTTTTATTCATCCCAACTGGGGTACTTCACTTCATACATAAAAAGACATAAAGCCTTCATTTCCTACAAACTTAAAAAAGAAAAAGAAAAAAAACAACATGAAAAAAAACAACATGATATTTCTCTCAAACCCTTCTCCTCTTCATGATAGGCCCGTCTGAATCATTGTCTTGACCAATATCCGCTAGAAGCCATTGAAGGTAATCTTCATCAATCAGTGGAAAGGAAGGTTCCGGTAGCACTGATATAATTTTAGCCCCCTGCCATATAGTAGGCATTCTCTGAATACTACTCATATCAGCCTCATAAGTGGTACAATATGGAAGAACCTGGAGGGCAGGAATGTGCTCTTACTTCCAACAAATTTGCCTTAGACATCTCCATGGAAGGTAGAAAGTGACTTGGCAAAGCCCGGGTAATTGTACACCTCTGCGACCAGAATTGCAATATACAATTGCACTAATGCCAAGGTGGCTTGTGACCCACTTTATGTCTAGATGTAGAAAAAAATCCTCCCACCCACCATTTTTGCTAAGTTGATAGAAGAAAGGAAGAAGACCTCTCTCCTAGACATGACTAGTTTTGTAAATAAGACTCTTGTGGGGTTTCATGAGAGAAATTTTTTCTAATAGCCATAAATGAAGGGCCAATGGACATCCCTTCACAAAGTTTTGAGGGTTTCTTCTGAGTTCATCTAAGCCAAGGAACATTTCCTCTAAAATAAATGGTCCGAGATGACCCCCACTAACGATTTGAGGAATAAGTGGAAGACACCAAGCGTGGCATGTGTTACCATTTAGTGAGGGTACTTCCCAAAATCATAAGAATGTAAGCATTTTCTCTAGCAATCCCATAGTTGGCATTGTTAGAGAATTGCCAAGTGCCAAATTGAAAAGTCAACAATAAGTTGAGAATAAATACCTCACCATATTGTAGGTAGTTGCCATGAAGATTTTCTGGAAGGTATAAAATCGTTGATAAATCTCCCGAGATCCTGGTAGGAGATCTAGGTGTGATAACTGGACCATTGGATGATAAGCCTAGCAAACCTTCGACCTCTTCAACAAGAGGCACAATCTCCCGGTCTCCAAAGCGGAAGACATGGCGAGTTTCATCCCAAAACTTGGAAGCAGCATGAATCATGTCGTAACAAATAGAAAAGTGAAAGCAAAGGCATAAGCACCTTAGTGAAGCGGGAAGAGGAAAAGGATTGCCTTGGTTTCTCCAAGTTTCTTATGACCCCCGAGAGTTGTTTTTTCTCCCGACTCTGCATTTCATTAGCTTCTTCATAAGTAAGAACCATTTTTGTGAAAAGAAAATTTAGAGAAAAGATTGGAGTAGTGGAAGTGGTGCATTTGGAAATGAAGAACCATGCCCCCTTTTATAGATGGAAAAGATGATCATCCATGATTTATGCCATAGATAATGAGTTTGAGTATTGTCCATAAGATAATAAGGAGCATCCTTCACCATGGCAAATGACCAAGCATTTGTGGTGTGGCAATTTTTGCTAAAGTCGAACATAAAAAAAAAAAGAGAAGTGTCAATGATGAATCAAGAACGTTGATACAATCCTTTTCTAATAATCATCCATAATAATGACCATGATCAATCTGTTTTATATAGCGATCATCATTTTCTAATAAATTATGCATGGAAATTTTTTTGAAAGATTTTGGAAAAACAGATAAATTTTTTTGCCACGTGATGATTTGGTCCACCATAGTTTATCTAGAGGGTAATAACCTTAGGTCAACCCTTTTAGGTGACATGATTTAACAATGCATCACTCTAAGGTGACATGACCACACAATGTCTTAATTTAAGGTGACATGATAACACATGGAGTCATAAAAAGTAAGTGATGGTAATTTGGCATTTTGCTTGTCATCAAGGCCATGAAAAAAAAACTGTAAAAAGAATAGAGTCAACCTGTTAATTGTCGGAATCTCTCACATTAACAAAAGACAAATTCATAAGACTAAAAAAGACGAGAATAAAGTCGTATTTTCAATTTTAGAAAATTAATTAAGACGACGAGAAAGTTGCATTTTCAAAGTTTGAGGAAATTAATTTGGATTTTCTATCTAAAGACGACGATAAAGTCGCATTTTCACAATTTAGAAAATTAATCGGGATTTTCTAGTTAAGACGACGATAAAGTCGCATTTTCAAAATTTAGAAAATTAATTGAGATTTTCTATTTAAGACGACAATAAAGTCGCATGTTCAAATTTTAGAAAATTAATATGGATTTTCTTGTTAAGACGACAATAAAGTCGCATTTTCAAGTGTTAAGAAAATTAATTGGGATTTTCTATCTAAGACGACAATAAAATCGCATTTAACAATTTTTAGAAATTTAATTGGGATTTTCTACAGAAAGCAACATGAATTATAACACTGATGATAACTATTTTCTGTGGAGAATAAGTTATCTCAAAAAAAAAAAATTTGTCAAAATTTTGTGTCCTTTCAAACATTGGCCATCATTTCCTCCAAAATTCGACCAGTGTGGGGCATTCTGTAGACACCAAATTTTGAACCCCTTTTTCGGATAAATAAAGATTTTGAAAAGAAATTAAAATAACAAAAATCGCCATGCATCGTGGAGCGTGCACCCCGGAGCGCGAGTTTCATTCCGTCGCTCAAATTTCCATTTTTGCATATTAGTCATGCAGTTTCGGCTTAGAAGTATAATTTTCGTGAGACGTAGTCAATAACAACAACCACCGTTTTAATAAAATGATTCGTAGTATAATCATGCTCGTCTTTATTAATTTGACGAGTTTTCGTTAATTGTCTTAATTTAGTCTTTCGGAAAAATGAAAAACGAATCGCGATTAGGCGTCGGGATTTTTGTCGTATCCCAAAACCGGCATTAAAGTCATTGTTCATTGGATAAAGAATAACAATATATTCTTTATCCACTAAACACATCCTTTATCCATTAGTTAGAGAATAAGAATCATTAAAAGATGTGGGAATAAGAATCAAATCCCATGTGTAAGAGGGGGGAAATCCGAATTTTTTTCGGGAAGAATCAAGTGTGCGCCAAGCACACAATCATGCGCTAGACGCATGATTGTGCGCCTAGCGCACAAGCATGCTCTGCGCCAGACGCAGAGCCTTGCGCCTAATGCAAGGCGCTGTGCCTAGCGCAGCTTCCTGCGTTAGGCGCTGCGTTCTGATCAGTTTGTGTTGCACGTTTTTCGATGCTTTTTTGTTACGTATTAGGATCATTAGGGAAGAATATTTTCTGAAAATCTGATTTTGCCTCATTAATGAGAAAATCGAAAAAGAATAAGAATATTTGTGTTTCCAAAGAGATTTGATGATGTCATTAGGGTGAGGTCATTAGAGTGATGTCATTAAGGTGATTAAGGATGAAGAAAATAAGATTTTTTTTTGGGTGAAAAATCTGATTTTCTACCTCTTTAAAACCCTAGTTCACCTCCTTCATTTCTCTATAAATACCTTCCTTTTTTCCACTTCAAAACCAAGTTGAAAAGAGTTCAACTTAATTTCACTAATTCTCTCATCTTCTCTACTCCATTCCTCTAAAGAAATCACACTTAAAAAAAAAAAAAAAGCAAAAGTTAGTAACATATTAGTAAGTAAAGAAGTTCATCAAAAGAAGAAAAAGCACAAAAAGAGTTTAAGTTAGTAATTAAGAGAATTTAGAAACTCACTTAGAAATTAAGAAAATCACAAAAAAAAAGTAGAAAAATTTGCAAAGAGGAAGTGCATCATTGAGCTAGTAAGGTAAAGTGGAAACTCTTGTTTATTTTTTATCTTCTTAATCATCTACTAACTTCTTTCTTGTTTTCTCTTATCATATTTTTAATCTTTGGAGTGATTTGGGTATGTGGAAGTCCTAATAGGTTCCCAACCATAAATCACCCCACCTAGAATAGTCACCTCTAATGGGGTTACTCTTAGGAAATAATGTGATTATGTGATTTTCCTGAATCATGTTGTTATTCATCACCAAAAATGTTTTCATAAAAATCTTCAAGACAAGTTGTGCATAAACGTCTCCATAAAAAAGAAAATGTGATGCTGTAATTATAATCAGTTTTAATTTCGTACTTCATTCCATTTTTCGTCTGTATTATCAGAATAGTTTGTAGGATATAATTTTTTTCCTATAAAGTGTATGTTATTTCCAGCGACTGGCCTTTGGAATTTCTAAAAAACGAATTTTGTGGAAATAATTAAAAATCATACAACTTTGTTGTGCAAAACTGATTTGTTCCAATACCACCTAAGCTTGTTCAGTCAATACAGTTTAAAAAAAAAATCATTTAGATAAAACTAAAAACATCAAGTTTGAAGAAAACATCAGTATCTTTTTAAAAATATAAAAATCATATTCATATGAATTTTATACAATTTTACAATATTTGTACAAACCATTCATGTAAATCACTAAATTACAGAAAATAGATTTTCCTTTTAGTTAAGGAAATAAATAAAAAAAGGGTCTTAAAAGTGTCCAATTCAAGTGAAAATTTCCAGTCTAGTTCTTTAAAGTGTCTAGAATCTTCATACCAAAATGTACTTCAAAATAAGTTCAATAAGTTGGGTTGCAAAGAATAAAGTCAATAAAGGTCCTCTTTTGTCCAGTTTTGACATAATATTTACCATAATTCAAGTTTTCACTAAAAACTTGTTAAATTTTGACACAACATAAAGGACTCACTGATCTATCCAAAGATATATCAAATTCTCAACGTAACGCTTTATACAGAAATTTATGATTTTTGTAAGTCATTGCAAGAACAAAAGTGCAATCTGAAAAATAAAATAAAGTGACTAACTCAACTTTCATAAAAAAAATGTTTTCTTTTCACACGAAAATGTTAATTAAAAATCATGAAATTTTAAGTTTCTCTTAAAATGGCTCATTTTATCATGTAAATAAAAATCAATAAAAATTGTCATAAAAAAAATCAAAATCAAAGAAGTTAATTAATCTTTAACTTTCACAAATTCACAAATAAACATGAATTCCCATTCAAGGAGGTGAAGATTAAGGAGCATTATGGTGAACACCAAGATTCAAGATTTGAATAGATCATAGATTTTGTACATATTGTTGTAATAATAGTTTCTTTGTAATAATTATTGCATCACTCAATTAATAGAAAAAAAAAGGAGATGTTTATGCATATTTTCATAAATAATTCCACAACTCTTTTTAAAAAAAATGAGCAACCAATGTAACAAATTTTGCATGTTGGGCCAATATGTCATAGTATATGAATTAAATGACCCAATCTCAATTAAGAGGAAAAGTTGCAAATCTAACTAAGTTAAATTGTATGATGATCCATCCAACATTTTTCAATTTGTTCTCCATCTTCAAATGGATTAATCATGTAATTTGACATAATTAGATTGGTAATTATGATCTCCGAATTCATTTTAGGTCGTTTCACGTGTCTCGCTTTAAATGGCCAAATTCCAACTAGCCAAACACAATCTCCAAATTTGATCTCAAATTGATCATTTCCCTCTAAATGATTTGATAATCTTCAAAAAAGATTATTTCTTAAAAGCCTTCAATTAGGAAGCAAACCTCCTCTTCTAAGACCTCTTAAAAATCATAAGCGTGATCACTAATCAAGGTGGTTATTTCAATCCTTGATTTATCGCTAATTAGGGCGATTGACTCAATTCTTCACGTAATCACTAATTAGGGTGATTATCTTAAATCTTGGTTAATCACTAATTAGGATGATTAGCTTAACCTTTAATGATATTTAATCACTAATTAGAGTGATTATCTTAAACCTTGGTTAATCACTAATTACGGTGATTAACTTAACCCTCTTCATTTAATCATTAATTAGAGTGATTATCTTAAGCCTTAATGATCGTTAATTAGGACGATTATTTTCTCATTTAATCACTAATTGGAGTGATTATCCTAAACCTTGAATAATCACCATTTAGGGTGATTACTTTATAACCTTCATTCTTAATTACTAATCAAGGTGATTATCTTTCCTTTTAAGTTTAATCACTAATTAGGGTGATTATCTTAACCTCCATTTTTAATCACTAATTAAGGTGATCATCTTAATCCTTCATATTTTATCACTAATTAAATTGATTATCTCAATCCCATTTCAATCACTAATTAGAGTGATTATTACCTCATTTCAGATAGATTCGTTTAATTCTACAGGTGAGTTATTCATAATCTATTCCCTCCTCTTCTTTCCCCAGTGGAATTGGCCATTTAGGGTGAGACATAAGCTCGAACTACGACGGTTTTGATCCATGAGTGGATTCCAATCCCGCAATGATTGGTACGTAGTGCAACTTCAGTGCTCAAACCTACCATGTACAAATGATATATTGGTCCTAAATAAAAATGATTGATGTGTATATGTGCAAACTATGTGATTTTCTTTCTTTTTAATAGCCATGATTACTTTAAAATGGAAAATAACGGATTTAGTAAGAGCTTGTTCTGTAGAACGGAAGAGGAGACGAGTTCCAGACGTTCGCACCTCTTAACCTAAACCCTGAACCCTATCTCTTGGTATGAAAGACCAATTTTCAAAAAGCCTTATCCATATGAAGTCATCATCGTTTTAAATGATATTTCTTGAAATTGATTTTTAAACGATTTATTAAATAAATCTGTCCCAATTCAGATATTAATAGGGTGGCGACTTCAAAGTTTTCGAAAACTCAATGTCCAATGAGAGACTTTCGTGGGATTCAGACCGTTAATTAAGACAGTAAAAAATCGGATACCACGGGCTGGCGACTCCACTTGGGATAGTACTTCCACTTGAAGTATAAGAGGTTTAAACCTGAACAATGCGTTATTTTCCACATGTATATACAATAAAAAAGAAAAGTTAATCATGGCTATTCACCATTTAATTTTTGTATATAGCATGCTTATGTGAAAATTACGTGTGCTTGGTAGTTTATCGATCCATACACGTGCACTCTTTTTAACCATTTTCTTATTAGGTCTGATACCTCTGTCTATTGGCAAGGGTCAGAATTTTAGAATGACAAATTAATGAATTAAGGGTGTAAAACCGGCATCCGCGAGCTATTGCGACCGGCTCTGTAAGGAGCGTTCACCCTCGATGGACACAATGGAAGTGACTCGAGGCCACTTTAACATAATCTCTCCTTAAATGAATCACCTTTTAGTTGACTTCTAGGACACAAGGATCAATGCACAAATGTCCTTAATTTATTTCAGTTATTGAATAATGTGAAAAAACTTTCAAAAAAATTCCTTAGTCCGTTTTCAGTCGGTCAATATTTCGATAATCATTAAGTATAGCTGAATTGCTGCTGAAATGATTATTGAAATATTAATAGTATTTTTGTTTATTTATCACAAGAGTCATAAAAAAAATATGTGTGCTCACCCATTTTCAAAAAACTCACATGTACTTCATTTAAATTGGTTTTACCAAAAACAAAAATGATTTTTTTTAAAGAAAGATGAAAAGATTTTCTGTTTTGAAAATATGATCCCAAATAAAACAAAAACATAAAAAGTTGAAAAATGAAAAGAGTCATAATCACGAGTTCAAAACGTGTCATGTTTAGGGATTAGAATGTTAATCAAGTTTGAGGAAAACATCAGTAGCTTTTCAAAAATATAAAAATCATGTTCATATGAATTTTATACAATTTTACATTATTTGTACAATCCATTCATGTAAATCACTAAATTCCAAAAAATTGATTTTCCTTTTAGTTATGGAAATAAATAAAAAAGGGTCTTAAAAGTGTCCAATTCAAGTGAAAATTTCCAGTCTAGTTCTTAAAAGTGTCTAGAATGTTCATACCAAAATATAGTTCAAAATAAGTTCAATAAGTTGGATTTCAAAGAATAAATTCAATAAAGGTCCTGTTTTTTACCAGTTTTGACTTAAAATTTACCATAATTCAAGTTTTCAATAAAAACTTGTTAATTTTTGACACAACATAAAGGACTCACTGATCTATCCAAAGATATATCAAATTCTCAATGTAACGCTTTATACAAAAAGTTATGATTTTTGTAAGTCAGTGCAAGAACAAAAGTGCAATCTGGAAAATAAAATCAAGTGATTAACTCAACTTTCATAAAAAAAAATGTTTTCTTTTCATGGAGCTCCTTCATGGAGTTCTTTCAGAATTTCCAGACCATCTTCTCTGGTGACGCACTTGAGCAGAGGCCGGTTGAACGACTTCTTGTAAAGTGTCTCGTCCCATAGCTCAAACCACTTGTCTCGGCCTTCACATACTTGGCCTCTACGGGATCTCGAAGGCAATCGTCCCGTCTTCTTGTATTCTATGATCGGCTCCATCCGCACGGTCCCTCGGTGAGAAACATAATCTCCTCTTGGTCGATGCTCTTTTTGGGTTTGACTTCCCAAAAAACTGTTCTTGGCACATCACCTTTAGCCGAGCTGGCCAATTTCGAGAGAGCATCTGCTTGATGATTTTCTGACCTTGGTACTTGGTCGAGGACAAATCGTTTTAATGGCTCAATCTCATCCTTGATCAGTCGCATATATTTGCTCATTGATGCTTCTTTGCATTCAAAATCTCCGTTGACCTGGCTGACAACTAAGAGAGAGTCCGATTTGGCCTCAATCTCTACAGCTCCAGCCGCCTTGCACATTTTGATTCCAGCCAAGAGTGCTTCATATTCAGCTTCGTTATTGGACGCTTTGAATTGGAATCTTAATGCATATTCAAACTTGTCCCCTTCGGGAGATTGACAAATGATTCCTGCCCCACATCCATTAACTGTGGACGATCCATCAACCATGAGCGTCCAATGCTTCCTTCCTTCAGCTGGATCATATATTGGCTTCATGGTTGGCCGAGTAAGCTCAACTATAAAATCAGCCAAGGCTTGCCCCTTAATGGCTTTCCTCGGTTCAAATGATATATCAAACATGTTGAGCTCAACCGCCCATTTTAACATTCGCCCAGCGGCTTCCATCTTCTGCAGAACTTGCTTCAAAGGTTGATCAGTATAGACGAGTATACTGTGCGCCAAGAAATAGGGCCTTAACTTTCTGCTGGCCATGACGAGGGCCAATCCAAACTTCTCAACGGAAGTATACCGATTTTCCGCATCCTTGAGCACGTGACTGACGAAGTATATTGGGATCTGGACGAATTCTCTTTCAGCCATCAAGACGGCACTCACAGCTTGAGTGGATACAGCCAAGTATACAAACAATTTTCCCCCCTCGGCGGGACTGACCAACCTAGGCAGCTGCTGAAGATGATCTTTGACGTGCTGAAGGGCTTCCTCCGCCTCTGTTGTCCATTCAAACTTGGCTTTTTTCTTGATCGTGGCAAAGAAGTGATGGCACTTGTCACCTGATTTAGACAAAAATCGTCCAAGGGCGCCAACAAGGCCCCGTCGCCCACTGTACCTCTTTTACCTTCGAAGGAGACTTCATGTCTAGAACAGCTTGAACCTTTTCAGGGTTGGCTTCTATTCCCCTCTGATCCACCAAGAATCCTAAAAACTTCCCTGACAAAACCCCAAAGACACATTTGCTAGGGTTCAGTTTTAACTTGTATTTCCTGAGAGTTCCAAAAGTTTCTCTCAAATCACTAACATGACTTTCTTCTTGACGGCTCTTGACTATCATATCGTTAATATATGCCTCCATATTTCGTCCCAACTGCGGCTGAAAAACATTATTGATCAATCTTTGAAAAGTGGCCGGGGCATTGCGCAGGCCGAATGGCATCCTCAGCCAGCCATACAACCCTTTTTCAGTAATGAAGGACGTTTTGTCCTGATCCTCTGGCCACATTGGGATTTGATGAAAGCCTGAATAAGCGTCCATGAAGCTCAGCAATGCGTGGCCGGCTGTGGAGTCTACCAGACGATCCAACTTAGGCAAGGGGAAACTGTCCTTAGGACAAGCCTTGTTGAGATCAGTGTAGTCCACACACATTCTCCAGGTGCCATTGGGCTTTGGCACCATGACCACATTTGCTATCCAGTCAGGATAATAGGTTTCTTTGATGAACTTGGACTCCAGCAACTTCTGAACTTCTTGGTCGACTGCCTGGTTTCTAGCCGGTCCCAAATGCCTCTTCTTCTGACGAACAGGTTTCAAGTTTGGATCAACATTCAACCGATGGACGGCTACTTCCGGATCAATTCCAGGCATTTCCTCAACGCAATAGGCGAACACATCTTGAAACTCTTTCAGCAAGTGGACTAGATGACCCTTCAAACCAGGACTGAGTGAAGACCCAATTTTGAGGGTCCTTTCTGGACGAGCTTCATCCAGACGTACCTCTTCAGGGGCTTCTACTGGCTCTGGACGTTCTACTGCTAGTCCCATGATGGCCATGACCTCTTCAGGCGAGGAGGGTTCTTCCTTGATGATTTCATATTTCCTCTTCTTGCTAGGGAGGTGCTCAGACGCTTTCCTTGAGGGAGCAAGAGGCGTCTGAGGGCTCTCAATGGTCGGCTTTAATCCAGACGTTTTCCTCTCGCTAGCCATCTTCGTCTGATCTTTCTCTATTCCAGACGTTTTCCTTTCTCCGGCAACCTTCGTCTGATCTTCGCTGCCTATTTTCCATGATGACGGCTTGAGGGTAGTCAAATAACATTCCCTAGCCACCTGCTGGTCTCCATATAATGAGCCAACCTGGCCATCATCACACTCATACTTCATCAACATCAGGTGAGTTACTATGACTGCTTTGACATGATTCAGAGTTGGTCGTCCAAGAATGACATTGTAGGCTGTCAAGTCTCGGACCACCAAGAACTTGATAAACAAGGTTCTAGCTGCATCCTTCTCTCCCACTCGAACGGGTAAAGTAACAGTTCCCATTGGATGGATGACTCCTCCCCCAAACCCTATGATGGGATGGTGAACGGGAACTAAGTTCTTCTCATCAAACTTTAGTCTGGACAAGCAGTCAGCACTAATGATATCCGTCGAGCTTCCCGGTATCGATAAGAATTCTTCTCACTTTCAAGTTTGCTATTTTCATTTCCACAACCAAAGGATCATCATGGGGAGTCCACAACCTGCCCCGATCCTGCTCACTAACTACCACTTTCGGAAAAGGCTCGGCCTTCATCTGATCAGCTAGCAAGACTTGGCCGAGTTCACTAAGGTTATTTTTGTGACCCCTATTTGTTGGTCCTCCTGCTACAAATCCTCCTGAGATTACCAGAACAACGTCTTCGTCTGTGCTGGCACTCTCTTTCTTCTTAGCATGCCAGTCGTCCTTCCTCTGAAACTTCCTTCCCCCTTGGGGCATATAGGAGTTCATCTTTCCCTTTCGTGCTAATTCCTCCAAAGCCTTTATAAGGTGCTTGCATTCATTAGTTTCGTGACCGCAATCTTTGTGGAAGTGGCAATACTTGCTCTTATCCCTGTTTCTATAAGGGGTTTTCATCTCAGCTGGGGCCTTCAACTCATACTGATCCTTAATCTCCATGAGAATGGAGTATTGATCTTTGTTAAATTCAATAGGATTAGATGAGGATGGCTCAGCCTCTTTTCTCTTGTTCCTTCTGGACGAAGTGGTGGTGGAGGTTACTGCCCAAGTCTCGGCCTTCTTGGGGTTGCTCTTCTTTGGCTGAGCAACCTCTTCAGGCTACTTAGACTCGGGATGCTTTGCCTCAGCACACACTTCGGTAGCGTGAATAAAAGCTTCTGCTTCCCTTAAAGCTTCGGCAAGAGTGGAGATTTTCATTTTAACAAGATCAAACTTAAAGCTTCCTGGCCTTAGTCCCCTGATGAAGGCGTCGAAGGCCACTCCAGCATTAAGATCTTGAATCTGAAGAGCTTCCAGATTAAATCTCTTAACGAAACTTCTAAGAGCCTCCTTAGGACCTTGGACGACCTTGCCTAGGTGCATGCTTGTTTTTTGCTCTTGCTTGTTGGCAACAAAGTGACTAGTGAATAAGAAACTGAGTTCTGTGAAATTATTGACTGAATTGGGTGGAAGATTGTTAAACCACTTCGAGCTACTCCCTTCGAGTTCTTTGGAAAGTTCTTACACCATGTAGCATCATCTACTCCTTGGACGTACATCTGATGCTTGTAAGCAGATAAGTGATCATCGGGATCGGTTGTTCCATCAAAAGGTTCTATAGTAGGGAGTTTAACCTTTGGGAAGGGGGGCGCCTCCATTATCCTGGCCGAGAATGGAGTGGGCCAGTTAATCTGGAGGGCTCCCATCTGTCCCTCAAGGGGTATGTACTCCTTACGATATTCCTTTAACACTGGATCAGACGACGTATTTGCAGGCAATGGACGCCTATAGACCATGGGCTGAGCCACCGTCTTCTCCTGCCGTGGATGAACAAGAGAGTGACTTAAACTTCGTCCCTCCCCTCTTGACGCCAACCTCAATGGAGGGTCTCTCAGGTATGATGTAGAACCTGTGGCTGATCGTTGTATTGCAGCAGCTCTCTTTGCTTCTAGATATTCCCTAGCATCTTTTTCCATTCGGTGCCCACTTGGACGAACATGGTCCTGGGTCTTTACCACCAGGTTCCAGTCCATCTTTCTTCGCTGATCCTTATCCTCTTGTTGCTTTCCTCTTGCCGTTCTCCTAGATGGTTCCTGACGAACATGTTGGCTAGGGCCTGGACGATCTTCTTGGGAACGTCCCCTAGGAGGAGGTGGATTGTTAGCAGCTGGCTCAGGGTTAAGCCGGAAAAACAGCATATTGCTCTTGATCTGTTCCTGGACGACTGCTGCCATCCTAGTCTGAAAATCATTCAGAACATTCTCCAGGTGGGCGGCGATCCTTTGGACGTTCAAGATTCTCTTGAATGACCCAGTTCTTGGCTTGGTCCAGCAACTTGGACGATGGACGGGGGTCTATCTCTTCCTCGAGGTGGTCTTTCATGCTCCACCGTATCTTCGACATTAACTTGAAGGCTTCGATTCCTAGCAATGTTGGACGATTGACAATCAGTCATCGTTGCGTCTCCCCACAGACGGCGCCAAATGTTTTGTCCCTTGTCCAACAAGTAAGTGCGAGATGGTGCTTTCTTGTCGAGCAAGTAAAGTAGTATCCCTTAGATGTTCTTCTTTGGAGACTTGTGCAACAATGTCTCGAATCAACCAAGTCCAAGCCCGAGCTTCGTTCCCGAACCCCGCAAAAAGGGACCCACCCTGGAGGTTTGGGTGGTGGCTCCCCTCCCGAGCTTAAGTCGGATATCGGGTGTTTGTAAGAGAAAAGTAATTCTAGAGAGAGAAAGCGAGAGAGTAGTTTTACAGAGTAACTTTGCACTGTTTTCATTGAATGATCTTTCTCCTGATTTCAGGGGTATTTATAGTGATAGCAAGATGACAGCTAACCTTAAAATCTGACCTAGAATAGTGGCTTCTGATTGGCTGAAGAATCAGATCATGACACGTGGCAGGCCATGATTTGGGAGGGTTTATCAACCACTCTCATGCAGCCACCTCACAGGGCTGGCCTCTAACTTCCTTTTGGGCCAGAAAAGTTACCTTTTAACCATACTGAGCCTAGCCCAAAGGGTAGATCTTCTTCCCCTACTCATCAGGGGGGGACACATGTACGGCTCAGATGAGCCCAAGTGCCGTAAGAGGAACCGTAGATTTTAGGCTACAACAATTATGATCTCCGAATTCATTTTAGGTCGTTTCACGTGTCTCGCTTTAAATGGTCATATTCCAATTAGCCAAACACAATCTCCAAATTTGATCTCAAATTGATCATTTCCCTCTAAATGATTTGATAATCTTCAATTAAGATTATTTCTTAAAATAAGCCTTCAATTAGGAAGCAAAACTCTTCTCCTATGACCTCTTAAAAATCATAAGCGTGATCACTAATCAAGGTGGTTATTTCAATCCTTGATTTATCGCTAATTAGGGCGATTGTCTCAATTCTTCACGTAATCACTAATTAGGGTGATTATCTTAAATCATGGTTAATCACTAATTAGGATGATTAGCTTAACCTTTCATCATATTTAATCACTAATTAGAGTGATTATCTTAAACCTTGGTTAATCACTAATTACGGTGATTAACTTAACCCTCTTAATTTAATCACTAATTAGAGTAATTATCTTAAGCCTTAATGATCGTTAATTAGGACGATTATTTTCTCATTTAAATACTAATTGGAGTGATTATCCTAAACCTTGAATAATCACCAATTAGGGTGATTACTTTATAACCTTCATTCTTAATCACTAATCAAGGTGATTATCTTTCCTTTTAAGTTTAATCACTAATTAGGGTGATTATCTTAACCTCCATTTTTAATCACTAATTAAGGTGATCATCTTAATCTTTCATATTTTATCACTAATTAATGTGATTATCTCAATCCCATTTCAATCACTAAGTGGAGTGATTATTACCTCATTTCAGATAGATTCGTTTAATTCTAAAGGTGAGTTATTCATAATCTATTCCCTCCTCTTCTTTCCCCGGTGGAATTGGCCATATAGGGTGAGACATAAGCTCGAACTACGACGGTTTTGATCCATGAGTGGATTCCAATCCCGCAATGATGGGTACGTAATGCAACTTCAGTGCTCAAACCTACCATGTACAAATGATATATTGGTCCTAAATAACAATGATTGATGTGTATATGTGCAAACTATGTGATTTTCTTTCTTTTGAATAGCCAAGATTACTTTAAAACGGAAAATAACGCATTTAGTAAGAGCATGTTCTGTAGAACGGAAGAGGAGAAGAGTTCCATACGTTCGCACCTCTTAACCTAAACCCTGAACCCTATCTCATGGTATGAAAGACCAATTTTCAAAAAGCCTTATCCATATGAAGTCATCATCGTTTTAAATGATATTTCTTGAAATTGATTTTAAAACGATTTATTAAATAAATCTGTCCCGATTCAGATATTAATAGGGTGGCGACTTCAAAGTTTTCGAAAACTCATTGTCTAATGAGAGACTTTCGTGGGATTCAGACCGTTAATTAAGACAGTAAAAAATCGGATACCACAGGCTGGCGACTACACTTGGGATAGTACTTCCACTTGAAGTATAAGAGGTTTAAACCTGAACAATGCGTTATTTTCCATATGTATATACAATAAAAAAGAAAAGTTAATCATGGCTATTCACCATTTAATTATTGTATATAGCATGCTTATGTGAAAATTACGTGTGCTTGGTTGTTTATCGATCCATACACGTGCACTCTTTTTAACCATTTTCATATTGGGTCTGATACCTCTGTCTATTGGCAAGGGTCAGAATTTTAGAATGACAAATTAATGAATTAAGGGTGTAAAACCTGCATCCGCGAGCTATTGCGACCGGCTCTGTCAGGAGCGTCCACCCTCGATGGACACAATGGAAGTGACTCGAGGCCACTTTAACATAATCTCTCCTTAAATGAATCACCTTTTAGTTGACTTCTAGGACACAAGGATCAATGCACAAATGTATTTTATTTATTTCAGTTATTGAATAATGTGAAAAAACTTTCAAAAAAAATTCCTCAGTCCGTTTTCAGTCGGTCAATATTTCGGTAATCATTAAGTATAGCTGAATTGCTGCTGAAATGATTACTGAAATATTAAGAGTATTTTTGTTTTTTTATCACAAGAGTCATAAAAAAAATGTGTGTGCTCACCCATTTTCAAAAAACTCACATGTACTTCATTTAAATTGATTTTACCAAAAACAAAATTGATTTTTTTAAAAAAAAAAGGTGAAAAAATTTTCTGTTTTGAAAATATGATCCCAAATAAAACAAAAACATGAAAAGTTGAAAAATGAAAAGAGTCATAATCACGAGCAAAATGTGTCATGTTTAGGAATTAGAATGTTAATCAAGTTTGAAGAAAACATCAGTAGCTTTTCAAAAATATAAAAATCATGTTCATATGAATTTTATACAATTATACATTATTTGTACAAACCATTCATGTAAATCACTAAATTCCAGAAAATCGATTTTCCTTTTAGTTAAGGAAATAAATAAAAAAGGGTCTTAAAAGTGTCCAATTCAATTGAAAATTTCCAGTCTAGTTTTATAAAGTGTCTAGAATGTTCATACCAAAATGTACTTCAAAATAAGTTCAATAAGTTGGATTTCAAAGAACAAATTTAATAAAGGTCCTGTTTTGACCAGTTTTGACATAAAATTTACCATAATTCAAGTTTTCAATAAAAACTTGTTAAATTTTGACACAACATAAAGGACTCACTGATCTATCCAAAGATATATCAAATTCTCAACGTAACGCTTTATACAGAAAGTTATGATTTTTGTAAGTCAGTGCAAGAACAAATGTGCAATCTGGAAAATAAAATAAAGTGATTAACTCAACTTTCAGAAAAAAAAAATGTTTTCTTTTCACACGAAAATGTTAATTAAAAATCATGAAATTTTAAGTTTCTCTTAAAATGGCTCATTTTATCATGTAAATAAAAATCAATAAAAATTGTCATAAAAAAAATCATAATCAAAGAAGTTAATTAATCTTTAACTTTCACAAATTCACAAATAAACATGAATTCCAAAGCCCATTCAAGGAGGTGAAGATCAAGGAGCATCATGGTGAACACCAAGACTGAAGATTTGTATTGATCATAGATTTTGTACGTATTATTGTAATAATAGTTTCTTTGTAATAATTATTGCATCACTCAATTAATAGAAAAAAAAATGGAGATGTTTATGCATAATTTTCATAAATAATTCCACAACTCTTTTTAAAAAAAATGAGCAACCAATATTACAAATTTTGCATGTTGGGCCAATATGTCATAGTATATGAATTAAATGACCCAATCTCAATAAGAGGATAAGTTGCAAATCTAACTAAGTTAAATTGAATGATTATCCATCCTACATTTTACAATTTGTTCTCCATCTTCAAATGGATTAATCATATAATTTGACATAATTAGATTGGTAATTATGATCTCCGAATTCATTTTAGGTCGTTTCACGTGTCTCGCTTTAAATGGCCAAATTCCAATTAGCCAAACACAATCTCCAAATTTGATGTCAAATTGATCATTTCCCTCTAAATGATTTGATAATCTTCAATTAAGATTATTTCTTAAAAGCCTTCAATTAGGAAGCAAACCTCCTCTTCTAAGACCTCTTAAAAATCAAAAGCGTGATCACTAATCAAGGTGGTTATTTCAATCCTTGATTTATCGCTAATTAGGGCGATTGACTCAATTCTTCACGTAATCACTAATTAGGGTGATTATCTTAAATCTTGGTTAATCACTAATTACAATGATTATAGCTTAACCTTTCATGATATTTAATCACTAATTAGAGTGATTATCTTAAACCTTGGTTAATCACTAATTACGGTGATTAACTTAACCCTCTTAATTTAATCACTAATTAGAGTGATTATCTTAAGCCTTAATGATCGTTAATTAGGTCGATTATTTTCTCATTTAATCACTAATTGGAGTGATTATCCTAAACCTTGAATAATCACCAATTAGGGTGATTACTTTATAACCTTCATTCTTAATCACTAATCAAGGTGATTATCTTTTCTTTTAAGTTTAATCACTAATTAGGGTGATTATCTTAACCTCCATTTTTAATCACTAATTAAGGTGATCATCTTAATCCTTCATATTTTATCACTAATTAAAGTAATTATCTCAATCCCATTTCAATCACTAATTGGAGTGATTATTACCTCATTTCAGATAGATTCGTTTAATTCTAAAGGTGAGTTATTCATAATCTATTCCCCCCTCTTCTTTCCCCGGTGGAATTGGCCATTTAGGGTGAGACATAAGCTCAAACTACGACGGTTTTGTTCCATGAGTGGATTCCAATCCCGCAATGATGTAGTGCAACTTTAGTGCTCAAACCTACCATGTACAAATAATATATTTGTCCTAAATAAACATGATTGATGTGTATATATGCAAACTATGTGATTTTCTTTCTTTTGAATAGCCATGATTACTTTAAAATGAAAAATAACGCATTTAGTAAGAGCCTGTTCTGTAGAACGGATGAGGAGACGAGTTCCAAACGTTCGCACCTCTTAACCTAAACCCTGAACCCTATCTCATGGTATGAAAGACCAATTTTCAAAAAGCTTTATCCATATGAAGTCATCATCGTTTTAAATGATATTTCTTGAAATTGATTTTAGAACGATTTATTAAATAAATCTGTCCCAATTCAGATATTAATAGGGTGGCAACTTCAAAGTTTTCGAAAACTCATAGTCCAATGAAGGACTTTCGTGGGATTCAGACCGTTAATTAAGACAGTAAAAAATCGGATACCACAGGCTAGCGACTCCACTTGGGATAGTACTTCCACTTGAAGTATAAGAGGTTTAAACCTGAACAATGCGTTATTTTCCATATGTATATACAATAAAAAAGAAAAGTTAATCATGGCTATTCACCATTTAATTTTTGTATATAGTATGCTTATGTGAAAATTACGTGAGCTTGGTAGTTTATCGATCCATACACGTGCACTCTTTTTAACCATTTTCTTATTAGGTATGATACCTCTGTCTATTGGCAAGGGTCGGAATTTTAGAATGACAAATTAATGAATTAAGGGTGTAAAACCTGAATCCGCGAGCTATTGCGACCGGCTCTGTCAGGAGCGTCCACCCTCGATGGACACAATGGAAGTGACTCGAGGCCACTTTAACATAATCTCTCCTTAAATGAATCACCTTTTAGTTGACTTCTAGGACACAAGGATCAATGCACAAATGTCCTTTATTTATTTCAGTTATTGAATAATGTGAAAACACTTTCAAAAAAAATTCCTCAGTTCGTTTTCAGTCGGTCAATATTTCGGTAATCATAAAGTATAGCTGAATTGCTGCTGAAATGATTATTGAAATATTAAGAGTATTTTTGTTTATTTATCACAGGAGTCATAAAAAAAATGTGTGCTCACCCATTTTCAAAAAACTCACATGTACTTCATTTAAATTGGTTTTACCAAAAACAAAATTGATTTTTTTTTAAAAAAGGTGAAATTTTTTTTTGTTTTGAAAATATGATCCCAAATAAAACAAAAACATGAAAAGTTGAAAAATAAAAAGAGTCATAATCACGAGTTCAAAACTTGTCATGTTTAGGAATTAAAATGTTAATCAAGTTTGAAGAAAACATCAGTAGCTTTTCAAAAATATAAAAATCATGTTCATATGAATTTTATACAACTTTACATTATTTGTACAAACCATTCATGTAAATCACTAAATTCCAGAAAATTGATTAGCCTTTTAGTTAAGGAAATAAATAAAAAAAGGTCTTAAAAGTGTCCAATTCAAGTGAAAATTTCCATTCTAGTTCTTTAAAGTGTCTAGAATGTTCTACCAAAATGTACTTCAAAATAAGTACAATAAGTCAGATTTCAAAGAACAAATTCAATAAAGGTCCTGTTTTGACCAGTTTTGACATAAAGTTTACCATAATTCAAGTTTTCAATAAAAACTTGTTAAATTTTGACACAACATAAAGGACTCACTGATCTATCCAAAGATATATCAAATTCTCAACGTAACGCTTTATACAGAAAGTTATGATTTTTGTAAGTCAGTGTAAGAACAAAAGTGCAATCTGGAAAATGAAATAAAGTGATTAACTCAACTTTCATAAAAAAAAATGTTTTCTTTTCACACGAAAATGTTAATTAAAAATCCTTAAATTTTAAGTTTCTCTTAAAATGCTCATTTTATCATGTAAATAAAAATCAATAAAAATTGTCATAAAAAAAATCAAAATCAAAGAAGTTAATTAATCTTTAACTTTCATATTATCACAAATAAACATGAATTGCAAAGCCCATTCAAGGAGGTGAAGATCAAGGAGCATCATGGTGAACACCAAGATTGAAGATTTGTATAGATCATAGATTTTGTACATATTGTTGTAATAATAGTTTCTTTGTAATAATTATTGCATCACTCAATTAATAGAAAAAAAAATGGACATGTTTATGCATAATTTTCATAAATAATTCCACAATTCTTTTTTAAAAAAACGAGCAACCAATGTTACAATATGAATTAAATGACCCAATCTCAATTAAGAGGAAAAGTTGCAAATCTAACTAAGTTAAATTGAATGATGATCCATCCTATTTTTTTACAATTTGTTCTCCATCTTCAAATGGATTAATCATATAATTTGACATAATTAGATTGGTAATTATGATCTCCGAATTCATTTTAGGTCGTTTCACGTGTCTCGCTTTAAATGGCCAAATTCCAATTAGCCAAACACAATATTCAAATTTGATCTCAAATTGATCATTTTCTTCTAAATGATTTGATAATCTTCAATTAAAATTATTTCTTAAAAGCCTTCAATTAGGAAGCAAACCTCCTCTTCTAAGACCTCTTAAAAATCATAAGCGTGATCACTAATCAAGGTGGTTATTTCAATCCTTGATTTATCGCTAATTAGGGCGATTGACTCAATTCTTCACGTAATCACTAATTAGGGTGATTATCTTAAATCTTGGTTAATCAATAATTAGGATGATTAGCTTAACCTTTCATCATATTTAATCACTAATTAGAGTGATTATCTTAAACCTTGGTTAGTCACTAATTACGATGATTAACTTAACCCTCTTCATTTAATCACTAATTAGAGTGATTATCATAAGCCTTAATGATCGTTAATTAGGACGATTATTTTCTCATTTAATCACTAATTGGAGTGATTATCCTAAACCTTAAATAATCACCAATTAGGGTGATTACTTTATAACCTTCATTCTTAATCACTAATCAAGGTGATTATCTTTCCTTTTAAGTTTAATCACTAATTAGGGTGATTATCATAACCTCCATTTTTAATCACTAATTATGATGATCATCTTAATCCTTCATATTTTATCACTAATTAAAGTGATTATCTCAATCCCATTTCAATCACTAATTGGAGTGATTATTGCCTCATTTCAGATATATTCGTTTAATTCTAAAGGTGAGTTATTCATAATCTATTCCCTCCTCTTCTTTCCCCGGTGGAATTGGCCATTTAGGGTGAGACATAAGCTCGAACTACGACGGTTGTGATCCATGAGTGGATTCCAATCCCGCAATGATTGGTACGTAGTGCAACTTCAGTGCTCAAACCTACCATGTACAAATGATATATTGGTCCTAAATAAAAATGATTGATGTGTATATGTGCAAACTATGTGATTTTCTTTCTTTTGAATAGCCATGATTACTTTAAAATGGAAAATAACGCATTTAGTAAGAGTATTTTTGTTTATTTATCACAGGAGTCATAAAAAAAAAGTGTGTGCTCACCCATTTTCAAAAAACTCACATGTAGTTCATTTAAATTGGTTTTACCAAAAACAAAATTGATTTTTTTTTTAAAAAAAAGGTGTAAAAATTTTCTGTTTTGAAAATATGATCCCAAATAAAATAAAAACTTGCAAAGTTGAAAAATGAAAAGAGTCATAATCACGAGTTCAAAACGTGTCATGTTTAGGAATTAGAATGTAATTAAAACGTGGTTTAAAAACACGAGAAGTCTAGTCTAAAAAAGATAAAAAATTTGTCAAAAGGGATAATTCTTTAAAATAAATAAAAAGACATAAAAAATTGTGTCAAAAGGGATACTTATTTTTTTAAAAAAAGAGGATTCTTCCATTTCCTGCTAAAAAAACATATAAAGAAAAAATCATTTGTCATTTGTTAACATTGTTAGTATGTACATTTCAGGTACTTCACATTCAACAAAAAAAAAAGGGAGAAAACTGAAACCTGCATCATTTCACAATGTCTGATTCTGGAAAGCAAATTCAGACTAAAGCTTCACCAAAGGGCAAAGGCCGTTGGAGGTCTATTAATCAAATCTATGTAGACACGGAAGAATCTTTGGGAACCATGTACAGTCGTCTGAATAGACAGGGTCTTTTAGAAGCGAAGCATCAATGTTACACTTTGCCACCGCCAGGGGTGAACATGGGATTATACTGCAACTTTTGCGATCAGTATGGACACGAAACAGACTGGTGTGTTGACCTTCGGCATGCCATCCACCAGCTAATAGAAGATGGAAAAATTCCCATTCCTCCATCATGTGCCCCCAATTGTGTCCTTCACTAAGGCTGATCTTCCTAAGGAACTGGATCCTCATCAAGCTTTATACATCACTTTGAAGTGCAATGGGCGAGAATTGACTAATGTACTAATAGATGATGGATCGGCACTTAATGTTTGCCCCAAAGGAACGCTTTATGAGTTAGGGTATAACATCACGTTATTAAGCCCTACTGATACAGTATTAGGAGCATACGACAATTCTTCAGGGAGGACTATAGGAACGATCAATCTTCAATTGAGATATAGAGACTGGATTTGTGATGCAGATTTCACGGTTGTCGAAGCATTAACCTCATTCTCTCTATTATTGGGGCGACCATGGCTCTATGCGAACAAAGCTATTGCTTCTCCTGCACACCAAAAACTCAAATGCCCAACAGCTTCGGGAACAATAACCATCCATGGGAATCCTAAGCGACCAAGAAGTATCACCCCCACACCGCCAACGGTAGAGGATGAAACAGGTCCTCAGGATGTTCCCCTCAACCCCTGCATGCTAGGGAGTAATGTTCCTTCAGTATCCCAAGGATCCAATCCAGAAGCCATTTACACTATCCCAATGACAATTGATCAACTCATCGCTTATGCCGACATCTGTTGTGCTCAGAATATGCCAATAGGACCTCTCAACACTGATCAGGCTGAAACCACCTCTGCCATAACCTTCTCTGATAAAGATCTCCCCGATAACCCAGTTCATAACAGTGCTTTGTACATTGTTGTTGATCACAGTGTCAGACATATCAAAGGTGTAATGGTCGATAACGGAGCTTCCGCGAATCTCTGTCTCCTCAGTACCCTTAAATGGCTCGGGTGTCCCCCTCCCCAAGGAGAAACCTCAATAGGGACCATGGTTGCATATGATGGTTCCAAGCGGGAAATTATGGGGTCAACAACTCTGATCTTGCGTATCGGAGCTGTCATACGAAAGGTGGACTTTATGATCATCGATTGCGAAGCTCCTTTCACAATGTTGTTGGGACGACCGTGGCTCCACGAAAACCATGCTATCATCTCGACATTGCACCAAAAAGTAAAAATGGTAACTCCACACGGAGTAATCACCATTCCAGGCGATATAGCCATGGGAGCAGCAATGCAAAAATCTCACATATCTCATGTGTGTCACTTAAATCACGAATAGAAAGGCAAGGATTCCGTAGAAACTGCATCAAATATGCCGCCCCTCAAACTGGTAAAATCCTATTTCCACTGGCCTATTCCCGAGGAGGATCTTGATCAACCGAATTGGGTACCAGATATGAGAGAAGTTAAGAGAATTGAAGAGAAGTTTCATTGGCTATACAAAGAAACATGGGCCGTTCAGTGTGAGGGAAAAGAAAGTCCAGCACACAAAGTTACCGCCATCCAATCTATCATGGAACCCTATATATTCCTTGATGAAATTGATTATGAAACAAGAGCCTATTGCATGCTGGTGTGCAAGGCATGGGCATCATGGCTCCTCAGCCGAGCAGACAACCCCTTATATGTCAAGAAGAAGAAAGAAAGGTGGAACAGACGTCTTCAAACATGAGAACATATGGCTTGGCGCCCGGCAAACTGAAGTCTGAAAACTTTAGGAAGTACCTGATTCATTTAATCGCTTTTATGTAGGTAGAGCTACGTGCGGCTTGATCCCCTAAGAAAAAAAAAAAAACAAAAAAAAAAACAAAAAAAAACAAAAAAGAATTCAATGTTGTAATGCATCTATCTTAGCTTTCTCTACTATGTAATGTACTAAAAGGGGTACGTAGGCAACTCATTTCCTGAGTGCAGCTGCAAAAAAAATAAAATATGTAAAATTTCAGTTTTCTATATATCATAACTACGTTGGGACTGATTCTCCGTTAAAAAAAAAACATCACAAGAAAAATTTCTTCCCCAATTCCAAATCCCTTATGGAGATACGTAGGCAACCTTCGGGTGCGGCCCCTTGTGCATCTAATATTTTCTTTTGTGGTTTCAGCGCTTAGAAGCAATCAATGCATGTAGATCACCACAAAGAAGAACGATATCTGGGGCATTATAATTTGCCAAAATGAGGACATAGGCCTCGATATTTTTTCTCTTACTTCTGTAGTAGCAGGAAATGGAAGGATATTATCAAATTGATTTTGAAAAATGTTTGTGTATTATCCCGAAACAAATGAGTCCAAGAGTGGCAGTTTAGAATGTAAATAAAAAAGTCCAAGTCTGAAAAAAAAAGAGAATAACAAGTCAAAGAAATCTAATGAAAAATCTCAAAACAAATGATAAAGTCAAGGTTTTACACCTTCTAATAAATGATAACTGAAATTGGGGTAAAAAAAAAGAGGGAGAGAATTTTCAAAGATATCATTTCTTTCATTCCCTGTAAAAAAAAAAAAAAAGAAGAAACGAAGTTTGGACAAACCTATGTACTAAATTTTCATCTCATTTCACAGGAACTCTGGCTGGGCCCGCTCAGGATCTAGGCTAATTCGCCGAAGTTCTGACCATAGTGAACGTTCTCTGTCAATAGTACTGTCATCCTTGTCTGCACCAGCTGTATTCTCTGCTACAAGTCTCAACAACATGTCTGAAATTCCGAACAACGAGCACCAACAGAACTCTACCCCTCCACCTGATCCAATGATTGAGCTCCGAGGACTTGTCCAGGCCATGCTTGACCGACTGGATAATATTGAGCAAACAGTGTTGGGCATAATGCGTCAAAGCGCCCAGATGCCTCCTCCTCCGGAGTCGGAAGTAGCTTCACCTTTTCACCTGGAACCTATGAACAATGAGAGAGAAATTCCCACTAAGCTCGAGGATGAAGTAGTTAAGCTCAAGGAAGTTTTAAAAGGAATAACTAAGGCTGAACCATGGATGGACATTCATGGGTTAACACTATTTCCAAAGGCACGATTACCTCATGGTTTCAAGATGCCTAACCTGACAAAGTTTAAAATGTTTTCTCCATATTCAAATGGATTAATCATATAATTTGACATAATTAGATTGGTAATTATGATCTCCGAATTGATTTTAGGCCGTTTCACGTGTCTCGCTTTAAATGGCCAAATACCAATTAGCCAAACACCCATTTCCAAATTCAATTTCAAATTGATCATTTCTCTCTAAATGACTTTATAATCTTCAATAAAGATTATTTCTTAAAAGCCTTCAATTAGGAAGCAAACCTCTTCTTCTAAGACCTCCTAAAAATCATAAGCGTGATTACTATTAAGGTGGTTATTTCAATCCTCGATCAATCGCTAATTAGAGCGGTTAACACAAACTTCTTTTAATCACTAATTAGGGTGATTATCTCCAATCATTATTTAATCACTAATTAGAGTGATTATCTTAAACCCTAATAATCGCTAATTAGGACGATTATTCTTATCATTTAATCACTAATTAGAGTGATTATCTTAAACCTTAACGATCGTTAATTAGGACGATTATTTTCCTCCTTTAATCACTAATTAGAGTGGTTATCTTAAACCTTAATAATCATCAATTAGGGTGATTATTTCCTAACCTTCATTTTTAATCACTAATCAAGGTCATTATCTTTCCTTGAATAATCACTAATTAGGGCGATTATTTATTTCCTTCCTTATTAATCACTAATTGAGGTGGTTATCTTAATCCTTCATATTTAATCACTAATTAAGGTGATTATCTTAATCTCATTTCAATCACTAATTGGAGTGATTACCTCATTTTAAATAGATTTGTTTAAGTCTAAAGGAGAGTTATTCATAATCTATTCCCTCATCTTCTTTCCCCAGTGGAATTGGCCATTTAGGGTGAGACATATGTTCGAACTACGACGGTTTTGATCAATGAGTGGATTCCAATCCCGCAATGATTGGTACGTAGTGCAACTTCAGTGCTCAAACCTACCATGTACAAATGATATATTGGTCCTAAATAAAAATGGTTAATGTGTATATGTGCAAACTATGTAATTTTCTTTCTTTTGAATAGCCATGATTACTTTAAAATGGAAAATAACGCATTTAGTAAGAGCTCGTTCTGTAGAACGGAAGAGGAGACGAGTTCCAGACGTTCGCACCTCTTAACCTAAACCCCGAACCCTATCTCATGGTATGAAAGACCAATTTTCAAAAAAGCCTTATCCATATGAAGTCATCATCATTTTAAATGATATTTCTTGAAATTGATTTTAGAACGATTTATTAAATAAATCTGTCCCTATTCAGATATTAATAGGGTGGCGACTTCCAAGTTTTCTAAAACTCATAGTCTAATGAGAGACTTTCGTGGGATTCAGACCGTTAATTAAGACAGTAAAAAACCTGGTACCACAGGCTGGCGACTCCACTGGGGAACTACCTCCACTTGAGGTATAAGAGGTTTAAACCTGAGCAATGCGTTATTTTCCATTCCATATGTATATATAATAAAACAAGTTAATCATGGCTATTCGCAATTTAATTTTTGTATATAGCATGCTTATGTGAAAATTACGTGTGCTTGGTAGTTTATCGATCCATACACGTGCACTCTTTTTAACCATTTTCTTATTAGGTCTGATACCTCTGTCTATTGGCAAGGGTCAGAATTTTGAAATGACAAATTAATAAAATAAGGGCGTAAAACCTGCATCCGTGAGCTATTGCGACCGGCTCTGTCAGGAGCGTCCACCCTCGATGGACACAATGGAAGTGACTCGAGGCCACTTTAACATAATCTCTCCTTAAATGAATCACCTTTTAGTTGACTTTTAGGACACAAGGATCAATGCATAAATATCCTTTATTTATTTCAGTTATTGAATAATGTGAAAAACTTTTAAAAATTCCTCAGTCCGTTTTCAGTCGGTCGATATTTCAATAGTCATTCACTGTAGCTGAATTGCTGCCGAAATGGTTATTGAAATATTAAGAGTATTCTTGTTTATTTATCACAAGTGTCATGTAAAAAAATGTGTGTGCTCACCCACTTTAAAAAAAATCACATTTACTTCATTATTCGTTTTCAAAAACAAAAGTGATTTTTTTTAAAGAAAGAAAAAAAAGTCATGTTTTGAAAATATGATCCCAAATCAAAAAAAATGATGAAAAATAAAAAATAAAAAATGAAAAAGAGTCATAATCACGAGTTCAAAACGTGTCATGTTTAGGAATTAGAGTGTAATTTAAACATGTAGTCTAAAACACGAGAAGTCTAGTCTAAAAAAGAGAAAAAAAAATTGTCAAAAGGGATAATTGTTTCTTAAAAAAATGAAGGAAAAAAATAAAAAATAAATTGTGTGAAAAGGGATAATTATTTGTTTAAAAAAAAAAGGAAAAAGGAAAAAAATTGTGTCAAAAGGGATAATTGTTTTTTTAAAAAAAAAGGGATTCTTCCATTTCCTGCTAAAAAAAACATATAAAGAAAAATTCATCAGTCATTGGCCAACATTATTAGTGTGTACATTTCAGGTACTTCAAATTAGTCTAATCCTATGAGGTGGAACAAACGTATTCAAACAGGAGAACACATGGCCTGGCGCCTAGCAAACTGAACTCGAAAAAGGGTTGAGAAGAACCCGAGTACTTCACATTAGTCTAATCCTAAGAGGTGGAACAGACGTCTTCAAACATGAGAATACATGGCTTGGCGCCCGATAAACTGATGTCTGAAAAAGATTAGGAAGTACCTGATTCATTTAAATCGCTTTTATATTATATTTTGTAGATAGAGCTACGTGCGGCTTGATCCCCTAAAAAAAACAAAAAAAAAAAGCAAAAAATTCAATGTTGTAATGCATCTATCTTAGCTTTCTCTACTATGTAATGTACTAAAAGGGGTACGTAGGCAACTCAATTCCTGAGTGCAGCTGCAAAAAAAAAAAAAATTCAATATATCAGAACTACGTTGGGCCTCATTCGCCATTCAAAAAAAATCAACATCACAAAAAACTTTCCCAAATCTAAATACACTTATGGAGATACGTAGGCAACCTTCGGGTGCGGCCCCTTTTGCATTTAATATTTTCTTTTGTGGTTTCAGCACGTAGAAGCAATCAATAGATGCAGATCACTATAAAGAAGAACGATATATGGGGCATTATAATTTGCCAAAATGAGAACACATGCCTCGTTATACAAAAGATGCAGATCACTACAAAGAAGAACTATATATGGGGCATTATAATTTGCCAAAATGAGGACACAGGCCTCGTTATACCTCTTTTCTCTTAATTCTATAGCAGCAGGAAAATGGAAGGATATCATCAAATTAATTTTGGAAAATGTTTATGTATTATCCCGAAAAAATGAATCTAAAAAGTGGAACTTAAAAATGTAAATAAAAGTCCAAGTCTAAAAAAGAATAACAAGTCAAAGAAATTAATCTAATGAAAAATCTCAAAACAAATGATAGAGTCAAGGTTTTACACCTTTTAATAAATGAAAACTGAAATTGGGGTAAAAAAAAAAGAGAGAATTTTCAAAGATATAATTTCTTTCATTCCCTGCAAAAACAAAAAAATATAAAAGAAAAGAAGAAACAAAGTCTTGACAAACTTATCTGTTAACTTTTCATCTCATTTCACAGGAACTCTGCCTGGGCCCGCTCAGGATCTAGGCTAATTCGCCGAGGTTCTGACCACAGTGAACGTTCTCTGTCAGGAATACTGTCATCCTTGTCTACACCACTTTTATTCTCTGCTACACGTCTCAACAATATGTCTGAAATTCCGAACAATGAGCACCAACAAAACTCTACCCCTCCATCTGATCCAATGATTGAGCTCCGAGGACTTGTACAGGCCATGCTTGACCGACAGGATAATATTGAGCAAACTGTGTTGGGCATATTGCGTCAAAGCGCCCAGATGCCTCCTCCTCCTCCTCCTCCTCCGGAGTCGGAAGTAGCTTCGCCTTTTCATCTTGAGCCTCTGAACAATGAGAGAGAAATTCCCACTAAACTCGAGGAAGAAGTAGTCAAGCTTAAAGAAGTCTTAAAAGGCATGACTAAGGCTGAACCATGGATGGATATTCATGGATTAACTCTTTTCCCGACGGCACGATTTCCCCATGGTTTCAAAATGCATAATCTGACAAGGTTTGATGGACCGGTAGCCCCACCAATTTCTTGAAAATGTATGTAGGGGCAATGAGTCCCTGGGGAGTGGAAGAATCCTTGATGGCCCAACTGTTTCAACAATATTTAGATGGTGCTGCAGCACATTGGTTCCTCAACCTTGAAAATGCAAAGAAATCCACTTGGGTTGACAGAGTCAGAGAGTTCTCAAACCAATACAAGTATAATGAAGAAATTGATGTTACTAGAAGGAATCTGGAGACCACTTCTCAAAACCTCAATGAGACATTTTCTTCATTAATCACTCGATGGAGAAACAAGGCTTCCAAAATGATGAGTAGGCCTAATGAAGAGTAACAACTGCAAATGGTTGTGACAAACCTTCTTCCTGTCTATCAGAAGCATATGGCATACCAGTATTTCCCGACTTTCAAAGCTTTGATTGCTACGGGAACTTTAGTTGAGGATGGTGTGAAAAGGGGAGACATCAAGAAAGATGAACCTATTGGCGGCACTACTTATAATGCAAAATTCGGAAATAACAAAAGAGCCCCAAACAATGATTCAACAGCTCCTAAGACAACTAATGCGATCCATGCCATTGGCGCATCGTCTGCATTCCAGTTGCGACCACAAGGGAACTTTACTCCTTTGAACATGACTTATTCCCAAGCTATCTCCAAGTTAAAAAAGGCCAATCTCTTTCAACCATTGAATCCACGCCCACCTCCTAAAAATCCTTACCCTGGTTATGACCCAAATCAAAACTGTGAATACCATCAAAGCCCGGGGCATAATACTGAAAACTGCACAGCTCTAAAGCATCAAATTCAAAACCTTGTGGATGATGGAAAAATTTATCTGGAATCCATCTCTAATAAACCAAATGACTCTAAGCCTAACATCACAAAAAAAACCCCTTCCCAATCATAAACCCTCATTCGCCATTAATGCCATCTCTGCTGCTTCGGACAGATGCAATCCAGTTCAATTAATCCGCAAGACAGTTCCTCAAATGTATGAAATGCCGATAGCTGTAGGTTACAAGTGCCTGGTCTATGACTATTCCACTCAAGAAAAAGTCAAAATGATGCCTTGTAAAGACCCCAGATTCACTCTCAACAAGGATCCATTCTCTAACATGTGTGGAACTTTGGATTATGATGGGGCCTTCTTTATTTTGGACTCTGATGCTGATGAAGATGCCTCTTCGGTCTTAACAATTGTAGAGAAAAACACTGGAGGACATTCCACCACTCCAAATACATACCGGCACCCCATCTGCCTCGATGATCTTAGTGATGAGGAGTACGTGGATATATCTCATTTGACTAGAGCAGGTCGTCATTTTAAACCATCCCATTTGGAGGATGAAAATCCTTTGGAGGTATTAAGAAGGAAGGATAAGGGCAAAGAGCCAATGACAGAGGAAAGTAACAAGGAAGATGATGATATCAAGCGCATGAAAGAAGTAAATGCTAATGTTTCCATCTGGAAATTATTAATGCATTCCCAGCCTCATAGGACAGCTGTTCTAAAGCAACTTAATGAAGCCTGTGTAAGGTAGTCTATAACACCTGACCAGATGGTGGGGCTCATTCATGGGGTAGACCGAACTCTTATGTTCACGAGACAATGATCTCCCGAGACAATATCAACCACAACAATTCATTACACATCACTATACGCTGTAATGGATGGGAGATACCTAGGGTGCTGATCGACAATGGCTCCGCAATCAATGTTTGCCCTCTGCATGTGCTAATAAAGATTGGGTATTCAAAAGAGGATCTGGTACCGTCCAACCAGGTGGTTAGAGCATATGATAATGCTAAGAGAGAAGTATTGGGTTTGATCAGCCTCCTCATTGAATATGGTCCCGTGGCAAGGAAGGTGGAATTCATTGTCATTGACATACAATCCTGTTTTAACTTCTTATTAGGAAGACCATGGCTGCATGAAAATGGAGCAGTAGCCTCTACTCTACATCGAAGGTAAAGCTTCTCACCGATCGCAGTCTTGTGACTATTTTCGGTGATCCGTAAATTATGACCATCTCCAACTGGAAAATCGGTATTGTATCGGAACGAAGTGGAGGGCACTAGGTTGGATGGTTATACTATCCACTTTGTATTCTAGCAAAGACCTGAAAATTCATGGATGAATGAGGTTCCAAAGCAGACCACACCCGGATGAAAGTGATGAAGAAACAAAACCAGAATATAGTGAGGATGACGAGGAAGAAATAGGAGTTCCGAGCATCGGCACACATAATACGTCATCTGGAGCACCGGAAGAATCCTGTGTCGACAATCCTCAAGATGATGATAATGACTCAAAGAAGAGATCTAAGACAGATGATTTTGATCTGGACTTTAATGTAGTAGGTCCTATCCGAGAGGTTCACACCGAATCACTGATTCCCTTTCCAGGATATCAACATGAAGATCACTATTGTGAATTACCCCAATTCAGAAAATTTAATGGGAACGGTGATCCTTTTGTCCACTTAGTGGGATTTGTGAATGCCTTGCATCCATGGGGCATACCAGAGGAAGATTACTCCATGCTGTTTGACAAGAGTTTAGAAGGACCAGCTCTGGACTGGTACTATTCTTCAGATTGTGTCGAAAGTGCTAGTTGGGAAAATGCTAGCCAAGCCTTTGTTAATTGGGATTTCGAGCATAAACAGACTGATGTCATGAAACTGAAGTTAGTTACTTTGCGTCAGAGTGCCTTAGAAACCTTCTCGCACTTTTGTTCGAGATGCACTCATATCCGCACACAACTTCGTTTCCCTATTACTGATCGGAAATTCATGCTCATATTGCTGTGGAACCAAAACGATTTCTATTATCGTCACATGGTTACTATCAAATACACCTCCCTCAGCCACATGGAACAGCATGGTTTTGACATCGATGCTCTGAAATTGCAAGAAAAACGACCTCGGGAAGATTTTGAAATTCCCAATACAAATCCAAGGGTTTATGCTAAGATGGATGAACCATTGAGTATGGTGTATGATCGTCTTCGGAGGCAAGGTATACTTCAAGTTCCAACGCAGGTGCACTGTTTACCCCTTCCTGGAACAGACATGAGCAAACTCTACGCTTATTGTCGTCAATTTGGCCATGAAACTGATCGATGCCATGACCTTTACTACAAAGTGCAAAGCCTGATTGATCGATGCATCATTAGTCTATCCCACAAAGAAATACCTGCAAGAATGGTGTCGTCACATCCGCGACCGCAATCCCAAGTCGATATCTTTAGCAAATTGGTTGAACAAGGTAATATTCATCCACTTCCCAGACGCCCAGGGGCAAGCCCAGTAAGGTAAGATCTTCACAAGTACTGCCAATATCATCGGTTGCATGGTCACGGCACAAACCAATGTCATGCTCTCAGCTATCGCATCAAGCAAATCACCAACATAGCTCTTGTCTACCGCAAAGCTACTTGATCATTTCCCAGAAAGAGAAAAGTCTTCGGTAAAAGTCCTGTAGGGGGTTAGCCCATGTGAAAAAAAAAATCTTTCAGTTCGTTAGTATTAGAGAACTACGTGCAGCTTGAATCCCCATTATCACTTACACTTGCACTGCGAGATCACTCCACCTATGAAACACCTGCGGTACGTTGGTAGCTCAATATGAGTGCAGCTGCTTTATTTAATATAAAACTTTAGTTCTTTCTAAAATGACGAACTACGGCGAGTCCGATTCCCCATAAAATGCTATTGGAGCAATGGGGATATGTGCAACCTTCGGGTTCGACTCAAATATATTAACCATTGTATTTCGTGCAATGTGATCGAATTCAAGATGTCGGTCATCACGGGAGCAATTTCGGAATCTTTGAATTGACGCATCAATGGGGATACATGCCCTAATCTCTATATTTTCTATCTTTGTTCAAATATTAAGCAGGGAATGGAAGAATGAAAAATCTGTTTTCAACCCCAAGGGCAGTAAAATCATTTAAAAAGGTCAAAACAAAGTCAAAAAAAAAGAAAGAAAAAAAATGAATAATAAAAAGAAAAATTGCAAAGGTGGACTATTCCAGTCAAAATATGGCAAAGTTGTTTTCGAAAATTTTCTTTACTCTGCAATGCATTCTGCAATATGTAGCCTTCTTTTCTTTTCTTTTAATTCTTTTTCTCTACCTTTTGGTCCAAAAAGAAGAAATTTGTCCCTTCTCTAAGGATGACCAATTACCAAGTAAAAAAAAAAACACCTCGCCCTCTACCCACGAATGCGGTAAAAAAGCCTATAGGGATTGCCATGCAACCTCTCGTCCAAAAGATTTCAAATTACGATAAAGATGGGTGATACTCAAGAAGCCGGATTAGGGGCGTGATGGTAGGGGAATGAAGCAACCAATCCCCGTAGTAGACAAGCGCAACCGACATGGATTAGGATATGATATGGGCGACACTTCTCAAAACACCAAAAAATCTTCTTCTACCTTCAATGGTCAGTTCATCCTGCAAGGAGATACTGAGCCATACTACGAATTTCCAGAACCTTGGCTTAGTAGGAAAGAATAGAAGATTTTACCGGGATTGGAGATATTCTTCAATGAAGCTAGGAATTTGGACTTAATCAAAAGTTGGTTTCTGAGAACAAAACATGAAAAAAGAAAATGACTGGGTGGATAATCTGGAACATGGAGTCCTTAAGAAGCTTTTCGCTTCGAGTCCTCTAGAGAAGAGGATTTTGACCGGTGTCTTTGATGATACCTTTTGGCAAAAGCATTGAACATAAGTGGAGTGCGAGTGTCGAGCAAAAGACGGGCCTATAGAATTTAAAATGTTTTTTGGAAACCATCCTCCACATCCATCTCATGAAAATACCTTTTCACCCCCTTCAGATGGATATCATACCGATAGCTCATCTTCAAGTTAATCTACCTTGCATACCAGTCAGAAGACTCTGATAGTGAGGAAATTGAATGTGAACCTTTATCAAAATACATTTGCATGCAAGATGTTAAGTCTGATAGTGAATTTAATAATGATGAATCCCTTGATACAACTGAAACATACATAAAACCCATGGAGAAATCCATTGTAATTAATATTGGTACAGAAAATGTTGTAAAAGAAGTCAAAATAGGATCATCCCTCTCCCCAACTGAACAATCTATGTTTATTGCATTATTAAAAGAGTATGTAGATGTGTTCGCATAGTCTTATGCTGATATGCCTGGTGTTAATAGAGAAATTACGGGACATCGCATTCCGTTACATCATGAAAGCAAGCCTAAGCAGCAAAAGCTCCGCCGAATGAAGCCAGAGGTTAGTCTAAAAGTGAAAGAAGAAATCCAGAAACAGCTTGATGCCACATTCATCCAAGCTGTAAAACATCCAAGTTGGCTCGCCATATAGTGGTTGTACCCAAAAAGGATGGGAGAGTTCGGGTATGCATTGATTTTCGAGATTTGAATGCTGCGTCACCAAAAGATAGCTTTCCTCTACCCCACCTCGATGTTCTTGTTGATAGTACGACTGGTCATGCAATGTTTTCCTTCATGGATGGATTCTCAGGGTATAATCAAATACTCATGGCTCAAGAGGACATGACAAAGACATCTTTCATCACTCCATGGGGCACTTTTTGCTACCGAGTTATGCCTTTTGGTCTCAAGAATGCCGGAGCCACATATCAAAGGGCTGCAACCACTATCCTTCATGACCTCATACACGACATTGTGGAGGTTTATGTAGATGACATGATTGTGAAAAGTGAAGATCGTGAGGTCCTTCTTTGAAAGAATCAGGAAGTACAATCTAAGGCTAAACCCTCAAAAGTGCGTGTTTAGTGTCACTTTGGGGAAGCTGTTGGGATTCATCGTCAGTCAAGACGACATCAAAGTGGACTCTGAAAAGGTAAAAGCTATTCAAGAGCTACCACCGCCAAAAACATAAAAAGAAGTGAGAGGATTTCTCGGCAGAATTCAATATATCAGCAGGTTCATCTCACAACTCACTATGAGATGTGAACCTATATTTAAGCTGCTCAGAAAAGGGGCATCCAATGAGTGCAACGAGGAATGTCAGGAAGCTTTTGATTCCATGAAAGAATACCTTTCAAATCCACATGTTCTAATGCCACCTAGACCAGGGAAACCTTTAATTTGATTTTGTACCTCACTATTACAGAAACGGCTATGGGAGCTCTCTTAGCCCAATATCAAGAAGGAATAAAAAAGGAAGTGGCCATATACTATCTCAGTAAGAAATTCTTGGAGTATCAGAGAAGATATACCCCACTGGGAAAAGCACGTATCTCCTTAGTCTATGCCACGAAGAAGTTGAGGCATCACCTTCAAGCTCATACCACCTATCTAATCTCAAGACTTGATCCAATCAAGTATCTGTTCGAAAAACCCATTCATAGTGAAAGATTGCCAAGATGGCATGCTATGCTTTCTTAGTTTGATATTCAATGTCTCAGCCAGAAATCTGTTAAAGGACGAGTCATATCTGAAGCGCTAGCAGAAGGACCAATGTCAGGAGATGAGTATGACGATGCATTCCCTGATGAGTACTTATGCTTCATTGACAATCCACGATGGTGCATGTACTTTGATGGAGCTTCTAACAGGAGAGGTAATGAAGCAGGTGTTTTGTTAGTAGATCCTGATGGAGTCCATATTCCATTTTCTTGAAATTGATTTTAGAACGATTTATTAAATCAATCTGTCCCTATTCAGATATTAATAGGGTGGCGACTTCCAAGTTTTCTAAAACTCATAGTCTAATGAGAGACTTTCGTGGGATTCAGACCGTTAATTAAGACAGTAAAAAACCTGGTACCACAGGCTGGCGACTCCACTGGGGAACTACCTCCACTTGAGGTATAAGAGGTTTAAACCTGAGCAATGCGTTATTTTCCATTCCATATGTATATATAATAAAACAAGTTAATCATGGCTATTCGCAATTTAATTTTTGTATATAGCATGCTTATGTGAAAATTACGTGTGCTTGGTAGTTTATCGATCCATACACGTGCACTCTTTTTAACCATTTTCTTATTAGGTCTGATACCTCTGTCTATTGGCAAGGGTCAGAATTTTGAAATGACAAATTAATAAAATAAGGGCGTAAAACCGCATCCGTGAGCTATTGCGGCCAGGCTCTGTCGAGAGCGTCCACCCTCGATGGACACAATGGAAGTGACTCGAGGCCACTTTAACATAATCTCTCCTTAAATGAATCACCTTTTAGTTGACTTTTAGGACACAAGGATCAATGCATAAATATCCTTTATTTATTTCAGTTATTGAATAATGTGAAAAACTTTTAAAAATTCCTCAGTCCGTTTTCAGTCGGTCGATATTTCAATAGTCATTCACTGTAGCTGAATTGCTGCCGAAATGGTTATTGAAATATTAAGAGTATTCTTGTTTATTTATCACAAGTGTCATGTAAAAAAATGTGTGTGCTCACCCACTTTAAAAAAAATCACATTTACTTCATTATTCGTTTTCAAAAACAAAAGTGATTTTTTTAAAGAAAGAAAAAAAAGTCATGTTTTGAAAATATGATCCCAAATCAAAAAAAATGATGAAAAATAAAAAATAAAAAATGAAAAAGAGTCATAATCACGAGTTCAAAACGTGTCATGTTTAGGAATTAGAGTGTAATTTAAACATGTAGTCTAAAACACGAGAAGTCTAGTCTAAAAAAGAGAAAAAAAATTGTCAAAAGGGATAATTGTTTCTTAAAAAAATGAAGGAAAAAAATAAAAAATAAATTGTGTGAAAAGGGATAATTATTTGTTTAAAAAAAAAGAAAAAAGGAAAAAAATTGTGTCAAAAGGGATAATTGTTTTAAAAAAAAAAAGGGATTCTTCCATTTCCTGCTAAAAAAAACATATAAAGAAAAATTCATCAGTCATTGGCCAACATTATTAGTGTGTACATTTCAGGTACTTCAAATTAGTCTAATCCTAAGAGGTGGAACAAACGTATTCAAACAGGAGAACACATGGCCTGGCGCCTAGCAAACTGAACTCGAAAAAGGGTTGAGAAGAACCCGAGTACTTCACATTAGTCTAATCCTAAGAGGTGGAACAGACGTCTTCAAACATGAGAATACATGGCTTGGCGCCCGATAAACTGATGTCTGAAAAAGATTAGGAAGTACCTGATTCATTTAAATCGCTTTTATATTATATTTTGTAGATAGAGCTACGTGCGGCTTGATCCCCTAAAAAAAAAAAAAAAAAAAAAACAAAAAATTCAATGTTGTAATGCATCTATCTTAGCTTTCTCTACTATGTAATGTACTAAAAGGGGTACGTAGGCAACTTAATTCCTGAGTGCAGCTGCCAAAAAAAAAAAAATTCAATATATCAGAACTACGTTGGGCCTCATTCGCCATTCAAAAAAAATCAACATCACAAAAAACTTTCCCAAATCTAAATACACTTATGGAGATAAGTAGGCAACCTTCGGGTGCGGCCCCTTTTGCATTTAATATTTTCTTTTGTGGTTTCAGCACGTAGAAGCAATCAATAGATGCAGATCACTATAAAGAAGAACGATATATGGGGCATTATAATTTGCCAAAATGAGAACACATGCCTCGTTATACAAAAGATGCAGATCACTACAAACAAGAACTATATATGGGGCATTATAATTTGCCAAAACGAGGACACAGGCCTCGTTATACCTCTTTTCTCTTAATTCTATAGCAGCAGGAAATGGAAGGATATCATCAAATTAATTTTGGAAAATGTTTATGTATTATCCCGAAAAAATGAATCTAAAAAGTGGAACTTAAAAATGTAAATAAAAGTCCAAGTCTAAAAAAGAATAACAAGTCAAAGAAATTAATCTAATGAAAAATCTCAAAACAAATGATAGAGTCAAGGTTTTACACCTTTTAATAAATGAAAACTGAAATTGGGGTAAAAAAAAAAAAAGAGAGAATTTTCAAAGATATCATTTCTTTCATTCCCTGCAAAAACAAAAAAATATAAAAGAAAAGAAGAAACAAAGTCTGGACAAACTTATCTGTTAACTTTTCATCTCATTTCACAGGAACTCTGCCTGGGCCCGCTCAGGATCTAGGCTAATTCGCCGAAGTTCTGACCACAGTGAACGTTCTCTGTCAGGAATACTGTCATCCTTGTCTACACCACTTTTATTCTCTACTACACGTCTCAACAATATGTCTGAAATTCTGAACAATGAGCACCAACAAAACTCTACCCCTCCATCTGATCCAATGATTGAGCTCCGAGGACTTGTACAGGCCATGCTTGACCGACAGGATAATATTGAGCAAACTGTGTTGGGCATATTGCGTCAAAGCGCCCAGATGCCTCCTCCTCCTCCGGAGTCGGAAGTAGCTTCGCCTTTTCATCTTGAGCCTCTGAACAATGAGAGAGAAATTCCCACTAAACTCGAGGAAGAAGTAGTCAAGCTTAAAGAAGTCTTAAAAGGCATGACTAAGGCTGAACCATGGATGGATATTCATGGATTAACTCTTTTCCCGACGGCACGATTACCCCATGGTTTAAAAATGCATAATCTGACAAGGTTTGATGGGACCGGTAGCCCCACCAATTTCTTGAAAATGTATGTAGGGGCAATGAGTCCCTGGGGAGTGGAAGAATCCTTGATGGCCCAACTGTTTCAACAATATTTAGATGGTGCTGCAGCACATTGGTTCCTCAACCTTGAAAATGCAAAGAAATCCACTTGGGTTGACAGAGTCAGAGAGTTCTCAAACCAATACAAGTATAATGAAGAAATTGATGTTACTAGAAGGAATCTGGAGACCACTTCTCAAAACCTCAATGAGACATTTTCTTCATTAATCACTCGATGGAGAAACAAGGCTTCCAAAATGATGAGTAGGCCTAATGAAGAGTAACAACTGCAAATGGTTGTGAAAAACCTTCTTCCTGTCTATCAGAAGCATATGGCATACCAGTATTTCCCGACTTTCAAAGCTTTGATTGCTACGGGAACCTTAGTTGAGGATGGTGTGAAAAGGGGAGACATCAAGAAAGATGAACCTATTGGCGGCACTACTTATAATGCAAAATTCGGAAATAACAAAAGAGCCCCAAACAATGATTCAACAGCTCCTAAGACAACTAATGCGATCCATGCCATTGGCGCATCGTCTGCATTCCAGTTGCGACCACAAGGGAACTTTACTCCTTTGAACATGACTTATTCCCAAGCTATCTCCAAGTTAAAAAAGGCCAATCTCTTTCAACCATTGAATCCACGCCCACCTCCTAAAAATCCTTACCCTGGTTATGACCCAAATCAAAACTGTGAATACCATCAAAGCCCGGGGCATAATACTGAAAACTGCACAGCTCTAAAGCATCAAATTCAAAACCTTGTGGATGATGGAAAAATTTATCTGGAATCCATCTCTAATAAACCAAATGACTCTAAGCCTAACATCACAAAAAAAAACCCTTCCCAATCATAAACCCTCATTCGCCATTAATGCCATCTCTGCTGCTTCGGACAGATGCAATCCAGTTCAATTAATCCGCAAGACAGTTCCTCAAATGTATGAAATGCCGATAGCTGTAGGTTACAAGTGCCTGGTCTATGACTATTCCACTCAAGAAAAAGTCAAAATGATGCCTTGTAAAGACCCCAGCTTCACTCTCAACAAGGATCCATTCTCTAACATGTGTGGAACTTTGGATTATGATGGGGCCTTCTTTATTTTGGACTCTGATGCTGATGAAGATGCCTCTTCGGTCTTAACAATTGTAGAGAAAAACACTGGAGGACATTCCACCACTCCAAATACATACCGGCACCCCATCTGCCTCGATGATCTTAGTGATGAGGAGTACGTGGATATATCTCATTTGACTAGAGCAGGTCGTCATTTTAAACCATCCCATTTGGAGGATGAAAATCCTTTGGAGGTATTAAGAAGGAAGGATAAGGGCAAAGAGCCAATGACAGAGGAAAGTAACAAGTAAGATGATGATATCAAGCGCATGAAAGAAGTAAATGCTAATGTTTCCATCTGGAAATTATTAATGCATTCCCAGCCTCATAGGACAGCTGTTCTAAAGCAACTTAATGAAGCCTGTGTAAGGTAGTCTATAACACCTGACCAGATGGTGGGGCTCATTCATGGGGTAGACCGAACTCTTATGTTCACAGACAATGATCTCCCAGACAATATCAACCACAACAATTCATTACACATCACTATACGCTGTAATGGATGGGAGATACCTAGGGTGCTGATCGACAATGGCTCCGCAATCAATGTTTACCCTCTGCATGTGCTAATAAAGCTTGGGTATTCAAAAGAGGATCTGGTACCGTCCAACCAGGTGGTTAGAGCATATGATAATGCTAAGAGAGAAGTATTGGGTTTGATCAGCCTCCTCATTGAATATGGTCCCTTGGCAAGGAAGGTGGAATTCATTGTCATTGACATACATTCCTGTTTTAACTTCTTATTAGGAAGACCATGGCTGCATGAAAATGGAGCAGTAGCCTCTACTCTACATCAGAAGGTAAAGCTTCTCACTGATCAGGGTGCTGTGACTATTTCTGGTGATCCAGAAATTATGACCATCTCCAACGCCGGAAAATCAGTATTGTATCGGAACGAAGTGGAGGGCACTAGGTTGGATGGTTATACTATCCACTGTATTCTAGCAGCACCTGAAAATTCATGGATGAATGAGGTTCCAGCAGCCACACCAGATGAAAGTGATGAAGAAACAAAACCAGAATATAGTGAGGATGACGAGGAAGAAATAGGAGTTCCGAGCATCGGCACACATAATACGTCATCTGGAGCACCGGAAGAATCCTGTGTCGGCAATCCTCAAGATGATGATAATGACTCAAAGAAGAGATCTAAGACAGATGATTTTGATCTGGACTTTAATGTAGTAGGTCCTATCCGAGAAGTTCACACCGAATCACTGATTCCCTTTCCAGGATATCAACATGAAGATCACTATCGTGAATTACCCCAATTCAGAAAATTTAATGGGAACGGTGATCCTTTTGTCCACTTAGTGGGATTTGTGAATGCCTTGCATCCATGGGGCATACCAGAGGAAGATTACTCCATGCTGTTTGACAAGAGTTTAGAAGGACCAGCTCTGGACTGGTACTATTCTTCAGATTGTGTCGAAAGTGCTAGTTGGGAAAATGCTAGCCAAGCCTTTGTTAATTGGGCTTTCGAGCATAAACAGACTGATGTCATGAAACTGAAGTTAGTTACTTTGCGTCAGAGTGCCTTAGAAACCTTCTCGCACTTTTGTTCGAGATGCACTCATATTCGCACACAACTTCGTTTCCCTATTACTGATCGGAAATTCATGCTCATATTGCTGTGGAACCAAAACGATTTCTATTATCGTCACATGGTTACTATCAAATACACCTCCCTCAGCCACATGGAACAACATGGTTTTGACATCGATGCTCTGAAATTGCAAGAAAAATGACCTCGGGAAGATTTTGAAATTCCCAATACAAATCCAAGGGTTTATGCTAAGATGGATGAACCATTGAGTATGGTGTATGATCGTCTTCGGAGGCAAGGTATACTTCAAGTTCCAGCGCAGGTGCACTGTTTACCCCTTCCTGGAACAGACATGAGCAAACTCTACGCTTATTGTCGTCAATTTGGGCATGAAACTGATCGATGCCATGACCTTTACTACAAAGTGCAAAGCCTGATTGATCGATGCATCATTAGTCTATCCCACAAAGAAATACCTGCAAGAATGGTGTCGTCACATCCGCGACCGCAATCCCAAGTCGATATCTTTAGCAAATTGGTTGAACAAGGTAATATTCATCCACTTCCCAGACGCCCAGGGGCAAGCCCAGTAGGGTAAGATCTTCACAAGTACTGCCAATATCATCGGTTGCATGGTCACGGCACAAACCAATGTCATGCTCTCAGCTATCGCATCAAGCAAATCACCAACATAGCTCTTGTCTACCGCAAAGCTACTTGATCATCTCCCAGAAAGAGAAAAGTCTTCGGTAAAAGTCCTGTAGGGGGTTAGCCCATGTGAAAAAAAAAATCTTTCAGTTCGTTAGTATTAGAGAACTACGTGCAGCTTGAATACCCATTATCACTTACACTTGCACTGCGAGATCACTCCACCTATGAAACACCTGCGGTACGTTGGTAGCTCAATATGAGTGCAGCTGCTTTATTTAATATAAAACTTTAGTTCTTTCTAAAATGACGAACTACGCTGAGTCTGATTCCCCATAAAATGCTATTGGAGCAATGGGGATATGCAGGCAACCTTCGGGTTCGACTCAAATATATTAACCATTGTATTTCAGGCAATGTGATCAGAATTCAAGATGTCAGTCATCACAGGAGCAATTTCAGAATGCTGAATTGACGCATCAATAGGGATACATGCCCTAATCTCTATATTTTCTATCTTTGTTCAAATATTAAGCAGGGAATGGAAGAATGAAAAATCTGTTTTCAACCCCAAGGACAGTAAAATCATTTAAAAAGGTCAAAACAAAGTCAAAAAAAAAGAAAGAAAAAAAATGAATAATAAAAAGAAAAATTGCAAAGGTGGACTATTCCAGTCAAAATATGGCAAAGTTGTTTTCGAAAATTTTCTTTACTCTGCAATGCATTCTGCAATATGTAGCCTTCTTTTCTTTTCTTTTAATTCTTTTTCTCTACCTTTTGGTCCAAAAAGAAGAAATTTGTCCCTTCTCTAAGGATGACCAATTACCGTAAAAAAAAACACCTCAGCCCTACCTACGAATGCGGTAAAAAAGCCTGTAGGGATTGCCATGCAACCTCTGTCCAAAGGATTTCAAATTACGATAAAGATGGGTGATACTCAAGAAGCCGGATTAGGGCGTGATGGTAGGGGAATGAAGCAACCAATCCCCGTAGTAGACAAGCAGAACCGACATGGATTAGGATATGATATGGGCGACACTTCTCAAAACACCAAAAAATCTTCTTCTACCTTCAATGGTCAGTTCATCCTGCAAGGAGATACTGAGCCATACTACGAATTTCCAGAACCTTGGCTTAGTAGGAAAGAATAGAAGATTTTACCGGGATTGGAGATATTCTTCAATGAAGCTAGGAATTTGGACTTAATCAAAAGTTGGTTTCTGAGAACAAAACATGAAAAAAGAAAATGACTGGGTGGATAATCTGGAACATGGAGTCCTTAAGAAGCTTTTCGCTTCTGAGTCCTCTAGAGAAGAGGATTTTGACCCGGTGTCTTTGATGATACCTTTTGGCAAAAGCATTGAACATAAGTGGAGTACTGAGTGTCAGGCAAAAGACGGGCCTATAGAATTTAAAATGTTTTTAGGAAACCATCCTCCACATCCATCTCATGAAAATACCTTTTCACCCCCTTCAGATGGATATCATACCGATAGCTCATCTTCAAGTTAATCTACCTTGCATACCAGTCAGAAGACTCTGATAGTGAGGAAATTGAATGTGAACCTTTATCTAAATACATTTGCATGCAAGATGTTAAGTCTGATAGTGAATTTAATAATGATGAATCCCTTGATACAACTGAAACATACATAAAACCCATGGAGAAATCCATTGTAATTAATATTGGTACAGAAAATGTTGTAAAAGAAGTCAAAATAGGATCATCCCTCTCCCCAACTGAACAATCTATGTTTATTGCATTATTAAAAGAGTATGTAGATGTGTTCGCATAGTCTTATGCTGATATGCCTGGTGTTAATAGAGAAATTGCGGAACATCGCATTCCGTTACATCATGAAAGCAAGCCTAAGCAGCAAAAGCTCCGCCGAATGAAGCCAGAGGTTAGTCTAAAAGTGAAAGAAGAAATGCAGAAACAGCTTGATGCCACATTCATCCAAGCTGTAAAACATCCAAGTTGGCTCGCCAATATAGTGGTTGTACCCAAAAAGGATGGGAGAGTTCGGGTATGCATTGATTTTCGAGATTTGAATGCTGCGTCACCAAAAAATAGCTTTCCTCTACCCCCACATCGATGTTCTTGTTGATAGTACGACTGGTCATGCAATGTTTTCCTTCATGGATGGATTCTCAGGGTATAATCAAATACTCATGGCTCAAGAGGACATGACAAAGACATCTTTCATCACTCCATGGGGCACTTTTTGCTACCGAGTTATGCCTTTTGGTCTCAAGAATGCCGGAGCCACATATCAAAGGGCTGCAACCACTATCCTTCATGACCTCATACACGACATTGTGGAGGTTTATGTAGATGACATGATTGTGAAAAGTGAAGATCGTGAGGTCCTTCTTTGAAATAATCAGGAAGTACAATCTAAGGCTAAACCCTCAAAAGTGCGTGTTTAGTGTCACTTTGGGGAAGCTGTTGGGATTCATCGTCAGTCAAGACGACATCAAAGTGGACTCTGAAAAGGTAAAAGCTATTCAAGAGCTACCACCGCCAAAAACATAAAAAGAAGTGAGAGGATTTCTCGGCAGAATTCAATATATCAGCAGGTTCATCTCACAACTCACTATGAGATGTGAACCTATATTTAAGTCGCTTTCGAAAAGGGGCATCCAATGAGTGCAACGAGGAATGTCGGGAAGCTTTTGATTCCATGAAAGAATACCTTTCAAATCCACATGTTCTAATGCCACCTAGACCAGGGAAACCTTTAATTTGATTTTGTACCTCACTATTACAGAAACGGCTATGGGAGCTCTCTTAGCCCAATATCAAGAAGGAATAAAAAAGGAAGTGGCCATATACTATCTCAGTAAGAAATTCTTGGAGTATCAGAGAAGATATACCCCACTGGGAAAAGCACGTATCTCCTTAGTCTATGCCACGAAGAAGTTGAGGCATCACCTTCAAGCTCATACCACCTATCTAATCTCAAGACTTGATCCAATCAAGTATCTGTTCGAAAAACCCATTCATAGTGAAAGATTGCCAAGATGGCATGCTATGCTTTCTTAGTTTGATATTCAATGTGTCAGCCAGAAATCTGTTAAAGGACGAGTCATATCTGAAGCGCTAGCAGAAGGACCAATGTCAGGAGATGAGTATGACGATGCATTCCCTGATGAGTACTTATGCTTCATTGACAATCCACGATGGTGCATGTACTTTGATGGAGCTTCTAACAGGAGAGGTAATGAAGCAGGTGTTTTGTTAGTAGATCCTGATGGAGTCCATATTCCATTTTCTGTCAAGCTGGATTTCTCAACAACAAACAATACAGCAGGGGCAAGATATCTCACTGTGTATGGAGATTCTAATCTCATCATATCTCAAACAATGGGAATTTGGAGGGTTAGAGATGAGAGACTTCAGCTCTACACAGAATACCTTCAAGAATTGATCCCTTATTTTGATGATATCAGCTTCAAACATCTTCCTCGAGAACAAAATAGTTTCATTGATGCTTTAGCCAATCTCGCTGTTAATTTAACATGGGAAATTGGTACAAAGATCCAGTCAGTTTTAATTGAAGAATGGAAGGGACCAACAGTGACGGTAGCACAAATTGTCTCTGCGCTGGTTCAACAAGATGATGATGATGTCTGGTATAAGGATATCAAGAATTTTCTAGAAACTATGCAATATCCAGATGGAAGTGGCAAGAAGGACCGCATAGCTATCAGAAGGCTAGCTGCTTATTTTCTCATACTAAAAGGTAGACTGTATCACAAAGGGTTTGATGGTACTCTGCAACTCTGCGTAAACGACAGCGAAAGGCATGTCATCATGGAAGAAGTTCATGGAGGGGAATGTGGACCCCATATTAATGGAAGAATGTTGGCTCGTAAAATTTTGCGAGCAGGTTTCAATTGGAGCACTCTAGAAGGCGATTGCATCAGCTTTGTCCGCGCTTGCAAGCAATGTCAAATATTTGCTAACCTTAATCATATGCCACCTGTGTCACTACATAATATGACTTCTCCTTGGCCGTTTTCAAGTTGGGGCATAGACATAATCGGACAAATTCATCCAAAGGCTTCAAATGGGCATCAGTATATTCTTGTAGCAATTGATTCCTTTTAGAAGTGGGTTGAAGCTGCATCATTTTCGAAGCTAGGGGCAAAGCAAGTCTAGAAATTTGTGATTAACAACATCATCGATCTGTCGGTATGGCATACCGTTCGAAATCATCTCTGATAATGGATCACAATTTGAGGGTCATCTGAAGACTACTCTCGCAAAATATGCAATCAAGCATCATCAGTCCTCACCTTATCGTCCCCAAACAAATGGAGCGGTGGAAGCAGCCAATAAGACAATCAAAACTATTGTTGCTAAGATGACTTAAAGGACTAGGGAATGGCATGACAAACTACCATATGCCCTTTGGGGATATAGGATATCAATTAGGACTCCAACAGGAACAACCCCGTATTCTTTGGTTTATGGGATGGAGCCAATCCTACCAGTTGTGGTGGAGATACAATCTCTCAGGGTCATAGCAGAAAGTGAAATCTCGGAAGACCAGTGGCGCAAAACTCGCTATGATGAGCTTGCATTCGCAGATGAACGCCGACTACAAGCATTGCATAACATACAACTCTATCAACGGAGAATTGCTCGTGCATTTAACAAAAGGGTTCGAGATAGAGACATCCAAGAAGACGATCTAGTTTTAAAAGAAACTAGAGCTCCGTTGCATGATCCTCGAGAAAAATTCAAGCCTAACTGGTCTGGACCATTCCTGGTCAAGCATGTCACCACGGCTGGAGCAGTGAAGCTAATGGATTTTAATGGAAATGAGTTCACCCATTTCACTAATCTTGGTCAGTTGAAGAAATATTACGCTTAGGCATCAAAACAATTGTAATCGTCATGATCAAGTAATCAAGCAGTTTGTGGGTTTTGTATCCCATCTAGTTGTACTTAATAAACATGCCATGAGTTTTTAAGATTTTCATATGATGTATGAAAAAAATGAAAAAAAAAAGAGAAAAAAAATGGAAAAAGAAAAAGAAGAAAACGGAAAAGAGGAAAAAGGAAAAAGGAAAAATGGAAAAAAACATGTCTTTGGTTGTTAAGGTTTATATGGTATGCTTTAATGTGTCATATGATTAGTTAATTATGATTTGCATGTCATATTTAATGTTAAAGTGTGCACGTGTTTAGAATTGTGTTCACATTGAATTTCTCACAATCAGATAATCTCACAAATAGATCTATCATTCATCCCAACTGGGGTACTTCAATTCATACATAAAAAGACATAAAGCCTTCATTTCCTACAAACAAAAAAAAATTAAAAAAAAAAAAAAAAAAAAAAAAAGCAACATAGAAAATAAACATGACAATTCTCTCAAACCCTTCTCCTCTTCATGGTAGGCCCGTCTGAATCTTTGTTTTGACCAATATCCGCTAGAAGCCATTGAAGGTAATCTTCATCAATCAGTGGAAAGGAAGGTTCCGGTAGTGCGGATATAATTTTAGCCCCTGCCATATAGTAGGCATTCTCTGAATACCACTCATATCAGCCTCATAAGTGGTACAAGATGGAAGAACCTGGAGGGCAGGAATGTGCTCTTGCTTCCAACCAATTTGCCTTAGACATCTCCATGGAAGGTAGAAAGTGACTTGGCAAAGCCCGGGTAATTGAACACCTCTGCGACCAGAATTGCAATATACAATTGCACTAATGCCAAGGTGGCTTGTGACCCACTTTATGTCTTGATGTAGAAAAAAATCCTCCCACCCACCATTTTTGCTAAGTTGATAGAAGAAAGGAAGAAGGCCTCTCTCCCGGACATGACTAGTTTTGTAAGTAAGACTCTTGTGGGGTTTCATGATAGAAACTTTTTCTAATAGCCATAAATAAAGGGCTAATGGACATCCCTTCACAAAGCTTTGAGGGTTTCTTTTGAGTTTATCTAAGCGAAAGAACATTTCCCCCAAAATAAGTGGTCCAAGACGACCCCCACTAACAATTTGAGGAATAAATGAAAGACACCGAACATGGCATGCATTTAAGACCATTTAGTGAGGGTACTTCCCAAAATCATAAGAATGCAAGCATTTTCTCTAGCAATCCTATAGTTGGCATTGTTAGAAAATTGCCAAGTGCCAAATTGGAAAGTCGATAATAAGTTGACAAGAAATACCTCACCATATTGTAGGTAGTTTCCATGAAGACTCTCGGGAAGATGTAAAATCGTTGATAAATCTCCCGAGATCCTGGTAGGAGATCTAGGTGTGATAACTGGACCATTTGATGGTAAGCCTAGTAAACCTTCGACCTCTTCAACAAGAGGCACAATCTCCCGGTCTCCAAAGCGGAAGACATGGCGAGTTTCATCCCACAATTTGGAAGCAGCATGAATCATGTCGTAACAAATAGAAAGTGAAAGCAAAGGAATAAGCACCTTAGTGAAGCGGGAAGAGGAAAAGGATTGCCTTGGTTGCTCCAAGTTTCTTGTGATCCCCGAGAGTTATTTTTTCTCCCGACTCCGCATTTCATTAGCTTCTTCATAAGTAAGAACCATTTTTGTGAAAGGAAAATTTAGAGAAAAGATTGAAGTAGTGGAAGTGGTGCATTTGGAAATGAAGAACCATGCCCCTTTTATAGATGGAAACGATGATCATCCATGATTTATGCCATGGATAATGAATTTGAGTATTGTCCGTAGGATAATAAGGAGCATCCTTCACCATGGCTAATGACCAAGCATTTGTGGTAGGCAATTTTTGCTAAAGCCGAACATAAAAAAAAACTGTGTCAATGACGGATCAAGAACATTGATACAATCCCTTTTCCTAATGATCATCCAAAATAATGACCATGATCAATCTATTTTATATAGTGATCATCATTTTCCAATAAAGCGAATAAGCATTATGCATGAAAAATTTTCTGAAAGATTTCGGAAAAACAGATAAATTTTTTTGCCAAATGATGATTTGGTCCACCATAGTTTATCTAGAGGGTAATAGCCTTTGGTCAACCCTTTAAGGTGACATGACTTAACAAAGCATCACTCTAAGGTGACATGACCTGACAATGTCCTAATTTAAGGTGACATGATAACACATGGAGTCATAAAAAGTAAATAATGGTGACTTGACAGCTTGTGTGTGATCAAGGCCATGAGAAACTGTAAAAACTAGAGTCGACCTGTTAATTGTCGGAATTTCTCACATTAACAAAAGACAAATTCATAAGACTAAAAAAAAGAAAAGACGACAATAAAGTCGCATTTTCAAAATTTAGAAAATTAATTGGAATTTTCTATCTAAGATGACAATAAAGTCGCATTTTCAATTTTAGAAAATTAATTGGGATTTTCTATTTAAGACGACAATAAAGTAGCATTTTTAAAATTTAGAAAATTAATTGGGATTTTTTATCTAAGACGACAATAAAGTCGCATTTTCAAAATTTAGAAAATTAATTGGGATTTTCTATCTAAGACGACAATAAAGTCGCATTTTCAAAATTTAGAAAATTAATTGGGATTTTCTATCTAAGACAACAATAAAGTCGCATTTTGAAAATTTAGAAAATTAATCGGGATTTTCTATCTAAGACGACAATAAAGTAGCATTTTCATTTTAGAAAATTAATTGGGATTTTCTATCTAAGACGACATCAAAGTCGCATCTCCTATTTTAGAAAATTAAGTGGGATTTTCTACTTAAAGCGTCAACAGAAGTCGCAAGTCATGTTTTCAAAATAGCATTGATGATAACTATTTTCTATAGAGAATATGTTATCTCAAAAGAAATTTTCTGTAAAAAATTTGTGTCTTTTCAAACATTGGCCATCATATTCTCCGAAATTCGACCAATGTGGGGCATTTTGTAAACACCAAATTTTGACCCCTTTTTCGGATAAATAAAGGTTTTGAAAAATAACAAAATCGTCATGCATCGTGGAGCGCGCGCCTCGGAGCGCGAGTTTCATTCCGTCGCACGATTTTCCATTTTTGCGCATTAGTCATACAGTTTCGGCTTAGAAGTATAATTTTCGTGAGTCGTAGTCAATAGCTACAACCACCGTGTTAATAAAATGATTCGTAGTATAATCACGCTCGTCTTAATTAATTTGATGAGTTTTCGTTAATTGTCTTAAGTTAGTCTTTCAAAAAAAAAAACGAGTCGCGATTAGGCGTCGGGATTTTAGTCGTATCCCAAAACTGGCATTAATCAGTTTTCTTGATGGTCAATTCATTGTTCATTGGATAAAGAATAAGAATATATTCTTTATACACTAACCACATCCTTTATCCATTAGTTAGAGAATAAGAATCATGAAAAGATGTGAGAATAAGAATAAAATCCCATGTGTATGAAGGGGAAATCCGGATTCTTTCCGGAAAAATCAAGTGTGCGCCAAGCACACAATCATGCGCTTGACGCATGATTGTGCGCTAGGCGCACAAGCATGCTCTGCGCCAGACGCAGAACCTTGCGCCTAGCGCAGCTTCCTGCGCTAGGCGCAGCATCCTCATCAGTTTCGTTTTGCACGATTTTCGATGCATTTTTTACGTATAAGGATGTTTAGGGAAGAATAATTTATGAAAATCTGATTTTGCCTCATTTATGAGAAAATTTAAAAGAAATAAGAATATTTGAGTTTTCAAAGAGATTTGATGATGTCATTAGGGTAAGGTCATTAGAGTGATGTCATTAAGGTGATTAAGGATGAAGAATATCAGATTTTTTTGGGTGAAAGATCTGATTTTCTACCTCTTTGAAACCCTAGTTCACGTCCTTCACTTCTCTATAAATACCTTCATTTTTTCCACTTCAAAGGCAAGTTGAAAAAAACACAATTCAACTTCACTCTCATCTTCTCTACTCCTTCTCTCTAAAAATCTCACTTAAGCAAAAGAAAGTAAAAGTTAGTAAGATAATTAGTAAGTAAAAGGAGTTCATCAAAAGAAGTTGAAAAAAACACAATTCAACTTCACTCTCATCTTCTCTACTACTCTTCTCCTCAATCTTTTCATCTAAGCAAAAGTCCTAATTAGTAAGTAAAAGAAGTTCATCAAAAGAAGGAAAAAAAACATAAAAAGAGTTTAAGTTAGTAATTAAGAGGATTTAGAAACTCACTTAGAAATTAAGAAAATCACAAAAAGGTAGAAAAATTGGCAAAAGGGGAGTGCATCATTGAGCTAGCAAGGTAAAATCGAAATTCTTGTTTATTTTGATTATCTTCTTAATCATCTACTAACTTTCTCTTTGTTTTCTTCTTATCATTTTTTATTCTTTGGAGTGATTTGGGTATGTGGAAGTCCTAATAGGTTTCCAACCTTAAATCACCCCACCTGGAATAGTCACCTCTAATGGGGTGACTCTTAGGAAACAATGTGATTATGTGATTTTCCTTAATCAAGTTGTTATTCATCACCAAAAATGATTTCATAAAAAAATTCAAGAGAAATTGTGTAAAAACATCTCTATAAAAAGAAAATGTGATGCTTTAATTATAGTCAGTTTTACTTTCCTATCTTATTTCATTTTTTCGTCTGCATTAATTAATTAGTTCATAGGCTTTAATATTTTTTCTATGAAGTGCAAGATGTTTTCAGCAATTGGGCTTTGGAATTTCTAAAAAACGAATTTTGTACAAATAATTAAAAATCATACAACTTTGTTGTGAAAAACTGATTTAGTCCAGCACCACCTAGGTTTGTTCTGTCAATAAGATAAAACAATAAAATCATTTAGACAAAACTAAAAACATCAAGTTTGAAGAAAACATCAGTAGCTTTTCAAAAATATAAAAATCATGTTCATATCAATTTTATACAATTTTACATCATTTTTACAAAATCATTCATGTAAATCACTAAATTTCAGAAATCACACTTAATTTCACTAATTCTCTCATCTTCTCTACTCCATTCCTCTAAAGAAATCACACTTAAAAAAAAAAGCAAAAGTTAGTAAGATAATTAGTAAGTAAAGAAGTTCATGAAGAGAAGAAAAAACGCAAAAAGAGTTTAAGTTAGTAATTAAGAGAATTTAGAAACTCACTTAGAAATAAAGAAAATCACAAAAAAAAAGGTAGAAAAATTTGCAAAAAGGACAAATTCATACCAAAATGTATACCAAAAAGGACAAACATCTCCAGTCTAGTTCTTTAAAGTGTCTAGAATGTTCATACCAAAATTTACTTCAAAATAAGTTCAATAAGTTGGGTTTCAAAAAACAAATTCAATAAAGGTCTTGTTTTGACCAGTTTTGACATAAAATTTAACATAATTCAAGTTTTTACTAAAAAGCTTGTGAAATTTTGACACAACATAAAGGACTCACTGATCTATCCATAGATATATCAAATTCTCAATGTAACGCTTTCTACATAATGTTATGATTTTTGTAAGTCAGTGCAAGAACAAAAGTACAATCTGGAAAATGAAATAAAGTGATTAACTCAAGTTTCATAAAAAAAAAAGTTTTCTTTTCACACGAAAATATTAATTAAAAATCATCAAATTTTAAGTTTCTCTTAAAATGGCTCATTTTATCATGTAAATAAAAATCAATAAAAAATTGTCATAAAAAAATCAAAATCAAAGAAGTTAATTAATCTTTAACTTTCACAAATTCACAAATATACATGAATTCCAAAGCCCATTCAAGGAGGTGAAGATCAAGGAGCATCATGGTGAAAACCAAGATTGAAGATTTGTATAGATCATAGATTTTGTACATATTATTGTAATAATAGTTTCTTTGTAATAATTATTGCATCACTCAATTAATAGAAAAAAAAATGGAGATGTTTATGCATAATTTTCATAAATAATTCCACAACTCTTTTAAAAAAAATGAGCAACCAATGTTACAAATTTTGCATGTTGGGCCAATATGTCATAGTATATGAATTAAATGATCCAATCTCAATTAAGAGGAAAAGTTGCAAATCTAACAAAGTTAAATTATAAGATGATCCATCCTACATTTTACAATTTGTTCTCCATCTTCAAATGGATTAATCATATAATTTGACATAATTAGATTGGTAATTATGATCTCCGAATTGATTTTAGGCCGTTTCACGTGTCTCGCTTTAAATGGCCAAATTCCAATTAGCCAAACACAATCTCCAAATTTGATCTCAAATTGATCATTTCACTCTAAATGACTTGATAATCTTCAATTAAGATTATTTCTTAAAAGCCTTCAATTAAGAAGCAAACCTCTTCTTCTAAGACCTCTTAAAAATCATAAGCGTGATCACTAATCAAGGTGGTTATTTCAATCCTTGATTAATCGCTAATTAGGGCGATTGACTCAATTCTTCACGTAATCACTAATTAGGGTGATTATCTTAAATCTTGGTTAATCACTAATTAGGATGATTAGCTTAACCTTTCATCATATTTAATCACTAATTAGAGTGATTATCTTAAACCTTGGTTAATCACTAAATAAGGTGATTAACTTAACCCTCTTCATTTAATCACTAATTAGAGTGATTATCATAAGCCTTAATGATCGTTAATTAGGACGATTATTTTCTCATTTAATCACTAATTAGAGTGATTATCCTAAACCTTAAATAATCACCAATTAGGGTGATTACCTTAAAACCTTCATTCTTAATCACTAATCAAGGTGATTATATTTCCTTTTAAGTTTAATCACTAATTAGGGTGATTATCTTAACCTCCATTTTTAATCACTAATTAAGATGATCATCTTAATCCTTCATATTTTATCACTAATTAAAGTGATTATCTCAATTCCATTTCAATCACTAATTGGAGTGATTACCTCATTTCAGATAGATTCGTTTAATTCTAAAGGTGAGTTATTCATAATCTATTCCTCCTCTTCTTTCCCCGGTAGAATTGGCCATTTAGGGTGAGACATAAGCTCGAACTACGACGGTTTTGATCCATGAGTGGATTCCAATCCCGCAATGATTGGTACGTAGTGTAACTTCAGTGCTCAAACCTACCATGTACAAATGATATATATATTTATTTTTTTTGCGAAGTAATAGAAGTATAATATCACCAAAAGAATTTACGACCTAAAGAATCGAAAGGAAGGGCAAACCAACTAGGTTGGACTCCCCTAGAACCCAACGACCCTAAAAACAACACAAACTATACATCATCTTGCTATCAATTAATCAAACCAATTACTATCTCTCACTGAAATTTTATGAGGTTTAACCCCTTTGAGCCTCATAATCATCTGAACTTTGAGCTGCTTAACAATTTTATCTGTCATCCAGACAGTACCATTCCACCAAGCTTCGTTTCTAGCCCACCATACCGTATACTACAAACATTCGTGCAAGCACAAATGACTTTCTTTTGAAATCGACTCTTGCTAGATCTTGTTAACAGCTCTCAATAGCCTCTGATATTGCAACCGATTTGTCCGAAATTGCAACCACCGCAACATAAACTTTAAACAACAAGGTTGCATATTGACACCGAAAAAAAGAGATGATCATTTGATTCATTGCCTACATAGCACAACATGCATTTGCTGGAATCAGTTAGCCCCATTTGCAGAAGCCTATATGTAGTTTTCAGCCTCCCATGCATGACTAACCAGCATATAAATCTATGCTTAGGAATTGACAGCCTATTCCAAATAAAAATGTCCCAATAAACCTTCACATATTCTCCAGTCATTAAATTATACATTTTCTTCACACTATAGACATGAATAGCAAGGAACTCCTCTCTCGAAATAAAGTTCTTAATCTCTTCCTTTATCTTGCATAACTGTTTCCAGTACCAGCTGCTATCAGATGGAGGAACATACCCCCACCATTCATCATCTTTGATGTACACACTGTGGGCTCATTTTATCCATAAGATGTCCTGTTTAGTAGCAATTGCCCAGATATATTTTGTTAAAGCTGCTTTGTTCCAAATTTTGATATTTCTCACACCCAAACCTCCTGCTTGTTTTGGAGTACATAGAGTATCCCAGTCCACATCACCTGCTTTCTGACTATAATAACAACCACTCCACAAATAAGCTCGACAAACCTTCTCAACTTGCTTTAGAATGGTCTTAGGAATGACAAAAACCTGAGCCCAATATACATGGAGGCTCAAGAGAACAGAGTTTATAAGCTGGAGCCTAGCAGCATATGATAAATTCCTGCTGCTCCAAATCTTAATTCTCACACACATCTTCTCAACTATACTTTCACATTCAGCTAGAGAAATTTTCTTTGCACACACCAGGACTCCCAAGTATCTGAAGGGAAGTTTACTGTGCTTAAAACCTGTTGCATTCTTAACTCTCTAAATAACCTCAGGATCCACTCCTGCTGTGTAGAAATCAAACTTATCTTCATTCACTTGGAGCCCGTAAGTATCGAGAACAATTTGAACCCCTGCAACATCACATAAATAGCGGAAACGTGCCTTTTACAAAGATAGAATCACATCATCCGCAAAAGCCATATGGTTAAGCTTTGGAACTCTGCATCTTGGATGGAAATCAAAAAGAGGATTTTCCATCACTTTTATCATCAATCTGGACAAGTACTCCATACAAATTACAAATGATATATTGGTCCTAAATAAAAATGATTGATGTGTATATGTGCAAACTATGTGATTTTCTTTCTTTTGAATAGCCATGATTACTTTAAAATGGAAAATAACGCATTTAGTAAGAGCCCATTCTGTAGAACGGAAGAGGAGACGAGTTCCAGACGTTCGCACCTCTTAACCTAAACCCCGAACCCTATCTCATGGTATGAAAGACCAATTTTCAAAAAGCCTTATCCATATGAAGTCATCATCGTTTTAAATGATATTTATTGAAATTGATTTTAAAATGATTTATTAAATAAATCTGTCCCTATTCAGATATTAATAGGGTGGCGACTTCAAAGTTTTCGAAAACTCATAGTCCAATGAGAGACTTTCGTGGGATTCAGACCGTTAATTAAGACAGTAAAAAATCGGATACCACAGGTATTAGAGCAACCTTGCGACCGTATTCCTTGTTGGCTACCTAGCGAGGGTAAAAGATTCTTGGGATAGTGTGAAATCGATTCGGGTTATTAGTGGCTGAGAATTGATGAATGGATTTAGGAAAATTGAAGGTTGAGTATGTGATTGTTTGCGCTTTGGCGTGTGCTATATGAATCTATTTATGTGAAGGTATAATGCCTTATGTCGTCTATGATGTGTATTTCCAGAAAATTGTATGACTTGCTTAAGTAAATGAATTTCAAACGAGATCTCTGCAAATGAGATGACTGGAATCCTATGCCTAAAATTCTTCCCTTTTGTTTTCTTTGCTCCACGATTCTAATATTGAGTTGAAGTGGAGATACAACAGTTGATGGTAGAATTGAGGTTGGATGTCTAATATCTTATGAGCTTGGGATGTTTGCTTTATATTACAAAATTATTATCATTTCAAGTTTTGAGGACAAAACTTTTCATAAGGGTGGTAGTATGTAATAGCCCTAATTTTAAAAGCGTTTATTTAATTACTAATTGTAATTATCAGGTTAATTATGTTCCAAAAATTTATTTTATTTTATTTGGGTTAGAGTATGAATATTTATTTTTGTCGTGTTGTATTTTGTTTATTTGTTTATTTTTATGAAGTAATTATAATTGTTATTATATATTTTGGGTTCTAAGTGTAATTTTTGTTGAGTATTATTTGTCCAAAAGAGGAACCCCAAAAGAGAAAAGCCAAATATTTTCCCCTTATGTCGGTTAGGAAATCAAACCATTAAAACCCCTTGAATTCTTCCTCTCCCGTGTCTCCAATTCAGCAAAACCCCAACTTGTGAAACCCCAACCCTTATTTCTCTCTCCTCTCGCGCGTCGGTGCTGATGGTTGTAGGCCGACGGGCTTTCGCCTTGGCCTAGCCCTCCGTCGCCGCCTGTTCATGCTCGCCGGAGCCACGATGCAGCTGTGCCAACTTTTCTTTTTCCTCTGCTCGCGCCGCTGCTGCGCTGGTGTTGTTGTTGCATCGAATCGCTGGTGCCTCGGTCTGCTTTCCCCTCATTTTGGAATTTTGATAGTTTGTATTTCTTCTCTGAATGCAAGTTTGGTGTTAACTGCTCGGAATTGGAATGGAGGAAGATTAAGATGTTATAGTGGATTAAGGATGAGTTTGTATTTTAGATAGTTAATTTGAGAATAGTTATTTATATGTTGTTGTATATAATATTTTAGGAATTTTAGTCGAGATATTGGTGCAATTAAGGTGATTTTCCGCTGCGAGTTTATCTAATTAAGCGTTAAATTTTAGTTTATGGTTGTTGAGTGTGTTTTGCTAGCAGCTCGGAAGAGCGGCCTGTTACAAGATAATCATCTAACTATAGGTTGGAACCTAATATATCAATTTGGTGTAAAAGCCCGCTTCCCGTGCTGCTAGCTTAACTCGCTTAGCAATCACAAAACTCAATTAGCACCAAAATAATAATAATCACTTATGAATTAGATAAGACTCACAACGGAATCAACCTGAAATATACGATCCTGGACCTGTGGTTTATGGGCACACAAACAGAATATCCTTTATAAAATGTTTAAATTACATAGTCATTCAATCTCAAGTTCAAGGCAAAAGAATAAACCATGTCATAAGTAATTCTAAATAATCTCCTCTATATACAAACTTAAATCTCGTACTTTAACCCACAATACACAATTCGAATCATAACTTTGCTCTCAACTCGATTCTGGCTTCCGACACAATCTAGCAATAAAGTTTGACTCTGCCACCCACCAAGTGACAGGCCACATAAATGACAAAACAATCAGCAAAGCTGAGTACACACTTCATAATAGAAAATACAAGTTAGGTGTATTTTGAAAACTAATTGATAACACATAGTCATAATAGCAAGTAGTCATAATCACTTCAATTACTTAGAGATTTCATAACATTAATCTTTTGATATAACCGCAAGTGTAGCAAACTGTTGAGGGTCGTCACCCCACCTTTTACTGTTCTGCTAGGATTTTCCCTCCTGGTTGGGTAACAGTTAGGGAATACCCGCCCTAACCCGGATGTATGCTCACGCCACTCTTCTGTAATTAAATTCAAGATATTTAATGCTTCATTACCATACAATTCCATATACTTAACAAATTCCATTTACAAGCATAAATATGGCAATTTAGTGTTTGAGCCTAGCTTAGGATAAGTAAAACATCTCAAGTGAACCATAGCATGCCAAATCCATGTCATATACTCAAAGCACACATACTAATATGCATATCAGAAGAGATTTCATTTCATAATCATGCTTCCAAATAGAAAGAAACAATCATCTAACCATATATAGGTAGGAAAATCTCTACGTTACAATCCAAACTAAGTGTGTACCTTCACTAAGGCTGCTTAATACACTTAAACTCATTATTCCAAGTGGTTTACCCTTCCTACATCTTCCCCTGAATATGTAAAGTTCTAAAGTTTAGTTTACATAAGTTTTAGAGCATAAATAACTTAGCTAAATATAAGAGAGATGCAAAGTTGTACTTACAACAATCTGTTTTAGGTTCATATGGAGTTTTCTACAACTTCCCAAGGCTTGAAAACTAAGCCAAAATATTGAAGCACTGTGAAATTATGTCTAGAAGAGTTGTATGTAAAGAGAAGTAGGTGTTGAAGAAGAAGATTTTGGAGAAAAGGACGAAAAACCAAACACCCCTTTTATAGTATGTTCTGGCGATACCCTTGGGGGAGGGAAACCTCATCTGGATGAGGTCGGTTTCTTGGAGTTTCTGGGTGATTCTTATTGGAGGTGTTAGATTGAGGTGTTGGCTTTCATGCATGCAAAGATCTTTAAGAGATCGACACTCAAGCAGCTGCTAAGAAGCATTCTTTGAGGATACATCTGAGCTGATATTTCAGCTGGCTAGATTTTACTATGTAAGAAATTTACCATACTAAGCCACGTAGATTTTGGGAAAAAATGACCATTTTAACCTAAATACATCCCAAACATATCATATATCAAGTTTCATTAGGTTCCGAGCTCGGATTCAACCCAAAAAGCCTCTTTAACTGGAAGTTCATTGTTATCCGATAAAACGGTCTCTATGCGATTTTCATAATCTTAAGGAATAAGGCTCCCAAAGGCTTTGTAACTTATCTATTGGAACTCAAGGCTTTCTTAACCACTAAGAATGATAATCCTTATCCTTTTTGACCTTTCTTAACCACGAAGAATGATAGTTCTTATCCACTTGCTTTCTTAACCATTAAGAATGATGGTTCTTATCCACTTTTGTCCTAGTATGATGTTGGAGAGAATTCTAATTAATTAAAGGACCAAAGCCTGATGAAGACTTAATATAGCTAACAAAATAATTGAACCTGCTTAAAAATTCAGGCTGATACACTCTACCACCCTTAAAATATGTTTCGTCCTCGAAACTTCAAAACATAAACTCATAGATCAACCTTAAGTATCAAAATATCAAGCACTACAGCCTCCGATAGTCCTTACTAAATTTCCATGAAAAATTCCTCAATATTCCCTACAAATAGATTTCAAATATCCTCAAATTACAACTTCGAATTCCATACTCTTATTCCCGAAGTGTTACACAAATCTAAACTCTTATTTTTATTCTATAGCTCAGGACTTTTTGTAACATCCCGTCCTTCTTGAGCTGCTAGCTTAACTCGTTTAGCAAACACAAATCTCAATTAACACCAAAACAATAATAATCACTTATAAACAACCTGAAATATACGATCCTGGACCTATGGGTCATGAGCCCACAAAATAATATCCTTTATAAAAGGCTTCAATTACATAGTCATTCAATCCCAATTTCAAGGCAATAGAACAAACTATGTCATAAGTAATTCTAAATAAACTCCTCTATATACAAACTTAAATCTCGGACTTTAACCTACAATACACAATTCGAATCATAACTTTACTCTCAACTCGATTCTGGCTTCCAACACAATCCTGCAATTAAGGTTGACTCTGCCACCCACCAAGTGACACGCCACAAAAATGACAAAACAATCAGCAATGCTAAGTGCACACTGTGTGTAACAGAAAATAGAGGTTTAGGTGTATTTTGACAACCGATTGATAACACATAATAATAATAGCAAGTAGTTATATTCGAATCAATTACTCTGAGATTTCATAACATTTATCTTTTGATATAACCGCGAGTGTAGCAAACCGTGTTGAGGGTCGTCACCCCACCTTTTCTCGTTTCGCTTGCATGACTTAACCCGGACATGTCTTACTTCCACCAAAATTTCCCCCTCCTGGTTGGGTAACAGTTAGGGAATACCCGCCCTAACCCGGGTGTATGCTCACGCCTCGCTTCCGTAATTCAATACAAGACATTTAGTGTTTCATTACCATACAATTCCATATACTTAATTAACAAATTCCATTAAAAAGCATAAACATGACAATTTAGTGTTTAAGCCTAGCTTGGGATAAGCAAAATATCTCAATTGAACCACAGCATGCCAAATCCATGTCATATAATCAAAGCACACATACTAATATGCATATTAGAAGAGATTTCATTTCATAATCATGCTTCAAAATAGAAAGAAACAATCATTTAACTATTGGTAGGAAAATCTCTAGGTTCAATCCAAACTAAGTGTGTACCTTCACTCACGCTGCTTAATGTAACTCAAACTCCTTATTCCAAGTGGTTTATCCTTCCTACAGCTTCCCCTGAGTATGTAAAGTGCTAAGTATTAGCTTACACAAGTTTTAGAACATAAATAACTAAGCTAAGTACAAGAGAGATGCAAAGCTGTACTTATAGCAATCTGTTTTTGGTTCCTATGGAGTTTTCTACAACTTCCAAAGGCCTGAAAACTCTACAAAAAGCTTGAAATGCTAGTTAATTATGTCTAGAAGAGTTCTATGTAAAGAGAAGTAGGTGTTGAAGAAAAAAATTTAGGAGAAAGGGTCGAAAAACCAAACCATCCCTATTATAGTCATTTCTAGCGGTACCCATGGGGTTAGGAAACCTCTTCTGGGTGAGGTCGGTTTCTTGGCGTTTCTGGGTGATTCCTGTTGGAGGTGTTAGCTTGAGGTGTTGGCTTTCATGCATGAAAAGATCTTTGGGAGATCGACAATTAAGTATCTGCTAAGAAGCATTCTTTGAGGATAGGTACGAACTGATATTTTAGCTGGCCGAATTTTACTATGTAAGGAATCTACTATATTAAGCCACGTATATTTTGGGAACAAATGACCATTTTAACCTTAACACATCCCAAACATAACATATATCAATTTTGATTAGGTTATGAGCTCAGATTCAACCCAAAAAGGCTCTTTAACTGGAAGTTCATTATTACCCGATAAAACGGTCTCTATGCGATTTTCATAATCTTAAGGAATAAGGCTCTCAAGGGCTTTCTAACTTTTCTATTGATTATCAAGGCTTTCTTAACCACTAAGAATGATAGTCCATATCCTGTTTGACCTCTCTTAACCACTAAAAATGATAGTACTTATCCCCTTTTAGCTTTCTTAACCATTAAGAATGATGGTTCTTATCCACTTTTGTCCTAGTATGATGTTGGAGAGAATTCTAACTACTTAAAGGACCAAATCCTGATGAAGACTTAATATAGCTAACAAAATAATTGAACCTGCTTAAAAATTCAGGGTGTTACACTTGAACCTACTTAAAAATTAAGGCTGTTACACTTTGCAAGACTTAAACCGGACATGTCCTACTTTACCAGGATTTTCCCCTACTAGTTGGGTAGCAGTTAGAGAATACCCGCCCTAACCCGGGTGTATGTTCACGCCTTGCTTCCGTAATTAAATTCAAGATATTCAATGTTTCATTACCATATAATCCGTTATACTTAACATATTCCTTTTAAGAATCATTAGCATGGTGACTTAGTGGTTAAGCCTAGCTTAGGATAAGTAAAACATCTCAAGTGAACCATAGCATGCCAAATCCATGTTATATACTTTAAGCAAACATACTAATATGCATATCAGAAGAGATTTCATTTCATAATCATTCTTCATAATAGAAAGAAACAATCATCTAACCATAGGTAGGAAAATCTCTAGGTTACAATCAGAACTAAGTGTGTACCTTCACTTAGGTTGCTTAATGCAACTTAAACTTCTTAGTCCAAGTGGTTTATCATTCCTAGAGCTTCCCTTGAGTATGTAAAGTGCTAGGGATTAGTTTACCCAAGTTTTAGAACATCAATACCTAAGCTAAGTAACCTTTACTTCAGCCCGCTTGGGTAAACCATATATCATAAGTAATTATTATTATATATTTATTTTTATGAAGTTTGTATATATCTTAATAGGGATTAGTTATTGAATTTAAGTTTTTATATATATTCCTAGGTTACAAATCAGGTTTGTAACAGCCCGCTTCCCGAGCTGCTAGCTTAACTCGCTTAGCAATCACAAAACTCAATTAGCACCAAAATAATAATAATCACTTATGAATTAGATAACACTCGCAACGGAATCAACCTGAAATATACGATCCTGGACCTGTGGGTTATGGGCCCACAATACAATATCCTTTATAATAAGCTTCAATTACATAGTGATTCAATCTCAAGTTCAAGGCAAAAGAATAAACTATGTCATAAGTAATTCTAAATAAACTCCTCTATATACAAAATTAAATCTTGGACTTTAACCCACAATACACAATTCGAATCATAACTTTGCTCTCAACTCGATTCTGGCTTCCAACACAATCCTGCAATGAAGTTTGACACTACCACCCACCAAGTGACAGGCCACTGAAAAATGACAAAACAATCAGCAAAGCTGAGTACACACTTCATAATAGAAAATTCAAGTTTAGGTGTATTTTGAAAATTAATTGATAACACATAGTCATAATCACTTCAATTACTTAGATATTTTATAACATTTATCTTTTGATATAACCGCGAGTGTAGCAAACATACTAATATGCATATCAGAAGAGATTTCATTTCATAATCATGCTTCAAAATAGAAATAAACAATCATCTAAATATAGGTAGGAAAATCTCTAGGTTACAATCCAAACTAAGTGTGTACCTTCACATAGGCTGCTTAATGTAACTCAAAATCCTTATTCCAAGTGGTTTATCCTTCCTACAACTTCCCCTGAGTATGTAATGTGCTAAGGATTTGTTTACACAAGTTTTTGAACATAAATAACTAAGCTAAGTACAAGAGAGATGTAAAGCTGTACTTATAACAATCTGTTTTAGGTTCCTATGGAGTTTTTTACAACTTCCCAAGGCTTGAAAACTCTACCTAAAGATTGAAATGCTAGGTAATTATGTCTAGAAGAGTTCTATGTAAAGATAAGTAGGTGTTGAAGAAGAAAATTTAGGAGAAAAGGTCGGAAAACCAAAACACCCCTTTTATAGTCAGTTCTGGCGGTACCCATGAGGGAGGGAAACCGTTTCTAGGTGAGGTCGGTTTCTTGGCATTTCTGGGTGATTCTTGTTGGAGGTGATATCTTGAGGTGTTGGATTTCATGCATGAAAAGAGCTTTGGGAGATCGACACCTAAGTAGCTGCTAAGAAGCATTCTTTGAGGATAGGTACGAACTGATATTTTAGCTGGCCACATTTTACTATGTAAGGAATCTACTATATTAAGCCACATATATTTTGGGAACAAATGTCCATTTTCACCCTAAGACATCCCAAACATAACATATATCAATTTTGATTAGGTTCTAGGCTCGGATTCAACCCAAAAAGGCTCTTTAACTGGAAGTTTATTGTTACCCGATAAAACGGTCTCTATGCGATTTTCATAATCTTAAGGAATAAGGCTCTCAAGGGCTTTCTAACCTATCTATTGGTTCTCAAGGCTTTCTTAACCACTAAGAATGATAGTACTTATCCTCTCTGACCTTTCTTAACCACTAAGAATGATAGTACTTATCCACTTTTAGCTTTCTTAACCATTAAGAATGATGGTTCTTATCCACTTTTGTCCTAGTATGATGTTGGAGAGAATTCTAACTACTAAAAAGACCAAATCCTGATGAAGACTTAATATAGAATAATTGAACCTGCGTAAAAATTCAGGGTGTTACACCTGAACCTGCTTAAAAAATTCAGGCTATTACACTTTGCAAGACTTAAACAAGACATGTCCTGCTTTGCCAGGATTTTTCCCTCCTGGTTGGGTAACAGTTTGGGAATACCCGCCCTAACCCGGGTGTATGCTCACGCCTTGCTTCTGTAATTAAATTCAAGATATTCAATGTTTCATTACCATATAATCCATTATACTTAACATATTCCTTTTTAGAATCATTAGCATATGGTTAAGCCTAGCATAGGATAAGTAAAACATCTCAAGTGAACCATAGCATGCCAAATCCATGTTATATACTTTAAGCAAACATACTAATATGCATATCAGAAGAGATTTCATTTCATAATCATTTTTCATAATAGAAAGAAACAATCATCTAGCCATAGGTAGGAAAATCTCTAGGTTGCAATCAGAACTAAGTGTGTACCTTCACTTAGGTTGCTTAATGCAACTGAAACTTCTTAGTCCAAGTGGTTTATCATTCCTAAAGCTTCCCCTGAGTATGTAAAGTGCTAGGGAATAGCTTACACAAATTTTAGAACATAAATACCTAAGCTAACAAACCTTTACTTCAGCCCGCTTGGGGAAACCATCTACCATAAGTAATTATTATTATATATTTATTTTTATGAAGTTTGTATATATCTTCCTAGGGATTAGTTATTGAATTTAAGTTTGTATATATCTTCCTAGGTTACAAATCGGGTTTGTAACAGCCCGCTTCCCGAGCTGCTAGCTTAACTCGCTTAGCAATCACAAAACTCAATTAGCACCAAAATAATAATAATCACTTATTAATTAGATAACACTGGCAGCGGAATCAACCTGAAATATACGATCCTGCTTAAAAATTCAGGTTGCTACACTCTACCACCCTTAAAATAAGTTTCGTCCTCGAATCTTTGAAACATAAACTCATAGATCAACGACCTTAAGTATCCATATAAAAAAAACTACATCCTCCGATAGTCCTTACTAAATTTCCATGAAAAACATCTTAATATTCCCTACAAATAGATTTCAAATATCCTCAAATTACAACCTCAAACTCCATACTCTTATTCCCGAAGTGTTACACCAATCTTAACCCTTATTCTTATTCTATAGCACAAAACTTGAACTCTAATTACCCAAGTAACAGACACACATTCCCAACGATCTTTTGATATAACCCAAGTAACAGTCATAATATTTCAAAACATAAACTCCTAGATCAACCTTAAGTATCCATATATCAAGCACTACAGCCTCCGATAGTCCTTACAAAATTTCCATGAAAAATTCCTCAATATTCCCTACAAATAGATTTCAAATATCCTCAAATTACAACTTCGAATTCCATACTCTTATTCCCGAAGTGTTACACAAATCTAAACTCTTATTCTTATTCTATAGCTCAAAACTTGAACTCTAATTACCCAAGTAATAGTCACATATTCCCAACGATCTTTTACCCCGCTATGTGGCTAACTCAGCACACGGTCGCAGGGTTGCTCTGATACCATTTGTAACAGCCCTTTTCCCGAGCTGCAAGCTTAACTCGCTTAGCAATCACAAAACTCAATTACCACAAAAATAATAATAATCACTTATGATTTAGATAGCACTCACAGCGGAATCAACCTGAAATATGCAATCCTAAACCTGTGGGTTATGAGCCCACAAAACAATATCCTTTATATAAGACTTCAATTACATAGTCATTCAATCCCTATTTCAAGGCAAAAGAATAAACTATGTCATAAGTAATTCTAAATAAACTCCTCTATATAAAAACTTAAGTCTCAGACTTAAACCCAAAATACACAATTCGAAGCATAACTTTTCCCTCAACTCGATTCTGGCTTCCAACACAATCCTGCAATTAAGTTTGACTCTGCCACCCACCAAGTGACAGGCCACATAAATGACAAAACAATCAGCAAAGCCGAGTACATACTCTGTGTAATAGAAAATACAGGTTTAGGTGTATTTTGAAAACCAATTGATAACACATAGTCATAATAGCAAGTAGTTATAATCACTTCAATTACTTAGAGATTTCATAAGATTAATCTTTTGATATGACTGCGAGTGTAGCAAACTATTGAGGGTCATCACCCCACCTTTTATTGTTCTACTTGCAAGACTTAACCCGGACATGTCCTACTTCCGCCAGGATTTCCCCCTGTTGGTTGGGTAACAGTTAGGGAATACTTGCCCTAACCCGGGTGTATGCTCATGCCTCGCTTTCGTAATTTAATTCAAGGCATTTAGTGTTTCATTACCATACAATTCCATATACTTAACAAATTCCATTTTAGAATCATTAACATGGTAACTTAGTGTTTAATCCTAGCTTAGAATAATTAAAACATCTCAAGTGAACCATAGCATGCCAAATCCATGTCATATACTCATAGCATACATACTAATTTGCATATCAGAAGAGATCTCATTTCATAATCATGCTTCAAAAAAGAAAGAAACAATCATCTAACTATAGGTAGGAAAATCTCTAGGTTACAATCCAAACTAAGTGTGTACCTTCACTTAGGCTGCTTAATGTAACTCAAACTCCTTATTCCAAGTGGTTTATCCTTCCTAAAGCTTCCCACAGTTTGCTTGATGTTTCTATGGAGTTTTCTACAACTTTCCAAGGCTTGAAAACTCTACCAAAAGCTTGAAATGCTAGGGAATTATGTCTAGAAGAGTTCTATGTAAAGAAAAGTAGGTGTTGAAGAAGAAAATTTAGGAGAAAGGGTCGAAAAACCAAAACACCCCTTTCATAGTCAGTTCTGGCGGTACCCGTGTTGGAGGGAAACCGCTTGCGGGTGAGGTTGGTTTCCTGGAGTTTCTGGGTGATTCTTGTTGGAGGTGTTTGCTTGAGGTGTTGGCTTTCAATCATGCAAAGATCATCAAGAGATCGACACTTAAGCAGCTGGTAAGAAGTATTCTTTGAAAATTGGTCGGAACAGATATTTTAGCTAGCAAGATTTTACTATGTAAGGAATCTACTATATTAAGCCACGTACATTTTGGGAACAAATGACCATTTTAACCTTAAGACATCCCAAACATAACATATATCAAGTTTGATTAGGTTTCTGAGGTCGGATTCAACCCAAAAAGGATCTTTAACTGGAAGTTCATTGTTACCCGATAAAACGGTCTCTATGCGATTTTCATAATCTTAATAAATAAGTCTCTCAAGGGCTTTGTAACTTATCTATTGGTTCCCAACGCTTTCTTAACAACAAAGAATGATAGTCCTTATCCACTTTGACCTTTCTTAACCACTAAGAATGATAATGCTTATCCACTTTTAGCTTTCTTAACCATTAAGAATGATGGTTCTTATCCACTTTTGTCCTAGTATGATGTTGGAGAGAATTCTAACTACTTAAAGGACCAAAGCCTGATGAAGACTTAATATAGCTAACAAAATTATTGAACCTGCTTAAAAATTCAGGCTGTTACACTCTACCACCCTTAAAATAAGTGTCGTCCTCGAAACTTCAAAACATAAACTTATAGATCAACCTTAAGTATCTAGATATCAAGCACTACAGCCTCCGATAGTCCTTACTTAATTTCCATGAAAATTTCCTCATTATTCCCTACAAATAGATTTCAAATATCCTTAAATTACAACCTCGAACTCCATACTCTTATTCCCGAAGTGTTACACAAATCTTAACGCTTATTCTTATTCTATAGCTCAAAACTTGAACTCTAATTACGCAAGTAATAAACACACATTCCCAACGATCTTTTACCCCCCGCTATGTGGCTAACTCAGCACACGGTCGTAGGGTTGCTCTGATACGATTTGTGACAGCCCACTTCCCGAACTGCTAGCTTAACTTGCTTCGCAATCACAAATCTCAATTTACACCAAAATAATAATAATAATCACTTATGAATTAGATAACACTCGCAGCGGAATCAACCTGAAATATACGATCCTTGATCTGTGGGTTATGGGCCCACAAATAAATATCCTTTATATAAGACATCAATTACAAAGTCATTCAATCCCGATTTCAAGGCAAAAGAATAAACTATGTCATAAATAATTCTAAATAAACTCCACTATATACAAAATTAAGTCTCGGACTTTAACCCATATTACACAATTTGAATCATAACTTTGCCCGCAACTCGATTTTGGCTTCCAACACAATCCTGCAATTAAGTTTGACTCTGCAACCCACCAAGTGACAGGCCACAGAAATGACAAAACAATCAGCAAAGCTGAGTTCACACTCTGTGTAATAGAAAATACAGGTTTAGGTGTATTTTGACAACCGATTGATAACACATAGTCATAATAGCAAGTAGTTATATTCGAATCAATTACTCAGAGATTTCATAACATTAATCTTTTGATATAACCGCGAGTGTAGCAAACTGTTAAGGTCGTCACCCCACCTTATACTGTTCCGCTTACAAGACTTAACCCGGACATGTCATACTTCCGCCAGGATTTCCCCCTCCTGGTTGGGTAATAGTTAGGGAATACCCGCCCTAACCCGGGTGTATGCTCACGCCTCGCTTTCGTAATTCAATTCAAGATATATAGTGTTTCATTACCATACAATTCCATATACTTAAAAAATTCCATTTAAAAGCATAAACATGGCAATTTAGTGTTTAAGCCTAGCTTAGGATAAGTAAAATATCTCAAGTGAACCATCGCATGCCAAATCCATGTCATATACTTGAAGCACACATACTAATATGCATATCAGAAGGGATTTCATTTCATAATCATGCTTCAAAATAGAAAGAAACAATCATCTAAATATAGGTAGGAAAATCTCTAGGTTATAATCCAAACTAAGTGTGTGTCATGTAACCACTGAAATGACAAAACAATCAGCAAAGCTGAGTACACACTTCATAATAGAAAATACAAGCTTAGGTGTATTTTGAAAACTAATCGATAACACATAGTCATAATGGCAAGTAGTTATAATCAAATGAATTACATAAAGATTTCATAAGATCATTCTTTTGATATGAACGCGAGTGTACTCAGCTTAACTCCATTAAGAATGATGGTTCCTATCCACTTTTAAATGGAATTTGTAACAGCGCGCTTCCCGAGCTGCTAGCTTAACTCGCTTAGCAATCACAAAACTCAATTAGCACCAAAATAATAATAATCACTTATGAGTTTAATAACACTCGCAGCGGAATCAACCTGAAATATACGATCCTGGACCTGTGGGTTATGGGCTCACAAAACAATATCCTTTATAAAAGGCTTCAATTACATAGTCATTTAATCTCAAGTTCAAGGCAAAAGAATAAACTATGTCATAAGGAATTCTAAATAAACTCCTCTATATACAAACTTAAATCTCGGACTTTAACCCACAATACACAATTCGAATCATAACTTTACTCCCAACTCGATTCTGGCTTCCAACACAATCCTGCATTTAAGTTTGACTCTGCCACCCACAAAGTGACAGGCAACAGAAATGACAAAACAATCAGCAAAGCTGAGTACACACTTCATAATAGAAAATACAAGTTTAGGTGTATTTTGAAAACTAATTGATAACACATAGTCATAATAGCAAGTAGTCATAATAACTTCAATTACTTAGAGATTTCAAAACATTAATCTTTTGGTATAACCGCGAGTGTAGCAAACTGTTGAGGTTTGTCAACCCACCTTTTACTACTCTGCTTGCAAGACTTAACCCGGACATGTCCTACTTCCGCCAGGATTTTCCCCTCCTGATTGGGTAACAGTTAGGGAGTACCCGCCCTAACCCGGGTGTATGCTCACGCCTCGCTTCCGTAATTCAATTCAAGATATTTAATGGTTCATTACCATACAATTCCATATACTAAACAAATTCCATTTAAAAGCATAAACATGGCAATTTAGTGTTTGAGCCTAGCTTAGGATAAGTAAAACATCTCAAGTGAACCATAGCATGCCAAATACATGTCATATACTCAAAGCACACATACTAATATGCATATCATAAGAGATTTCATTTCATAATCATGCTGCAAAATAGAAAGAAACAATCATCCAACCATAGGTAGGAAAATCTCTAGGTTACAATCCAAACTAAGTGTGTACCTTCACTTAGGCAGCTTAATGCACTTAAACTCCTTATTCCAAGTGGTTTACCCTTCCTACATCTTCCCCTGAATATGTAAAGTTCTAGAGATTAGTTTACATAAGTTTTAGAACATAAATAACTAAGCTAAATACAAGAGAGATACAAAGCTGTACTTACAACAATTTATTTTAGGTTCCTATGGAGTTTTCTACAACTTCCCAAGGTTTGAAAACTAGACTAAAATCTTGAAACACTGTGAAATTATGTCTAGAAGAGTTGTATGTAAAGAGAAGTAGGTGTTGAAGAAGAAGATTTAGGAGAAAAGGACGAAAAACCAAAAACCCCTTTTATAGACAGTTCTGGCGGTACCCATAGGGGAGGGAAACCTCTTCTAGATGAGGTCGGTTTCTTGGATTTTCTGGGTGATTCTTATTGGAGTTGTTAGCTTGAGGTGTTGGCTTTCATGCATGCAAAGATCTTTAAGAGATCGACACTCAAGCAGCTGCTAAGAAGCATTCTTTGAGGATACGTCTGAACTGATATTTCAGCTGGCCAGATTTTACTATGTAAGGAATTTACCATATTTAGCCATGTATATTTTGGGAAAAAATGACCATTTTAACCTTAATACATCCCAAACATATCATATATCAAGTTTTATTAGGTTATGAGCTCGGATTCAACCCAAAAATACTCTTTAACTGGAAGTTCATTGTTACCCGATAAAACCGTCTCTATGCGATTTTCATAATCTTAAGAAATAAGGCTCTCAAAGGCTTTCTAACTTATCTATTGGAACTCAAGGCTTTGTTAACCACTAAAAATGATAATCCTTATCCTCTTTGACCTTTCTTAACCACAAAGAATGATAGTTCTTATCCACTTGCTTTCTTTACCATTAAGAATGATGGTTCTTATCCACTTTTGTCCAAGTATGATGTTGGAGAGAATTCTAACTACTTAAAGGACGAAAGCCTGATGAAGACTTAATATAGCTAACAAAATAATTGAACCTGCTTAAAAATTCTGGTTGTTACACTCTACCAACCATAAAATAAGTTTTGTCCTCGAAACTTCAAAACATAAACTCATAGATCAACCTTAAGTATCCATATATCAAGCACTACAGCCTCCGATAGTCCTTACTAAATTTCCATGAAAAATTCCACAATATTCCCTACAAATAAATTTCAAATATCCTCAAATTACAACTTCGAATTCTATACTCTTATTCCCGAAGTGTTACACAAATCTAAACTCCTATTCTTATTCTATAGCTCAAAACTTGAACTCTAATTACGCAAGTAATAGACACATATTCCCAACGCTCTTTTACCCCAGCTATGTGGCTAACTTAGCACACGGTCGCAGGGTTGCTCCGATACCATTTGTAACAGCCCGCTTTCCGAGCTGCTAGCTTAACTCATTTAGCAATCACAAAACTCAATTAGCACCAAAATAATAATAATCACATATAAATTAGATAACACTCGCAGCGGAATCACCCTGAAATATACGATCCTGGATCTGTGGGATATGAGCCCACAAAACAATATCCTTTATAAAAGAATTCAATTACATAGTCATTCAATCTCAAGTTCAAGGCAAAAGAATAAACTATGTCATAAGTAATTCTAAATAAACTTCTCTATATACAAACTTAAATACCGGACTTTAACCCACAATACACAATTCGAATCATAACTTTGCTCTCAACTCGATTCTGGCTTCCAAAATAATCCTGCAATTAAGTTTGACTCTGGCACCCACCAAGTGACAAGCCACAGAAATGATAAAACAATCAGCAAAGTTGAGTACACACTTCATAATAGAAAATGCAAGTTTAGGTGTATTTTAAAAACGAAGATCACACATAGTCATAATAGCAAGTAGTCATAATCACTTCAATTACTTAGAAATATTATAACATTAATCTTTTGATATAACCGTGAGTCTATCAAACTGTTGAGGGTCGCCACCCTACCTTTTACTGTTCAGCTTGCAAGACTTAACCCGGACATGTCCTACTTCCGCCAGGATTTTCCCCTCCTAGTTGGGTAACAGTTAGGGAATACATGCCCTAACCCGGGTGTATGCTCATGCCTCACTTCCATAATTCAATTCAAGATATTTAATGTTTAATTACCATACAATTCCATATACTTAACACATTCCATTTATAAGCATAAATATGGCAATTTAGTGTTTGAGCCTAGCTTAGCATAAGTAAAACATTTCAAGTGAACCATAGCATGCCAAATCCATGTCATATACTCAAAGCACACATACTAATATGCATATCAGAAGAGATTTCATTTCAAAATCATGCTTCAAAATAGAAAGAAACAATCATCTAACCATAGGTAGGAAAATCTCTAGGTTACAATCCAAACTAAGTGTGTACCTTCACTTAGGCTTCTTAATGCACTTAAACTCCTTATTCCAAGTGGTTTACTCGTCCTACAGATTCCCCTAAATATGTGAAGTTCTAGAGATTACCTTACATAAGTTTTAGAACATAAATAACAAAGCTAAATATAAAAGAGATGCAAAGTTGTATTAACAGCAATCTGTTTTAGGTTACTATGGAGTTTTCTACAACTTCCCAAGGCTTGAAAACTAAACCAAAATCTTGAAACACTGTGAAATTATGTCTAGAAGACTTGTATGTAAAGAGAAGTAGGTGTTGAAGAAGAAGATTCAGGAGAAAAGGACGAAAAACCAAACACCCCTTTTATAGTCACTTCTGGCGGTACCCATGGGGGAGGGAAACATCTTCTGGAAGAGGTTGGTTTCTTGGAGTTTCTGGGTGATTCTTATTGGAGGTGTTAGCTTGAGGTGTTGGCTTTCATGCATGCAAAGATCATCAAGAGATCGACACTTAAGCAGCTGCTAAAAAGCATTCTTTGAGGATAGGTCTGAACTGATATTTCAGCTGGCCAGATTTTACTATGTAAGGAATTTACCATATTAAGCCACGTATATTTTGGTAAAAAATGACCATTTTAACCTTAATACATCCCTAACATATCATATATCAAGTTTGATTAGGTTCTAAGCTCGGATTCAACCCAAAAAGGCTCTTTAACTGGACGTTCATTGTTACCCGATAAAACAGTCTCTATGCGATTTTCATAATCGTAAGGAATAAGGCTCTCACAGGCTTTCTAACTTATCTATTGGTTCTCAAGGCTTTCTTAACCACTAAGAATGATAGTCCTTATCCTCTTTGACCTTTCTTAACCATTTAGAATGATGGTTCTTATCCACTTTTGTCCTAGTATGATGTTGGAGAGAATTCTAACTACTTAAAGGACCAAAGCTTGATGAAGACTTAATGTAGCTAACAAAAGATGATGGTAGAATTGAGGTTGGATGCCTAATATCTTATCAGCTTGGGATGTTTACTTTACTAAATTATTATCATTTCAAGTTTTGAGGACAAAATCTAACCTGGACGACTGAAACCAGAGGGATGGAACTCTTGGTCAATGACAGCGTGGAACTCGGATAAGAAGAATAAGCCGTTGGAGAAGTCGAGAGAAGCCCTGATTAAGTGTTGAACTTGTTAGAAACATGATGAAACCTCTACCTCGGTCGTGACGCTGAAATAATAAGCCACATCAAACACGTTAAATCACTTACTAGGCTACCAAGCAGCATAAATTGAGTGTGTAATTCCCCTTAGACAAGCACGGGAGCCTAATGAATATGGCCAATAACACTTAGATACATATTATTACAATGCAAATATCAAATTATAAAGAAATATTGCAATCTAATAATAATCCATCTTAAAACAATAATATTTTAAGGACCTCTAAGTTTTTCTCTTTCGTTTCTTCACTACCACGGCATCAACGATCTCAACAATCTCGGGTTCCATGTCAACCCTGTGTTCATCATTCATCTCGTTATGCGTGTATGCCGATGCGAGATGCAACAAAGCCAAAAGATTCACGTTCTTGATACGCATCCTCGGCATCATCTAAGATTTCCATGCTTTGAGAATCATTGTCTTCCTCCACTTTGCCAACTCATATGTAACTCGAGGTTTTGTCTTAACCGCAACATGCCGGTTACCTTTTTTTACAATATCTCATTGCATAGAACACTTGTGACACTTGGCTAGCTAGCACAAAGGGTTCATCTGTTTTGAGGTTCCGTTGTGTATCAACACTAACATACCCAAATTTGTCCACATTAATTCCTTTCTTAGAATCAAGCACATCATACCAATCACACGGAAAAATACAACGTAATTACCCCCCAAATACTCTACTCTACGATTACTTCGTCAATGCCCCATAAAAGTATGAGGCCTCTTTTTCCTCACCAGGTATCACCCAACACCACTACTCCACTATTTTGTGTTCTCAAGTTTCTATCACGGTGTAATGTATGAAACCTAAATCCCTTAGTGACATAACCACTAAAAGACCTAGAACTGTATATAGGACCACGTGCTAAAGATAGAAATTCTTCCCCATAAGGACATGCTTTTTGTTCGTCCAACTTTTCAACCTGGAAAATACACATAATAACGATCAAAATGCAATCTCAAATTATCAAAGTCAAAGATAAAACTTGTTCGGAAATGAAAACTTACTTTTTTTCTAAACCAATTCACAAATTTCACATCTCGTTGATGTTGGGAAAGTTCAACTCCTTCATGTGCTATCATTTCAGCATATTCTCTATGTTGGACAGTAAATTAGTTAAAAATAAATAAAAACATCTGAAACATCAAACAAATGTTCTAACTACTCACTTATAGAATGGGTCAACTTCACTGCAATTCTTTAAAGCATAGATGTGAGCCTGCTCTCTTTCACACACGTCCAGATTGTTGGTTTTTCCGCCCCCTAAGGGCCTTCCTGGGTGAGAAAATATAGATAGTTTCCTGGCGGTATCATCATCACCATCACAGTTACGCTCAAGACGATTAAATTTTGTTTCAACGTCATCTAAGTACCTTGAGCAAAGAGTCATACACTCATCAACAATATAACCCTCCGCTATTGAGCCCTCCGGACGTGCTTTATTACGCACATATAACTTGAGTTTATGGAGATATCGTTCCCCAGGATACATCCAACGAAAATGGACAGGACCGCCAAGAATTACCTCATCAGCTAGGTGGACACTTAAATGAAGCATGACATCAAAACAAGAAGGAGGCATCCATGCTTCTAACTTAGAAAGAGTTAAAGGAATTTGAGCTTTGATTTTCTCTAGATGTTCAACTTGCACAGATCTAGCATAGAGCACACCGAAAAACTGACATAGCTCAACTAAAGGCTCAGATACATCTTTCACCAAAAGGCCGCGAATCACAAGAGGAAGTATGCTTTGTAGCAGGACATGGCAATCATGACTCTTCAATCCTGAAATCTTACAATCTTTTACATTTACACATCGAGAAATATTAGAAGAATACCCATCGGGAACTTTCAACTCTTTTAAAAAACGACACAGTATCTCTTTTTGACTCTTAGATAGTGTGTATGGTGCGGGGGGTAATTCAATTTTGTCACCCTTTGAAATAGGATGTAGCTTTGGCATTATACCTAATCCCTCCATATCAAAACGAGAATTAGCTCTGTCTTTAGTTTGTCCTTTAATGTTCATGATGGTTCCCAGAATAATATCACATATGTTCTTTTCAATGTGCATTACATCTAAATTATGCCGTAATAAAAGTGTTTTCCAATAAGGCAACTTAAAGAAAATACTTTTCTTATTCCAATTATTGCCTCTGATCTTATGTGACACTTTCGTCTTCTTAGTGGGATCTTTGGACAAACATATACCTTCAAGATCTCTAACTTGTTCAAGAACTTCCTCCCCTGATAATGGCTTAGGTGCCTGTCCTTTTTCTTTCTTTCCAAAAACATCTTTCTTCCTTCGCCATGGGTGATTAATAGGAAGAAAACGTCGATGACGCATATAGACATGCTTAAAACAGTTAGGTAACCACATATAAGAAGTTTCTTTATGACAACAAGGACATGCTCTCTTCCCCTTGGTACTCCATCCAGATAACATTCCATAAGCTGGAAAATCATTAATAGTTAACAACAAAGCCGCATGCATTTTAAAATTTTCTTTTTTTGATGCATCATAAGTTTCAACACCAACTTCCCACAACTCTTTAAGCTCTTCTATCAAAGGCTGCAAATATACATCAATAGCATCACCAGGACCCTTTGGACCAGGTATAAGCATTGACAATAGCATACTAGAAGGCTTCATACACATCGAAGGAGGCAAATTGTATGGAACTAGCATCACAGGCCAAATACTATACGGTTTTGCAACATTAGAAAAGGGATTAAATCCATCACTTATAAGCCCTAACCTAACATTACGAGATTCAGAAGAAAAAGGTTCATTTTTCTCATCAAAACGTTGCCATGCTTTCCCATCTGTGGGGTGCTCAATAACCCCATCTTCGACAGATCTTTCATGATGCCATCTCATATGATGAGCTGTCTTAGAGCACATGAACAAACGTTGAAGTCTTGGCTTAAGCGGAAAATATCGGAGGACCTTTTCAGGTATTCTTTTACCATTTTCCTTCGTTCTAATTTCCCCACTATTCTTACCTTGCTTCCACCTAGAAGCATTGCAAATTTTGCAATATTCTAATTGTTCATCATCTTTCCAAAACAACATACAATCATTAACACAAGCATCAATTTTTTTATATGAAAGCCCCAAATCTTTAGTGGTCTTTTTTGCATCATAATAGGAAGTAGGAAGAGTTGAGTCTTTTGGTAACAAATGATCTTTCAAGTATTGCAATAACATAGCAAATGAGTCATTACTCCACCTCCCAAGAGTTTTAATATGAAGCAAGTTAACAATTGTTGACAATCTTGAGGACTTAGAACCTTCAAATAATGGCTTTTGCATATCATCAAACAATCTAAAGAATTTCTTAGCATCATCATTCGGATCTTCAAGCTCGTAATTCACTAGAGGAGTCATTTTCGGTAAAACCACTACAATTAGGAAAAAAATCCCTAAGTATTGTATCCATCTCATTTTCGTTATCATCATCTAGTAACTCATCATCTCCTACTTCTTCGCTAGATTGTGATTCAAAGGTATCCTCCCCAACTCTTTCCCCATGGTGATACCAAAATGTATAACCCTAGATTAATAAGTGATCTTTGACCATATTTAGAGATTGAAATGATGCATTTAAGCATTTTACACAAGGACATTTAATCTTTTCTATTTCTCCCGACTTTTGAAATGCATATTTTAAAAAGTTTTCAACACCTATTTCATATGCAACATTCAAACGATCATCTCGGGAAAGTTTCATCCACTCCTTACAAGGCGCCATTGTATTCTGAACAAACAAATGTAATGTTTTCTTATAATAAGATAATGAAGTAATTATAAACGAAGCATGAATATTAAAAAGAATCTAATAATTTACCTTCCCAATATGTCAGGACTATGTGTAGTGTGCAAGATTGTTGTGAAACACGCAGAAGAGGAGACAACACGAAGGATCACGACACAAACCCCAATTGTTGGTATACTACCTACGACAAAATCCAAATCCAAATCCAAGTGTTGGCAAATAATTAACCTCGAATAACATGTCGGTTAGAACCTAGAAACCCCAAGAATATACTTATATAATATACTTATATCGGGTGGGTTATTTCTTTATGCACTTTTGTACTGCATGACCAAGTTAAAGCGTAAAAGAAAGTAAAAGACAACAAGCACATAAGTATTGCCTCTCATTAGTAGTATAGCTTGGAAATGATTTAACGGAAGAATCTTGATAATTTGTTAAAATCGAGTAATAGAAGAAGAGTAAAACAGGAAGCTTGGAAATGATTTAACGGAAGAATCTTGATAATCTGTTAAAAGGTAATCAACAGATTTAACGTAAGCTGCTGATTACTCTTGATGATTTAACGGATTCATCAAAATCGAAGAATGTAAGAAGAGTAAATGATTTAACGGATTATCATCTTGCGTTATATTAATCATTCTCAAATTCTAATAAAATCAAACCAACCGAACATAATACCAGCCAAATTCGACAATTATGGTTTAAGATTATGAAAATATTTAAATCAAAATTATGCCTTGAAAGCTGGAAGAATAATACCTAATTCCCCGAACCGATGCCCGAATCCGGTCCAAGAAACGCTCACTCTTCTCACCAATGGGAGGAATCCAGGTTCGAGAACAACAAAAACATGAAGACCGTCAATTCAGGCGAACAAAAACAAAAGAGAACACTCGATTTTGGCTTTATAGCATGAAGGATGGAGAAACTTACCGAGATAATCGAACACACGATTCACCAATTGGAGGAATTCGGATGAACGAGAGGAGTTCGCGAGTGAAGAAGCTCAGAGGGAACCGCAATAGAAGAGTGAGGGGCGTAGGTTTTTTTAATTTTTGGTGATTAACAAACTAATGATATTTTTTTTAATTTAATAGTCTTTTGCAACCGTTGGTCCCGTTGTACTTACTAATTATATGGACGTTAAAAGAATTAAGAAACCGGGAAAGCTCCCGCTCAAGTTTTTTCGCATAATTTCACACTTTTTACGACCAGGTTTTAACGTTTACCACCAAATTTAAGACTCGTTGCAAAATAACCTTAATATCTACGACGGCTTTCAAAACTCGATGTAATTGGTGCCTTTTTACGACCGGATTTCCGCACGGTCGTTAAGGTTGGTCGCAATTGCCATTCATTCTTGTAGTGTAATAACCCTATTATTAAAAGCGTTTATTTAATAACTAATTGTAATTATCATGTTAATTATGTTCCAAATATTTATTTTATTTTATTTGGGTTAGAGTATGAGTATTTTTTTTTATCGTGTTGTAATATATTTATTTGTTTATTTTTTTGAAGTTATTATTATTATATATTTTGGATTTTGGGTGCAATTAGTTGAACGGTATTTGATCAAATAGGAAGTCAAAGTCGGTTTCCAACTCTTGTGTTCCCCTTTGTCGGTTTTGATATGGAAACCAATGAAACCCCAAAACCCCATTTTAATTTCCCCTGTTTCTCGTGGCTTCATCTCTAACCTCAACTCCCTCAAACTCCCTTTCTCTCTCAAAACCCCCAGCTCCTCTCTACCTCCTCGAGCTTCGCCTGCATCCTTCATCATCGCCTTGCTCATCGGGGCCCCGGCGCTGCTGCCGCTGCTCCTTCGTTCTCTTCCTCTTCGATGTTGTGCTGTTCGCAAGTCAGCGGTGCCGCTGCTCTGTTTCCCTTTCAGTTCGCTGGTGGTGTTGCCACCGTGACTCAGCTGCCGCCACTTTCTCCTTCCTTTGGTGCTAGTGGTTGCCAACGCTGCTTCTCTATCTCTCTCTCTTCATCTTGTCGTGCTGCCGCTGTTGCTTGCAGCTGGTGGGTGCTGCTGCTGGGTTAGTCTATGCTCGCCGGAGCTCTTTCCGTGTGCGCCGCCGCTGGCTGTTTTTAGCTCGTCGGAGCTGTGTGTGTGTGGTGCTCGTGTTCTCTCTCTCTTGCTCTGTTTGCTGTCACTGTGGTTGTTGTTGTTGTTTTAACAGTGCTGCTGCACCGTCCTCCATTCGGTTTGTGGTGGTGGTGCCACCGTTGCCGGACACTGTTGGTGTTGCTCGTGGGTTTCCCCCTAGTTGTGTTGTTGCTGCTGTCGCGTTCTTTCTCCTCTGAAATTTTGTTGGTGCTGCGTGTGGGTGGTGTCGCCCTACGCCGACGCTGCTGCTAGATGGTGCTCTTATCTTCTTTTCCCTCTTGCGTTGCTATTGTTGTAGTAGTTGTTGTTATGGTTGTGGTGATGTTGGTAATATTGTTGTTGTTGTTGGTGCACTATAGTTATTCTTAGAGTTGTTACAGTCTAATGAGTTTACAAATTAGTTTTGTAGTTGATTGCTAATTTCAGTTAGAATTCTAAGATTTCATAAAAGAGTTTTGGGTTATAAATTCTTAATTAGTATAATTAGTTAGTGATTGTTACTACTAGTAATACGTTTGATTAGAGTTGATATAGTTGAAGATAAGTTTAAAAGTTATAGAATTAGTTAGTTTCTATTTGTGAGATTTAGTTTAGATTAGTTCTTATTTAGCTAGGCGTTTATTAATTATTGTTATTATTGTGAGGTAAATTGTTGGAGAATGGTTATGGAGTTGAGTCTCGTTTAGAGATCATGATTAATGAAGGAGATTGTGTGTTGGAATTTGGATTGCGTTTCAGGTAACTTTTATGTTCAGTAAAATGTATTACTTATGCCCGTATGTGTGGATCTCTCTGTTCCGTTTTTTATATATAAGTTCGTACTATGGCCATAGTTATGAATGTGTTGATTCTGGAAATATCATTCGATAATATGAATACGCAATTGTTTTGCTGGCTTAGTTTATGAATTGAAAATAGAAAGTGGGCAAGCTATGGGTGGAGGATGGTTACTCTTTTGACCTGATATGGTTACTCCATAACGAACCTTGGTGGCAGCGTTTGTCCAAATCCTGTACTTGCCACTGATTTGTTTAAGAGAATGAGCTATGCGAGCGTTGTAATGGAAAGGAAATGATTTGACAAATAAAATGTTTATAACGAGCTGAAGTAAAGGTTACGAGTTTTCCACTCATTTTGGAATTTTGTTTGTTTGTATTTCTTCTCTGAATGCAGGTTTGGTGTTAAGTGCTCGGAAATGGAATGGAGCAAGATCAAGATGTTATAGTGGATTAAGGATGAGTTTGTATTTTAGATAGTTAATTTGAGAATAGTTATTTATATTTTGTTGTATATAATATTTTGGGAATTTTAGTCGAGATATTGGTGTAATTAAGGTGATTTTCCGCTGCGAGTTTATCTAATTAAGTGTTAAATTTTAGTTAACGGTTGTTGAGTGTGTTTCGCTAGCAGCTCGGAAGAGCGGGCTGTTATAAGATGGTATCAGTTGTAACAGCCCGCTTCTCGAGCTGCTAGCTTAACTCGCTTAGCAATCACAAAACTCAATTAGCACCAAAATAATAATAATCACTTAAGAATTAGATAACACTCGCAGCGGAATCAACCTGAAATATACGATCCTGGACCTGTGGGTTATGGGCCCACAAAACCATATCCTTTATAAAAGGCTTCAATTACATAGTCATTCAATCTCAAGTTCAAGGCAAACGAATAAACTATGTCATAATGATTCTAAATAAACTCCTCTATATACAAACTTAATCTCGGACTTTAAACCACAATACACAATTCGAAGCATAACTTTACTCTCAACTCGATTCTAGCTTCCAACACAATCTTGCAATTAAGTTTGACTCGGCCACCCACCAAGTGACAGGCCACAGAAATGATTACACTATCAGCAAAGCTGAGTACACACTGTGTAATAGAAAATACAAGTTTTGGTGTGTTTTGAAAACTAATTGATAACACATCATCATAATGGCAAGTAGTCAAAATCAGCTGAATTACTAAGAGATTTCATAACTCGGACATATTTAACTATTGAGGGTCGTCACCCCACCTTTTACTGTTCTGCTTGCAAGACTTAACCCGGACATGTCCTACTCCGCCAGAATTTTCCCCTCCTGGTTGAGTAACAGTTAGGGACTAACCGCCCTAACCAGGTTGTATGCTAACGCCTCGCTTCCGTGATTAAAAACCAAGACATTTAGTGCTTCATTACCATACAATTCCATATACCTAACAAATTCCATTTACAAGCATAAACATGGCAATTTAGTGTTTGAGCCTAGCTTAGGATAAGTAAAACATCTCAAGTGAACCATAGCATTCCAAATCCATGTCATATACCCAAAGTTCATATACTAACATGCAAATCAGAAGATATTTCATTTCAGAATCATGCTGAAAGAAACAATCATCTAACCATAGGTTGAAAAATCTCTAGGTTACATTCCAAACTAAGTGTACGTACCTTCACATAGGGTGCTTAATGTAACTCAAACTCCTTATTCCAAGTGGTTTATCCTTCCTACATCTTCCCCTGAAAATGTAAAGTGCTAGGGATTAGTTTACACAAGCTTTAGAACATAAATAACTAAGCTAAGTACAAGAGAGATGCATAGTTGTACTTACAGCAATCTGTTTTATGTTTCTATGGAGTTTTCTACAACTTCCCAAGGCTTGAAAACTAAAACAAAATCTTGAAACACTGTGAAATTATGTCTAGAAGAGTTGTATGTAAAGAGAAATAGGTGTTGAAGAAGAAGATTTATGAGAAAAGGACGAAAAACCAAACACCCTTTTATAGTCAGTTCTGGCGGTACCCATGGGGTAGGGTAACCTCTTCTGGATGAGGTCGGTTTCTTGGAGTTTCTGGGTGATTCTTATTGGAGGTGTTAGCTTGAGGTGTTGGCTTTCATGCATGCAAAGATCTGTAAGAAATCGACACTCAAGTAGCTGCTAAAAGGCATTCTTTGAGGATAGGTCTGAACTAATATTTCAGCTGGGCCAGATTTTACTATGTAAGGAATTTACCCTATTTAGCCACGTAAATTTTGATGGTGAATGACCATTTTATCCTTAAGACATCCAAAACATTAGTTATATCCAATTTGGATTGATTTTGAGCATGTATTCCATCTCAAAAGGCCTTTCAACTGGAAGTTCATTGCTATGTGATAATACAGTCTCTATGCGATTTTCATAATCTTAAGGAATAGGGCTCTCAAGGGCTTTCTAACTAATCTATTGGTCCTCAAAGCTTTCTTAACCACCAATAATTATAATTCTTAGCTACTTTGGCATTTCTTATAACTTTGTTGGACTATTTAAATTAACTATTTAAACACAGATCATGAGAAAAACACTTTGTTGGACTTGTACTTTGCTTACTTGCGAATATGATCCCATACTTTAACACATAATTAGGGTTTTAGGTTTAGGATTTTCTTAGGGCTATTACATTATACCCCTCTTAATAGAAGTTTCGTCCTCGAAACTTAAAATATTACCTTATTAGAATAATTGTGGATATTGATCTCGTATATCTGCTTCTATTTCCCAAGTAGCTTCTTCTATTCCATGGTTGGACCATAACACCTTTACGAGCGGGATCGTTTTATGTCTTAATAATTTTTCTCGATGATCACAAAACTTGAATTATTTTGTTAGCTATATTATGTCTTAATCAGGCTTTGGTCCTTTAAGTAGTTAGAATTCTCTCCAATATCATACTAGGACAAAAGTGGATAAGAACCATCATTCTTAATGGTTAAGAAAGCAAGTGGATAAGAACTATCATTCTTAGTGGTTAAGAAAGGTCAAAGAGGATAAGGATTATCATTCTTAGTGGTTAAGAAACCCTTGTGTTCCAATAGATAAGTTAGAAAGCCTTTGAGAGCCTTATTCCTTTAGATTATGAAAATCGCATAGAGACCGTTTTATCAGGTAGCAATGAACTTCCAGTTAAAGAGCTTTTTTGGGTTGAATCCGAGCTCAGAACCTAATGAAACTTGATATATGATATGTTTGGGATGTATTAAGGTTAAAATGGTCATTTTTTCCCAAAATATACGTGGCTTAATATGGTTAATTCCATACGTAGTAAAATTTGGCCAGCTGCAATATCAGTTCAGACATATCCTCAAAGAATGCTTCTTAGCATCTGCTTGAGTGTCAATCTCTTAAAGATCTTTGCATGCATTGAAGCCAACACCTCAAGCTAACACCTCCAACAAGAATCACCTAGAAAGTCCAGGAAACCGACCTCATCCAGACGAGGTTTCCCTACCCATGGGTACCGCCAGAACTGACTATAAAAGGGGTGTTTGGTTTTTCGTCCTTTTCTCCTAAATCTTCTTCTTCAACACCTACTTCTCTTTACATACAACTCTTCTAGACATAAATTCACAGTGTTTCAAGATTTTGGTTTAGTTTTCAAGCCTTGGGAAGTTGTAGAAAACTCCATATGAACCTAAAACAGATTGTTGTAAGTACAGCTTTGCATCTATCTTGTATTTAGCTTAGTTATTTATGTTCTAAAACTTATGTAAGCTAATCTCTAGAACTTTACATATTCAGGGGAAGCTGTAGGAAGGGTAAAACACTTGGAATAAGGAGTTTAAGTGCATTAAGCAGCCTAAGTGAAGGTAGACACTTATTTTGGATTGTAACCTAGAGATTTTCCTACCTATGGTTTGATGATTGTTTCTTTCTATTTTGAAGCATGATTATGAAATGAAATCTCTTATGATATGCATATTAGTATGTGTGCTTTGAGTATGTGACATGGATTTGGCTATTATGACTATGTGTTATCAATTAGTTTTCAAAATACACCTAAACTTGTATTTTCTATTATGAAGTGTGTACTCAGCTTTGCTGATTGTTTTGTCATTTATGTGGCCTGTCACTTGGTGGGTGGCAGAGTCAAACTTAATTGCAGGATTGTGTTGGAAGCCAGAATTGAGTTGAGAGCAAAGTTATGATTCGAATTGTGTATTGTGGGTTAAAGTCCGAGATTTAAGTTTGTATATAGAGGAGTTTATTTAGAATTACATATGACATAGTTTATTCTTTTGCCATGAACTTGAGATTGAATGACAATGTAATTAAAGCCTTTGATAAAGGATATTATTTTGTGGGCCCATAACCCACATGTCCAAGATCTTATATTTCAGGTTGATTCCACTGCGAGTGTTATCTAATTCATACTTTGGAATAAGAGTTATATTAAAAATGATGGTTCTTATCCACTTTTGTCCTAGTATGATGTTGGAGAGACTTCTAACTACTTAAAGGACCAAAACCTGATGAAAACTCGCTATATTAAGTTAAGCTTGCAAGATTCGTTGATAAAACATTAAGAATGATGGTTCTTATCCATACAATTACATATACTTAACAAAATAATCTTTATTGTTATTGGATGATGTAATAGCCCTATTTTTAATAGCGTTTATTTAAAAGCTAATTATATTTATTAAGTCAATTATGTTTCGAATATTCTTATTTTATTTGAGTTGTGGAGTTTGAATTTTATTTGTCGTGTTGGTAATATATTTGTTATATTAATTTTATGAAGTTATTATTGATATATTTTGGATTTTAGGAAGCCAAAGTTAGTTTTCCTTCCTTCCATCTAATTTGTCGGTTTATTGGATAACCCCAAAGACCAAAACCCAACCCCTTATACAGTTACTCTCTCACGTGGAAAACCCAAAACCCCAAAAATTAAATTCTCTCTTGTAACAGCCCGCTCTTCCGAGCTGCTAGCGAAACACACTCAACAACATAATAAAAAATTAACTCTTAATTAGATAAAATCGCAGCGGAAAATAACCTCAATCAACCAATATCTTGACTAAAATTCCCAAATATTATACAATGAAAATATCATAAGATCTATTTCTCAATGAACTATTTAGATACAAACTCAATCCTTAATCCACAATGACATCTTGATCTCGCTCCACTTCCAATTCCGAGCTCTTAATACACAACCTGCAAATTCAAGGAAAAAATACAAAACAAACAAAATTCCAAAATGAGTGGAAAACTCGTAACCTTTACTTCAGCCCGTTATAAACATTTTATTTCAAATCATTTCCTTTCGTTAAAGCGCTGGCATAGCTCATTCTATTAAACAAATCAGTGTCAATTACGGGATTTGGACAAATGCCGCATCCAAGGTTAGTTATGGAGCGCAGCAATACTACCCCCAAGGTTCGTTATGAGGCGTAGCCGACCATATCAGGTCAAAAGAGTAACCATCCTCCTCCCATACCTTGCCCACATTCTATTTTCAGTTCATAAACTAAGCCAGCAAAACAATTTTGTATTCATTATCAATCAATGACATTTCATCATCACATTCATATCTATGCCCATAGTACGAACTTATTTATCAAAAACTAAACATTGAAGTCCACACATGAGGGCGTAAGTAAATTATTTTACTGAACATAAAAGTTACCTTCCACGCTTATCCGAAATCCAATGACACCATCTCCTTCATTAATGATCTCCAAACGATACTAACTCCATAATCTTCTCCAATAATTTACCTCACAACAATAAGAATAATTAATAAACTCCTCACTACATGAGAACCTAATCTAATTAACCTTTCTTAACATAACCTACTATACTAACCCAACTAACATTCTTTCACTGCCATCCGACTAGATTATCTCATAAATCATTCAATTTGAAACTCCATTTCACAAACAACTGTAATTCAGCAACACTAGCTACATCACACATCTAGCATTCCCAATTCATAATCATAATTTTAAATTATAGAACTAAACTAACTAAACTCAACTAACAAACTTAATTAAGCCAACAAGAAACTGATTTTGGTTCTTCATGAAAATCAAAGAGACCAAGAGGAACTAAACTTAAAGAACTAAAGGAAGGAGTATGAAGGAACAAAAGACATAACAACAACAATTGTAACAACAACCACCACAAATAACTACAACAACAATAACACAACTTCTCTCAACTAAATTCATAATCAATTTACTACACCACAAATTGCTAACAAGTAATCTGAAATAAAACAAAATAGAAACAAGTTATATCTTATTAACCCATAAATTGGGTTTTTCAATCAATAATAGAAGAAGAAAAAAGTGCAGCAACATAATAACATAGAGCAGCAATGAACCACACCAGCATCAACAAGACAGCTAGTAGCGCCACCTCACGACGGCGTTGGTAAGGCGGCAACCACCGCATCCATGAGCAGCAGCAGGACGAACGAAGAGAGAGAAAGAAATGAAGTAGGGGACGCATATCGTGGAACAAAACAACGACAACACCGACAACCTACCACAACAAAACAACCACACCAGCGACACCAAGGGTGGCGCTGCAGTGGCAGACGCAACAACCCAGAAGGGGGGGATGCGCAAGAGAGAAGGAGAGGAGAGGAGGGCTTGGGGTTTTGGGTTTTCAGGGGGTTAGGGGGGTTTTGAGAGTGCCACGAGATGTAGATAGGTTTGAGGGTTTTAATTCTTTTATGTCCAAACCGACATAAAGGCAAAATAATTTGGGTTTTCGGGGTTCTTCCTTTGGCAACTAAAACACAACAAATTACACATAGAACCCAAAATATATAATGACAATAATAATAACTTTATAAAATTAAATTAATACACATTTTAAATATCACAATTAAAAATTCATACTCAACTCAAATAAAATAAGAGTTTCCGGAACATAATTAACTTAATAAATATAATTGGCCTTTAATAAACGCTCTTAAAAAAAAGGGCTACTACATACTACAACCCTTATTAGAAGTTTTGTCCTTAAAACTTGGAACAATGATTTTTAAAAACAAAATTCTCAAACTCCTAAGATATTAGGAATCCAAACCTCAATTCTACCATCAACTTTTGTATCTCCACTTCAACTCGATATTAAAATCAAGGAGCAAAGAAAACAAAAGGGGCAAAATCTTTAGCATCGGATTCCAGTCCTCTCATTTGCAGAGATCTCGTTTGAAATTCGTTTACTTAACAAAATCATACGATTTCCTCAAAATACAAAACATCATAGACAATACAAGGTATTACACCTTCACATAAATAGATTCATATAGCACACGCCAAAGCGCAAACAATCACATACTCAACCTTCAATTTTCCTAGATCCATACATCAATTCTCAACCACTAATAACCCAAATCGATTCCACACTATCCCAAGAATCTTTTACCCTCGCTAAGTAGCCAACTCGGTGTACGATCGTAAGGTTGCTCTGATACCATCTTGTAACAGCCCGCTCTTCCGAGCTGCTAGCGAAACACAATAAAAAAGTAACTCTTAATTAGATAAAATCGCAGCGGAAAATAACCTCAATTACACCAATATCTTGACTAAAATTCCCAAATATTATACAATGAAAATATCATAAGATCTATTCCTCCATCAACTATCTAGATACAAACTCAATCCTTAATCCACAATGACATCTTGATCTCGCTCCACTTCCAATTTCGAGCTCTTAATACACAACCTGCAAATTCATGGAAGAAATACAAAACAAATAAATTTCCAAAATGAGTGGAAAACTCGTAACCTTTACTTCAGCCCATTATAATCATTTTATTTCATCTCATTTCCTTTCGTTACAACGCTGGCATAGCTCATTCTCTTAAACAAATCAGTGTCAAGTACGAGATTTGGACAAACGCCGCCTCTAAGGTTCGTTATGGAGCGCAACAATACTACCCCTAAGGTTCGTTAAGAGGTGTAGCCGACCATATCAGGTCAAAAGAGAAACCATCCTCCTCCCATACCTTGCCCACTTTCTATTTTCAGTTCATAAACTAAGCCAGCAAAACAATTGCGTATTCATAATCAATCAATGACATTTCATCATCACATTCATATCTATGGCCATAGTACGAACTTATTTATCAAAAACTAAACATAGAGATCCACACATGAGGGCGTAAGTAAATGATTTTACTGAACATAAAAGTTACCTTCCACGCTTATCCGAATTCCAATGACACCATCTCCTTCATTAATGATCTCCAAACGATACTAACTCCATAATCTTCTCTAATAATTTACCTCACAACAATAAGTATAATTAATAAACTCTTCACTACATGAAAAACAAATCTAATTAACCTTTCTTAAAACAACCTACTATACTAACCCAACTAACATTCTTTCACTGCCATCCAACTAGATTATCTCATAAATCATTCAATTTGAAACTTCATTTCACAAACAACTATAATTCAGCAACACTAGCTACATCACACATCTAGCATTCCCAATTCATAATCATAATTTTAAATTATAGAACTAAACTTAATTAACAAACTTAATTTAGCCAATACAAAACTGATTTTGGTTCTTCATGAAAATCAATAAGACCAAGAGGAGCTAAACTTAAAGAACTAAATGAAGGAGTATGAAGGAGCAAAAGACAGAACAACAACAACAATTTTAACAACAACCCAACAACAACCACCACAAATAACTACAACAACAATAACACAGCTTCTCTCAACTAAATTCATAATCAATTTACTAGACCACAAATTGCTAACAAGTAATTTAAAATAAAACAAAATAGAAACAAGTTATACCTTATTAACCCATAAATTGGGTTTTTCAATCAATAATAGAAGAAGAAAGAAGTGCAGCAACATAATAACATAGAGGAGCAACGAACCACACCACCATCAACAAGACAACTAGTAGCGCCACCTCACGACGGCGTTGGTAAGGCGGCAACCACCACATCCATGAACAGCAGCAGGCAGGCAGCAGGACGAACGAAGAGAGATAAAGAAACGAATCAGGGGACGCATATGACGCAACAAAACAATGACAACACCGACAACCTACCATAACAAAACAACCACAACAGCGACACCAAGGGTGGCGCTGCAGCGGCAGACGCGACAACCCAGAAGGGGGGATGCGCACGAGAGAATGAGAGGAGAGGAGGGTTTTAGGTTTTCACGGGGTTGGGGGGGTTTTGAGAGTGCCACGAGATGTAATCAGCCTTAATAAAATACACCTAAACTTGTTTTTTCTAATATATAGTGTGTACTTAGCTTTGCTGATAGTGTTGTCGTTTCTGTGGCCTGTCACTTGGTTAGTGGCATAGTCAAAATTTGTTGCAGGATTGTGTTGGAAGCTAGAATCGAGTTGAGAGCAAAGTTATGATTCGAATTGTGTATTGTGGGTTAAAGTCCGAGATTTAAGTTTGTATATATATAGGAGCTTATTTAGAATAACTTATGATATAGATTATTCTTTTGCCTTGGAATTTGAGTTTGAATGACTACGTAATTCAAGTCTTATATAAAGGATATTGTTTTGTGGGCCCATAACCCACAGGTCCAGGATCGTATATTTCAGGTTGTTTCCGCTGCAAGTATTATCTAGAGTGTGTTTCACTAGCAGCTCGGAAGAGCGGGCTATTACAAGATGATATTCCCTAACTGTAAACTAAAATTTAACGCTTAATTAGATAAACTCGCAACGGAAAATCACCTTAATTACACCAATATCTTGACTAAAATTCCCATAATAATATATACAACAAAATATAAATAACTATTCTCAAATTAACTATCTAAAATACAAACTCATCCTTAATCCACTATAACATCTTGATCTTGCTCCATTCCAATTTCGAGCACTTAACACCAAACCTGCATTCAGAGAAGAAGTACAAACAAACAAAATTCCAAAATGAGTTGAAAACTCGTAACCTTTACTTCAGCCCGTTATAAACATTTTATTTGTCAAATCATTTCCTTTCCGTTACAACGCTGGCATAGCTCATTCTCTTAAACAAATCAGTGGCAAGTACATGATTTGGACAAACGTTGCCACCAAGGTTTGTTATGGAGCCCAGCAATACTACCCCCAAGGTTCGTTATGGAGCGTAGCCGGCCATATCAGGTCAAAAGAGTAACCATTCTCCACCCATACCTTGCCGACTTTCTATTTTCAGTTCATAAACTAAACCAGCAAAACAATTGCGTATTCATATTATCGAATGATATTTTCAGAATCAACACATTCATAACTATGGCCATAGTACGAACTTATATATAAAAAATGGAACAGAGAGATCCACACATGAGGACATAAGTAATACATTTTACTGAACATAAAAGTTACCTGAAACGCAATCCAAATTCCAACACAAAATCTCCTTCATTAATCATGATCTCCAAACGAGACTCAACTCCATAACCATTCTCCAACAATTTACCTCACAACAATAACAATAATTAATAAACTCCTCACTAAATAAGAACTAATCTAAACTAAATCTCACAAATAGAAACTAACTAATTCTATAACTTCTAAACTTATCTTCAACTATATCAAATCCCTCAAACTCCCTTTCTCTCTCAAAACCCCCAGCTCCTCTTTACCTCCTCGAGCTTCGCCTGCATCCTTCGTCATCGCCTTGCTCGTCGGAGCCCGGTCTTCTTGCCGCTGCTGCTCCTCCGTTCTCTTCCTCTTCGATGTTGTCTTTGTTCACGAGTCGGCGGTGCCGGCGCAGCGTTTCGCTTTCGGTCATTTGGTGGTGTTGCCACCGTGGCTCACTGCCACCACTTTCTCCTTCCTTTGGTCTTTGGTGGTTGCCAACGCCGCTTCTCTATCTCTCTCTCTTCTTCTTGTCGTCTTTCGTCGTTGTTTGTTTTGCGGTTTGTCGGTCTTCTTCTTGGGTTAGTCTATGCTCGCTGAGCTATTTACATACAACTCTTCTAGACATAATTTGTAACAGCCCAGGTTCAGTTTAGAGTAACACACTTATGAATTTGCCCCTCCTGGTTCATACGGTCGCAAGCTTAGTTCGGGTTAGCCAACTAGGCTTACACCGCCTCCAAGGTTCGTTCTGGAGCACAACAATACTACCCCCAAGGTTCGTTATGAGGCGTAGCCGACCATATTAGGTTAATAGAGTAACCATTATCAAGTTAACCCAAAAAAATAATTTGCCTTAACTTTACTCCTTAAGTAAATGAATTTCAAACGAGATCTTTGCAAATGAGATGATTGGAATCTAATGCCAACAAGTTTGCCCTATTTATTTTCTTTGCCTTGATTTCGTGAGTCGAGTTGAAGTAGAGTTTACAAAAGATGATGGTAGAATGGAGAGGATTTGGACGACTAATGTCTTTGCAAAGCTTGAGATTTTTGTTTTATTTACATAAATGTTTGCAAGTTTCGAGGACGAAACTTTTGATAAGGGTGGCAGTATGTAATAGCCCTATTTTTAAAGGCGTTTATTAAATGCTAATTATATTTAATGAGTCATTTATGTTTCAGATTTTCTAATTTTATTGAGTTGTGGAGTATGATTTTTATTTGTCGTGTTTGTAATATATTTATTTATTTAATTTTATGAAGTTGTTGCTATTAAATATATTTCGGGTTTCAGTTATTTAAAATTTGTTAAGTAGTATTTAATCAAAATACGAAACGGAATTGTTGCGTTTTATTAAGTTGGGTCGGTATCCCACTCCTTTTCTCTCTTTGTCGGTTTGGAAGATAAGGATCCCAAAACCATTCCACCTCTTATTCTTTCTCTCTCCTCGATCTCCCTTGTCCCCGTGAAAACTCAAGACCCCAACCCCTCCTCTTCCCCGATCTCCCTCTCTCACCCCGAGTCTCTTTCTCTTTTTGCCGGAGTTTTCCACTGCTCGCTGGAGTCCTTCTCCTCTTATGGTTGTGCTGTCCACTCTCGCTCCTCGTCGTGCGCTGGTTGCTCGCGGCTGGTGCTGCCGCGGTTGTTGCTGTAGTTCGCCGGTGGACGGCGGTCATCGTACTACTGTTGTTTGTGGTTAGTATTGCTGTCGCCGGTTCGTTTTCCCCTCCCCTGTTCCTATATTGCTACTGCTCTGTCTTCTGTCGTGGTGCTGCGGTGTTTCTCTGGGCGTTTGGCCGGTGTTGTTCCTTATCCTCCTCGTTTTACTTATGGTGGTTGTCAAGGTACTAAACCAAGTTGCCTATCTTCTTGCTTTACCAATCAAGTTAGGTTAATTATGAACTGGAAATGTTATTGTGTTGCTTATGTTGTTGATTGTGTTTCATATATATATGTATATATGTTGCAAAGAATCAATTTCTAATCTAGATTCTAATTAGTTTTGTGGTTGTTGCTGTTGTGATAATTTGGATGTCAATTGTTCAGTAAAGGATGATAATGGTAGAGGAATTAAGTTAATATTAAAGTTAGTTTAGCAAATTTGATTATATGATTTGGTTTGGTTCGTGATGGAATTTCAATTAGAATGAATGTAATTGGGTTGGCTTCTTTGTATGGAGTTTAGTGAGTAATATATCTACATATAAGGATTTAATTAATAAAGTAATTAGTTGGACTAAGGCAACTCACTTTCTGTATGGAGTGAGAACGTAAGGAGTTAGCAAGAAGTAATGTAAACTTCTTTTGTTCTAATACTGATAGAAAGTTAACACTTTTTAAGTAATATACATATTGTCAAAGTATAGTAATAATTGAAGTTCACTGTCGAGCTATAAGTTAAGAGGATAGCAATTAAGAAGTTGTGACGGCTATGTTAATTAGACGAGTACTATTTAAATAGACTCTAAGACTCAAGTAATCATATTAGTTACTTAACTCAAGGGAATGGGATATGTAAGTGTTGATAATAATACTAAGAACATTAGAAATAGTTGTATATGAAGTCGGAGAGTGAAGATGTGTTTAATAATGTATTTTAGTTCGATAACTATAAATGGAATAATATAATAAAGTCGGACTATGACTAGTGTTCACTAAAGTAAAGTTGTGAATTACTTTAAAGAACTACCACTTAGATAATGGAGTGTTTCTAATTAGTAATGAAATAAACTCGCACCATATGATTATGGGCATGGTCCGTAGTTGAGTTTGTTATTGAATCTGTTATTTGGAATTCAACTATTAGTATGAACCATATTTAATGGCTTTCATTAATCAACCTTTGATTAATGAATCTAGAGTGTGGTGTTTAAGCTAATTCTCCTTAGTAAATTCTAAGAGAGAGACATATGGTAATTGTTGTTGGTGTTTGATAACAGCTGTTTTCATTGTTGAGATAAATGTCGATTAATAATCATGAAGTATAAAAGAGTATAAATTATTTATATGTAAGAGTATGAGTTGTGCGTAAGTGGTTTAATAACTATCGTTAGTTAATTCTAATTGAGAGACCTTTTGTCATTGTGATGGATGTGTTGTTAAATATGATTATTTATTAATTGTTGTGGTTCATAAGTTTCATGTTTGAATTTGGATTGCATATAAAAGCATATATATGCATTGGTATGAAGTACTTATAAAGATGCTATGTCAAGTGATTATAATTCTCTAATGAGAAGTGTTCGAGATTGTTTTATTGTTCAAAGATTGTTGTTAAGAGTTAATGAGATGATATGTAAACTAGAGTTTTAAGAATGATTGGAATAAGTTATGAACGATAATGGAAAGTGATCTAAAAGGGGAAAGTAGCCTTGTCTGAGTCGACGGATGAGGTGATACGAACAGTACCCCATGGACTGTTAACCTTGGGGGGGCCCACAAGGAAACCTGCCCCTTGCTCTGTGGGGCGATAATCGAGCGATATATCTGGTAATGTGAAACTTGTGGATGGCTGATTGAATCAGCGGAAAAATGTACTCCGGACTAGTCGCGGTTATTGGCCAAAAGTAAAGCGAATGGTTGATTGACGACCCCCACTGTCGGAGTGTAAGCTTTGTCTCCTCCGCCGTGTTCTCTTTCCCCCTGGTTAAAAGAAAGTTATCTCGAATTATGAAAGTTATATCGATATTGGATTCCCGATAAGGAATCGTATCATGGTAAGTTGTTTCGATATTGGATTCCCGATAAGGAATCGTATCATGGTAAGTTGTTGGATATTGGATTCCCGATAAGGAATCATATCAGGTAATGTAATGAATGTTTATTCAGTACTTGAATATGAATGATGATATTGGATTCCTGATAAGGAATCATATTTTGATATTGAATTCCCGATAAGGGATTGTGTCATGTGATGTTGTCATGTTATTCAATTCCTAATAAGGAATTGTTTGTAAAAGTATAAGGAAATGATTAATATAGTATTTGAGAATAGAAGTTGGATTTTTGATAAGAAATCGATTAAAGGAAATAAGTTGTATAATCTATATCATAATTGGTTAACTTAGATTCCTCATATGGAATTGTGATATGTTTGAAAGCCTAATTAGATAAATATATATGAAATATATCTCTGTTGTGATTGCTTGGGAGTCACCTCGTTGCATTTGTTGTTATGTGAATGATGGCGTACTATAAAATAAATAATCGGATAAAGATATAATATATACGTGGTCAACAGGAGATGATGTGATGCATGTTGTAACAGTGTGACTGTTGCAATTATATTGACCGTTCAGTCGTTTTCAAGTAAAAACCACCAAAGCATGTGTTAATCACTTTATGGGTTTAGTACTCAGCTTTGCTGATGTGTGTATGCTGTTTTGTCATTTATGTGGCCTGTCACTTGGTGGGTGGCAGTATCCTAAATGTTTCAGGTTGAACCTGTAATTTAATCTTTTGGTGTAGTATGGTGTAACAGCCCGATTCCCGAGCTGCTAGCTTAACTCGCTTAACAATCACAAATCTCAATTAACACCAAAACAATAATAATCACTTATAAATTAGATAATACTCGTAGCGGAAACAACCTAAAATATACGATCCTGGACCTGTGGGTTATGGGCCCACAAAACAATATCCTTTAAATAAGACTTCAATTACATAGTCATTCAATCTCAAATTCCATGGCAAAAGAATAATCTATATTGTAAGTAATTCTAAATAAACTCCTCTATATACAAACTTAAATCTCAGACTTTAACCCACAATACACAATTCGAATAATAACTTTGCTCTCAACTCGCTTCTGGCTTCCAACACAATCCTGCAACAAATATTGACTCTGCCACCCACCAAGTGACAGCCACAGAAATGACAACACTATCAGCAAAGCTGAGTACACACTGCATAATAGAAAATACAAGTTTTGGTGTATTTTGAAAACTAATTGATAACACATAGTCATAATAGCAAGTAGTCATAATGACTTCAATTACTTAGAGATTTCATAAGATCAATCTTTTTATCTGACCGCGAGCGTAGCAAACTGTTGAGGGTCGTCACCCCTCCTTTTACTGTTCTGCTTGCAAGACTTAACCCGGACATGTTCCACTTCCGCCAGGATTTCCCCCTCCTGGTTGGGTAACAGTTAGGGAATACCCGCCCTAATCCGAGTGTATGCTCACGCCTCGCTTCCGTGATTAAAATCCAAGACATTTAGTGTTTCATTACCATACAATTCCATATACTTAACAAATTCCAATTAAAAGCATAAACATAGCAGTTTAGTGTTTAAGCGTAGCTTAAGATAAGTAAAACATCTCAAGTGAACCATAGCATGCCAAATCCATGTAATATACTCAAAGCACACATACTAATATGCATATCATAAGAGATTTCATTTCATAATCATGCTTCAAAATAGAAAGAAACAATCATCTAACTATAGGTAGGAAAATCTCAAGGTTACAATCCAAACTAAGTGTGTACCTTCACTTAGGGTGCTTAATGTAACTCAAACTTCTTATTCCAAGTGGTTTATCCTTCCTACAGCTTCCCCTGAATATGTAAAGTGCTAGGGATTAGTTTATACAAGTTTTAGAACATAAATAACTAAGCTATGTATAAGACAGATGCAAAGCTGTACTTACAGCAATCTGTTTTATGTTCCTATGGAGTTTTCTGCAACTTCCCAAGGCTTGAAAACTCTACCAAAAGCTTGAAACACTAGGGAATTATGTCTAGAAGAGTTGTATGTAAAGAAAAGTAGGTGTTGAAGAAGAAGAATTAGGAGAAAAGAATCGAGAAACCAAAACAGTCTTTTATAGACTGATTCTAGTGGTACCCTAAGGGGAGGGAAACCTCTTCTGGGTAAGATCGGTTTCTTAGAGTTTCTGGGTGATTCTTATTGGAGATGTTATCTTGAGGTGTTGGCTTTCATGCATGTAAAGATCTTTAAGAGATCGACACTCAAGCCGCTGCTAAGAGGCATTCTTTGAGGATAGGTACGAACTGGCATTTTAGCTGGCCAGGATTTACTAAGGAATTTACCATATTAATCCACGTGTATTTTGGGAACAAATGACCATTGTAACCTTAAAACATCCCAAACATAACATATGTCAAGTTTGATTAGGTTCTGAGCTCGGATTCAACCCAAAAAGGCTCTTTAACTGGAAGTTTATTGTTACCCAATAAAACGGTCTGTAAGCAATTTCCATAATCTTAAGGAATAAGGCTCCAAAAGGCTTTATAACTTAACTATTGGTTCTCAAAGCTTTATTAACCACTAAGAATGCTAGTCCTTATCCACATTGACCTTTCTTAACCACTAAGAATGATAGTCCTTATCCACTTTGACCTTTCTTAACCACTAAGAATGATAGTGCTTATCCACTTTGACCTTTCTTAACCACTAAGAATGATAGTGCTTATCCACTTTTTGCTTTCTTAACCATTAAGAATGATGTTTCTTATCCACTTTTGTCCTAGTATTATGTTGGAGAGAATTCTAACTACTTAAAGGACCAACGCCTGATGAAGACTTAATATAGCTAACAAAATAATTGAACCTGCTTAAAAATGCAGGCTGTTACATATGGTGTTTGTTTTCTAGGCGAGGACGCTCCACTTTGCAATACTTTATTGTTTATTTTCTATAATCTATTTTTGTATTTAAAAGTCGTTAGTGCTCCTGATTCTCTCTTGGGGTTGCTCCGCGAAAGTGTCGAGGCTGTTGTGGTTAGTTGGGATTATTTTATTTATTGAAATTGTAACAGGTTCACATTATTTCCCGATTTATGGTTGTCCTATTTTCAATGGAAACTCTGCCGGAATTTCTAATGAAATTTATTAAAATATAGTCTGAGAATCAGGCGTTGTTATAATAGTTAATTAAATTGAATTGAATTGGGATTTGCTTGAGTTCCATACTCTCCGATTTAGTTCGGTGAGTGTGATGGTAATAGTTCGGGTTAGCTCGATCGTAGTCTCTTTCATTGTGCATAATCCTTTGTAAGTCGGTCGGGAAAACTCTGATATAGGTTATATAACTTATTTTCTTTAATCGATTTATTATCAGAAATCCAACTTATATTCTCAAATACTATATTAATCATTTTCTTCTTCCTTTACAAACAATTCCTTAACAGGAATTAAATAACATAACAACATTCCATGACACGATTCCTTATCGGGAATCCAATATCAAAATATGATTCCTTATCAGGAATCCAATATCATCATTCATATTAAAGTACTGAATAAACATTCATTACATAACCTGATATGATTCCTTATCGGGAATCCAATATCGAACAACTTACCATGATACGATTCCTTATCGGGAATCCAATATCGAAACAACTTACCATGATACGATTCCTTATCGGGAATCCAATATCCAAATGACTTTCATAATTGGAGATAACTTTCTTTTAACCAGGGGAAAGAGAACGCGGCGGAGGAGACAAAGCTTACACTCCGACAGTAGGGGGTCGTCACCCAACCATTTGCTTTACTTATGGGCAATCACCGCGACTAGTCCGGAATACATTTTTCCGCTGATTCAATCAGCCATCTACAGGTTTCACATTACCTGATATATCGCAAGGTTGCCTCCAATTTTAAATGAAAATGAGTAGATGATTGTGGGGTGTGAATGGTGGTTATAGTTGATGATACTGAATTATTGTTACTTGAGAATTGATATTTCAACTTGACTTTGTAATAGTTAGTTATCAGTCATTTGTTTTGATTTTATATACTTAAGAGTCTTTAGTGCTCATGATTCTCTGTTGGTAAGTTGTTGCGATATTGGATTCCCGATAAGGAATCGTATCATGGTAAGTTGTTCGATATTGGATTCCCAATAAGGAATCATATCAGGTAATGTAATGAATGTTTATTCAGTACTTGAATATGAATGATGATATTGGATTCCTGATAAAGAATCATATTTTGATATTGGATTCCCGATAAGGAATCGTGTCATGGAATGTTATTATGTTATGTAATTCCTGTTAAGGAACTGTTTGTAAGGGTATAAGAAAATGTTTAATGTAGTATTTGAGAATATAAGTTGGATTTCTGATAAGAAATCGATTAAAGGAAATAAGTTATATAATCTATATCAGAATTGGTTAACTTAGATTCCTCATAAGGAATCGTGATATGTTTGAAAGGCTAATTAAATAAATATATATGAAATATGTCTCTGTTGTGATTGCTTAGGAGTCGCCTCGTTGCATATGTTGTTATGTGAATGATGGTGTACTATTAAAGAAATAATCGGATAAACATATAAAATGTATGTGGTCAACAAGAGTTGATGTGATGCATGCTGTAAGAGTGTGACTGTTGTGAATATAGTGACCGTTGAGTCGTTTTGAAGTAAAAGCCACCAAAGCATGTGTTACTCTTGTTTACGGGTTTAGTACTCAGCTTTGCTGATGTGTGTATATATTGTTTTGTCATTTCTGTGGCCTGTCACTTGGTGGGTGGCAGTTTCCCTAAATGTTTCAGGTTGAATCCGTAAGTTAATATTTTGCAAGTTGAAGGTGAAACGGGCTAGAGCAGTTTTGTATTTGTTTTCGAAGTGAGGACGCTCGACGTTGTAATAGCTAGCTATTAATTATTTATAACCTATTACCATATTTAAGAGTTGTTAGTGCTCCTAATTCTCTCTTGTGGTGTTGCTCCGCGGAAGCGTTGAGGTTGTTGAGTTTGGGATTATTTTATTTATTGAAATTGTAACAGGTTCATATTATTTTCCGCTTTAGGGTTGTCCTATTTTCAAAGGAAACTCTGTCGGAATTTCTAAAGAAATTTATTAATATAGAGTATGAGAATTAGGTGTTGTTATAATAGTTAATTAAATTGAATAGAGTTGGAATTTGAGTTCCATACTCTCCGATGTTGTTCGGTCGCAAGGTTGTTGTGCTCCTGATTGTGTAAGGTGATTGTTAATTATAGGATTTCCCCCTCCTGGTTGGGTAACAGTTAGGGAATACCCGCCCTAACCCGGGTGTATGCTCACGCCTCGCTTCCATAATTCAATTCAAGACATATTTATTGTTTCATTCCTATACGATTCCATATACTTAACATACTCCTTTTTAGAATCATCAGCATGGTAATGTAGTGTTTAAGCCTAGTTTAGGATAAGTAAGACATCTCAAATGAACCATAGCATGCTAAATTCATGTTATATACTAAAAACACACACAATAATATACACATCAAAGTAATTTCATTCCATAATCATACTTCAATAATAGAGAGAAACAATCACCTAGCTATAGATAGGAAAACCTCTAGGTTACAATCCAAACTAAGTGTGTACCTTGACTTAGGCTGCTTAGTGCACTTAAAACTTATTAAACACACTCAACAACCACAAACAAGAATTAAACTCTTAATTAAATAAAACCGCAGCGGACAAATATCCTTAATACACCAATGTATGGACTAAATTCCCAAAAATATACACAATGAATTACCATTGAAGACTATTCTTGAATCAACTATCTAAAATACAAACTCAATCCACGATACACAGAATCTTAATCTCGATCCACTTCCATTCCCGAGCTCATAATACCAGACCTGCAAATTCGGAGAAGAAATGCAAAACAAACAAAATTCCAAAATGAGTGAAAACTCGTAACCTTTACTAGAGTCCGTTATAAATAGCTTTTATTTATCAAACCATTTTCATCTCGTTACAACGCTGACATAGCTTATTCTCATGAATAAATCAGTGGCAAGTACAAGTTTTGGACAAACGCCGCCATCAAGGTTCGTTATGGAGCCCAACAATACTACCCCCAAGGTTCGCTATGAGGCGTAGCCGGCCATATCAGGTCAAAAGAGTAAACATCCTCCACCCATACCTTGCCCACTTTCTATTTTCAGTTCATAAACTAAGCCAGCAAATAATTTCTTATTCATGATCATCCAATAATGTTTCCACAATCAACACATTCATAACTATGGCCATAGTACGAACTTATATACGAAAATATAGCACAGAGATCCACACACACATGGGCATAAGTAAATGATTTTACTGAACATAAAAGTTACCTTCCACCTTATCCGAATTCAAATGATAACATCTCCTTCATTAATGATCTCCAAACGATACTCAACTCCCGCTTCCCGAGCTGCTAGCTTAACCTGCTTAGGAATCACAAATCTCAATTTGCACCAAAATAATTATAATCACTTATGAATTATATAACACTCGCAGCGGAATCAACCTGAAAAATACGATCCTGGACCTGTGGGTAATGGGCCCACAAAACAATATCCTTTATATAAGACTTCAGTTACATTGTCATTCAATCCCAATTTCAAGACAAAAGAATTACTTATGTCCAAGTTTATTTCATTACTAATTAGAAAATAATTCCATTATCTAAGTGGGAGTTCTTTAAAGTAATTCACAACTTTACTTTACTGAACACTAGTCAAATAGTCCGACTTTATTATATTATTCTATTTATAGTTATCGAACTAAAATACATTATTAAACACATCTTCACTCTCCGACTTCATATGCAACTATTTCTAATGTTCTTAGTATTATTATCAACACATACATATCCCATTCCATTGAGTTAAGTAACTAATATGATTACTTGAGTCTTAGAGTCTATTTAAATAGTACTCGTCTAATTAACATAGCCATCACAACTTCTTAATTGCTATCCTCTTAACTTATAGCTCGACAGTGAACTTCAATTATTACTATACTTTGACAATATGTATATTACTTAAAAAGTGTTAACTTTCTATCAGTATTAGAACAAAAGAAGTTTACATTACTTCTTGCTAACTCCTTACGTTCTCACTCCAAACAGAAAGTGAGTTGCCTTAGTCCAACTAATTACTTTATTGATTAAATCCTTATATGTAAACATATTTCTCACTGAACTCCATACAAAGAAGCCAACCCAATTACATTCATTCTAATTGAAATTCCATCACGAACCAAACCAAATCATATAATCAAATTTGCTAAACTAACTTTAATATTAACTTAATTCCTCTACCATTATCATCCTTTACTGAACAATTGACATCCAAATTATCACAACAGCAACAACCACAAAACTAATTAGAATCTAGATTAGAAATTGATTATTTGCAACATATATACATATATATATATATATATATATATATATATATATATATATATATATATATATATATATATATATATATATATATATATATATATGAAACTCAATCAACAATATAAGCAACACAATAATATTTCCAGTTCATAAGATAGGCAACTTGGTTTAGTACCTTGACAACCACCATAAGTAAAACGAGGAGGATAAGGAACAACACCGGCCAAACGCCTAGAGAAACACCGCAACACCACGACGAAAACGGAGAGCGGCGGCAACACGGGGAACGGGGGAGGGGGAAAACGAACCGGCGGCAGCAATACCAACCACAAACAGGCGGCAGCACCAGCTGCACGACTACACCGACAAAGTACCAACAACTAACACTAGCAGCAGCAACACAGGGGGGGAGAACACGAGCAGCAACAACAGCAATCCAGAAGCAGTAACGTGGCGGCACGCGAGCAGCACCGTCGACAAACCGCGAAGACCAGCAGCAGCACCATAGCGGTTAGTGGCAACCCAGCCGCACCGCACTTACAACAGCGAAGACGAAGAGAACTGAGGAGCGGCGGTAGCCAAAGGAAGCTCCAGCGAGTACTAAGAAGGGGAGGAAGAAACTCCCGAGAGGGGGATGAAGCTTCGGTGGTGAAGGGGGGGCACACGCCTAACTCAATTACCCCTCCCAGGTTACAATAAGTTTAGTTATTTTGGTGCAAATTGAGTATTCAGTCTCTTCCGCTATATAAGTTAAAGAGCCTTTTTGGGTTGAATCCGAGCTCAGAACCTAATGAAACTTGATATATGATATGTTTGGGATGTATTAAGGTTAAAATGGTCATTTTTTCCCAAAATATCCGTGGCTTAATATGGTAAATTCCTTACATAGTAAAATACGCCGGTGAAATATACATTTCGGACCTATCCTCAAAGAATGCTTCTTAGCAGCTGCTTAAGTGTCGATCTCTTGATGATATTTGCATGATTGAAAGCCAACACCTCAAGTTAACACCTCCAACAAGAATCACCCAGAAACTCCAAGAAACCGACCTCATCCATAAGAGGTTTCCCTCCCTATGGGTATCGCCAGAACTGACTATAAAAGGGGTGTTTGGTTTTTCGTCCTTTTCTCCTAAATCTTCTTCTTCAACACCTACTTCTCTTTACATACAACTCTTCTAGACATAATTTCACAGTGTTTCAAGATTTTGGTTTAGTTTTTAAGCATTGGGATGTTGTAGAAAACTCCATCGGAAACTAAACCAGATTGCTGTAAGTACAACTTTGCATCTCTTTTGTATTTAGCTTAGTTATTTATGTTCTGAAACTTATGTAAACTAATCTCTAGAACTTTATATATTTAGGGGAAGCTGTAGGAAGGGTAAACCACTTGGAATAAGGAGTTTTAAGTGCATTAAGCAGCCTAAGTGAAGGTACACACTTCGTTTGGAATGTAACCTAGAGGTTTTCCTATCTATAGTTAGGTGATTGTTTCTCTCTATTATTGAAGTATGATTATGGAATGAAATTACTTTGATGTGTATATTATTGTGTTTGTTTTTAGTATATAACATGAATTTAGCATGCTATGGTTCATTTGAGATGTCTTGCTTATTCTAAGCTAGGCTTAAACACTGAGTTACCATGTTAATGATTCTTAAAAGGAATTGGTTAAGTATATGGAATTGTATGGTAATGAAACAATAAATGTTTTGGATTTTAATCACGTAAGCGAGGCGTGAGCATACACCCGGGATAGGGCGGGTATTCCCTAACTGTTACCCAACTAGGAGGGGAAAATCCTGGCGGAAGTAGGACATGTCCGGGTTAAGTCTTGCAAGTAGAACAGTAAAAGGTGGGGTGACGACCCTCAACAGTTTGCTACACTCGCGGTTATATTAGAGATTTCATAACATTAATGTTTTGATATAACCGCGAGTGTAGCAAACTGTTGAGGGTCGTATGCTCACGCCTCGCTTCCGTGATTAAAATTCAAGACATTTAGTGTTTCATTACCATAAAATTCCATATACTTAACAAATTCCATTTAAAAGCATAAACATGGGAATTTAGTGTTTAAGCCTAGCTTAGGATAAGTAAAATATCTCAAGTGAACCATAGCATGCCAAATCCATGTCATATACTCAAAGCACGCATACTAATATGCATATCAGAAGAGATTTCATTTCATAATCATGCTTCAAAATAGAAAGAAACAATCATCTAACTATTGGTAGGAAAATCTCTAGGTTACTATCCAAACTAAGTGTGTACCTTCACTTAGGCTACTTAATGTAACTCAAACTCCTTATTCCAAGTGGTTTATCCTTCCTACAGCTTTCTCTGAGTATGTAAAGTGCTAAGGATTAGTTTACACAAGTATTAGAACATAAATAACTAAGCTAAGTACAAGAGAGATGCAAAGCTGTACTTATAGCAATCTGGTTTAGGTTCCTATGGAGTTTTCAACAACTTCCCAAGGCTTGAAAACTCTACCAAAAGCTTTAAAATGCTAGGTAATTATGTCTAGAAGAGTTCTATGTAAAGAGAAGTAGGTGTTGAAGAAGAAAATTTAAGAGAAAGGGTCGAAAAACCAAAACAGCCCTTTTATAGTCAGTTGTGGTGGTACCCATGGGGAGGGAAACCACATCTGGGTGAGGTCGGTTTCTTGGCGTTTCTGGGTGATTCTTGTTGGAGGTGTTAGCTTGAGGTGTTGGCTTTCGTTCATGAAAAGAGCTTTGGGAGATCGACACTTAAGTAGCTGCTAAGAAGCATTCTTTGAGTTTAGGTACGAACGGATATTTAAGCTGGCCAGATTTTACTATGTAAGGAATCTACAATATTAAGCCACGTATATTTTTTGAACAAATGACCATTTTAACCTAAAGACATCCCAAACATAACATATATCAAGTGTGATTAGGTTCTGAGCTCGGATTCAGCCCAAAAAGGCTCTTTAACTGGAAGTTCATTGTTACCCGATAAAACGGTCTCTATGCGATTTTCAAAATCTTAAAGAATAAGGCTCTCAAGGGCTTTCTAACTTATCTATTGGTTCCCAAGGCTTTCTTAACCACTAAAAATGATAGTCCTTATCCTCTTTGACCTTTCTTAACCACTAAGAATGATAGTGCTTATCCACTTTTAGCTTTCTTCACCATTAAGAATGATGGTTCTTATCCCCTTTTGTCCTATTATGATGTTGGAGAGAATTCTAACTACTTAAAGGAGCAAAGCCTGATGAAGACTTAACATAGCTAACAAAATAATTGAACCTGCTTAAAAATTCAGGTTGTTACACTTGCTTAACTCACTAAGCAATCACAAAACTCAATTAGCACCAAAATAATTATAATTACTTATGAATTAGATAACACTCGCATCGGATACAACCTGAAATATACGATCCTGGACTGTGGGTTATGGGCCCACAAAATAATATCCTTTATAAAAGGCTTCAATTACATAGTCATTCAATCTCATGTTCAAGGCAAAAGAATAAACTATGTCATAAGTAATTCTAAATAAACTCCTCTATATACAAACTTGAATCTCGGACTTTAACCCACAATACACAATTCGAATCATGACTTTGCTCTCAAATCGATTCTGGCTTCCAACACAATCCTGCAATTAAGTTTGACTCTGCCACCCACCAAGGGACAGGCCACATAGATGACAAAACAATCAGCAAAGCTGAGTACACACTTCATAATAGAAAATACAAGTTTAGGTGTATTTTGAAAACTAATTGATAACACATAGTCATAATAGCATGTAGTTATAATCACTTCAATTACTTAGAGATTTCATAACATTAATCTTTTGATATAACCGCGAGTGTAGCAAACTATTGAGGGTTGTCACCCCACTTTTTACTATTCTGCTTGCAAGACTTAACTCGGACATGTCCTACTTCTGCCAGGATTTTTCCCTCCTGGTTGGGTAACAGTTAGGGAATACCCGCTGTAATACTCCGTATTTTTGGAGTTATTCTTTTATAAATAAGAAAATATAAAGAATAAAGTTGAAAGTATTTTTATAATTATATTATAATTCGGTTTTGTTTGTCCAAATAAATAAAATAAGAAATAAGAATTTGATTTGGAAAACAAGTCCTATTAAACATAGGTTTCACATGGTATAAAATAAAGAAGAGAAACAAAACCCTATTCACTACTTTAATCAGCCGTTTTTTTTTACCCCAAGGATTTTCTCTCTCCTCCTTCTTTCTCCTCTCCTAAGTTATTTTCTTTCTTCTCCTTCCTCCTGCACTACTTTTCTCTCTCCTTCCCCTGCATCTGAGGCTTCCACTCGCCGGTGGTTCGTGTCTGCCGGTGGTTCGTGACTGCTGCCCAGAGGAGGTCGAGCGTGGCTCGCTAGCGTTGCACGTCAGTCGCGGTTCGTTCGAGTGGCTGGGTTGTTCGAGGGTGGTTGGGTCGCGTCAGTCAGTCGCGGTTTTGCTCGCGTGAGGTCGTCACCCAGCCGGGGGGTTCGTGGCTCGCCGGTGCTCAGTCGGCGTCGGTCGTCGACGGTTTCCGGTGGTTTTCCCTCCCTCTTTTCTTCTTCAAATCAATTTATATAATCTGATTTTGTTATGTATTTTTTATTAAGTTTTGTAATTATTAATAAAGCATAGAATTAGTAAAACAAATCAGAATTATAATTATGCTTTAATTCTAAAGATAACTTTATTCCTCAAACCTGATTTTATAATACTCGTGTATAATGGTTTGAGTTAGTTTTGTAAACTAAGTATAGTAAAAGTTAAAGGAAAATCAAATTCTTGATTAGATTAGTAGTTCTTAGGAGGATGTTTAATTCTCAATTCTGTTTTTATTAGACTTATGTATATTGGGTTAAGTTGTGATTTTAAATAAAGGTACATATTATGAACTAAAAAAAATCAGATTTTATATTACACTACTAGTTCCTACTTTGATTTTATTTCTTCAATTCTGATTTTATAGTTCTTATATAAGTATCTAGTTAAGTTTGCTATTATAACCAAAGTAGTGTAAAAGTTAAGTTTAAGTTTTATTATTGTCATGAACAAGTATAAAATAAGTTAGAGGAAATCAATTTCGCAAACTTATTATTAAGTTCTAAATATATTAGTTTAATAGAGTTTATGAAAAGAAATTTAAAACAATAAGATTGGTTAATTTTAATATTCAAAACACCATATCTTACATAGGTAGATAAGCTGATTTTTATTTTAATAATATCAAGGACTTAGCACTGAAATATTTCTATTATTCGATTAGGTCCTAATTTCATAAGCGGAACGTTTTAAGTAATCAGCAAAGATTCTCCGTTACAAGGTACGTACGCGTACTAGTTCAGTTGCAATTACTAGTATCATGTTAGGTTGTGGATTATTCTATTGGAACCTAGAATCATGATAGGGAACGATTGTATGATTGTGATTGTTGAGATTGTTTGGTAGCATGATTGCGGTATGTAGCATTGTTATGTGTAATTCTATCGTATCATAAGCATGAAAGTTTTGGATTTGTATACTTTGATCTATGGTGTAACAAGGATGTTACAAGAGGTAAAGATTTGAGTGTTGTATCTAAGAAATAACATTAAATGATTATATGTTTATTGTGGTATGAATGGACAATACTAAGAAATGATTTTGGTAATAAACTTGTAGTTGGGCTCCCTACAAGTGATGAACAATGGGGGGAGTGTGGGACTTGTTCTACACTCCTACGCAGGCCTACTGTGACGACAGTAGTGTCCTTATAAATTTTGATAACTCAAGTAGGCGGAAGGTTCCGTACGATCTTGGGGGTATGCATACTAAGGTGATGGATGTGGAACGAAACGAAACTGTATTTACATTTCCTCTAATATACCAAGTTGTCTATTAAGGATTAAGTAGCCCGTATGATTCTAGAAAGATGACGGTGCCCGTTCGATGCCAAATAAATTGTAAAAACGGAATTTAATGTTTTTGTAGAATCATGATTAGGAATTGTTATTATTATTCTGATTATGTTTAGTGTATTATGTAATTGATTATGTACGTACTCGGCATAGCAAATTGTTTGTTATTTATGTTGTTTGTTGACCTGTGATGAACCATTGATATTTCAATGGGGGAGCGGATTAGGTATCTTGGTGATGCTGCATGAGTTCGGGCATACGGGGGATACTTTTGATTATAAACTTTTAAATTGTTTTGGTTGAACATCCTAGAGATTGTTTATGATTTACATAGTTAATGGTTTTAAATAAAAGGGGTCAATAGTGATTCCCGAGTTGTAGTTAAGTTATCATTTTATTTCCGCTGCAATTTAGTTTTCATAATAAAGAGTAAGTTAGTGTTTTAAATTCAATAAGCCTTGCGTTTCACCGCGGCGGTAACACTCCCAAAGTCGATGCAACGTAGTTTAGACGTGTATGGATTTTGGGGGTGTTACAAAACTGGACTCAGAGCCAAAAGTTCCTATTTTCAAAGATGTTTTAAAAGATTTTTGAAATGGGTAGTATGGGATAAGAGCATATAGATTACTTTTGCGTGCATCAAATCATAGGAATGATTTTATTTGTACTTGCCTTTCTTGTCTTTACTTGTCTAATATGTTTATAGAAAGCATGCAAATATCGTAGAATGAATCGGATGTCCGATTATATGAAAGGTAGTGTGGTTTGCTTGATTGGATTGGTGAAAGGTTCTTTGAAATCTTTGAAATGTGAATAGAGTAGGAGAATGTACAAGGATGTGGTTAGAAGCACTAAATTCGATAGTGAAATATTTTATTCCCTAAAATTTCGAATTAATATAATATTCCAAAGATGTGTCAAAAAGGTATTGAACTAAAACATTGTTTCGAATATTTTAGGAAAGAATCATATAAATTGTTATAAATATTTTGAACTTGGAGTTCTAAAATTAAAAATAATCATTTTACCTCTTATATATGTTTATATATAATGTATACTTAAAAACCTTAAATTCACAAAACTTAGACTATTTTCTTCTTTTAATTCGCGAATAGTTTACGACCTAGGTCCTCAGAAATACCGGATGAAATACCAATTTGCGGAAGATTGGGACACCTGGGCCTATAAGATTAAAGCTGTTATGGAATATAGAACCTTACATGGAGATACTAGACTAAGGACTGAAATGGAGAAAATATACTTTATGTTGCAGTACGTCCCTAAGGAGGAACCCTACCTTTTCGTACACCGCAAATATTGGGATATATGGTTAGAAAATGGAGGTTTTAATGCAATCAAACACACTTATTGGAACCAATACCTTCCTACTGTAGGATATTTCATTACTGATCTTAAATACTGTGAAAATGAATGGAGAATTCGTGAGAAAAGAAGTTGGGAGCCCTCTACATCATCACCTCTAGTTAGAGGAACCTATCATGTGGGGGAAAGTTCTGGAACTAATGTGAATTCTGAGAACCCTAGAGTTAAATTTGAGCCGCAAACGTCACCTAGAGCTGCAAAAAGCGCTAGGTACCAAACTTTTGAGGATGAGTTCATACCCGAGGACAACCACATCGCGTCAAACCTGAGAATTGTTACCTACATTTCCGATGATGAGGGGAATAATAGGACATTCATCACAGTGATTGGGGAAGATGAAATTGAACCTATACTTGACGTAGAAAATGAGGAAGAGGGAGATCCTAATGAAAATGAGCCTGCTGAAGGGGATCCAATTGAGGAAAATGACCAAGAAGAAGAGCCCATAGAAGAAAAAGAAGAACCCATAGAAGAAGAGGAAGAACCCCTGGAGGAAGATGAACCTATAGAGGATGACGAGCCTTTTGAGGACAAAGCTGACATAGAAAATTTTAACTCAGATGACGAAGCTCACCATTATAGTCCCTAGTTTCTATTGAATATATAGTTAGGATTAGAATATTATTTTATTCGTTTATTTCAGTCTTAATAAGGCTTGCATGCCAAGTAGCAAATTAAAATTCTTTTATTCCTTTATTTATTCATATTATGTTTTCCTTATAAACAATAAATTTTACCCTTTCCAATAATAATACAACAGTTTTGTTCTTTTATTTGATGTAACGTCTTATTTGAGATGTTTTATTGCAAGTCAATAGAGACTTAATGATTGTTCGCAATAAAAACGTGCTATATAAACGTGCCAATGTGTAGTAGTTAAGTAAATAAACGACTATGTGCATGTCGCTAAAACAACCGTTGTGTCATTTTTCAGCGTAGAATGGTTCGTCCGGGCGGTACGCCTGATCCCTCTCTGAATGTCGAATAATCGATTCGTGATCTGGTGCAGATCACAGCTAACTTAGCCAAAGGACATAACCGGGATGGAAATTTGTCTGAAAAGGTTGCCCGTAGGAACCCATCAGTACTGAAGGGGAAAGGGGGACCTGAAGAATTGGAAAACTGGGTTGGGGAGTTTGATAAGCTTTTCTTTACCCTCTCCTGTCCAGATGACAAGACTGTGCCCTTAGCAAGCTATTACCTACAGGGGGATGCCCACTTTTGGTGGACCCAAGCTAAGGATAACCTCCTCAAACAACCTGACTTTGGGTGGGAAACCTTCAAGAAAGCCCTGAGGGATAAGTATTACCCACCATACCTCAAAAAGCAGAAAGCCCAAGAGTTTATGATGCTAGAACAAGGGAACCTGTCTGTTGAGGAATATTACCGTAAGTTCATTGAGCTGAGGAGATTTGCTCCTGAAATTGCCCATACTGAGGAAGCTAAGGCCTCACGTTTTGAATTAGGGCTCACCCTTGACCTACAAGGGAGGGAGGCGGGGAGATACTTTCACCTCGTTGGACCATGTCTTTGGCAAAGTCGCCCACATATATGCAATAAGAAAACGGGAGGAAGGGGGTAAACAAGGTGAGAAGCAAAAGGAGAATCCAAATCCCGAGGTTCAAAGGTTTGAAAAGAAACACCATGGGAACCAAAACAATCAAACCTCCCAAAGAAACTTCGATAAGGGACCCAACAACGATAACAATAACAGCAACAATAACACCAATAACCGCAGACCTGAGCGTGTGTATAGGTGTAAGAAGTGCCCATACAACCATCCTGGGAAGGATTGCGAGGGTAATAAGGTGGAGTGTCATGAATGTGGGAAAATGGGGCATAGAGCGTACGAGTTCTATTCGAGGAATAAGGTTAACCCCAATAGTCAAGAAAAAGGGAACTATGGAGACAAGCCTATGAATGGGAATGAGAATGGTGGAAATGCATACAATGGGTCAGGGAACTCTAATTACTCCTAACCACCAACCAATGCAAATAATCAGGCACCAACTGGGAATCTTGTGACCAACAACAATGATAATAAGGGCAAAGCGAAGCTGTATATGATGACGGCTAGCGAAGAGGAAGCTCGTTGAGATGTTGTTACTGGTATTTTCTCTATCAACTCAATTCCTGTTAAAGTATTGTTCGATTCTGGAGCATCTTTGTCTTTTGTTGCCCATACAACTGTTGGAACTCTAGCACTGGTTGAGTCCGAGTCAACTTCTATGCCTATAGTTATTCCGTCTGGGGCTTCTTTCCTTCCGATCTAATAGAGTTTAATTTATCGAACCTAGACGTCATTCTAGGAATAAGATTTTTCGACCGTACCTCGATATATTCGTAGTCGTGTTCATAGACGATATATTGATCTATTCAAGGAGCAAGGAAGAACATGAGGGACATTTGAGGCTTATTTTACATACACTTAGGGATAACTAATTGTATGCGAAGTTTTAAACATGTTATTCGATTGCATAAAGTACCCGGAGCTCTTTCAAGGGGTAGGTGAGTTACGGGGACGTAACTTTTCTTTTAAGGGGGGAAGAATGCGATAGAATTTCGCGCTTCCACCCTAAAGTTTGCTAAAGTCTGCTATTTATGTGTATTTATCGCTTATATGACTTGCGAAAACTAGAAAACGCTTGTAGAATATTGGGACTTAGAAGTGCAAAAGATCGTCGTTAAGTTTGGCTACCTCAAAGTTTGGGGACGAAACTTCCTTTAAGGGGGGAAGCCTGTAATACTCCGTATTTTTGGGAGTTATTCTTTTATAAATAAGAAAATATAAAGAATAAAGTTGAAAGTATTTTTATAATTATATTATAATTCGGTTTTGTTTTGTTTTCCAAATAAATAAAATATGAAATAAGAATTTGATTTGGAAAACAAGTCCTATTAAACATAGGTTTCACACGGTATAAAATAAAGAAGAGAAACAAAACCCTATTCACTACTTTAATCAGCCGTTTTTTTTTTACCCCAAGGATTTTCTCTCTCCTCCTTCTTTCTCCTCTCCTACGTTATTTTCTTTCTTCTCCTTCCTCCTGCACTACTTTTCTCTCTCTTTCCCCCTGTGTCTGAGGCTTCCACTCGCCGGTGGTTCGTGACTGCTGCCCAGAGGAGGTCGAGCATGGCTCGCTAGTGCTGCACGTCAGTCGCGGTTCGTGCGAGCGTTCGAGGTGCGAGGCGAGGTGTGCGGGTGTTCGTTCGAGTGGCTGGGTTGTTCGAGGGTGGTTGGGTCGCGTCAGTCAGTCGCGGTTATGCTCGCGTGAGGTCGTGACCCAGCCGGGGTGGGGTTCGTGGCTCGCCGGTGCTTAGTCGGCGTCGGTCGTCGATGGTTTCCGGTGGTTTTCCCTCCCTCTTTTCTTCTTCAAATCAATTTATATAATCTGATTTTGTTATGTATTTTTGATTAAGTTTTGTAATTATTAATAAAGCATAGAATTAGTAAAACAAATCAGAATTATAATTATGTTTTAATTCTTGAGATAACTTTATTCCTCAAACCTGATTTTATAATACTTGTGTATAATGGTTTGAGTTAGTTTTGTAAACTAAGTATAGTAAAAGTTAAAGGAAAATCAAATTCTTGATTAGATTAGTAGTTCTTAGGAGGATGTTTAATTCTCAATTCTGTTTTTATTATACTTATGTATATTGGGTTAAGTTATGATTTTAAATAAAGGTACATATTATGAACTAAAAGAAATCAGATTTATATTACACTACTAGTTCCTACTTTGATTTTATTTCTTCAATTCTGATTTTATAGTTCTTATATAAGTATCTAGTTAAGTTTGTTATTATAAACAAAGTAGTGTAAAAGTTAAGTTTAAGTTTTATTATTGTCATGAACAAGTATAAAATAAGTTAGAGGAAATCAATTTTGCAAACTTATTATTAAGTTCTAAATATATTAGTTTAATAGAGTTCATGAAAAGAAATTTAAAACAATAAGATTGGTTAATTTTAATATTCAAAACACCATATCTTACATAGTTAGATAAGCTGATTTTTATTTTAATAATATCAAGGACTTAGCACTGAAATATTTCTATTATTCGATTAGGTCCCAATTTCATAAGCGGAACGTTTTAAGTAATTAGCAAAGATTCTCCGTTACAAGGTACGTACGCGTACTAGTTCAGTTGCAATTACTAGTATCATGTTAGGTTGTGGATTATTCTATTGGAACCTAGAATCATGATAGGGAACGATTGTATGATTGTGATTGTTGAGATTGTTTGGTAGCATGATTGCGGTATGTAGCATTGTTATGCGTAATTCTATCGTATCATAAGCATGAAAGTTTTGGATTTGTATACTTTGATCTATGGTGTAACAAGGATGTTACAAGAGGTAAAGATTTGAGTGTTGTATCTAAGAAATAACATTAAATGATTATATGTTTAATGTGGTATGAATGGACAATACTAAGAAAGGATTTTGGCAATAAACTTGTAGTTGGACTCCCTACAAGTGATGAACAATGGGGGGAGTGTGGGACTTGTTCTACACTCCTACGCAGGCCAACTGTGACGACAGTAGTGTCCTTTTAAATTTTGATAACTCAAATAGGCGGAAGGTTCCGTACGAACTTGGGGGTATGCATACTAAGGTGATGGATGTGGCACGGAACGAAACCGTATTTACATTTCATCTAATAGACCAAGTTGTCTATTAAGAATTAAGTAGCCCGTATGATTCTACAAAGATGACGGTGCCCGTTCGATGCCAAATAAATTGTAAAAACGGAATTTAATATTTTTGTAGAATCATGATTAGGAATTGTTATTATTATTCTGATTATGTTTAGTGTATTATGTAATTGATTATGTACGTACTCAACATAACTGATTGTTTGTTATTTATGTTGTTTGTTGACCTGTGATGAACCATTGATATTTCAATGGGGAGCAGATTAGGTATGTTGGTGATGCTGCATGAGTTCGGGCATACGGGGGATACTTTTGATTATAAACTTTTAAATTGTTTTGGTTGAACATCCTAGAGATTGTTTATGATTTACATAGTTAATGGTTTTAAATAAAAGGGGTCAATAGTGATTCTCGAGTTCTAGTTAAGTTATCATTTTATTTCCGCTGCAATTTAGTTTTCATAATAAAGAGTAAGTTAGTGTTTTAAATTCAATAAGCCTTGCGTTTCACCGCGGCGGTAACACTCCCAAAGTCGATGCAACGTAGTTTAGACGTGTATGGATTTTGGGGGTGTTACACCCGCCCTAACCCGGGTGTATGCTCATGCCTCACTTCCGTAATTCAATTCAAGATATTTAATGTTTCATTACCATACAATTCCATATACTTAGCAAATTCCATTTAAAAGCATATATATGGCAATTTAGTGTTTAAGCCTAGCTTAGGATAAGTAAAACATCTCAAGTGAACCATAGCATGCCAAATCCATGTCATATACTCAAAGCACACATACTAATATGCATATCAGAAGAGATTTCATTTCATAATCATGCTTCAAAATAGAAAGAAACAATCATCTAACCATAGGTAGGAAAATCTCTAGGTTACAATCCAAACTAAGTGTGTACATTCACTTAGGCTTCTTAATGCACTTAAAATCCTTATTCCAAGTGGTTTACCCTTCCTACAGCTTCCCCTGAATATGTAAAGTTCTTGACATTAGTTTACATACGTTTTAGTACATAAATAACTAAGCTAAATACCAGAGAGATGCAAAGCTGTACTTACATCAATCTGTTTTAGGTTCCAATGGAGTTTTCTACAACTTCCCAAGGCTTGAAAACTAAACCAAAATATTGAAACACTGTGAAAATTATGTCTAGAAGAGTTGTATGTAAAGAGAAGTAGGTGTTGAAAAAGAAGATTTAGGAGAAGAGGACGAAAAACGAAACACCCCATTTATAGTCAGTTTTGGCAGTACCCATGGGGGAGGGAAACCTCGTGTGCATTAGGTCGGTTTCTTGGAGTTTCTGGATGATTCTTGTTGGAGGTGTTAGCTTGAGGTGTTGGCTTTCATGCATGCAAAGATCTTTAAGAGATCGACACTCAAGCAGCTGCTAAGAAGCTTTCTTTAAGGATACGTCTGAACTGATATTTCAGCTGGCCAGATTTTACTATGTAAGGAATTAACCATATTAAGCAACGTATATTTTGGGAAAAATTACCATTTTAACCTTAATACATACCAAACATATCATATATTAAGTTTCATTAGGTTCTGAGCTCGGATTCAACCCAAAAAGGCTCTTTAACTGGAAGTTCATTGTTACCCAATAAAACGGTCTCTATGCGATTTTCATAATCTTTAGGAATAAGGCTCTCAAAGGCTTTCTAACATATCTATTGGAACTCAAGGCTTTGTTAACCACTAAGAATGATAATCCTTATCCTTCTTGACCTTTCTTAACCACAAAGAATGATAGTTCTTATCCACTTGCTTTCATAACCATTAAGAATGATGGTTCTTATCCACTTTTGTCCTCGTATGATGTTGGAGAGAATTCTGACTACTTAAAGGACCAAATCCGGATGAAGACTTAATATAGCTAACAAAATAATTGAACCTGCTTAAAAATTCAGGCTGTTACACTCTACCATTTTTAAAATAAGTTTCGTCCTCGAAACTTCAAAACATAAACTCATAGATCAACCTTAAGTATCCATATATCAAGCACTACAGCCTCCGATAGTCCTTACTAAATTTCCATGAAAAATTCCTCAATATTCCCTACAAATAGATTTATAATATTCTCAAATTACAAGTTCGAATTCCATACTCTTATTCCCAAAGTGTTACACAAATCTAAACTCTTATTCTTATTCTATAGCTCAAAACTTGAACTCTAATTACCGAAGTAATAGACACATATTCCAAACGATCTTTTACCCCCGCTATGTGGCTAACTCAGCACACGGTCTTAGGGTTGGTCTGATACCATTTGTAACAACCCGCTTCCCGAGCTGCTAGCTTAACTCGCTTAGCAATCACAAAACTCAATTGGCACCAAATTAATAATAATCACTTATGAATTAGATAACACTCACAGCTGCTTAAGTGTCGATCTCTTGATGATCTTTGCATGATTGAAAGCCAACACCTCAAGCTAACACTTCCAATGAGAATCACCCAGAAACTCCAAGAAACCGACCTCACCCACAAGCGATTTCCCTCCCCCATGGGTACCGCCCGAACTAACAATAAAAGGGGTGTTTTGGTTTTTCGACCCTTTCTCCTAAATTTTCTTCTTCAACACCTACTTCTCTTTACATAGAACTCTTCTAGACATAATTCCCTAACATTTCAAGCTTTTGGTAGAGTTTTCAAGCCTTGGAATGTTGTAGAAAACTCCATAGAAACATGAAGCAAACTGTGGGAAGCTGTAGGAAGGAAAAACCACTTAGAATAACGAACCTGAATTACTAAGTGTAACAGCCCGCTTAAGATAAGCTATGGTTGCTCTGATACCATATTTATCTAATAATAATCTAGCTGTTGTATCTGAGCACCCCTGCGATCGTGTGGTGAGTTAGCCACATAGCGGGGGTAAAAGATCGTTGGGAATATGTGTCTATTACTTGGGTAATTAGAGTTCAAGTTTTGAGCTATAGAATAAGAATAAGAGTTTAGATTTGTGTAACACTTTGGGAATAAGAGTATGGAATTTGAAGTTGTAATTTAAGGATATTTGAAATCTATTTGTAGGGAATATTGAGGAATTTTTCATGGAAATTTAGTAAGGGCAATCGGAGGTTGTAGTGCTTGATATATGGATACTTAAGGTTGATCTATGAGTTTATGTTTTGAAGTTTCGAGGACGAAACTTATTTTAAGGATGGTAGAGTGTAACAGCCTGAATTTTTAAGCAGGTTCAATTATTTTGTTAGCTATATTAAGTCTTCATCTGGCTTTGGTCCTTTAAGTAGTTAGAATTCTCTCCAACATCATACTAGGACAAAAGTGGATAAGAACCATCATTCTTAGTGGTTAAGAAAGCAAGTGGATAAGAACTATCATTCTTTGTGGTTAAGAAAGGTCAAAGAGGAGGATTATCATTCATAGTGGTTAAGAAAGCCTTGAGTTCCAATAGATAACTTAGAAAGCCTTTGAGAGCCTTATTCCTTAAGATTATGAAAATCGCTTAGAGACCGTTTTATCGGGTAACAATGAACTTCCAGTTAAAAAGCCTTTTTGGGTTGAATTCGAGCTCAGAACCTAATCAAACTTGATATATAGTTATGAATTGGGATGCTAGTCGTGTGATTTAGCTAGTGTTATTGAATTTATAGTTTATTATGATTTGAGGATTATGGAATTGGGATGTTAAAGGTAGATAATTTCTCAATTGGGAATTGTTTATGGTTTTGTTTTATAGTTTATTAGTTTAGTATGAGTGGGTTGTTAATTATTGATATTGTTGTGAGGTTTATTGGAGGATTATTATGGAGTTGAGTCTCATTTGGAGATCAAGATTAATGAAGGAGATTGTGTTGTGGGAATTTGAATTGTGTTTCAGGTAACTTTTATGTTCAGTAAAATGTATTACTTATGCCCTCATGTGTGGATCTCTCTGTTCCGTTTTTTATATATAAGTTCGTACTATGGCCATAGTTATGAATGTGTTGATTCTGGAAATATCATTCGATAATATGAATACGCAATTGTTTTGCTGGCTTAGTTTATGAACTGAAAATAGAAAGTGGGCAAGGTATGGGTGGAGGATGGTTACTCTTTTGACCTGATATGGTCGGCTACGCTCCATAACGAACCTTGGGGGTAGTATTGTTGGGCTCCATAACAAAACCTTGGTGGCAGCGTTTGTCCAAATCCTGTACTTGCCACTGATTTGTTTAAGAGAATGAGTTATGCCAGCGTTGTAACGGAAAAGGAATTGGTTTGATAAATAAAATGTTTATAACGGACTGCAGTAAAGGTTACGAGTTTTCCACTCATTTTGGAATTTTGTTTGTTTTGTATTTCTTCCCTGAATTTGCAGGTTGTGTATTGAGAGCTCGGAATTGGAAGTGGCCGGAGCGAGATTATGATTTGGATTATGGATTAAGTTTTTATTTTAGATAGCTGATTCGAGATTAGTTATTGATATTTCGTTGTTTATCATTTTGGGAATTTAGTTTAATCATTGGTGTAGTAAGGATATATGTTTGCTGCGGTTTTATTTAATTAAGAGTTTAATTCTAGTTTGTGGTTGTTGAGTCTGTTTCGCTAGCAATTCGGAAGAAAGCCTTAAGTTTATCTGTTGTTATCTAATAATATATTTAGATATAGTATTATCTGAATTTATTAGCAGGTGATATAGTATTATCTCTATGTTCAGCAACTGATTTTCATATATATCTAAGAGACATAATAAATGAATTCTAACAATAGTGGTATCCCAAGAAATTACTAACCTCAATATTCCATACATCTTGTAATAATAACTTTAAATAAACTGATTGTGTTTTAGTATGTGATTGATAAACCATTTAGTGCAAATTGAGAGAAACGGGTGTGAGAGATAGAAAATTGGGGTTTGGGTATTTTGGGTTTGCTCTTCAATCACCAAAAGTGGATAATCTCTTAAAATAGGATTATGATTTAAGGATTATGATTTAGATAACTACTTGCTCTATAATCTAAGCGAGTAATTGATGAAATCTCTAGAATTGTTGGAGTATAACTTTAAGAAGATGTTTAATTAGACGAATGTTTACAATAAGGTTTATGTTTGAATAATTAGTTTCTAAAAAGAGTGTATATTATAACTGGAGGTGTTCAATGATGCTATGTGGAAGAATAGTTTGAGTAGACTGTTAAATGGATCAACCTAATTAATAACCTCACATGATGTTGGAGAAAGGTTTAACAAATAATTATTAATAACATGGAGACTATTGGAGTTAGTTTACCTAATCGTGGATTAGATTATTAAGGTTGTGTTTAAAATGGCATTTTGGTTTAATAACTGTAAATGGGATGCCAATTAGACTATTCGATTAGAATTCACTAAAATGATTTAGAACAAGAGTTTGTTTGAGTATAAAATTATTTATATGCAAAAGTATGAGTTGTGCGTAAGTGGTTAAGTAACTCTCGTTAGTTAATTCTAACTGAGAGACCTTTTGTCATTGTGATGGATGTGTTGTTAAATATGATTATTTATTAATTGTTGTGGTTCATAAGTTTCATGTTTGAAATTGAATTGCATATAAAAGCATATATATGCATTGATATGAAGTACTTACTTATAAAGATGCTATGTCAAATGATTATAATTCTCTAAGGATAAGTGTTCGAGATTGCTTTATTGTTCAAAGATTGTTGTTAAGAATTATTGAGATGATATGTAAACTTGAGTTTTAAGAATGATTGGAATAAGTTATGAACGATAATGGAAAGTGATCTAAAAGGGGAAAGTAGCCTCGTCTGAGTCGACGGATGAGGTGATACGAACAATACCCCATGGACTGTGAACCTTGGGGTGCCCCACGAGGAAACCTGCCCATTGCTCTGTGGGGTGATAATCGGGCGATATATCAGGTAATGTGAAACCTGTGGATGGCTGATTGAATAAGCAGAAAAATGTACTCCGGACTAGTCGCGGTTATTGGCCTGACGACCCCCACTATCGGAGTGTAAGCTTTGTCTCCTCCGCCGCGTTCTCTTTCCCCCTGGTTAAAAGAAAGTTATCTCCAATTATGAAAGTCATTTGGATATTGGATTCCCGATAAGGAATCGTATCATGGTAAGTTGTTTCGATATTGGATTCCCGATAAGGAATCGTATCATGGTAAGTTGTTCGATATTGGATTCCCGATAAGGAATTATATGAGGTAATGTAATGAATGTTTATTCAGTACTTGAATATGAATGATGATATTGGATTCCTGATAAGGAATCATATTTTTATATTGGATTCCCGATAAGGAATCGTGTCATGGAATGTTGTTATGTTATTTAATTCCTGTTAAGGAATTGTTTGTAAAGGAATAAAAAAATGATTAATATAGTATTTGAGAATATAAGTTGGATTTCTGATAAGAAATCGATTAAGGGAAATAAGTTATATAGCCTATATCAGAGTTGGTTAAATTAGATTCCTCATAAGGAATTGTGTTATGTTGAAAGCTAATTAAATGAAGATATATGAAATATGTCTCTGCCTTGTTTGGTGTTATATGAACGATGGTGAACAATGAAGAGAATTGAATAATGGTATTGCAAGTATGTGTCCGATGGGACTAATGCTATACGTTGTTATGACATGTGTGATTAATCTGAGCATGATAATTGTTGAGAGTCGTTTTCAAGTAAAAGCCACCAAAGCATGTGTTACTCTTATTACGGGTTAATACTCAGCTTTGCTGATGTGTCTGTATGTTGTTTTGTCATTTTTGTGGCCTGTCACTTGGTGGGTGGCAGTATCCTAAATGTTTCAGGTTGAAGCCGTGAGTTAATCTTTTGCAAGCTGAAGCATATGCTGATTCAATCTCGAAGACTTATTGTAGTATATATTTGATTTCGATGTAATAGTTAGTTATCAATCTGTTTTGATTTTATATATTTAAGAGACCATCTTGTAATAGCCCGCTCTTCCGAGCTGCTAATGAAACACACTCAACAACCACAAACTAGAATTAAGTCTCAATTAAATAAACTCGCAGCGAAAAATAACCTCAATTACACTAATATCTTGACTAAAATTCCCAAAATTATATACAATAAATTATCAATCCATAATCTCCAATCAACTATCTATATACGAACTCAATCCATAATCTACAACGACATCATAATCTCGCTCCACTTCCAATTTCGAGCTCATAATTCCAAACCTGCAAATTCAGAGAAGAAATACAAAACAAACAAAATTCCAAAATGAGTGGAAAACTCATAACCTTTACTTTAGCCCGTTTAAAATAGCTTTTATTTATCAAACCATTTTCATCTCGTTACAACGCTGGCATAACTTATTCTCTTAAGCAAATCAGTGACAAGTATGAGATTTGGACAAACGCCACCTCCAAGGTTCGTTATGGAGCGCAGCAATACTACCCCCAAGGTTCGTTATGGAGCGTAGCCGACCATATTAGGTCAAAAGAGTAACCATCCTCCTCCCATACCTTGCCCACTTTCTATTTTTAGTTCATAAACTAAGCCTGCAAAACAATTGCGTATTCATAATCAATCAATGACATTTCATCATCACATTCATATCTATGGCCATAGTACGAACTTATTTATCAAAAATTCAACATAGAGATCCACACATGAAGACGTAAGTAAATGATTTTACTGAACATAAAAGTTACCTGAATCGTATTCCAAATTCCAACAATACAACCTCCTTCATTAATCTTAATCTCCAAATGAGACTCAACTCCATAATCATCCTCCAACAATCACCTCACAACAATTACGATAATCAATAACCAATCTTAACTAATCTAAACTAGAGCATATAATCATATCCAATTCTCAATTTAGAAATCCTCCACTTAACATCCGAATTTCCTTAATCCCTAATTTAGAATCATGATTCTATATTATCAAACTAAATAAATCAGGACTTAGCTCACAATCATATTAAACTAACAAGAAACTTATTTCCAAACCATTTGTAGATGAACTTGATCTAATTCAATGAGGCTTCAATACCCAAACTAATAAACTACAAACTTAATTTATTTTGCAAAGAAACCAAAGAGAAACTTAGGGCCCGTACGTTTTTACTGTGGTCTTCTGTTTTTTGGTTTTTTGATTTTCAAAGTCATATGATATATGTCCTATAATGAATAAAAAATTAGTCAAATTTATTGGGAACATGATGATTTTGAAAACTGACAACTAAAAAGTGAAAACCACTTTTTCTGGTTTCCTGTTTTTGGTTTTTAGTTTTCAAAAAAACTGAAAACTGAAAACAAAAAACGATAACGAACGGGCCCTTAGGTGTTGTTAGAATGGAAAACAACAGTACAACAACAACCCACCAACACCAACACAACAACAACCCTGCAACAACTAAGAGTAGCCACGACAACCACAATAGCACCAACAAAACAAACCACAACAACAACAAAGAAGGTCAGTACCTTCGGTACTCTGTGAACCACCAACACACCGAGGCGGCGACGGCAGAAGAACGAAAGGAGAAAGAGAAAGAAACGTGAGCAGGGGTACAAGCTACAACAACAACACGACAACAGCAGCAGCACCACCTCACACAAAGGCGACACCATGGAATAGCAAAGACGACAGCATAAAGACAAAGAACAACGGCTCGAGATGTGGCGGTAGAACAACAGCACCACGGCGGCACGCGAGCAGTACTGCACGCACAACAGCGAAGAGGAAGAGAACGGAGGAGAGAAAGGGAACAACGGCGAACTACCGGCGCACAAACGAGGAGCTCCGATGAGCTTGGGGACGCCGACGAACTCCAGCAGCAAACCGGGGAAGCAGGGGAAGAGAAATGCAGGGGAAAAGGGGTTTCACGGGTTTGGGGTTTCTTCGTGAGAGAGAAAGGGGTTTTGGGTTTTAATGTTTTAATCTTATACTCTTGAAGGCAAGAGAGAGATATTGAATGTAATGGGTTTGGCTTTATGAACAAACCAACAAAGGAGAAAAGAAGAGGACCGACTTTGGTTCTCTAATTTGCCAAATATCGCTCAACTAATTGCACGGAAAAACCAAAATATAAAATTATAATAATAACTTTATAAAATTATATTAATATACATTACAAATATCACAATTAAAAATTCATACCCAACTCAAATATAATTATTAAGTTAGTATGTGATTGTGTTTGCTCTGATACCATTTGTAACAGCCCGCTCTTCCGAGTTGCTAATGAAACACACTCAACATCCATAAACAACAATTAACTCTTAAATAAATTACATCGCAGCGGAAAAATATCCTTAAATACACCAATAATTAAACTAAATTCCCAAAATGATATACAACGAAATTATCAATAACTAATCTCAAATCAGCTATCTAAAATACAAACTCAATCTATAATCTACGACGACATTAAAATCTCGCTAACACTTCTGATCTCGAGCTTGCAATACCAAACCTGCAAATTCAGGGAAAAAATACAAAACAAACAAAATTCCAAAATGAGTGGAAAACTCGTATCCTTTACTTCAGCCCGTTAAAAATAGCTTTTATTTATCAAACCATTTTCATCTCGTGACAACACTGGCATAGCTTATTCTCTTAAACAAATCAGTGGCAAGTGCAAGTTTTGGACAAACGCCGCGTCCAAGGTTCGTTATGGAGCCCAGCAATACTACCCCTAAGGTTCGTTATGAGGCGTAGCCGACCATATCAGGTCAAAAGAGTAACCATCCTCCACCCATACCTTGCCCACTTTCTATTTTCAGTTCATAAACTAAGCCAGCAAAACAATTGCTTATTCATGATCATCCAATAATGTTTCCACAATCAATACATTCATAACTATGGTCATAGTACGAACTTATATATGAAAATATAACACATAGATCCACACACACATGGGCATAAGTAAATGATTTTACTAAACATAAAAGTTACCTTCCACCTTATCCGAATTCCAATGATACCTTCTCCTTCATTAATGATCTCCAAACGATACTCAACTCCATAATCATTCTCCAACAATTTACCTCACAACAGTAACAATAATTAATAAACTCCTCTGAATATAAGAAACTAATCTAATTAACCTCTTCTACATCTAAAACTATAACACTTCCACTCTATAATCATCCTGCAAAGATAACAACAATTTACAATCGTTTTCAAACTAACTAATTATGAAAACATAACCATAACCAATTCCCAATTTCTAAATCCTCAATTTTGTAAACTGATTTTATATATCTTAAAATCATAAAATAAACTTATTGAACTAAACTAATTGAACATAGCTAATAAACTTAATTAAGCCAACAAGAAACTGATTTGGCTACTGATAACATGAAACGAAGATAAAGGACAAGATAAAATAATAACTACCAACAAAACTGATTTGGGTTCTCCATAAAAATCAAAGAGACCAAGAGGACTGAAATTAAAGAACTCAAGGAAAAAAGGAGTATCACGGATCAGAAGACAGAACAACAGCAACAACTCCACAACCACCACCACAACAACAAGAACACAACAACATAACAACGCAGCAGCAACAACAAGAACAACAACATAAGAGGACCAATAGCTTTGGTACTTCACCAACCACCGACACACGACCACCACTAGACATGGCAGCACCATCAGCAGCACCAACGGCGCACCAAAACAACAACAACACTGCAGCTCGCGGCGGTAGCAGCGCAAACAGCAGCAACGAAACAGCAACAACACCGCGGTGGCACGCGAGCAGCACCGCCTGCACCCTTTTTCTAGTCAGTTCTGGCGGTACCCATGGGGGAGGGAAACCTCTTCTGGATGAGGTCGGTTTCTTGGAGTTTCTGGATGATTCTTATTGGAGGTGTTAGCTTGAGGTGTTAGCTTTCATGCATGAAAAGAGCTTTGGGAGATGAGTAGCTGCGAAGAAGCTTTCTTTGAGGATAGGTCTGAACTGATATTTCAGCTGGCCAGATTTTACTATGTAAGGAATTTACCATATTAAGCCACGTATATTTTGGGAAAAAATGACCATTTTAACCTTAATACATCCCAAACATATCATATATCAAGTTTCATTAGGTTCTGAGCTTGGATTCAACCCAAAAAGGCTCTTTAACTGGTAGTTCATTGTTACCCTATAAAACGGTCTCTATGCGATTTTCCTAATCTTAAGGAATAAGGCTCTCAAAGGCTTTCTAACTTATCTATTGGTTCTCAAAGCTCTCTTAACCACTAAGAATGATAGTTCTTATCCTCTTTTAAGCTTTCTTAACCACTAAGAATGATAGTCCTTATCCACTTTTACCTTTCTTAACCACTAAGAATGATAGTGCTTATCCACTTTTAGCTTTCTTAACCACTAAGAATGATAGTTCTTATCCACTTTTAGCTTTCTTTACCACTAGGAATGATAATTCTTATCCACTTTTGTCCTAGTATGACGTTGGAGAGAATTCTAACTACTTAAAGGACCAAAGCCTGATGAAGACTTAATATAACTAACAAAATAATTGAACCTGCTTAAAAATTCAGGCTTTTACACTATCTTGTAATAGTTCGCTCTTCCGAGCTGCTAGCGAAACACACTCAACAACACAATCTAAAATTAACTCTTAGTTCGATAAAATAGCAGCGGAAAAATATCCTTAATTACACCACTTTCTCGACTAAAATTCCCAAAATATTATATACAACGAAATATAAATAACTATTTTCAAATTAACTATCTAAAATACAAATTCATCCTTAATCCAGTATAACATCTTGATCTTTCTCCATTTCAATTCCGAGCACTTAACACCAAGCCTGCAAATTTCGGGAAGAAATACAAAACAAACAAAATTCCAAAATGAGTGGAAAACTCGTAACCTTTACTTCAGCCCCTTATAAACATTTTATTTGTCAAATCATTTCCTTTCATTTACAACACTGGCATAGCTTATTCTCTTAAACAAATCAGTGGCAAGTAAAGGATTTGGACAAACGCTGCCTCCAAGGTTCGTTATGGAGCCCAGCAATACTACCCCCAAGGTTCGTTATGGAGCGTAACCGACCATATCCGGTCAAATGAGTAACCATACTCCACCCATACCTTGCCCACTTTCTATTTTCAGTTCATAAACTAAGCCATCAAAACAATTGCGTATTTATATTATCCAATAATGTTTCCATAATCAACTCACAACAGCATATTCATAATTATGGCCATAGTACGAACTTATATATTGAAAATAGAACAGAGAGATCCACACATGAGGGCATAAGTAATACGTTTTACTGAACATAAAAGTTACCTGAACGCATTCCAAATTCCAACAATACAATCCTCCTTCACTTTGATCTCCAAATGATACTCCACTCCAAAAACCATCCTCCAACAATAACCACACAATAATAACAATAATTAATAAACTCCTCACTACACGAGAAACTAATCTAATTAACCTTTCTTAATACAACCTACTATACTAACCCAACTAACATTCTATAAGTAGGAATTAATGAAACCAATTCCATAACTCCTAATTTCACTTCGCAATAACTTCAATCAAACCTATTACCAATACTAACATTCACTAGCAAATTATACTAAACTCACATAAGAATCTATTACCCATAAACTCTTTCCAACAACAATATAACACGAACTGAACTTAGCTAACAAACTTAAATAAACCAACAAGAAACTGATTTTGGTTCTTCATAAAAAGAGACCAAGAGGAACTAAACTTAAAGAACTGAAGGAAGGAGTATGAAGGAGCAAAAGACAGAACAACAACAATAACAACTCCACAACAACCACCACAACTACAACAACACAACAACACAACACTAACAACGCAACAACAACAACATAACAGCAACCCCTATAGCAGAACAACAACAACATAAGAAGGGGGAAGTACCTTTGATACTTCGCCGGACAACCAAAAAAATGACAGCAGCAACATCACGGCGACGAGACCACCAACAGCAGTATCATGACGGAGGAGAGAGAAAGAGCAGTAGCGACGGCAACCAACAACAACGGCAGCACCGCGGCGGCACACGAGCAACACCGCGGCGGAAGAACAGCTCCGGCGAGCTTGGGGAACACCGGCGAGGGGGGATGAACTCCGGTAGCAGCATCAAGCGAGAGGAGAGAGAAACAGGGGGTTGGGGTTTCATCGGGAGTGAGAGAAAGAGAAATAAGGTTTGGGGGTTTTTGTGAGAATGACGAGAGAGAGAAAGAATTTGGGGTTTTGTTTCATCCACATCCAACTGACAAAGGGGTAACATTTGGGATTTCCAAAATTGGTAGGAAAGGTGTTACAAGAATAAACCAACTTTGGTTTTCTAATCGGCTAAATATCATCCATCATATTACCCATAAAACCCAAAATATAAAATATTAATAACTTCATAAAATTAATCAAATAAATATATTACAACTCGACAAATAAAATTTTATACTCCAAACTCAAATAAAATAAAAATTTTCTGAACATAATTAACTTAATAAATATAATTAACCATTAATAAACGCTCTTAAAAATAGGGCTATTACATACTACCACCCTTATTAAAAGTTTTATCCTCAAAACTTGAAAACAATAACTTAAAGAAAACCAAAATCTTAAGCTCCTAAGATATTAGACATCCAACCTCAATTCTACCATCAACTTTTGTATCTCCACTTCAACTCAATATTAGAATCGGGGAGCAAAGAAAACAAAAGGGGCAAAATTTTGGCACAAGATTCTAGTCATCCCATTTGTAGAGATCTCGTTTGAAATTCATTCACTTAACAAAATCATACAATTTCCTCAAAATACACAACATCATAGACAATACAAGGCATTACACCTTCACATAAATAAATTCATATAGCACACGCCAAAGCGCAAACAATCACATACTCAACCTTCAATTTTCCAAAATCCATTCATCAATTCTCAACCATTAATAACCCAAATCGAATTCAAACATTCCCAAGAATCTTTTACCCTCGCTAAGTAGCCAACTCGGCTTACGGTCGCAAGGTTGCTCTGATACCATTTGTAACAACCCGTCCTTTTCGAGATACTAGCTTAACTCGATTAGCAATCACAAATCTCAATTAACACCAAAACAATAATAATCACTTATAAATTAGATAATACTCGCAGCGGAAACAACCTGAAATATACGATCCTGGACCTGTGGGTTATTGGCCCACAAAAAAATATCCTTTATAAAAGGCTTCAATTACATAGTCATTCAATTCCAATTTCAAGGCAAAAGAATAAACTATGTCATAAGCAATTCTAAATAAACTCCTCTATATACAAACTTAAATCTCGGACTTTAACCTACAATATACAATTCGAATCATAACTTTGCTCTCAACTCGATTCTGGCTTCCAACACAATCCTGCAATTAAGTTTGACTCTACCACCCACCAAGTGACAGGCCACATAAATGACAAAACAATCAGCAAAGCTGAGTACACACTTCATTATAGAAAATACAAGTTTAGGTGTATTCTGAAAACTAATTGATAACACATTGTCATAAAAGCAAGGTGTCATAATCACTTCAATTACATAGAGATTTCATAACATTCATCTTTTGATATAACCGCGAGTGTAGCAAACTGTTGAGGGTCGTCACCCCACCTTTTATTGTTCTGCTTGCAAGACTTAACCCGGACATGTCATACTTCCAGTCGGGATTTCCCCTCCCGGTTGGGTAAGGTTAGGGAATACCCGCCCTAACCCGGGTGTATGCCCACGCCTCGCGTCCGTAATTCAATTCAAGACATTTAGTGCTTCATTACCATATAATTCCATATACTTAACAAATTCCATTTTAGAATCATTAACGTGGTAACTCAGTGTTTAATAGGTAAAACATCTCAAGTGAACCATAGCATGCCAAATCCATGTCATATACTCAAAGCACACATACTAATATGCATATCAGAAGAGATTTCATTTCATAATCATGCTTCAAAATAGAAAGAAACAATCATGTAACCATAGGTAGAAAAATCTTTAGGTTACAGTCCAAACTAAGTGTGTACCTTCACTTAGGGTGCTTAATGTAACTCAAACTCCTTAATCTAAGTGGTTTTTCCTTCCTACAGCTTCCCCTGAATATGTAAAGTGCTAGGGATTAGTTTACACAAGTTTTAGAACATAAATAGCTAAGCTAAGTACATGAGAGTTACTGAGCTGTACTTACACAGTTTTGCTTGATGTTTCTATGGAGTTTTCTACAACTTCCCAAGGCTTGAAAACTAAACCAAAATCTTGAAACACTGTGAAATTATGTCTAAAAGAGTTGTATGTAAAGAGAAGTAGGTGTTGAATCATAAGATTTAGGAGAAAAGGACAAAATACCAAACATCCCTATTATAGTCACTTCTGGCGGTACCCATGGGGGAGGGAAACCACTTGTGGGTGAGGTCGGTTTCTTGGAGTTTCTGGGTGATTCTTGTTGGAGGTGTTAGCTTGAGGTGTTGGCTTTCATTCATACAAAGATCATCAAGAGATCGACACTTAAGCAGCTGCTATGAAGCATTCTTTGAGGATAGGTCTGAACTGATATTTGAGTTGGCCAGATTTTACTATGTAAGGAATCTACTATATTAAGCCACGTATATTTTGGGAAAAAATGACCATTTTAACCTTAATACATCCCAAACATATCATATATCAAGTTGCATTAGGTTCTGAGCTCGGATTCAACCCAAAAAGGCTCTTTAACTAGAAGTTCATTGTTACTCGATAAAACGGTCTCTATGCGATTTTCATAATCTTAAGGAATAAGGCTCACAAAGGATTTCTAACTTATCTATTGGAACTCAAGGCTTTCTTAACCACTAAGAATGATAATCCTTATCCTCTTTGACCTTTCTTAACCACAAAGAATGATAGCTCTTATCCACTTACTTTCTTAACCATTAAGAATGATGGTTCTTATCCACTTTTGTCCTAGTATGATGTTGGAGAGAATTCTAACTACTTAAAGGACCAAAGCCTGATGAATACTTAATATAGCTAACAAAATAATTGAACCTGCTTAAAAATTCAGGCTGTTACACTCTACCACAGTTAAAATAAGTTTCATCCTCGAAACTTCAAAATATAAACTCATAGATCAACCTTAAGTATCCATATATGAAGCACTACAGCCTCCGATAGTCCTTACTAAATTTCCATGAAAAATTCCTCAATATTCCCTACAAATAGATTTCAAATATCCTCAAATTACATCTTCGAATTCCATACTCTTATTCCCGAAGTGTTACACAAATCTAAACTCTTATTCTTATTCTATAGCTCAAAACTTGAACTCTAATTACCCAAGTAATAGACACATATTCCCAACGATCTTTTACCCCCGCTATGTGGCTAACTCTGCACAAGGTCGCAGGGTTGCTCTGATACCATTTGTAACAGGCTGCTTCCCGAGCTGCTAGCTTAACTCGCTTAGCAATCACAAAACTCTATTAGCACCAAAATAATAATAATCACTTATGAATTAGATAACACTGGCAGTGGAATCAACTAGAAATATACGATCATGGACCTGTGGGTTATGGGCCCACAAAACAATATCCTTTATAAAAGGCTTCAATTACATAGTCATTCAATCTCAAGTTCAAGGCAAAAGAATAAACTATGTCATAAGTAATTCTAAATAAACTCCTCTATATACAAACTTAAATCTCGGACTTTAACCCACAATACACAATTCGAATCATAACTTTGCTCTCAACTCGATTCTGGCTTCCAACTCAATCCTGCAATTAAGTTTGACTCTGCCACCCACCAAGTGACTGGCCAAAGAAATGACAAAACAATCAGCAAAGCTGAGTACACACTTCATAATAGAAAATACAAGTTTAGGTGTATTTTGAAAATTAATTGATAGCACATAGTCATAATAGCAAGTAGTCATAATCACTTCAATTACTTAGAGATTTCATAACATTAATCTTTTGATATAACCGCGAGTGTAGTAAACTGTTGAGGGTCGTCACCCCACCTTTTATTGTTCTGCTTGCAAGACTTAACCCGGACATGTCCTACTTCCGCCAAGATTTCCCCCTCCTGGTTGGGTAACAGTTAGGGAATACCCGCCCTAACCCGGGTGTATGCTCACTCCTCGCTTCCGTAATTCAATTCAAGACATTTAGTGTTTCATTACCATACAATTCCATATCCATAACAAATTCCATTTTGGAATCATTAACATGGTAACTCAGTGTTTAAGCCTACCTTAGAATAAGTAAAACATCTCAAGTGAACCATAGCATGCCAAATCCATGTCATATACTCAAAGCACACATACTAATATTCATATCAGAGGAGATTTCATTTCATATTCATGCATTAAAATATAAAGAAATAATCATCTAACCATTGGTAGGAAAATCTCTTGGTTACAATCCAAACTAAGTGTGTACCTTCACTTAGGGTGCTTAATGTAACTCAAACTCCTTATTCTAAGTGGTTTATCCTTCCTACAACTTCCCTTGAATATGTAAAGTGCTAAGGATTAGTTTACACAAGTTTTAGAACATAAATAGCGAAGCTAAGTATAAGAGAGATACAAAGCAGTACTTACGTAGTTTGCTTGATGTTTCTATGGAGTTTTCTACAACTTCCCAAGGATCGAAAACTAAACCAAAATCCTGATACACTGTGAACTTATGTCCAGAAGAGTTGTATGTAAAGATAAGTAGGTGTTGAAGAAGAAGATTTAGGAGAAAAGGACCAAAAACCAAACACCCCTTTTATAGTCAGTTCTGGCGGTACCCATGGGGGAGGGAAACCGCTTGTGGGTGAGGTCGTTTCTTGGCGTTTTTGGGTGATTCTTGTTGGAGGTGTTAGCTTGAGGTGTTGGCTTTCAATCATGCAAAGATTATCAAGAGATCGACACTTAAGCAGCTGCTAAGAAGCATTCTTTGAGGATAGGTCTGAACTGATATTTTAGCTGGCTATATTTTACTATGTAAGGAATCTACTATATTAAGCCACGTATATTTTGGGAAAAAATGACCATTTAAACCTTAATACATCCCAAATATATCATATATCAAGTTTCATTAGGTTATGAGCTCGGATTCAACCCAAAAAGGCTCTTTAACTGGAAGTTCATTGTTACCCGATAAAACGATCTCTATGCGATTTTCATAATCTTAAAGAATAAGGATCTCAAAGGCTTTCTAACTTATCTATTGGAACTCAAGGCTTTCTTAACCACTAAGAATGATAATCCTCATCCTCTTTGACCTTTCTTAACCACTAAGAATGATAGTTCTTATCCACTTGCTTTCTTAACCATTAAGAATGATGGTTCTTATCCACTTTTGTCCTAGTATGATGTTGGAGACTAAAGTATAACCTTGCGACCGTATGTCGAGTTGGCTACCTAGAGAGGGTAAAAGATTCTTGGGATAGTTTAAAATCTATTTGGATTATTTGTGGTTTGAGAATCGATGATTAGAAATTAGGAAAACTGAAGGTTGAGTAGAATCAAGTAGTTCGAGTGTTTGTGCTTTTGCGTCTGCTATATGAATTGATTTATGTGAAGGTGTGATGTCTTATATTGTCTATGATGTTGTGTATTTTGAGGAAATTGTATGATTTGCATAAATAAATGAATTTCAAATGAGATCTCTCCAAATGAGATGATTGGAATCCAAGGCCAACAAGTTTGCCCCTTTTGTTTTCTTTTCTCCTTGATCTCGCGAGTCAAGTTGAAGTAGAGATAAAAATGATGATGGTGGAATGGAGGCTGGACACTTAATATCTTGCCAGTGTCAGATTTTAGTTTTTCCTTCAATAATTATTTGCAAGTTTCGAGGACGAAACTTTTGATAAGGGTGGTAGTATGTAACAGGCTTGTTTTTAAAAAGGATTTATTCAATGCTAATTATATTTATTAAGTTAATTATGTGTCTGTTTTCTTATTTTATTTGGGTTGGAATATGAATTCTATATGTCGTGTTTATAATATATTGATTTAATTAATTTTATAGTTATTATTAAATATATTTTGAGGTTTTATCTATTTAAAATATATAGAGCAATATGTGGTCCAAATAGGAAAACATTTATTTTATCTATTAGTTGGTTTACATTTTTTTTCTTTTTGTTGTCGATTAGATTGAAGAAACCCAAAACCAATTCTTCTCGCTTTCTCACGACATTTCTTCTCTCACCAAACTCCAATACCCCCCTTCTCTCTCTCCTCCCCGTGAACCCCCTCCCTGTAACCTGTTTTTCTCTCTCTGGCTTCGCTCATCTCCTCCCCTTCGGTTCGTCGGTGCGTCCTTTCCCCCCCCAACGCGTGGCGCGCTATTCTCTCATCCCCTTCATGTGGTGGTTGTTGTCGGTGTTACTGCCCTGGTTGCTGGTGTTACTGCTGGTCGCCGCTTCCCTCCTTCTTCTTCTTGCTGTTGATGTTGCCGTTGTTGCCGGTGCTGGTGTTGTTGTGCACCGCTGCTGCCGATGCTTTGCGTGCGCCACCACTCACCGTCGTCGCGCGCTAGCCTAACGGTGTTGTTGGCTTATCTTCCCTCCCGGTGTTGATGCTCTTATTGGTACTAACCCTTCCTACCTCTCTTTTAAATTGGGTTATGTACTATTTAGAGTTTAGAATTCTAATTAGTATATCGATTATGAAATTATGGTTGATTGAATTATGTTGTGGTGGTGATTGTTCCTGTGGTGTTGTTGCTGCTGAATTATTGTTGCTTGTGAATTGATATTTCAACTTGATTTGTATGTGTGTTGGTTAACTGAATAAACATGGTACTATGGTTGTGAATTGGTTGTGATGAACTCAAATTGGAGTAGCTCCTTCAATTTACTAATAAACGTAGTTAATGTGTTGTTGGTTCTAGTAAAGAATTATGATTAGAAGTTCTTAAGTAGTTCAATAAAACTTACTAGTTTCATTTGATTAATGGGAAGCCTTATTCTAGTTATATTGAATAGTAGGTTATCAACTTGAGATAGTTTTCTCGATTAGTGATTATCATTTAGATTATACAAGTTGTTTAAATAAAGGAAAGTAGTTTGTTTAGTTTCTTTAAATGGATTACTAGATTAAGGAACGAGTTCATATACGGGAGTAATTAGTTTAATTCATTATGGTTATTCTAAATACGAGGTGAAGTGGGTCTCTACTCTTTTTATGCATCCAGATATGAAATTAAATCTATAGAGAGTTCCTATACAATACTTTGAGGAAGTTAGCTTATGTTATTCTAGTTATGGTTCCTAAATAGATTGGAATATAGTAAAGTTGGATTATAATTAGTGGGTACTATTCACCAAGATGAGTTAATATATGTGTTTCAATAAGTATGTTCGATTTAAGTTTGGAAATTACTTAAGAAGGTCTTAATTACGTTGGTGATGATGTACATATTAGAAATAATATAAGTTTGACTTACTATATATAATTATGAATGGATGAAATGATTATGGTTGGTTAATATGGTATTGTGGTTGAGGTATGTTAATCATCAATTGAAACTCTAAGTTGATTGTAATTACTTTATGGTTTGGTTTGTTATACAAAGTTATTAAGAATTATTATAACTTATGGATGAGTTCCAAGAATGATTCGATTGTGATATGAATGATAATCAAAAGGAATCTAAAGGGGAAAGTAGCCTCATCTGAGTCGACGGATGAGGTGATACGAACAGTACTCCATGGACTGTGAACCTTGGGGGGCCCCACAGGGAAGCCTGCCTAGTACTCTGTGGGGCGATAATCGAGCGATATATCAAGTAATGTGAAACATGTGGGTGGCTGATTGAATCAGCGGAAAAATGTACTGCGGACTAGTCGCGGTTATTGGCCAAAAGTAAAGCGAATGGTTGGGTGACGACCCTCACTGTCGGAGTGTAAGCTTTGTCTCCTCCGCCGCATTCTCTTTCCCCTTGGTTAAAAGAAAGTTATTTCGAATTGTGAAAGTTGTTTTGATATTGGATTCCCGATAAGGAATCACATTGTGGTAAGTTGTTTCGATATTGGATTTCCGATTAGGAATCATATCAGGTAAGTAATGAATGTTTATTCAGTATTTGAATATGAACATCGATATTGATTTCCTGATAGGGAAGCATATCATGGTAAATTATACTGATATTGGATTCCCAATAAGGAATCGTATCTTGTTATTGGATTCCCGATAAGGAATCGTTATAGTGAAAGTTATGTTATTTATTGCCTGATAATGGTTTGTTTATAACAAGTATAAGTAAATGATTAATAGAGTATGAAAGCATAAGTTTGGATTTCCGTTAAGAAATCGACTAAAGCAAATGAAGAATATTGTTTTATCAAAGTTGGTAGCCTCAAATTCCTTATAAGGAATCGTGGTAAGTTGAAAGGCTGATTAAATGAGAATACTCACGGACAATAAGATGGTTCTTGTAAGTATGTTATGTTTGGGTAACTGTGTTTAATCCTATAATAGAGTAACCATCCTCAACCCATAATTTGTAAGTATGGTTCTGTACTAATATCTTCTGATAATGGTTTGTGATGATGGTTAGTGTTTGAGCCTAGTATTCATGATCGTATATTAAGCTTTTGGTAGAATTATCCATTTGTCTGTTTATTGGATAATTTGTAACAGCCCGTGTTTTCCTGACCAGCTTACAAAGGATTAAGCACAGCGAAAGAGACTCTGATCGAGCGTAGCCGACCATATCAGGTCAAATGAGTAACCATCCTCCACCCATACCTTACCCACTTTATATTTTAAGTTCATAAACTAAGCCAGCAAAACAATTGCGTATTTATATTATCCAATAATGTTTCCATAATCAACTCACAACAGCATATTCATAACTATGGCCATAGTACGAACTTATATATTGAAAATGGAACAGAGAGATCCACACATGAGGGCATAAGTAATACGTTTTACTGAACATAAAAGTTACCTGAATGCATTACAAATTCCAACAATACAATCCTCCTTCACTTTGATCTCCAAATGATACTCCACTCCAAAAACCATCCTCCAACAATAACCTCACAATAATAACAATAATTAATAAACTCCTCACTACACGAGAAACTAATCTAATTAACCTTTCTTAATACAACCTACTATACTAACCCAACTAACATTCTATAAGTAGGAATTAATGAAACCAATTCCATAACTCATAATTTCACTTCGCAATAACTTCAATCAAACCTATTACCAATACTAACATTCACTAGCAAATTATACTAAACTCACATAAGAATCTATTACACATAAACTCTTTCCAACAACAATATAACACGAACTGAACTTAGCTAACAAACTTAATTAAACCAACAAGAAACTGATTTTGGTTCTTCATAAAAATCAAAGAGACCAAGAGGAACTAAACTTAAAGAACTGAAGGAAGGAGTATGAAGGAGCAAAAGGCAGAACAACAACAATAACAACTCCACAACAACTACCACAACTACAACAACACAACAACACAACACTAACAACGCAACAAAGAACAACATAACAAAGAACCCCTATAGCAGAACAACAACAACATAAGAAGGGGGAAGTACCTTTGATACTTCGCCGGACAACCAATAAAATGACAGCAGCAACATCACGGCGACGAGACCACCATCAGTAGTATCATGACGGAGGAGAGAGAAAGAGCTGCAGCGACGGCAACCAACAACAACGGCAGCACCGCGGCGGCACACGAGCAACACCGCGGCGGAAGAACAGCTCCGGCGAGCTTGGGGAACACCGGCGAGGGGAGATGAACTCCGGCAGCAGCATCAAGCGATAGGAGAGAGAAACAGGGGGTTGGGGTTTCATCGGGAGTGAGAGACAGAAAAATAAGGTTTGGGGCTTTTTGTGAGAATGACGAGAGAGAGAAAGAATTTGGGGTTTCGTTTCATCCACATCCAACCTACAAAGGGGTAACATTTGGGATTTCCAAAATTGGTAGGAAAGGTGTTAGAAGAATAAACCAACTTTGGTTTTCTAATCGGCTAAATATCATCCATCGTATTACACATAAAACCTAAAATATAAAATATTAATAACTTCATAAAATTAAACAAATAAATATATTACAACTCGACAAATAAAATTTTATACTCCAAACTCAAATAAAATAAAAAATTTCGGAACATAATTAACTTAATAAATATAATTATCCTTTAATAAACGCTCTTAAAAATAGGGCTATTACATACTACCACCCTTATTAAAAGTTTTGTCCTCAAAACTTGAAAACAATAACTTAAAGAAAACCAAAATCTCAAGCTCCTAAGATATTAGACATCCAACCTCAATTCTACCATCAACTTTTGTATCTCCACTTCAACTCAATATTAGAATCGGGGAGCAAAGAAAACAAAAGGGGCAAAATTTTGGCACAAGATTCTAGTCATCCCATTTGCAGAGATCTCGTTTGAAATTCATTCACTTAACAAAATCAAACAATTTTCTCAAAATACACAACATCATAGACAATACAAGGCATTACACCTTCACATAAATAAATTCATATAGCACACGCCAAAGCGCAAACAATCACATACTTAACCTTCAATTTTCCAAAATCCATTCATCAATTCTCAACCATTAATAACCCAAATCGAATTCAAACATTCCCAAGAATCTTTTACCCTCGCTAAGTAGCCAACTCGGCTTACGGTCGCAAGGTTGCTCTGATACCATTTGTAACAGCCCGTCCTTCCCGAGCTGCTAGCTTAACTCGATTATCAATCACAAATCTCAATGAACACCAAAACAATAATAATCACTTATAAATTGGATAATACTCGCAGCGGAAACAACCTGAAATATACGATCCTAGACCAGTGGCTTATGGGCCCACAGAACAATATCCTTTATAAAATACTTCAATTACATAGTCATTCAATCCCAATTTCAAGGCAAAAGAACAAACTATGTCATAAGTAATTCTAAATAAACTTCTCTATATACAAACATAAATCTCGGACTTTAACCTACAATACACAATTCGAATCATAACTTTGCTCTCAACTCGATTATGGCTTCCAACACAATCCTGCAATTAAGTTTGACTCTGCCACCCACCACGTCACAGGCCACAAAAATGACAAAACAATCAGCAAAGCTGAGTACACACTTCATAATAGAAAATACAAGTTTAGGTGTATTCTGAAAACTAATTGATAACACATAGTCACAATAGCAAGTAGTCATAATCACTTCAATTACTTAGAGTTTTCATAACATTCATCTTTTGATATAACCGCGAGTGTAGCAAACTGTTGAGGGTCGTCACCCCACCTTTTATTGTTCTGCTTGCAAGACTTAACCCGTACATGTCCTACTTTCGCCAGGATTTCCCCCTACTGGTTGGGTAACAGTTAGGGAATACCCGCCCTAACCCGGGTGTATGCTCACGCCTAGCTTCCGTAATTCAATTCAAGACATTTAGTGTTTCATTACCATACAATTCCATATACTTAACAAATTACATTTTAGAATCATTAACATGGTAACTCAGTGTTTAATAAGAAAAACATCTCAAGTGAACCATAGCATGCCAAATCCATGTCATATACTCAAAGAACAAATACTAATATGCATATCAGAAGAGATTTCATTTCATAATCATGCTTCAAAATAGAAAGAAACAATCATCTAACCATAGGTAGGAAAATCTTTAGGTTATAATCCAAACTAAGTGTGTACTTCACTTAGGGTGCTTAATGTAACTCAAACTCCTTCATCTTAGTGGTTTTTCCTTCCTACAGCTTTCCCTGAATATGTAAAGTGCTAGGGATTAGTTTACACAAGTTTTATAACATAAATAGCTAAGCTAAGTACAAGAGAGATATAGAGCTGTACTTACACAGTTTGCTTGATGTTTCTATGGAGTTTTCTACAACTTCCTAAGGCTTGAAAACTAAACCAAAATCTTGAAAAACAATGAAGTTATGTCTAAAAGAGTTGTATGTAAAGAGAAGTAGGTGTTGAAACATAAGATTTAGGAGAAAAGGACGAAATACCAAACACCCCTATTATAGTCACTTCTGGCGGTACCCATGGGGGAGGAAAACCGCTTGTGGGTGAGGTCGGTTTCTTGGAGTTTCTGGGTGATTCTTGTTGGAGGTGTTAGCTTGAGGTGTTGGCTTTCAATCATGCAAAGATCATCAAGAGATCGACACTTAGCAATTTGCTAAGAAGCATTCATTTAGCATAGGTCTGAACTGATATTGAGTTGGCCAGATTTTACTATGTAAGGAATCTACTATATTAAGCCACGTATATTTTTGGAAAAAATGACCATTTTAACCTTAATACATCCTAAACATATCATATATCAAGTTGCATTAGGTTCTGAGCTCGGATTCAACCCAAAAAGGCTCTTTAACTAGAAGTTCATTGTTACCCGATAAAACGGTGCGATTTTCATAATCTTAAGGAATAAGGCTCACAAAGGCTTTCTAACTTATCTATTGGAACTCAAGGCTTTCTTAACCACTAAGAATGATAATCCTTATCCTCTTTGACCTTTCTTAACCACTAAGAATGATAGTTCGTATCCACTTACTTTCTTAACCATTAAGAATGATGGTTCTTATCCACTTTTGTCCTAGTATGATGTTGGAGAGAATTTTAACTACTTAAAGGACCAAAGCCTAATGAAGACTTAATATAGCTAACAAAATAATTGAACCTGCTTAAAAATTCAGGCTGTTACACTCTACCACCCTTAAAATAAGTTTCATCCTCGAAACTTCAAAACATAAACTCATAGATCAACCTTAAGTATCCATATATTAAGCACTACAGCCTCCGATAGTCCTTACTAAATTTCCATGAAAAATTCCTCAATATTCCCTACAAATAGATTTCAAATATCCTCAAATTACAACTTCGAATTCCATACTCTTATTCCCGAAGTGTTACACAAATCTAAACTCTTATTCTTATTCTATAGCTCAAAACTTGAACTCTAATTACCCAAGTAATAGACACATATTCCCAACGATCTTTTACCCCCGCTATGTGGCTAACTCTGCACACGGTCGCAGGGTTGCTCTGATACCATTTGTAATAGCCTGCTTCCCGAGCTGCTAGCTTAACTCGCTTAGCAATCACAAAACTCTATTAGCACCAAAATAATAATAATCACTTATGAATTAGATAACACTGGCAGCGGAATCAACCAGAAATATACGATCATGGACCTGTGGGTTATGGGCCCAACAAACAATATCCTTTATAAAAGGCTTCAATTACATAGTCATTCAATCTCAAGTTCAAGGCAAAAGAATAAACTATGTCATAAGTAATTCTAAATAAACTCCTCTATATACAAACATAAATCTCGGACTTTAACCCACAATACACAATTCGAATCATAACTTTGCTCTCAACTCGATTATGGCTTCCAACACAATCCTGCAATTAAGTTTGACTCTGCCACCCACCACGTGACAGGCCACAAAAATGACAAAACAATCAGCAAAGCTGAGTACACACTTCATAATAGAAAATACAAGTTTAGGTGTATTCTGAAAACTAATTGATAACACATAGTCATAATAGCAAGTAGTCATAATCACTTCAATTACTTAGAGATTTCATAACATTCATCTTTTGATATAACCGCGAGTGTAGCAAACTGTTGAGGGTCGTCACCCCACCTTTTATTGTTCTGCTTGCAAGACTTAACCCGTACATGTCCTACTTTCGCCAGGATTTCCCCCTACTGGTTGGGTAACAGTTAGGGAATACCCGCCCTAACCCGGGTGTATGCTCACGCCTCGCTTCCGTAATTCAATTCAAGACATTTACTGTTTCATTACCATACAATTCCATATACTTAACAAATTACATTTTAGAATCATTAACATGGTAACTCAGTGTTTAATAAGAAAAACATCTCAAGTGAACCATAGCATGCCAAATCCATGTCATATACTCAAAGAACACATACTAATATGCATATCAGAAGAGATTTCATTTCATAATCATGCTTCAAAATAGAAAGAAACAATCATCTAACCATAGGTAGGAAAATCTTTAGGTTATAATCCAAACTAAGTGTGTACTTCACTTAGGGTGCTTAATGTAACTCAAACTCCTTCATCTTAGTGGTTTTTCCTTCCTACAGCTTTCCCTGAATATGTAAAGTGCTAGGGATTAGTTTACACAAGTTTTATAACATAAATAGCTAAGCTAAGTAAAAGAGAGATATAGAGCTGTACTTACACAGTTTGCTTGATGTTTCTATGGAGTTTTCTACAACTTCCCAAGGCTTGAAAACTAAACCAAAATCTTGAAAAACTGTGAAGTTATATCTAAAAGAGTTGTATGTAAAGAGAAGTAGGTGTTGAAACATAAGATTTAGGAGAAAAGGACGAAATACCAAACACCCCTATTATAGTCACTTCTGGCGGTACCCATGGGGGAGGAAAACCGCTTGTGGGTGAGGTCGGTTTCTTGGAGTTTCTGGGTTATTCTTGTTGGAGGTGTTAGCTTGAGGTGTTGGCTTTCAATCATGCAAAGATCATCAAGAGATCGACACTTAAGCAGCTGCTAAGAAGCATTCTTTTAGCATAGGTCTGAACTGATATTGAGTTGGCCAGATTTTACTATGTAAGGAATCTACTATATTAAGCCACGTATATTTTTGGAAAAAATGACCATTTTAACCTTAATACATCCCAAACATATCATATATCAAGTTGCATTAGGTTCTGAGCTCGGATTCAACCCAAAAAGGCTCTCTAACTAGAAGTTCATTGTTACCCGATAAAACGGTGCGATTTTCATAATCTTAAGGAATAAGGCTCACAAAGGCTTCCTAACTTATCTATTGGAACTCAAGGCTTTCTTAACCACTAAGAATGATAATCCTTATCCTCTTTGACCTTTCTTAACCACTAAGAATGATAGTTCGTATCCACTTACTTTCTTAACCATTAAGAATGATGGTTCTTATCCACTTTTGTCCTAGTATGATGTTGGAGAGAATTTTAACTACTTAAAGGACCAAAGCCTGATGAAGACTTAATATAGCTAACAAAATAATTGAACCTGCTTAAAAATTCAGGCTGTTACACTCTACCACCCTTAAAAATGTTTCATCCTCGAAACTTCAAAACATAAACTCATAGATCAACCTTAAGTATCCATATATTAAGCACTACAGCCTCCGATAGTCCTTACTAAATTTCCATGAAAAATTCCTCAATATTCCCTACAAATAGATTTCAAATATCCTCAAATTACAACTTCGAATTCCATACTCTTATTCCCGAAGTGTTACACAAATCTAAACTCTTATTCTTATTCTATAGCTCAAAACTTGAACTCTAATTACCCAAGTAATAGACACATATTCCCAACGATCTTTTACCCCCGCTATGTGGCTAACTCTGCACACGGTCGCAGGGTTGCTCTGATACCATTTGTAATAGCCTGCTTCCCGAGCTGCTAGCTTAACTCGCTTAGCAATCACAAAACTCTATTAGCACCAAAATAATAATAATCACTTATGAATTAGATAACACTGGCAGCGGAATCAACCAGAAATATACGATCATGGACCTGTGGGTTATGGGCCCAACAAACAATATCCTTTATAAAAGGCTTCAATTACATAGTCATTCAATCTCAAGTTCAAGGCAAAAGAATAAACTATGTCATAAGTAATTCTAAATAAACTCCTCTATATACAAACATAAATCTCGGACTTTAACCCACAATACACAATTCGAATCATAACTTTGCTCTCAACTCGATTATGGCTTCCAACACAATCCCGCAATTAAGTTTGACTATGCCACCCACCACGTGACAGCCACAAAAATGACAAAACAATCAAAGCCGAGTACACACTTCATAATAGAAAATACAAGTTTAGGTGTATTTCGAAAACTAATTGATAACACATAGTCATAATAGCAAGTAGTCATAATCACTTCAATTACTTAGAGATTTCATAACATTCATCTTTTGATATAACCGCGAGTGTAGCAAACTGTTGAGGGTCGTCACCCCACCTTTTATTGTTCTGCTTGCAAGACTTAACCCGTACATGTCCTACTTTCGCCAGGATTTCCCCCTACTGGTTGGGTAACAGGTTAGGGGAATACCCGCCCTAACCCGGTGTATGCTCACGCCTCGCTTCCGTAATTCAATTCAAGACATTCTTGTTTCATTACCATACAATTCCATATACTTAACAAATTACATTTTAGAATCATTAACATGGTAACTCAGTGTTTAATAAGAAAAACATCTCAAGTGAACCATAGCATGCCAAATCCATGTCATATACTCAAAGAACACATACTAATATGCATATCAAAAGAGATTTCATTTCATAATCATGCTTCAAAATAGAAAGAAACAATCATCTAACCATAGGTAGGAAAATCTTTAGGTTATAATCCAAACTAAGTGTGTACTTCACTTAGGGTGCTTAATGTAACTCAAACTCCTTCATCTTAGTGGTTTTTCCTTCCTACAGCTTTCCCTGAATATGTAAAGTGCTAGGGATTAGTTTACACAAGTTTTATAACATAAATAGCTAAGCTAAGTACAAGAGAGATATAGAGCTGTACTTACACAGTTTGCTTGATGTTTCTATGGAGTTTTCTACAACTTCCTAAGGCTTGAAAACTAAACCAAAATCTTGAAAAACAATGAAGTTATGTCTAAAAGAGTTGTATGTAAAGAGAAGTAGGTGTTGAAACATAAGATTTAGGAGAAAAGGACGAAATACCAAACACCCCTATTATAGTCACTTCTGGCGGTACCCATGGGGGAGGAAAACCGCTTGTGGGTGAGGTCGATTTCTTGGAGTTTCTGGGTGATTCTTGGTGGAGGTGTTAGCTTGAGGTGTTGGCTTTCAATCATGCAAAGATCATCAAGAGATCGACACTTAAGCAGCTGCTAAGAAGCATTCATTTAGCATAGGTCTGAACTGATATTGAGTTGGCCAGATTTTACTATGTAAGGAATCTACTATATTAAGCCACGTATATTTTTGGAAAAAATGACCATTTTAACCTTAATACATCCTAAACATATCATATATCAAGTTGCATTAGGTTCTGAGCTCGGATTCAACCCAAAAAGGCTCTTTAACTAGAAGTTCATTGTTACCCGATAAAACGGTGCGATTTTCATAATCTTAAGGAATAAGGCTCACAAAGGCTTTCTAACTTATCTATTGGAACTCAAGGCTTTCTTAACCACTAAGAATGATAATCCTTATCCTCTTTGACCTTTCTTAACCACTAAGAATGATAGTTCGTATCCACTTACTTTCTTAACCATTAAGAATGATGGTTCTTATCCACTTTTGTCCTAGTATGATGTTGGAGAGAATTTTAACTACTTAAAGGACCAAAGCCTGATGAAGACTTAATATAGCTAACAAAATAATTGAACCTGCTTAAAAATTCAGGCTGTTACACTCTACCACCCTTAAAATAAGTTTCATCCTCGAAACTTCAAAACATAAACTCATAGATCAACCTTAAGTATCCATATATTAAGCACTACAGCCTCCGATAGTCCTTACTAAATTTCCATGAAAAATTCCTCAATATTCCCTACAAATAGATTTCAAATATCCTCAAATTACAACTTCGAATTCCATACTCTTATTCCCGAAGTGTTACACAAATCTAAACTCTTATTCTTATTCTATAGCTCAAAACTTGAACTCTAATTACCCAAGTAATAGACACATATTCCCAACGATCTTTTACCCCCGCTATGTGGCTAACTCTGCACACGGTCGCAGGGTTGCTCTGATACCATTTGTAATAGCCTGCTTCCCGAGCTGCTAGCTTAACTCGCTTAGCAATCACAAAACTCTATTAGCACCAAAATAATAATAATCACTTATGAATTAGATAACACTGGCAGCGGAATCAACCAGAAATATACGATCATGGACCTGTGGGTTATGGGCCCAACAAACAATATCCTTTATAAAAGGCTTCAATTACATAGTCATTCAATCTCAAGTTCAAGGCAAAAGAATAAACTATGTCATAAGTAATTCTAAATAAACTCCTCTATATACAAACATAAATCTCGGACTTTAACCCACAATACACAATTCGAATCATAACTTTGCTCTCAACTCGATTATGGCTTCCAACACAATCCCCGCAATTAAGTTTGACTCGCCACCCACCATGTGACAAGGCCACAAAAATGACAAAACAATCGAAAGCCGAGTACACACTTCATAATAGAAAATACAAGTTTAGGTGTATTCTGAAAACTAATTGATAACACATAGTCATAATAGCAAGTAGTCATAATCACTTCAATTACTTAGAGATTTCATAACATTCATCTTTTGATATAACCGCGAGTGTAGCAAACTGTTGAGGGTCGTCACCCCACCTTTTATTGTTCTGCTTGCAAGACTTAACCCGTACATGTCCTACTTTCGCCAGGATTTCCCCCTACTGGTTGGGTAACAGTTAGGGAATACCCGCCCTAACCCGGGTGTATGCTCACGCCTCGCTTCCGTAATTCAATTCAAGACATTTACTGTTTCATTACCATACAATTCCATATACTTAACAAATTACATTTTAGAATCATTAACATGGTAACTCAGTGTTTAATAAGAAAAACATCTCAAGTGAACCATAGCATGCCAAATCCATGTCATATACTCAAAGAACACATACTAATATGCATATCAGAAGAGATTTCATTTCATAATCATGCTTCAAAATAGAAAGAAACAATCATCTAACCATAGGTAGGAAAATCTTTAGGTTATAATCCAAACTAAGTGTGTACTTCACTTAGGGTGCTTAATGTAACTCAAACTCCTTCATCTTAGTGGTTTTTCCTTCCTACAACTTTCCCTGAATATGTAAAGTGCTAGGGATTAGTTTACACAAGTTTTATAACATAAATAGCTAAGCTAAGTAAAAGAGAGATATAGAGCTGTACTTACACAGTTTGCTTGATGTTTCTATGGAGTTTTCTACAACTTCCCAAGGCTTGAAAACTAAACCAAAATCTTGAAAAACTGTGAAGTTATATCTAAAAGAGTTGTATGTAAAGAGAAGTAGGTGTTGAAACATAAGATTTAGGAGAAAAGGACGAAATACCAAACACCCCTATTATAGTCACTTCTGGCGGTACCCATGGGGGAGGAAAACCGCTTGTGGGTGAGGTCGGTTTCTTGGAGTTTCTGGGTTATTCTTGTTGGAGGTGTTAGCTTGAGGTGTTGGCTTTCAATCATGCAAAGATCATCAAGAGATCGACACTTAAGCAGCTGCTAAGAAGCATTCTTTTAGCATAGGTCTGAACTGATATTGAGTTGGCCAGATTTTACTATGTAAGGAATCTACTATATTAAGCCACGTATATTTTTGGAAAAAATGACCATTTTAACCTTAATACATCCCAAACATATCATATATCAAGTTGCATTAGGTTCTGAGCTCGGATTCAACCCAAAAAGGCTCTCTAACTAGAAGTTCATTGTTACCCGATAAAACGGTGCGATTTTCATAATCTTAAGGAATAAGGCTCACAAAGGCTTCCTAACTTATCTATTGGAACTCAAGGCTTTCTTAACCACTAAGAATGATAATCCTTATCCTCTTTGACCTTTCTTAACCACTAAGAATGATAGTTCGTATCCACTTACTTTCTTAACCATTAAGAATGATGGTTCTTATCCACTTTTGTCCTAGTATGATGTTGGAGAGAATTTTAACTACTTAAAGGACCAAAGCCCGATGAAGACTTAATATAGCTAACAAAATAATTGAACTCGCTTAAAAATTCAGGTACGTTACACTCTACCACCCTTAAAAATGTTTCATCCTCGAAACTTCAAAACATAAACTCATAGATCAACCTTAAGTATCCATATATTAAGCACTACGACCTCCGATAGTCCTTACTAAATTTCCATGAAAAATTCCTCAATATTCCCTACAAATAGATTTCAAATATCCTCAAATTACAACTTCGAATTCCATACTCTTATTCCCCGAAGTGTTACACAAATCTAAACTCTTATTCTTATTCTATAGCTCAAAACTTGAACTCTAATTACCCACAGTAATAGACACATATTCCCAACGATCTTTTACCCCGCTATGTGGCTAACTCGCACACGGTCGCGGGGTTGCTCGATACCATTTGTAATAGCTCTGCTTCCCGAGTTGCTAGCTTAACTCGCTTAGCAATCACAAAACTCTATTAGCACCAAAATAATAATAATCACTTATGAATTAGATAACAACGGCAGCGGAATCAACCGGAAATATACGATCATGGACTGTGGGTTATGGGCCCAACAAACAATATCCTTTATAAAAGGCTTCAATTACATAGTCATTCAATCTCAAGTTCAAGGCAAAAGAATAAACTATGTCATAAGTAATTCTAAATAAACTCCTCTATATACAAACATAAATCTCGGACTTTAACCCACAATACACAATTCGAATCATAACTTTGCTCTCAACTCGATTATGGCTTCCAACACAATCCCGCAATTAAGTTTGACTCGCCACCCACCACGTGACGGAGCCACAAAAATGACAAAACAATCGCAAAGTCGAGTACACACTTCATAATAGAAAATACAAGTTTAGGTGTATTACGAAAACTAATTGATAACACATAGTCATAATAGCAAGTAGTCATAATCACTTCAATTACTTAGAGATTTCATAACATTCATCTTTTGATATAACCGCGAGTGTAGCAAAGCTTGTTGAGGGTCGTCACCCCACCTTTTATTGTTCCCGCTTGCAAGACTTAACCCGTACATGTCCTACTTTCGCCGGGATTTCCCCTACTTGGTTGGGTAACAGGTTAGGGAATACCCGCCCTAACCGGGTGTATGCTCACGCCTCGCTTCCGTAATTCAATTCAAGACATTTCTTGTTTCATTACCATACAATTCCATATACTTAACAAATTACATTTTAGAATCATTAACATGGTAACTCAGTGTTTAATAAGAAAAACATCTCAAGTGAACCATAGCATGCCAAATCCATGTCATATACTCAAAGAACACATACTAATATGCATATCAGAAGAGATTTCATTTCATAATCATGCTTCAAAATAGAAAGAAACAATCATCTAACCATAGGTAGGAAAATCTTTAGGTTATAATCCAAACTAAGTGTGTACTTCACTTAGGGTGCTTAATGTAACTCAAACTCCTTCATCTTAGTGGTTTTTCCTTCCTACAGCTTTCCCTGAATATGTAAAGTGCTAGGGATTAGTTTACACAAGTTTTATAACATAAATAGCTAAGCTAAGTACAAGAGAGATATAGAGCTGTACTTACACAGTTTGCTTGATGTTTCTATGGAGTTTACTACAACTTCCTAAGGCTTGAAAACTAAACCAAAATCTTGAAAAACAATGAAGTTATGTCTAAAAGAGTTGTATGTAAAGAGAAGTAGGTGTTGAAACATAAGATTTAGGAGAAAAGGACGAAATACCAAACACCCCTATTATAGTCACTTCTGGCGGTACCCATGGGGGAGGAAAACCGCTTGTGGGTGAGGTCGATTTCTTGGAGTTTCTGGGTGATTCTTGTTGGAGGTGTTAGCTTGAGGTGTTGGCTTTCAATCATGCAAAGATCATCAAGAGATCGACACTTAAGCAGCTGCTAAGAAGCATTCATTTAGCATAGGTCTGAACTGATATTGAGTTGGCCAGATTTTACTATGTAAGGAATCTACTATATTAAGCCACGTATATTTTTGGAAAAAATGACCATTTTAACCTTAATACATCCTAAACATATCATATATCAAGTTGCATTAGGTTCTGAGCTCGGATTCAACCCAAAAAGGCTCTTTAACTAGAAGTTCATTGTTACCCGATAAAACGGTGCGATTTTCATAATCTTAAGGAATAAGGCTCACAAAGGCTTTCTAACTTATCTATTGGAACTCAAGGCTTTCTTAACCACTAAGAATGATAATCCTTATCCTCTTTGACCTTTCTTAACCACTAAGAATGATAGTTCGTATCCACTTACTTTCTTAACCATTAAGAATGATGGTTCTTATCCACTTTTGTCCTAGTATGATGTTGGAGAGAATTTTAACTACTTAAAGGACCAAAGCCTGATGAAGACTTAATATAGCTAACAAAATAATTGAACACGCTTAAAAATTGGTTCGTTACACTCTACCACCCTTAAAATAAGTTTCATCCTCGAAACTTCAAAACATAAACTCATAGATCGACCTTAAGTATCCATATATTAAGCACTACAGCCTCCGATAGTCCTTACTAAATTTCCATGAAAAATTCCTCAATATTCCCTACAAATAGATTTCAAATATCCTCAAATTACAACTTCGAATTCCATACTCTTATTCCCGAAGTGTTACACAAATCTAAACTCTTATTCTTATTCTATAGCTCAAAACTTGAACTCTAATTACCCAAGTAATAGACACATATTCCCAACGATCTTTTACCCCCGCTATGTGGCTAACTCTGCACACGGTCGCAGGGTTGCTCTGATACCATTTGTAATAGCTTTGCTTCCCGAGTCGCTAGCTTAACTCGCTTAGCAATCACAAAACTCTATTAGCACCAAAATAATAATAATCACTTATGAATTAGATAACAACGCGGCGGAATCAACCGAAATATACGATCATGGACACGTGGGTTATGGGCCCAACAAACAATATCCTTTATAAAAGGCTTCAATTACATAGTCATTCAATCTCAAGTTCAAGGCAAAAGAATAAACTATGTCATAAGTAATTCTAAATAAACTCCTCTATATACAAACATAAATCTCGGACTTTAACCCACAATACACAATTCGAATCATAACTTTGCTCTCAACTCGATTATGGCTTCCAACACAATCCCGCAATTAAGTTTGACTCGCCACCCACCACGTGACGAGGCCACAAAAATGACAAAACAATCAAAGCCGAGTACACACTTCATAATAGAAAATACAAGTTTAGGTGTATTACGAAAACTAATTGATAACACATAGTCATAATAGCAAGTAGTCATAATCACTTCAATTACTTAGAGATTTCATAACATTCATCTTTTGATATAACCGCGAGTGTAGCAAACCGTTGAGGGGTCGTCACCCCACCTTTTATTGTTACGCTTGCAAGACTTAACCCGTACATGTCCTACTTTCGCCGGGATTTCCCCCCTCTTGGTTGGGTAACGGTTAGGGAATACCCGCCCCTAACCCGGGTGTATGCTCACGCCTCGCTTCCGTAATTCAATTCAAGACATTTACTGTTTCATTACCATACAATTCCATATACTTAACAAATTACATTTTAGAATCATTAACATGGTAACTCAGTGTTTAATAAGAAAAACATCTCAAGTGAACCATAGCATGCCAAATCCATGTCATATACTCAAAGAACACATACTAATATGCATATCGAAGAGATTTCATTTCATAATCATGCTTCAAAATAGAAAGAAACAATCATCTAACCATAGGTAGGAAAATCTTTAGGTTATAATCCAAACTAAGTGTGTACTTCACTTAGGGTGCTTAATGTAACTCAAACTCCTTCATCTTAGTGGTTTTTCCTTCCTACAACTTTCCCTGAATATGTAAAGTGCTAGGGATTAGTTTACACAAGTTTTATAACATAAATAGCTAAGCTAAGTAAAACAGAGATATAGAAGTTGTACTTACGGTTTGCTTGATGTTTCTATGGAGTTTTCTACAACTTCCCAAGGCTTGAAAACTAAACCAAAATCTTGAAAAACTGTGAAGTTATATCTAAAAGAGTTGTATGTAAAGAGAAGTAGGTGTTGAAACATAAGATTTAGGAGAAAAGGACGAAATACCAAACACCCCTATTATAGTCACTTCGGCGGTACCCATGGGGGAGGAAAACCGCTTGTGGGTGAGGTCGGTTTCTTGGAGTTTCTGGGTTATTCTTGTTGGAGGTGTTAGCTTGAGGTGTTGGCTTTCAATCATGCAAAGATCATCAAGAGATCGACACTTAAGCATTTGCTAAGAAGCATTCTTTTAGCATAGGTACGAGGCGATATTGAGTTGGCCAGATTTTTACTATGTAAGGAATCTACTATATTAAGCCACGTATATTTTTGGAAAAAATGACCATTTTAACCTTAATACATCCCAAACATATCATATATCAAGTTGCATTAGGTTTCGAGCTCGGATTCAACCCAAAAAGGCTCTCTAACTAGAAGTTCATTGTTACCGGATAAAACGGTGCGATTTTCATAATCTTAAGGAATAAGGCTCACAAAGGCTTCCTAACTTATCTATTGGAACTCAAGGCTTTCTTAACCACTAAGAATGATAATCCTTATCCTCTTTGACCTTTCTTAACCACTAAGAATGATAGTTCGTATCCACTTACTTTCTTAACCATTAAGAATGATGGTTCTTATCCACTTTTGTCCTAGTATGATGTTGGAGAGAATTTTAACTACTTAAAGGACCAAAGCCCGATGAAGACTTAATATAGCTAACAAAATAATTGAACTCGCTTAAAAATTCATTTGTTACACTCTACCACCCTTAAAAATGTTTCATCCTCGAAACTTCAGAAACATAAACTCATAGATCGACCTTAAGTATCCATATATTAAGCACTACTGACCCTCCGATAGTCCTTACTAAATTTCCATGAAAAATTCCTCAATATTCCCTACAAATAGATTTCAAATATCCTCAAATTACAACTTCGAATTCCATACTCTTATTCTCGAAGTGTTACCCTAAATCTAAACTCTTATTCTTATTCTATAGCTCAAAACTTGAACTCTAATTACCCAAGTAATAGACACATATTCCCAACGATCTTTTACCCCCGCTATGTGGCTAACTCGCACACGGTCGCGGGGTTGCTCGATACCATTTGTAATAGCCTTTGCTTCCCGAGCCGCTAGCTTAACTCGCTTAGCAATCACAAAACTCTATTAGCACCAAAATAATAATAATCACTTATGAATTAGATAACACTGGCAGCGGAATCAACCAGAAATATACGATCATGGACACGTGGGTTATGGGCCCAACAAACAATATCCTTTATAAAAGGCTTCAATTACATAGTCATTCAATCTCAAGTTCAAGGCAAAAGAATAAACTATGTCATAAGTAATTCTAAATAAACTCCCTCTATATACAAACATAAATCTCGGACTTTAACCCACAATACACAATTCGAATCATAACTTTGCTCTCAACTCGATTATGGCTTCCAACACAATCCCGCAATTAAGTTTGACTCGCCACCCACCACGTGACAGGCCCACAAAAATGACAAAACAATCGGCAAAGCCGAGTACACACTTCATAATAGAAAATACAAGTTTAGGTGTATTCGAAAACTAATTGATAACACATAGTCATAATAGCAAGTAGTCATAATCACTTCAATTACTTAGAGATTTCATAACATTCATCTTTTGATATAACCGCGAGTGTAGCAAACTGTTGAGGGTCGTCACCCCACCTTTTATTGTTCTGCTTGCAAGACTTAACCCGTACATGTCCTACTTTCGCCAGGATTTCCCCCTACTGGTTGGGTAACAGTTAGGGAATACCCGCCCTAACCCGGGTGTATGCTCACGCCTCGCTTCCGTAATTCAATTCAAGACATTCTTGTTTCATTACCATACAATTCCATATACTTAACAAATTACATTTTAGAATCATTAACATGGTAACTCAAGGTGTTTAATAAGAAAAACATCTCAAGTGAACCATAGCATGCCAAATCCATGTCATATACTCAAAGAACACATACTAATATGCATATCGAAGAGATTTCATTTCATAATCATGCTTCAAAATAGAAAGAAACAATCATCTAACCATAGGTAGGAAAATCTTTAGGTTATAATCCAAACTAAGTGTGTACTTCACTTAGGGTGCTTAATGTAACTCAAACTCCTTAATCTTAGTGGTTTTTCCTTCCTACAGCTTTCCCTGAATATGTAAAGTGCTAGGGATTAGTTTACACAAGTTTTATAACATAAATAGCTAAGCTAAGTACAAGAGAGATATAGAGTTTGTACTTACACGGTTTGCTTGATGTTTCTATGGAGTTTTCTACAACTTCCCAAGGCTTGAAAACTAAACCAAAATCTTGAAAAAGCTGTGAAGTTATATCTAAAAGAGTTGTATGTAAAGAGAAGTAGGTGTTGAAACATAAGATTTAGGAGAAAAGGACGAAATACCAAACACCCCTATTATAGTCACTTAAGGCGGTACCCATGGGGGAGGAAAACCGCTTGTGGGTGAGGTCGGTTTCTTGGAGTTTCTGGGTTATTCTTGTTGGAGGTGTTAGCTTGAGGTGTTGGCTTTCAATCATGCAAAGATCATCAAGAGATCGACACTTTAGCAGCTGCTAAGAAGCATTCTTTTAGCATAGGTCTGAACTGATATTGAGTTGGCCAGATTTTTACTATGTAAGGAATCTACTATATTAAGCCACGTATATTTTTGGAAAAAATGACCATTTTAACCTTAATACATCCCAAACATATCATATATCAAGTTGCATTAGGTTACGAGCTCGGATTCAACCCAAAAAGGCTCTCTAACTAGAAGTTCATTGTTACTAGATAAAACGGTGCGATTTTCATAATCTTAAGGAATAAGGCTCACAAAGGCTTCCTAACTTATCTATTGGAACTCAAGGCTTTCTTAACCACTAAGAATGATAATCCTTATCCTCTTTGACCTTTCTTAACCACTAAGAATGATAGTTCGTATCCACTTACTTTCTTAACCATTAAGAATGATGGTTCTTATCCACTTTTGTCCTAGTATGATGTTGGAGAGAATTTTAACTACTTAAAGGACCAAAGCCCGATGAAGACTTAATATAGCTAACAAAATAATTGAACCTGCTTAAAAATTGAGTGTTACACTCTACCACCCTTAAAAATGTTTCATCCTCGAAACTTCAAAACATAAACTCATAGATCGACCTTAAGTATCCATATATTAAGCACTACGACCTCCGATAGTCCTTACTAAATTTCCATGAAAAATTCCTCAATATTCCCTACAAATAGATTTCAAATATCCTCAAATTACAACTTCGAATTCCATACTCTTATTCCCGAAGTGTTACACAAATCTAAACTCTTATTCTTATTCTATAGCTCAAAACTTGAACTCCAATTACCCAAGTAATAGACACATATTCCCAACGATCTTTTACCCCGCTATGTGGCTAACTCGCACACCGGTCGCGGGGTTGCTCGATACCATTTGTAATAGCCTTTGCTTCCCATTTGCTAGCTTAACTCGCTTAGCAATCACAAAACTCTATTAGCACCAAAATAATAATAATCACTTATGAATTAGATAACACGCGGCGGAATCAACCGAAATATACGATCATGGACTGTGGGTTATGGGCCCAACAAACAATATCCTTTATAAAAGGCTTCAATTACATAGTCATTCAATCTCAAGTTCAAGGCAAAAGAATAAACTATGTCATAAGTAATTCTAAATAAACTCCTCTATATACAAACATAAATCTCGGACTTTAACCCACAATACACAATTCGAATCATAACTTTGCTCTCAACTCGATTATGGCTTCCAACACAATCCTGCAATTAAGTTTGACTCTGCCACCCACCACGTGACAGGCCACAAAAATGACAAAACAATCGAAGGCGAGTACACACTTCATAATAGAAAATACAAGTTTAGGTGTATTCGAAAACTAATTGATAACACATAGTCATAATAGCAAGTAGTCATAATCACTTCAATTACTTAGAGATTTCATAACATTCATCTTTTGATATAACCGCGAGTGTAGCAAAGCTGTTGAGGGTCGTCACCCCACCTTTTATTGTTACGCTTGCAAGACTTAACCCGTACATGTCCTACTTTCGCCAGGATTTCCCCCTACTGGTTGGGTAACAGTTAGGGAATACCCGCCCTAACCCGGGTGTATGCTCACGCCTCGCTTCCGTAATTCAATTCAAGACATTTACTGTTTCATTACCATACAATTCCATATACTTAACAAATTACATTTTAGAATCATTAACATGGTAACTCAGTGTTTAATAAGAAAAACATCTCAAGTGAACCATAGCATGCCAAATCCATGTCATATACTCAAAGAACACATACTAATATGCATATCAGAAGAGATTTCATTTCATAATCATGCTTCAAAATAGAAAGAAACAATCATCTAACCATAGGTAGGAAAATCTTTAGGTTATAATCCAAACTAAGTGTGTACTTCACTTAGGGTGCTTAATGTAACTCAAACTCCTTAATCTTAGTGGTTTTTCCTTCCTACAGCTTTCCCTGAATATGTAAAGTGCTAGGGATTAGTTTACACAAGTTTTATAACATAAATAGCTAAGCTAAGTACAAGAGAGATATAGAGCTGTACTTACACAGTTTGCTTGATGTTTCTATGGAGTTTTCTACAACTTCCCAAGGCTTGAAAACTAAACCAAAATCTTGAAAAACTGTGAAGTTATATCTAAAAGAGTTGTATGTAAAGAGAAGTAGGTGTTGAAACATAAGATTTAGGAGAAAAGGACGAAATACCAAACACCCCTATTATAGTCACTTACAGGCGGTACCCATGGGGGAGGAAAACCGCTTGTGGGTGAGGTCGGTTTCTTGGAGTTTCCGGGTTATTCTTGTTGGAGGTGTTAGCTTGAGGTGTTGGCTTTCAATCATGCAAAGATCATCAAGAGATCGACACTTTAGCGTTTGCTAAGAAGCATTCTTTTAGCATGGGTCCGAGGCGATATTGAGTTGGCCAGATTTTACTATGTAAGGAATCTACTATATTAAGCCACGTATATTTTTGGAAAAAATGACCATTTTAACCTTAATACATCCCAAACATATCATATATCAAGTTGCATTAGGTTCTGAGCTCGGATTCAACCCAAAAAGGCTCTCTAACTAGAAGTTCATTGTTACCCGATAAAACGGTGCGATTTTCATAATCTTAAGGAATAAGGCTCACAAAGGCTTCCTAACTTATTTATTGGAACTCAAGGCTTTCTTAACCACTAAGAATGATAATCCTTATCCTCTTTGACCTTTCTTAACCACTAAGAATGATAGTTCGTATCCACTTACTTTCTTAACCATTAAGAATGATGGTTCTTATCCACTTTTGTCCTAGTATGATGTTGGAGAGAATTTTAACTACTTAAAGGACCAAAGCCTGATGAAGACTTAATATAGCTAACAAAATAATTGAACCTGCTTAAAAATTCAGGCTGTTTCACTCTACCACCCTTAAAAATGTTTCATCCTCGAAACTTCAAAACATAAACTCATTGATCAACCTTAAGTATCCATATATTAAGCACTACAGCCTTCGATAGTCCTTACTAAATTTCCATGAAAAATTCCTCAATATTCCCTACAAATAGATTTCAAATATCCTCAAATTACAACTTCGAATTCCATACTCTTATTCCCGAAGTGTTACACAAATCTAAACTCTTATTCTTATTCTATAGCTCAAAACTTGAACTCTAATTACCCAAGTAATAGACACATATTCCCAACGATCTTTTACCCCCGCTATGTGGATAACTCTGCACACGGTCGCAGGGTTGCTCTGATACCATTTGTAATAGCCTGCTTCCCGAGCTGCTAGCTTAACTCGCTTAGCAATCACAAAACTCTATTAGCACCAAAATAATAATAATCACTTATGAATTAGATAACACTGGCAGCGGAATCAACCAGAAATATACGATCATGGACCTGTGGGTTATGGGCCCAACAAACAATATCCTTTATAAAAGGCTTCAATTACATAGTCATTCAATCTCAAGTTCAAGGCAAAAGAATAAACTATGTCATAAGTAATTCTAAATAAACTCCTCTATATACAAACATAAATCTCGGACTTTAACCCACAATACACAATTCGAATCATAACTTTGCTCTCAACTCGATTATGGCTTCCAACACAATCCTGCAATTAAGTTTGACTCTGCCACCCACCACGTGACAGGCCACAAAAATGACAAAACAATCAGCAAAGCTGAGTACACACTTCATAATAGAAAATACAAGTTTAGGTGTATTCTGAAAACTAATTGATAACACATAGTCATAATAGCAAGTAGTCATAATCACTTCAATTACTTGGAGATTTCATAACATTCATCTTTTGATATAACCGCGAGTGTAGCAAACTGTTGAGGGTCGTCACCCCACCATTTATTGTTCTGCTTGCAAGACTTAACCCGGACATGTCCTACTTCCGCCAGGATTTCCCCCTCCTGGTTGGGTAACAGTTAGGGAATACTCGCCCTAACCCGGGTGTATGCTCACGCCTCGCTTCCGTAATTCCATTCAAGACATTTAGTGTTTCATTACCATACAATTCCATATACTTAACAAATTCCATTTTAGAATCATTAACATGGTAACTCAGTGTTTAAGCCTTGCTTTGAATAAGTAAAACATCTCAAGTGAACCATAGCATGCGAAATCCATGTCATATACTCAAAGCACACATACTAATATGCATATCAGATGAGATTTCATTTCATATTCATGCTTCAAAATAGAAAGAAACAATCATCTAACCATAGGTAAGAAAATATCTAGGTTACAATCCAAACTAAGTGTGTACCTTCACTTAGGGTGCTTAATATAACTCAAACTCCTTATTCTAAGTGGTTTATCCTTCCTACAGCTTCCCCTGAATATGTAAAGTGCTAAGGGTTAGTTTACACAAGTTTTAGAACATAAATAGCTAAGCTAAGTACAAGAGAGATACAAAGCTGTACTTACACAGTTTGCTTGATGTTTCTACAACTTCCCAAGGATTGAAAACTAAACCAAAATCATGAAACACTGTGAAATTATGTCTAGAAGAGTTGTATGTAAAGATAAGTAGGTGTTGAAGAAGAAGATTTAGGGGAAAAGGACGAAAAACATAACACCCCTTTTATAGTCAGTTCTGGCGGTACCCATAGGGGAGGGAAACCGCTTGCTGGTGAGGTCGGTTTATTGGCGTTTTTGGCTGATTCTTGTTGGAGGTGTTAGCTTGAGGTGTTGGCTTTCAATCATGCAAAGATCATCAAGAGATCAACACTTAAGCAGCTGCTAAGAAGCATTCATTGAGGATAGGGGTGAACTGCTATATTAAGCCACGTATATTTTGGGAAAAAATGACCATTTAAACCTTAATACATCCCAAATATATCATATATCAAGTTTCATTAGGTTTCGAGCTCGAATTCAACCTCAAAAGGCTCTTTAACTGGAAGTTCATTATTACCCGATAAAACGATCTCTATGCGATTTTCATAATCTTAAGGAATAAGGCTTTCAAAGGCTTTCTAACTTATCTATTGGAACTCAAGGATTTCTTAACCACTAAGAATGATAATCCTTATCCTCTTTGACCTTTCTTAACCACTAAGAATGATAGTTCTTATCCACTTGCTTTCTTAACCATTAAGAATGATGGTTCTTATCCACTTTTGTCCTAGTATGATGTTGGAGAGAAAAGTATAACCTTGCCACTGTATGTTGAGTTGGCTACCTAGAGAGGGTAAAAGATTCTTGGGATAGTTTATAATCAATTTGGATTATTTGTGGTTTGAGAATCGATGATTAGAAATTAGGAAAACTGAAGGTTGAGTAGAATCAAGTAGTTCGAGTGTTCGTGCTTTTGCGTGTGCTATATGAATTGATTTATGTGAAGGTGTGATGTCTTATATTGTCTATGATGTTGTGTATTTTGAGGAAATTGCATGATTTGCTTAAATAAATGAATTTCAAATGAGATCTCTCCAAATGAAATCATTGGAATCCAAGGCCAACAAATTTGCCCCTTTTGTTTTCTTTTCTCCTTGATTTCGCGAGTCAAGTTGAAGTAGAGATACAAATGATGATGGTGGAATGGAGGCTGGACGCTTAATATCTTGCCAGTGTCAGATTTTAGTTTTTCCTTCAATAATTTTTTGCAAGTTTCGAAGACGAAACTTTTGATAAGGGTGGTAGTATGTAACAGGCTTGTTTTTAAAAAGGATTTATTCAATGCTAATTATATTTATTAAGTTAATTATGTGTCTGTTTTCTTATTTTATTTAGGTTAGAATATGTATTCTATATGTCGTGTTTATAATATATTGATTTAATTAATTTTATAAAGTTATTATTAAATATATTTTGAGGTTTTAGTTATTTAAAATATATAGAGCAATGTGTGGTCCAAATAGGAAAACATTTATTTTATCTATTAGTTGGTTTACATTTTTTTTCCTTTTTGTTGTCGGTTAGATTAAAGAAACCCAAAACCAATTCTTCTCTCTTTCTCCCGACATTTCTTCTCTCACTAAACCCCAATACCCCCCTTCTCTCTCTCCTCCCCATGAACCCCCTCCCTCTACCCTGTTTTTCTCTCTCTGGCTTCGCGCATCTCCTCCCCTTCGGTTCGCCGGTGCGCCCTTTCTCCCCCCCAACGCGCGGCGCGCTATTCTCTCATTCCCTTCGTGCGGTGTTGCTGCTGCGTTGCCGCGACTTTGTTTTTCTCGCGGCGTTTGTCTTCTCCCTCCTCTGCTCTTGTTGTTGTTCTGTGGTGGTTGTTGCCGCGCTACTGCCCTGGCTGCTGGTGTTACTGCCGGCCGCCGCTTCCCTCCTTCTTCTTCTTGCTGTTGATGCTGCCGTTGTTGCCGGTGCTGGTGTTGTTGTGCACCGCTGCTGCCGATGCTTTGCGTGCGCCACAACTCACCGTCGCCGCGCGCTAGCCTAGCAGTGTTGTTGGCTTATCTTCCCTCCCAGTGTTGATGCCCTTATTGGTACTAACCCTTCCTACCTCTCTTTTAAATTGGGTTATGTACTATTTAGAGTTTAGAATTCTGATTAGTATATCGATTATGAAATTATGGTTGATTGAATTATGTTGTGGTGGTGATTGTTCCTGTGGTGTTGTTGCTGCTGAATTATTGTTGCTTGTGAATTGATATTTCAACTTGATTTGTATTTGCGTTGGTTAACTGAATAAACATGGTACTATGGTTGTGAATTGGTTGTGATGAACTCAAATTGGAGTAGCTCCTTCAATTTACTAATAAACGTAGTCAATGTGTTGTTGGTTCTAGTAAAGAATTATGATTAGAAGTTCTTAAGTAGTTCAATAAAACTTACTAGTTTCATTTGATTAATGGGAAGCCTTATTCTAGTTATATTGAATAGTAGGTTATCAACTTGAGATAGTTTTCTCGATTAGTGATTATCATTTAGATTATACAAGTTGTTTAAATAATGGAAAGTAGTTTGTTTAGTTTCTTTAAATGGATTACTAGATTAAGGAACGAGTTCATATACGGGAGTAATTAGTTTAATTCATTATGGTTATTCTAAATACGAGGTGAAGTGGGTCTCTAATCTTTTTATGCATCCAGATATGAAATTAAATCTATAGAGAGTTCCTATACAATACTTTGAGGAAGTTAACTTATGTTATTCTAGTTATGGTTCCTAAATAGATTGGTATATAGTAAAGTTGGATTATAATTAGTGGGTACTATTCACCAAGATGAGTTAATATATGTGTTTAAATAAGTATGTTCGATTCAAGTTTGGAAATTACTTAAGAAGGTCTTAATTACGTTGGTGATGATGTACTGATTAGAAATAATATAAGTTTGACTTACTATATATAATTATGAATGGATGAAATGATTATGGTTGGTTAATATGGTATTGTGGTTGAGGTATGTTAATCATCAATTGAAACTCTAACTTGAGTTGTAATTACTTTATGGTTTGGTTTGTTATACAAAGTTATTAAGAATTATTATAACTTATGGATGAGTTCCAAGAATGATTCGATTGTGATATGAATGATAATCAAAAGGAATCTAAAGGGGAAAGTAGCCTCGTTTGAGTCGACGGATGAGGTGATACGAACAGTACCCCATGGACTGTGAACCTTGGGGGGCCCCACAGGGAAACCTGCCTATTGCTCTGTGGGACGATAATCGGGCGATATATCAAGTAATGTGAAACATGGGGATGGCTGATTGAATCAGCGGAAAAATGTATCGCGGATTAGTCGCGATTATTGGCCAAAAGTAAAGCGAATGGTTGGGTGACGATCCTCACTGTCGGAGTGTAAGCTTTGTCTCCTCCGCCGCGTTCTCTTTCCCCCTGGTTAAAAGAAAGTTATTTCGAATTGTGAAAGCTGTTTTGATATTGGATTCCCGATAAGGAATCACATTGTGGTAAGTTGTTTCGATATTGGATTTTCGATAAGGAATCATATCAGGTAAGTAATGAATGTTTATTCAGTATTTCAATATGAACATCAGTATTGGATTCCTGATAGGGAAGCATATCATGGTAAATTATACTGATGTTGGATTCCCAATAAGGAATCGTATCTTGTTATTGGATTCCCGATAAGGAATCGTTATAGTGAAAGTTATGTTATTTATTGCCCGATAATGGTTCGTTTATAACAGCGTAAGTAAATGATTAATAGAGTATGAAAGCATAAGTTTGGATTTCCGTTAAGAAATCGACTAAAGCAACTGAAGAATATTGTTATATCAAAGTTGGTAACCTCAAATTCCTTATAAGGAATCGTGGTAAGTTGAAAGGTTGATTAAATGAGAATACTCACGGACAATAAGATGGTTCTTGTAAATATGTTATGTTTGGGTAACTGTGTTTAATCCTATAATAGAGTAACCATCCTCAACCCATAATTTGTAAGTATGGTTCTGTACTAATCTCTTCTGATAATGGTTTGTGATGATGGTTAGTGTTTGAGCCTAGTATTCATGATCGTATATTAAGCTTTTGGCAGAATTATCCATTTGTCGGTTTATTGGATAATTTGTAACAGCCCATGTTTTCCCGACCAGCTTACAAAGGATTAAGCACAGCGAAAGAGACTCTGATCGAGCTAACCCGAACTATTACCATCACACTCACCGAACTACATAGGAGAGTATGGAACTCAAATCTCAATTCTATTCAATATAATTAACTATTATAACAACGTACTACAACAATTCAATAACACATTCTAAAAATAACAATTCATAATCAACAATAACAACAACAACATCAACCACAAACAAGGGGGATCGAAGAAGGGCAACGAAGGAACCACCAACCACAAACAACAGCACGGCAGAGGAGAAAGAGAAGACACAACAGTAGCAGCATGAGAGAAGAAGAAAACTCGAACAGGGGAGGGGAAAAACTGATCGGCGACACCGGCGCAGCAGCGGCGGAGCAAAGGGGAAGGATAGTTCCGGCGAGGGGGAAGTGAAGCGGCAGCAGGCGGAACCGAGAGAGAGAGGTCGGGGTTTCACCGGGAGAGGAGAGAGAATTTCATTTTTGGGGTTTTGGGTTTTCCACATGAGAGAGTAACTGTATAAGGGGGTGGGTTTTGGTCTTTTGGGGTTATCCAATAAACCGACAAATCAGATGGAAGCAAGGAAATGTAACTCTGGCTTCCTAAAATCCAAAATATATCAATAATAACTTCATAAAATTAATATAACAAATATATTACCAACACGACAAATAAAATTCATACTCCACAACTCAAATAATATAAGAATATTCAAAATATAATTAACTAATAATTATAATTAGCTTTTAAATAAACACTCTTAAAAATAGGGCTATTGCATACTATCACCCTTATCAAAAGTTTTATCCTCAAAACTTGGAACAAGGATTTAGAAAAACAAAAATCTCAAACTCCTAAGATATTAGGCATCCAAACCTCAATTGTACCATCAGCTTTTGTATCTCCACTTCAACTCGATATTAGAATCGAGGAGCAAAGAAGACAAAAGGGGCAAAATTTTCGGCATAGAATTCCAATCATCTCATTCGCAGAGATCTCGTTTGAAATTCATTTAATTAAGTAAATCATACAATTTTCTCAAAATACACACCATCATAGACAACACATGGAATTACACCTTTACATAAATGAATTCATATAACACACGCCAAAGCGCAACAATCATATACGCAACCTTCAGCTTTCCTAATTTCTAATCATCGATTCTCAACCACTAATAACCCAAATTGATTTCAAATTTCCCAAGAATCTTTAACCCCCGCTAGGTAGCCAACTCGGCATACGGTCGCAAGGTTGCTCTGATACCATCTATAACAGCCCAAGTTTTCCCGACCAGCTTACAAAGGATTAAGCACAGCGAAAGAGACTCTGATCGAGCTAACCCGAACTATTACCATCACACTCACCGAACTACACCAGAGAGTATGAAACTCAAATCCCAATTCTATTCAATTTAATTAACTATTATAACAACGTACTACAACAATTCAATAACACATTCTAAAAATAAACCACAACTCCTTTTAACTAAAATCATAATCAACAATAACAACAACAACATCAACCACAAACAATGGGGATCGAAGAAGGGCAACGAAGGAACCACCAACCACAAACAACAGCACGGTAGAGGAGAAAGAGAAGACACAACAGTAGCAGCATAAGAGAAGAAGAAAACTCGAACAGGGGAGGGGGAAAACTGATCGGCGACACCCGGCGCAGCAGCGGCGGAGCAAAGGGGAAGGATAGTTCCGGCGAGGAGGAAGTGAAGCGGCAGCAGGCGGAACCGAGAGAGAGAGGTCGGGGTTTCACCGGGAGAGGATTTTGGGGTTTTGGGTTTTCCACATGAGAGAGTAACTGTATAAGGGGGTGAGTTTTGGTCTTTGGGGTTATCCAATAAACCGACAAATCAGATGGAAGCAAGGAAAAGTAACTCTGGCTTCCTAAAATCCAAAATATATCAATAATAACTTCATAAAATTAATATAACAATTATATTACCAACACGACAAATAAAATTCATACTCCACAACTCAAATAAAATAAGAATATTCAAAATATAATTAACTATTAATTATAATTAGCTTTTAAATAAACACTCTTAAAAATAGGGCTATTACATACTACCACCCTTATCAAAAGTTTTATCCTCAAAACTTGGAACAAGGATTTAGAAAAACAAAAATCTCAAACTCCTAAGATATTAGGCATCCAAACCTCAATTGTACCATCAGCTTTTGTATCTCCACTTCAACTCAATATTAGAATAGAGGAACAAAGAAGATAAAAGGGGCAAAATTTTCGGCATAGAATTCCAATCATCTCATTCGCAGAGATCTCGTTTGAAATTCATTTAATTAAGTAAATCATACAAATTTCTCAAAGTACACACCATCACAGACAACACATGGAATTACACCTTTACATAAATGAATTCATATAACACACGCCAAAGCGCAACAATCATATACTCAACCTTCAGCTTTCCTAATTTCTAATCATCGATTCTCAACCACTAATATCCCAAATTGATTTCAAACTTTCCCAAGAATCTTTAACCCCCGCTAGGTAGCCAACTCGGCATACGGTCGCAAGGTTGCTCTGATACCATCTGTAACAGCCCAAGTTTTCCCGACCAGCTTACAAAGGATTAAGCACAGCGAAAGAGACTCTGATCGAGCTAACACGAACTATTACCATCACACTCACCGAACTACACCAGAGAGTATGAAACTCAAATCCCAATTCTATTCAATTTAATTAACAATTATAACAACGTACTACAACAATTCAATAACACATTCTAAAAATAAACCACAACTCCTTTTAACTAAAATCATAATCAACAATAACAACAACAACATCAACCACAAATAAGGGGATAGAAGAAGGGCAGTGAAGGAACCACCAACCACAAACAACAGCACGACAGAGGAGAAAGAGAAGACACAGTAGCAGCACCACGAGAGAAGAAGAAAACGCGAACAAGGGAGGGGAAAACTGACCGGCGACAACACTTATTCAACGCAACAGCAACACCGGCGCAGCAGCGACAGAGCAATGGGGAAGTGACACGGCAGCAGGCGGAAGAGAGAGAGAGAGAGAGAGAGGTCGGGGTTTCACAAGGGAGAGGAGAGAGAATTTGATTTTTGGGGTTTTGGGTTTTCCACGTGAGAGAGTAACTGTATAAAGGGGTGTGTTTTAGTCTTTGGGGTTATCCCATAAACCGACAAATCAGATGGAAGGAAGGAAAACTAACTTTAACCCATAATACATAATTCGAATCATAACTTTGCTCTCAACTTGATTATGGCTTCCAACACAATCCTGCAATTAAGTTTGACTCTGCCACCCACCAAGTGACAGGCCACAGTATTGACAAAACAATCAGCAAAGTTGAGTACACACTTCATAATAGAAAATACAAGTTTAGCTGTATTTTGAAAACTAATTGATAACACATTGTCATAATATCAAGTAGTCATAATCACTTCAATTACTTAAAGATTTCATAACATTAATCTTTTGATATAACCGCGAGTGTAGCAAACTGTTGAGGGTCGTCACTCCACCTTTTACTAAACTGCTTGCAAGACTTAACCCAGATATGTCCTACTTCCGCCAGGATTTTCCCCTCCTGGTTGGGTAACAGTTAGGGAATACGCGCCCTAACTCGGGTGTATGCTCACGCCTCACATCCGTAATTCAATTCAAGATATTTAATGTTTCATTTCCATACAATTCCATATACTTAACAAATTCCATTTAAAAGCATAAATATGGCAATTTAGTGTTTGAGCCTAGCTTAGGATAAGTAAAACATCTCAAGTGAACCATAGCATGCCAAATCCATGTCATATACTCAAAGCACACATACTAATATGCATATCAGAAGAGATTTCATTTCATAATCATGCTTCAAAATAGAAAGAAACAATCATCTAACCATAGGTAGGAAAATCTCTAGGTTACAATCCAAACTAAGTGTGTACCTTCACTTAGGCTTCTTGATGCACTTAAAATCCTTATTCCAAGTGGTTTATCCTTCCTACAGCTTCCCCTGAGTATGTAAAGTTCTAGAGATTAGTTTACATAAGTTTTCAAACATAAATAACTAAGCTAAATACAAGAGAGATGCAAAGTTGTACTTACATCAATCTGTTTTAGGTTCCTATGGAGTTTTCTACAACTTCCCAAGGCTTGAAAACTAAACCAAAATCTTGAGGCACTGTGAAATTATGTCTAGAAGAGTTGTATGTAAAGAGAAGTAGGTGTTGAAGAAGAAGATTTAGGAGAAAAGGACGAAAAACAAAACGCCCCTTTTATAGTCAGTTCTGCCGGTACCCATGGCGGAGGGAAACCTCTTCTGTATGAGGTCGGTTTCTTGGAGTTTCTGGGTGATTCTTATTGGAAGTGTTAGCTTGAGGTGTTGGCCTTCATGCATGCCAAGATCTTTAAGAGATCGACACTCAAGCAGCTGCTAAGAAGCATTTTTTGAGGATTCGTCTGAACTAATATTTCAGCTGGCCAGATTTTACTATGTAAGGAATTTACCATATTAAGCCACGTATATTTTGGGAAAAAATGACCATTTTAACCTTAATACATCCCATACATATCATATATCAAGTTTCATTAGGTTCTGAGCTCGGATTCAACCCAAAAAGACTCTTTAACTGGAAGTTCATTGTTACCCGATAAAACGGTCTCTATGCGATTTTCATAATCTTAAGGCATAAGGCTCTCAAAGGCTTTCTAACTTATCTATTGGAACTCAAGGCTTTCTTAACCACTAAGAATGATAATCCTTATCCTCTTTGACCTTTCTTAACCACTAAGAATGATTGTTCTTATCCACTTGCTTTCTTAACCATTAAGAATGATGGTTCTTATCCACTTTTGTCGTAGTATGATGTTGGAGAGAATTCTAACTTCTTAAAGGACCAAAGCCTGATGAAGACTTAATATAGCTAACAAAATAATTGAACCTGCTTAAAAATTGAGGCTGTTACACTCTACCACCCTTAAAATAATTTTCGTCCTCGAATCTTCAAAACATAAACTCATAGATCAACCTTAAGTATCCATATATCAAGCACTACAGCCTCCGATAGTCTTTACTGAATTTCCAAGAAAAATTCCTCAATATTCCCTAGAAATAGATTTCAAATATCCTCAAATTACAACTTCGAATTCCATAGTCTTATTCCCGAAGTGTTACACAAATCTAAACTCTTATTCTTATTCTATAGCTCAAAACTTGAACTCTAATTACCCATATAATTGACACATATTCCCAACTATCTTTTACCCCCGCTATGTGGCGAACTCAGCACACGGTCGCAAGGTTGCTCTAATACCATTTGTGATTACTTACTATTCAAAATAGCTAAATTAAGGCTTCCATTAATCAAACTAAACTAACACATTTTATTAAACTAATTACAGAAATTATATTCACAATTCTTTTCCAAAACTAACAACACTCCAACTTAATTTATCACTTGATTTAAGAAGCCATTCCAATTTAAGTTTACCCACAATGATTAATAATTCAATAATACACCAATTATGCAATCACCCAACACAAAGACAAATCAGTGGTTAAGAAAGGTCAATGTGGATAAGCACTATCATTCTTAGTGGTTAAGGAAGTCTTGGGAACCAATAGATAAGTTAAAAAGCCCTTGAGAGCCTTATTCGTTAAGATTATGAAAATCGCATAGAAACCGTTTTATCGGGTAACAATGAACTTCCAGTTAAAGAGCCTTTTTGGGTTGAATCCGAGTTCATAACCTAATCAAACTTGATATATGTTATGTTTGGGATGTATTAAGGTTAAAATGGTCATTTGTTCCCAAAATTTACGTGGCTTAATATAGTAGATTCCTTACATAGTAAAATCTGGCCAGCTAAAATATCAGTTCAAACCTATCCTCAAAGAATGCATCTTAGCAGCTGCTTGAGTGTCGATCTCTTAAAGATCTTTGCCTGCATGAAAGCCAACACATCAATTGCTAACACCTCCAACAAGAATCACCCAGAAACTCCAAGAAACCGACCTCATCCAGAAGAGGTTTCCCTCCCCCATGGGTACCGCCAGAACTGACTATAAAAGGGGTGTTTGGTTTTTCGTCCTTTTCTCCTAAATCTTCTTCTTCAACACCTACTTCTCCTCACATAGAACTCTTTTAAACATAATTACCTAGCATTTCATGCTTTTGGTAGAATTTTCAAGCCTTGGAAAGTTGTTGAAAACTCCATAGAAACATCAAGCAAACTGTGTAAGTATAGCTTTGTATCTCTCTTGTACTTAGCATAGCTATTTATGTTCTAAAACTTGTGTAAACTAATCCTTAGCACTTTACATATTCAGGGGAAGCTGTAGGAAGGATAATAGCAAGTAGTTATAATCACTTCAATTACTCAGAGATTTCATAACATTAATCTTTGGATATAACCGCGAGTATAGCAAACTGTTGAGCGTCGTCACCCCACCTTCTACTGTTCTGCTTGCAAGATTTAACTCGGTCATGTCCTACTTCCGCCAGGATTTCCCCCTCCTGGTTGGGTAACAGTTAGGGAATACCCGCCCTAACCCGAGTGTATGCTCACGCCTCACTTCAGTAATTAAATTCAAGATATTTAGTGTTTCATTACCATACAATTCCATACACTTAACAAATTCCATTTAAAAGCATAAACATGGAAATTTAGTGTTTAAGCCTAGCTTAGGATAAGTAAAATATCTCAAGTGAACCATAGCATGCCAAATCCATGTCATATACTCAAAGCACACATACTAATATGCATATCAGAAGTGATTTCATTTCATAATCATGCTTGAAAATAGAAAGAAACAATCATCTAACTATAGGTAGGAAAATTTCTAGGTTACAATCCAAACTAAGTGTGTACCTTCACTTAGGCTGCTTAATGTAACTCATACTCCTTATTCCAAATGGTTTATCCTTCCTACAGCTTCCCACAGTTTGCTTGATGTTTCTATGAGGTTTTCTACAACCTTCCAAGGCTTGAAAACTCTACCAAAAGCTTGAAATGCTAGGGAATTATGTCTAGAAGAGTTCTATGTAAAGAGAAGTAGGTGTCGAAGAAGAAAATTTTGGAGAAAGGGTCGAAAAACCAAAACACCCCTTTTATAGTCAGTTCTGACGGTACCCATGGGGAAGGGAAACCACTTGTGGGTGAGGTCGGTTTCTTGGAGTTTCTGGGTGATTCTTATTGGAGGTGTTAGCTTGAGGTGTTGGCTTTTAATCATGCAAAGATCATCAAGAGATCGACACTTAAGCAGCTGCTAAGAACCATTCTTTTAGGATAGGTCTGAACTGATATTTTAGCTGGCCAGATTTTACTTTGTAAGGAATCTAATATATTAAGCCACGTATATTTTGGGAACAAATGACCATTTAATCCTTAAGACATCATAAACAGAACATATATCAAGTTTGATTAGGTTCTGAGCTCGGATTCAACCCAAAAAGGCTCTTTAATTGGAAGTTCATTGTTACCCGATAAAACGGTCTCTATGCGATTTTCATAATCTTAACGAATAAGGCTCTAAAGGGCTTTGTAACTTATCTATTGGTTCCCAAGGATTTCTTAACCACTAAGAATGATAGTGCTTATCCACTTTGACCTTTCTTAACCACTAAGAATGATAATGCTTATCCACTTTAACCTTTCTTAAGCGCTAAGAATGATAGTGCTTATCCACTTTCTGCTTTCTTAACCATTAAGAATGATGGTTCTTATCCACTTTTGTCCAAGTATGATGTTGGAGAGAATTCTAACTACATAAAGGACCAAAGCCTGTTGAAGACTTAATATAGCTAACAAAATAATTGAACCTGCTTAAAAATTCAGGTTGTTACACTCTAGCACCCTTAAAATAAGTTTCGTCCTCGAAACTTCAAAACATAAACTCCTGCTAGCTGAACTCGATTAGCAATCACAAATCTCAATTAACACCAAAACAATAATAATCACTTATAAATTAGATAATACTCGCAGCGGAAACAACCTGAAATATACGATCCTGGAAATGTGGGATATGGGCCCACAAAATAATATCCTTTATAAAAGGCTTTAAATACATAGTCATTCAATCCCAATTTTAAGGCAAAAGAACAAACTATGTCATAAGTAATTCTAAACAAACTCCTCTATATACAAACTTAAATCTCGTACTTTAACCCACAATACACAATTCAAATCATCACTTTGCTCTCAACTCGATTATGGCTTTCAGCACAATCCTGCAATTAAGTTTGACTCTGCCACCCACCAAGTGACAGGCCACAGAAATGACAAAACAATCAGCAAAGCTGACTACACACTCTGTGTAACAGAAAATACAGGTTTAGGAGTATTTTGACAACCGATTGATAGCACATAGTCATAATAGCAAGTAGTTATATTCGAATCAATAACTCAGATATTACAAAACACTAATGTTTTGATATAACCGCGAGTGTAGCAAACTGTGGAGGGTCGTCACCACACCTTTTACAGTTCTGCTTGCAAGACTTAACCCGGACATGTCCTACTTCCGCCAGGATTTCCCCCTCCTGGTTGGGTAACAGTTAGGGAATACCCGCCCTAACCCGGGTGTATGCTCACGCCTCACTTCCGTAATTTAATTCAAGACATTTAGTGTTTCATTACCATACAATTCCATGTACTTAACAAATTCCATTTTAGAATCATTAACATGGTAACTCAATGTTTAAGCCTAGCTTAGAATAAGTAAAACCTCTCAAGTGAACCATAGCATGCCAAATCCATGTCATATACTCAAAGCACACATACTAATATGCGTATCACAAGAGATTTCATTTCATAATCATGCTTCAAAATAGAAAGAAACAATCATCTAACTATAGATAGGAAAATCTCTAGGTTACAATCCAAACTAGGTGTGTACCTTCACTTAGGCTGCTTAATGCACTTAAACTCCTTATTCCAAGTGGATTACCCTTCCTACAGCTTTCCCTGAATATGTAAAGTTCTAGAGATTAGTTTACACAAGTTTTAGAACATAAATAGCTAAGCTTTGTACAAGAGAGATACAATGTTGTACTTACACAGTTTGCTTGATGTTTCTATGGAGTTTTCTACAACTTTCCAAGGCTTGAAAATTCTACCAAAAGCTTGAAATGCTAGGTAATTATGTCCAAAAGATTTCTATGTAAAGAGAAGTAGCTGTTGAAGAAGAAGATTTAGGAGAAAGGGTCGAAAAACAAAAACACCCCTTTTATAGTCAGTTTTGGCGGTACCCATGGTGGGAGGGAAACTGCTTGTGGGTGAGGGCGGTTTCTTGGATTTTCTGGGTGATTCTTGTTGGAGGTGTTAGCTAGAGGTGTTGGCTTTTAATCATGCAAAGATCATCAAGAGATAGACACTTAAGCAGCTGCTAAGAAGCATTCTTTTAGGATAGGTCTGAACTGATATTTTTGCTAGCCAGATTTTACTTTGTAAGGAATCTAATATATTTAGCCACGTATATTTTGGGAACAAATGACCATTTTAACCTTAAGACATCCCAAACATAACATATATCAAGTTTGATTAGGTTCTGAGCTCGGATTCAACCCAAAAAGGCTATTTAATTGAAAGTTCATTGTTACCCGATAAAACGGTCTCTATGCGATTTTCATAATCTTAACGAATAAGGCTCTAAAGGGCTTTGTAACTTATCTATTGGTTCCCAAGGATTTCTTAACCACTAAGAATGATAGTGCTTATCCACTTTGACCTTACTTAACCACTAAGAATGATAGTGCTTATCCACTTTGACCTTTCTTAAGCACTAAGAATGATAGTGCTTATCCACTTTTAGCTTTCTTAACCATTAAGAATGATGGTTCTTATCCACTTTTGTCCAAGTATGATGTTGGAGAGAATTCTAACTACATAAAGGACCAAAGCCTGATGAAGACTTAATATAGCTAACAAAATAATTGAACCTCCTTAAAAATTCAGGTTGTTACACTCTACCACCCTTAAAATAAGTTTCGTCCTCGAAATTTCAAAACATAAACTCCTGCTAATTTAACTCGATTAGCAATCACAAATCTCAATTAACACCAAAACAATAATAATCACTTATAAATTAGATAATACTCGCAGCGGAAACAACCTGAAATATACGATGCTGGACTTGTGGGTTATGGGCCCACAAAATAATATCCTTTATAAAAGGCTTTAATTACATAGTCATTCAATCCCAATTTTAAGGCAAAAGAACAAACTATGTCATAAGTAATTCTAAACAAACTCCTCTATATACAAACTTAAATCTCGTACTTTAACCCACAATACACAATTCAAATCATCACTTTGCTCTCAACTCGATTATGGCTTTCAGCACAATCCTGCAATTAAGTTTGACTCTGCCACCCACCAAGTGACAGGCCACAGAAATGACAAAACAATCAGCAAAGCTGACTACACATTCTGTGTAACAGAAAATACAGGTTTAGGTGTATTTTGACAACCGATTGATAGCACATAGTCATAATAGCAAGTAGTTATATTCGAATCAATAACTCTAATATTACAAAACATTAATATCTTGATATAACCGCGAGTGTAGCAAACTGTTGAGGGTCGTCACCACACCTTTTACAGTTCTGCTTGCAAGACATAACCCGGACATGTCCTACTTCCGCCAGGATTTCCCCCTCCTGGTTGGGTAACAGTTACGGAATACCCGCCCTAACCCGGGTGTATGCTCACGCCTCACTTCCGTAATTTAGTTCAAGACATTTAGTGTTTCATTACCATACAATTCCATGTACTTAACAAATTCCATATTAGAATCATTAACATGTTAACTCAATGTTTAAGCCTAGCTTAGAATAAGTAAAACCTCTCAAGTGAACCATAGCATGCCAAATCCATGTCATATACTCAAAGCACACATACTAATATGCGTATCAGAAGAGATTTCATTTCATAATCATGCTTCAAAATAGAAAGAAACAACCATCTAACTATAGATAGGAAAATCTCTAGGTTACAATCCAAACTAAGTGTGTACCTTCACTTAGGCTGCTTAATGCATTTAAACTCCTTATTCCAAGTGGTTTACCCTTCCTTCGGCTTCCCCTGAATATGTAAAGTTCTAGAGATTAGTTTACACAAGTTTTAGAACATAAATAGCTAAGCTATGTACAAGAGAGATATAATGTTGTACTTACACAGTTTGCTTGATGTTTCTATGGAGTTTTCTACAACTTTCCAAGGCTTGAAAATTCTACCAAAAGCTTGAAATGCTAGGTAATTATGTCCAAAAGATTTCTATGTAAAGAGAAGTAGCTGTTGAAGAAGAAGATTTAGGAGAATGGGTCGAAAAACAAAAACACCCCTTTTATAGTCAGTTTTGGCGGTACCCATGGGAGGAGGGAAACCGCTTGTGGGTGAGGGCGATTTCTTGGATTTTCTGGGTGATTCTTGTTGGAGGTGTTAGCTAGAGGTGTTGGCTTTCAATCATGCAAAGATCATCAAGAGATCGACACTTAAGCAGCTGCTAAGAAGCAATCTTCTAGGATAGGTCTGAACTGATATTTTAGCTGGCCAGATTTTACTTTGCAAGGAATCTAATATATTAAGCCACGTATATTTTGGGAACAAATGACCATTTTAACCTTAAGACATCCCAGACATAACATATATCAAGTTTGATTAGGTTCTGAGCTCGGATTCAACCTAAAAAGGCTCTTTAATTGGAAGTTAATTGTTACCCGATAAAACGGTCTCTATGCGATTTTCATAATCTTAACGAATAAGGCTCTAAAGGGCTTTGTATCTTATCTATTGGTTCCCAAGGATTTCTTAACCACTAAGAATGATAGTGCTTATCCACTTTGACCTTTATTAACCACTAAGAATGATAGTGCTTATCCACTTTGACCTTTCTTAAGCACTAAGAATGATAGTGCTTATCCACTTTTAACTTTCTTAACCATTAAGAATGATGGTTCTTATCCACTTTTGTCCAAGTATGATGTTGGAGAGAATTATAACTACATAAAGGACCAAAGCCTAATGAAGACTTAATATAGCTAACAAAATTATTGAACCTGCTTAAAAATTCAGGTTGTTACACTCTACCACCCTTAAAATAAGTTTCGTCCTCGAAACTTCAAAACATAAACTCCTACTAGCTTAACTCGATTAGCAATCACAAATCTCAATTAACACCAAAACAATAATAATCACTTATAAATTAGATAATACTCGCAGCGGAAACAACCTGAAATATACGATCCAGGACCTGTGGGTTATGGGCCCACAAAATAATATCCTTTATAAAAGGCTTTAATTACATAGTCATTCAATCCCAATTTTAAGGCAATAGAACAAACTATGTCATAAGTAATTCTAAATAAACTCCTCTATATACAAACTTAAATCTCGTACTTTAACCCACAATACACAATTCAAATCATCACTTTGCTCTCAACTCGATTATGGCTTTCAGCACAATCCTGCAATTAAGTTTGACTCTGCCACCCACCAAGTGATAGGCCACAGAAATGACAAAACAATCAGCAAAGCTGACTACACACTCTGTGTAACAGAAAATACAGGTTTAGGTGTATTTTGACAACCGATTGATAGCACATAGTCATAATAGCAAGTAGTTATATTCGAATCAGTAACTCAGATATTACAAAACATTAATATTTTGATATAACCGCGAGTGTAGCAAACTGTTGAGGGTCGTCACCACACCTTTTACTGTTCTGCTTGCAAGACTTAACCCAGACATGTCCTACTTCCGCCAGGATTTCCCCCTCCTGGCTGGGTAACAGTTAGGGAATACCCGCCCTAACCCGGGTGTATGCTCACGCCTCACTTCCGTAATTTAATTCAAGACATTTAGTGTTTCATTACCATACAATTCCATGTACTTAACAAATTCCATTTTAGAATCATTAACATGGTAACTCAATGTTTAAGCCTAGCTTAGAATAAGTAAAACCTCTCAAGTGAACCATAGCATGCCAAATCCATGTCATATACTCAAAGCACACATACTAATATGCGAATCAGAAGAGATTTCATTTCATAATCATGCTTCAAAATAGAAAGAAACAATCATCTAACTATAGATAGGAAAATCTCTAAGTTACAATCCAAACTAAGTGTGTACCTTCACTTAGGCTGCTTCCCATGAATATGTAAAGTTCTAGAGATTAGTTTACACAAGTTTTAGAACATAAATAGCTAAGCTATGTACAAGAGAGATACAATGTTGTACTTACACAGTTTGCTTGATGTTTCTATAGAGTTTTCTACAACTTTCCAAGGCTTGAAAATTCTACCAAAAGCTTGAAATGCTAGGTAATTATGTCCAAAAGATTTCTATGTAAAGAGAAGTAGCTGTTGAAGAAGAAGATTTAGGAGAAAGGGTCGAAAAACAAAAACACCCCTTTTATAGTCAGTTTTGGCGGTACCCATGGGGGGAGGGAAACCGCTTGTGGGTGAGGTCGGTTTCTTGGATTTTCTGGGTGATTCTTGTTGGAGGTGTTAGCTAGAGGTGTTGGCTTTCAATCATGCAATGATCATCAAGAGATCGACACTTAAGTAGCCGCTAAGAAGCATTCTATGAGGATAGGTCTGAACTAATATTTGAGCTGGCCAGATTTTACTATGTAAGGAATCTACTATATTAAGCCACGTATATTTTGAGAACAAATGACCATTTTAACCTTAAGACATCCCAAACATAACATATATCAAGTTTGATTAGGTTTTGAGCTTGGATTCAACCCAAAAAGGCTCTTTAACTGGAAGTTCATTGTTACCCGATAAACAATCTCTATGCGATTTTCATAATCTTAACGAATAAGGCTTTCTTAACCACAAAGAATGATAGTGCTTATACACTTTGACCTTTTTATAACCACTAAGAATGATAGTGCTTATCCACTTTGACCTTTCTTAACCAATAAGAATGATGGTTCTTCTCCACTTTTGTCCTAGTATGATGTTGGAGAGAATTCTAACTACTTAAAGGACCAAAACCTGATGCAAACTTAATATAGCTAACAAAATAATTGAACCTGCTTAAAAATTCAGGTTGTTACACTCTACCACCCTTAAAATAAGTTTCGTCTTCAATACTTCAAAACATAAACTCATAGATCAACGACCTTAAGTATCCATATATCAAGCACTACATCCTCCGATAGTCCTTACAAAATTTCCATGAAAAACATCTCAATATTCCCTACAAATAGATTTCAAATATCCTAAAATTACAACCTCAAACTCCATACTCTTATTCCCGAAGTGTTACACAAATCTTAACCCGTATTCTTATTCTATAGCTCAAAACTTGAACTCTAATTACCCAAGTAACAGACACAAATTCCCAACGATCTTTTACCCCCGCTATGTGGCTAACTCAGCACACGGTCTCAGGGTTGCTCTTATACCATTTGTAACAGCCCGCTTCCCGAGCTGCTAGCTTAACTCGCTTAGCAATCACAAAACTCAATTAGCACTAAAATAATAATAATCACTTATGAATTAGATAACACTCGCAGCGGAATCGACCATAAATATACGATCCTGGACATGTGGGTTATGGGCCCATAAAACAATATCCTTTATAAAAGGCTTCAATTACACAGTCATTCAATCTCAAGTTCAAGGCAAAAGAATAAACTATGTCATAAGTAATTCTAAATAAACTCCTCAATATACAAACATAAATCTCGGACTTTAACCCACAATACACAATTCAAATTATCACTTTGCTCTCAACACGATTCTGGCTTCCAGCACAATCCTACAAATTAAGTTTGACTCTGCTACCCACCAAGTGACAGGCGACTGAAATGACAAAACAATCAGAAAAGCTGACTACACACTCTATGTAACAGAAAATACAGGTTTAGGTGTATTTTGACAACCGATTGATAGCACATAGTCATAATAGCAAGTAGTTATATTCGAATCAATAACTCAGAGATTTCATAACATTAATCTTTTGATATAACCGCGAGTGTAGCAAACCGTTGACGGTCGTCACCCCACCTTTTACTGTTCTGCTTGCAAAACTTAACCCGGACATGTACAACTTCCGCCAAGATTTCCCCCTCCTGCTTGGGTAACTGTTAGGGAATACCCGCCCTAACCTGGGTGTATGCTCACGCCTCACTTCCGTAATTCAATTCAAGACATTTAGTGTTTCATTACCATACAATTCTATGTACTTAACAAATTCCATTTTAGAATCATTAACATGGTAACTCAATGTGTAAGCCTAGCTCAGAATAAGTAAAACCTCACAAGTGAACCATAGCATGCCAAATCCATGTCATATACTCAAAGCACACATACTAATATGCGTATCAGAAGATATTTCATTTCATAATCATGCTTCAAAATAGAAAGAAACAATCATCTAACTATAGGTAGGAAAATCTCTAGGTTACAATCCAAACTAAATGTGTACCTTCACTTAGGCTGCTTAATGCACTTAAACTCCTTATTCCAAGTGGTTTACCCTTCCTACAGCTTCCCTTGAATATGTAAAGTTCTAGAGATTAGTTTACACAAGTTTTAGAACATAAATAGCTTAGCTAAGTACAAGAGAGATACAAAGTTGTACTTACACAGTTTGCTTGATGTTTCTATGGAGTTTTCTACAACTTTCCAAGGCTTGAAAATTCTACCAAAAGCTTGAAATGCTAGGTAATTATGTCTAGAAGATTTCTATGTAAAGAGAAGTAGCTGTTGAAGAAGAAGATTTAGGAGAAAGGGTCGAAATACAAAAACACCCCTTTTATAGTCAGTCATGGCGGTACCCATGGGGGAGGGAAACCGCTTGTGGGTGAGGTCGGTTTCTTGGAGTTTCTGGGTGATTCTTATTGGAGGTGTTAGCTAGAGATGTTGGCTTTCAATCCTGCAAAGATCATCAAGAGATCAACATTTAAGCAGCTGCTAAGAAGCATTCTTTGTGGATAGGTCTGAACTGATATTTGAGCTGGCCGGATTTTACTATGTATGGAATCAACTATATTAAGCCACGTATATTTTGGGAACAAATGACCATTTTAACCTTATGACATCCCAAACATAACATACATCAAGTTTGATTAGGTTTTGAGCTTGGATTCAACCCAAAAAGGCTCTTTAACTGGATGTTCATTGTTACCCGATAAAACGGTCTCTATGCGATTTTCATAATCTTAACAAATAAGGCTTTCTTAACCACTAAGAATGATAGTGCTTATCCACTTTGACCTTTTTATAACCACTAAGAATGATAGTGCTTATCCACTTTGACCTTTATTAACCATTAAGAATGATGGTTTTTATCCACTTTTGTCCTAGTATGATGTTGGGGAGAATTCTAACTACTTAAAGGACCAAAACCTGATGAAAACTTAATATAGCTAACAAAATAATTGAACCTGCTTAAAAATTCAGGTTGTTACACTCTTCCACCCTTAAAATAAGTTTCGCCCTCGAAACTTCGAAACATAAACTCATAGATCAACGACCTTAAGTATCCATATATCAAGCACTACATCCTCCGATAGTCCTTACTAAATTTCCATGAAAAACATCTCAATATTCCCTACAAATAGATTTTAAATATCCTCAAATTACAACCTCAAACTCCATACTCTCTTATTCCCGAAGTGTTACACAAATCTTGACCCTTATTCTTATTCTATAGCTCAAAACTTGAACTCTAATTACCCAAGTAACAGACACACATTCCTAACGATCTTTTACCCCCGCTATATGGCTAACTCAGCACACGGTCTCAGGGTTGCCCTGATACCATTTGTAACAGCCCGCTTCCCGAGCTGCTAGCTTAACTCGCTTAGCAATCACAAAACTCAATTAGCACTAAAATAATAATCACTTATGAATTAGATAACACTCGCAGCGGAATCAACCTAAAATATACGATCCTGAACCTGTGGGTTATGGGCCCATAAAACAATATTCTTTATAAAAGGCTTCAATTACACAGTCATTCAATCTCAAGTTCAAGGCAAAAGAATAAACTATGTCATAAGTAATTCTAAATAAACTCCTCTATACACAAACTTAAATCTCGGACTTTAACCCACAATACACAATTCAAATCATCACATTGCTCTCAACTCGATGCTGGCTTCCAACACAATCCTGCATTTAAGTTTGACTCTGCCACCCACCAAGTGACAGGCCACATAAATGATAAAACAATCAGCAGAGCTGACTACACACTCTGTGTAACAGAAAATACAGGTTTAAGTGTATTTTGACAACCGATTGATAGCAGATAGTCATAATAGCAGGTAGTTATATTCGTATCAATAACTCAGAGATTTCATAAAATTAATCTTTTGATATAACCGCGAGCGTAGCAAACTGTTGAGGGTCGTCACCCCCCACCTTTTACTGTTCTGCTAGCAAGACTTAACCCGGACATGTCCTACTTCCGCCAGGATTTCCCCCTCCTGGTTGGGTAACAGTGAGGGAATACCCGCCTTAACCCGGGTGTATGCTTACGCCTCACTTTCGTAATTCAATTCAAGACATTTAGTGTTTCATTACCATACAATTTCATAAACTTAACAAATTCCATTTATAATTAACATGGTAACTCAATGTTTAAACCTAGCTTAGAATAAGTAAAACCTCTCAAGTGAAACATAGCATGCTAAATCCATGTCAGATACTCAAAGCACAAATACTAATATGTGTATCAGAAGAGATTTCATTTCATAATCATGCTTCAAAATAGAAAGAAACAATCATCTAACTATTGGTAGGAAAATCTCTAGGCTACAATCCAAACTAAATGTGTACCTTCACTTGGGCTGCTTAATGCACATAAACTCCTTATGCCAAGTGGTTTACCCTTCCTACAGCTTCCCCTGAATATGTAAAATTCTAGAGATTGTTTTACACAAGTTTTAGAATATAAATAGCTAAGCTAAGTACAAGAGAGATACAAAGTTGTACTTGCACAGTTTGCTTGATGTTTCTATGGAGTTTTCTACAACTTTCCAAGGCTTGAAAATTCTACCAAAAGCTTGAAATGCTATGTAATTATGTCTAGAAGAGTTCTAAGTAAAGAGAAGTAGATGTTGAAGAAGAAGATTTAGGAGAGTGGGTCGAAAAACAAAAACACCCCTTTTATAGTCAGTTCTGGCGGTACCCATGGGAGGAGGGAAACCGCTTGTGGGTGAGGGCGATTTCTTGGAGTTTCTGGGTGATTCTTATAGGAGGTGTTAGCTTGAAGTGTTGGCTTTCAATCATGCAAAGATCATCATGAGATCGACACTTAAGCAACTGCAAAGAAGCATTCTTTGAGGATAGGTCTAAACTGATATTTGAGCTGGCCAGATTTTACTATGTAAGGAATCTACTATATTAAGCCACGTATGTTTTGGGAACAAATGACCATTTTAACCTTAAGACATCCCAAACATAACATATATCAAGTTTGATTAGGTTTTGAGCTTGGATTCAACCCAAAAAGGCTCTTTAACTGGAAGTTCATTGTTACCCGATAAAACGGTCTCTATGCGATTTTCATAATCTTAACGAATAAGGCTTTCTTAACCACTAAGAATGATAGTGCTTATCCACTTTGACCTTTTTATAACCACTAAGAATGATAGTGCTTATCCACTTTGACCTTTCTTAACCATTAAGAATGATGGTTTTTATCCACTTTTGTCCTAGTATGATGTTGGGGAGAATTCTAACTACTTAAAGGACCAAAACCTGATGAAAACTTAATATAGCTAACAAAATAATTGAACCTGCTTAAAAATTCAGGTTGTTACACTCTTCCACCCATAAAATAAGTTTCGCCCTCGAAACTTCGAAACATAAACTCATAGATCAACGACCTTAAGTATCCATATATCAAGCACTACATCCTCCGATAGTCCTTACTAAATTTCCATGAAAAACATCTCAATATTCCCTACAAATAGATTTTAAATGTCCTCAAATTACAACCTCAAACTCCATACTCTCTTATTCCCGAAGTGTTACACAAATCTTGACCCTTATTCTTATTCTATAGCTCAAAACTTGAACTCTAATTACCCAAGTAACAGACACACATTCCTAACGATCTTTTACCCCCGCTATATGGCTAACTCAGCACACGGTCTCAGGGTTTCCCTGATACCATTTGTAACAGCCCGTTTCCCGAGCTGCTAGCTTAACTCGCTTAGCAATCACAAAACTCAATTAGCAATAAAATAATAATCACTTATGAATTAGATAACACTCGCAGCGGAATCAACCTAAAATATACGATCCTGGACCTGTGGGTTATGGGCCCACAAAACAATATTCTTTATAAAAGGATTCAATTACATAGTCATTCAATCTCAAGTTCAAGGCAAAAGAATAAACTATGTTATATGTCATTCTAAATAAACTCCTCTATATAGAAACTTAAATCTCGGACTTTAACCCACAATACACAATTCGAATCATCATTTTGCTCTCAACTCGATTCTGGCTTCCAACACAATCCTGCAATTAAGTTTGACTCTACCACCCACAAAGTGACAGGCCACAGAAATGACAAAACAATCAGCAAAGCTGAGTACACACTTCATAATAGAAAATACAAGTTTAGGTGTATTTTGAAAACTAATTGATAACACATAGTCATAATAGCAAGTAGTCATAATCACTTCAATTACATAGAGATTTCAAAATCTCTGAGTAATTGATTCGAATATAACTACTTGCTATTATGACTATGTGTTATCAATCGGTTTTCAAAATACACCTATACTTCTATTTTATGCAATAGCCCTATTTTTAAAAGCGTTTATTTAATTACTAATTGTAATTATCATGTTAATTATCTTCCAAATATTTATTTTATTTAATTTGGGATAGAGTATGAATATTTATTTTTGTCGTGTTGTAATATATTTATTTGTTTATTTTTATGAAGTTATTATTATTATATATTTCGGATTTTGGGTGCAATTAGTTGAAGATAAGTTTAGAAGTTATAGAATTAGTTAGTTTCTATTTGTGAGATTTAGTTTAGATTAGTTCTTATTTAGTGAGGAGTTTATTAATAATTGTTATTGTTGTGAGGTAAATTGTTGGAGAATGGTTATGGAGTTTAGTCTCGTTTGGAGATCATCATTAATGAAGGAGATTGTGTGTTGGAATTTGGATTGCGTTTCAGGTAACTTTTATGTTCAGTAAAATGTATTACTTATGCCCTCATGTGTGGATCTCTCTGTTCCATTTTTTTATACATAAGTTCGTACTATGGCCATAGTTATGAATGTGTTTATTCTGGAAATATCATTCGATAATATGAATACGCAATTGTTTTGTTGGCTTAGTTTATGAACTGAAAATAGAAAGTGGGCAAGGTATGGATGGAGGATGGTTACTCTTTTGACCTGATATGTTCGGCTACACTCCATAACAAACCTTGGGGTAAGTATTGCTGGGCTCCATAACGAACCTTGGTGGCAGCGTTTGTCCAAATCCTGTACTTGCCACTGATTTGTTTAAGAGAATTAGCTATGCCAGCATTGTAACGGAAAGGAGATGATTTGACAAATAAAATGTTTATAACGGGTTGAAGTAAAGGTTACGAGTTTTCCACTCATTTTGGAATTTTGTTTCTTTGTATTTCTTCTCTGAATGCAGGTTTGGTATTAAGTGCTCGAAATTGGAATGGAGCAAGATCAAGATGTTATAGTGGATTAAGGATGAGTTTGTATTTTAGATAGTTAATTTGAGAATAGTTATTTATATTTTGTTGTATATAATATTTTGGGAATTTTAGTCGAGATATTGGTGTAATTAAGGTGATTTTCCGCTGCGAGTTTATCTAATTAATCGTTAAATTTTAGTTGGGTTTTTCTACGTTATACCCTTGTGTTTTTTCAATTTCTACGTTGTACCCCAACCTTTTAATCCACAAAGTACCCTCAAGGTTACCTTATTTAATGCACGATGCCCCTACCGCTGATTATATGTCATTAATTCCGTTTAATTTTTTTAATTTATTGGAACTAATTTAACTTATACATAGTTTAACGCTCGGAGGGAATATTCACAAATTAGATTAGCTCCAGTAGATTATAAAAAGTAGACGAAATTAATGACGTATAATCAGCGGTGGGGCCATTGTGCATTAAAAGAGGTAAGTTTGAGGGTACCGTGTGGAATTTTTAAAAGGTTGGGGTACAATGTAGAAATTGAAAAAACACAAGGGTACAACGTAGAAAAACCCATTTTAGTTTATGGTTGCTGAGTGTGTTTCTCTTGCAGCTCGGAAGAGCGGGCTGTTACAAGATGGTATCAGAGCAACCTTGCGACCGTATACCTAGTTGGCTACCTAGCGATGGTAAGAGATTATTGGGATAGTTTGAAATCGATTTGGGTTATTAGTGGTTGAGAATCGATGATTGGAGATTAGGAAAATTGAAGGGTTGAGTATTTAAGTGTTTGCGCTTATGCGTGTGCTATATGATTCATTTATGTGAAGGTATAATGCCTTGTATTGCCAATGTTGTGTACTTTGAGAAAAAAAAATTGTATGATTTGGTTAAGTAAACGAATTTCAAACGAGATCTCTGCAAATGAGATGAATGGAATCCGATGCCGAAAATTTTTGCCCCTTTTGTTTTCTTTGCTCCTCGATTCTAATATTGAGTGATAACGATTTTAAACAAGTTATAAAACCCTATTCTTGCAAGTGTACAAGACTTAGTAGTAAGTGATAAATAATAGGGTATCGTATCCACATGGAACAGTTGAGTAATATTAAATCTAATGTCTACTAATTTTATCCTAAATAGTGATATAATGATTTCACTAGTGGAAAAAACGCTATATGTCACAACACAACCGATGCGGTCCTTAAGAGAACCGTAGCGGTAAATCATTGAAATTTTGGATGGGAAAATTGGGAACATAAACCGCTGCGGTTCGCAGAAAACCGCAGCGGTTAACAGAAAACCGTTGTGGTTCTCTGTTAACCGTTGCGGTTCGGTGAACCGCAGCGGTTAATCAGCCCCAAAACGGGGAGCCCAAAAATTACTTGGCCCAAACATTTTCCCTTGGCCCATTATTCATCTAGGCGCCTGCCATAACGCACACCCCAAACCTAAGTTCTTTCTCTCTCCTTCCCTATCCGGTTCTCTCTCACCCTCCTCCCTCCTTCCCTATTACCCAGCCACCAACGAACAAAAATCCACCAAACCCTCCTCCCTACTCCCTGTTCCAACAACGATCAACCACTATCATCGATAGCGATGCCCACAACAACAAACCAGCACCGTCTCCTCATCTCCTCTCTCCTTCACGCATCTCTCTCCTCTCTTCGATGCCATTTATTAGTGATTGATTTGCGCACCATCGGTGGCAAATCATTGCCTGATTCTTCTCTCCTTCGCAAGGCGTCGTAGTTTCTTCAACCTCCTAAAGTCCTTCAGGTTGTATTTTCTCTCCCCTCCTCTATTTCTCCTAATTTCTAGGGTTTTTTTACTTTTTCTGAATAACTCGAAATGATTCATCCTTTTTTTAGCGAGTTTGATGTTTAATTTAATTAGTTTCTTTAATCGTTTCTCAAAATCTTCCTTCCATTTCTAGGTTTTTTTTGTCCTCGTTTCCCCAAATTTGAAGGTTTTTTTGGTTGTTTTTAATGAAATTCGGTTGCATTTGCTTTTGTTGACTGTATTTGGTAATTGTAGATAGCTTCAGTGAGTGATATAAGTAGGAGCAGCGAGGTGAGCGGGCACGGTTCGAGCAATGGGAGGATGTTAAAGATGATTTTGAGTGATGGACAGTCGGAAGTTACTGCTGTGGAGTACTGTCCTATATTGTCTTTTTCCGATAATGTCGTTCCTGGAACGAAGGTTACTCCCTTGATCGTTTATTGCATATGATTCAGCTATGGAATTGTCTTGGTTAGTTGTTGTTTTGGATGGAGTTGTTTAATTCCTTTGCTAAAGAACTAAGTTGTAATCTTAGAAGCTCTCTTTGTGTGTTGGCTTTGGATGTCGAAATTGTGGTTCACTAATAATGCAGGGGCTTGATTTATGGGTGCCGGTCCGGGGGAACGCGGGGGTGGGTGGCAGTGCGGGGGGGTTGGGGGCGGTGCGGTGGGTGGGTGGGCTGTGCGGGGTGGGTGGGGGACGGTGCGGTGTGTGGGGGAAGTGCGGGGGGGTGGGGGGGGCAGTGCAAATTTGGTTGTTACTTCATAATATATGCTATAGTCATGCTACCTTAGTAAGTATTAACTTCCTAACATTGCTTTTAAATCAAGCTTCGTTATTCTTGGGTGCTTCTGATTGGAGATGACTCAAGAATGTTATGAATAGTTGGCTCTCCATAAGCTCGTGGATCTTACAAGAGCATTAATTTGATTGTTATTGATTAGAGAGATATGTACCCCCTTTTACCTTGTTATTGATGTGAATCCTTTGTTGACAAGTAATACTACTTTTTTTGGATTTTTTTATTTCTAAACCCTCATAACTATATGGCCTTTTTGCTTTGACATTCTTCTTAGTAGTATGCTTCACCTAGTAAATAATGATAAATATTGAACTTGGATGGTAGAAGTGAAGTTCTCATTGTGTTAAGTGTTTCATTTCTTTATATTAGGTATTGTTTTGGTACTGGATTCTTCAATGCTAAGCAACTGACTTTTCTGTAGCTTGCTATAGCTACTCAGCAACTACCTTTATTGGAAACGAACCCACTTGTATGTTTTATGGTTTTTATTCCCTTTTCGAGCCATTGGTTTTACTTTTTAAGATAACGTCAGCTAAAGCACATGTGGCTTACTCGGGATCAAGCCAAGGTTGTTGAGCGGCTTGGTTAATGCTCTGTGCCATTAAGTTGAGATATAGAGGGAGTGAGACTGATGTACTAAATGAGATCACAACATCTAAGCCTTAATGATGTTGAAGTATTTTTTTTGTGGTCTAGTTAGATAAGGTAGCAATCTGCTTTCTTCTGGAGCTGGTTCTAGTTTGGTCTTGATGTTCTGATCTGTAATCTGCAGTGCACCAGCATTGATCTATGCAACTGAATGAGTAGAGATTGAGTCAAATGAAGATAGTCTGTTTATAATGGCTGGAGAATAGGATATAGCAAATATTAGACTATATTTGCAACTTTCAGAGTTGATATCATTCAAGTGATGCTCTCAAATTGCTTCAAGACACCCATCTTAATTATCCATTTTCTTTTGGAGTCGGGTGCCTGGTTGGCATTGATGTGTTGATCTAACTATAGAATAGAAATGATTATTGTTGCCAAGTTACTAGCCAACCAGTCCTGCAAGCTTAAATTCTGGTTTTTAATTGTTTTACAGTTTTACCCTTGTTCATATCTGATAGCTTTCCCTTGAATATGAATTTGTTTGTTGCTTGACAATGGTAGATATTTTCGAGCTTCTTGCTTGGGCATTTGATTACCAATTGAGTCTTTGTTTCGGGATCTAGAATTTCTTAGTTTTTTCTAGTTCAAAATGGATAAAATTGACTTTGAGCTTTTAGTTTAGCTTCATTTCTGGTGTTTTGGTATATGCACAGGTATGTTCTAGCTTTTTAACATGTATGTTCCTTGGCACTTGTTTGCAGGAATATATGGTCTCAAGCCAGATGTACATGATGTCTTAAACTTTATGGATGATATCTCTTTGGATGAGCTCCTTGATGGAACCTATAAATGTTATAATCTTGGCAAAGATAAGGGAAAGAAAGCACCACCAGCTAATGTGACTGAGAATATACTTGAATCAATTAAAAAAGCTTGTTCTGTCATTCTCGTCGATTCTTTATTAGGAATTTAGGATGCTAAGTTGAGCTACATTGATAGACATTGTAAAGGATTCTTGTGCTTCGATTGAGCATAATATGCTTAATAAAATGAGTATTGATATATATTATTGATTTTGTATTGATTAATAATGAAAAAATGCAAAAAAAAAAAAAAAAATTCGTTTTTAGGGTGGTTAACCGCAGCGGTTTTGACCCAAAACCGCAGCAGTTAATCATTTACCGCTGCGGTTTTGGGTCAGAACCGCAGCAGAAAACCGCAGCGGTAATTGATTAACTGATGCGGTCTGGAACCGCAGCAGCTAAAATTTGGCTACCGCTGCTAGTCCAAACGTTGCGGCCAAAAACCGCAGCGGTAAGCCCGATTTTGACCGCAGCGGTTGAACTTTATTCCACTAGTGTTTGTTTGAAAACTAATTAAACTAATCTAAAATAAATAATAAACTATATAAACTTGGCAATAACAAAAGTGAATCGGAGAACAGACAATAATACGGAATCTAGGACAGTCGAATCCACCACTAATAATATGACTAGTAGATTAATTGGAATGAGAATTAATAGGTTCATCAAGTATCCTAAACTACAAGCCGGAATACTCAAAGAAATAGTATTGTGATCAATTAGGTGACATAACTTATCTAAACAAAGCATAAATTATTCAACTTTTAACCACAAATTATCAAACACCATTGCATAACATCACACTTTGAACTACAAGAACAAAGTATGTAAATTTGATAACAATAAAAACCAATAATTAATTCTACAAGAATAATCATCAATTATACTGCAAACAATAATTAACCCAATAATAATCTCAATAGTTATGCAATCATAAACCAAAAATCAATTCCCAAACACAATTAAATTACCAATTCATAATACTAGGGTTTCATCTAAGTCCAAGAAATAGAAAATTAGCTACTCATAATTGAAGAGAACATCACCCAAATATGAGAAACCATGCCGAAAAATCTGCTCGAAGGCCTCTATTGTATTTCCTCTCGTCGGCTCTGTTGTCTGCTGTCTACTTTTCGCTCCTCTGCTTCGTCGAACCGATCTTCCATATTGCTGCCGCCTCCTCCTTTTCCTACTGTTGTGTTCCTCTTTTTATTATTGCTGTTGTTTGGGTTTTCAATCAAAGCCCACTCTTTACTTTCCTCCTATGCTCTGTGTTCAGCCCAAGTAAAAGAGTTTCTTTTCTTTTTCGTTTTATTTCTATTCTAGACTCCTACTTCTTTCATTTGATGCGTGAGTTTTCTTTCATGGAAACATTGGGCTTAGTTCATCTAGGTGGCATTGACATCATGACAAGGAAACCCAAATTTTCTTCTTTTCTTCTTGTTGCTGGTTTAGCCAAATGGGTTTAACGTACCCATAAAATTGCCAAAGCCCATTTCCCATTTCCTTGACTTTATAAGTATAGAGTACCTATCAATATTAGATATATTATTACTAGTATAAAATATGACATACGTTAAACTAATAAATAATCATATAAGCACCATTACTAGATAACCAATAAAAACCATTAACACCCACAACTTATAATTTATTATACTAATATAGAGCTAGTAAGAGGGAATAAGAAGGTTATAATATATACTAATTCACACTTATCAACTCCCCCACACTACAACTTTGCTAGTCCTCGAGCAAAGAAAATATCAAAGCAACATCCAATATCACTCAAGACCAACTTGGGTCGTATCACTCCACCATCTCTCAGAGAAGAAACCAAACTAATGAGAGTTTAACAATAGGCTAAAACAGTTTTGATCCAAAAGAACTTAAAAGTTAGTCATAAAACATTTTTTTTTGTTAGGTGAGCAAGTTATAAATGCTATTGACTTTTATTCTCAAGCAACCGTTGTAACAAATTAATCTAGGTGCTCGTGTGCTAGTGTATTGATGTCGAATACGATGTACTTTAGTCGGACTTGATCATTGTTTCGGTTGATTCCCACATATTTTCCGTACAAGAGGCACTTAGTACCAGTACATGGATCGTCTCTTTCATTTGACATTGCACTTGCCACCCAATGATCTCAAAGGAGTATTCGATACTTTGTTGTTTGCATTGCTTTTGAGGCTTTTTCTATGCTTTTATTTCCCCGATTTCCTTTTTGGGAAAATAATATTTTTTTTTCACTCTTTTTTTTCAATGGTTCACATTCTCTCAATTTTTATATAATTTGGATTACTAATCCATTAATTTTTTTTTATTTTGAACCATGATTTTCTCTTGTTTTTAACAAAGTTAAGTAATTCTCCAGTAACTAAGAGCAGTGAAAGATCACCAAGAAAAACATAGGTACTAATTAGGTATATTAAAGTATAAATTAAAAGTATTTCCTCCATGCCCCGCATCTAGGCCAATGAAGAAAGTGTGGTAGATTACAAATAAGCATATAAACTCAAAATTTTTGTAAAAATTTGGGCAGCATCTCCCTGCAAAATGACTAAAAGGCAATTATATGCCACATACTCAAACCTGTAAATCACTCATATGTATATTTCCAGCAGATTAAAACAACACCAAAATGCACCAAAATTTCCTCTCCCCCACACTTAAGTTTTGCATTGTCCTCAATGCAAGAAAAAGGAAAGGAAAGCATAAAATGAGAGGAGAAAGATAGAGCAACACAACCTGGTGAGTTAGCCTTTTAGCACGACGCAACAACAACCAAAGAAAATAGTAACAGGATGTTGTAGACACATGCAGGACATTAGCTAGAAAAGATTTAACACTTGGAATGTTTATGCATCTTCATTCCTTAAGCCATGTTATCTGCACCTGAAAATCAACAGCAGTAACTAATTCATAGCATATATATTACATCCCAAATAGCAAAAAGTAATGACAAATAATTAAGATGGATAATTCGAAACACTGGACTAAGTAAGAACGTTTTAAGGGAGGTAGAGCATCAACCACTTAATTATACTTTAGTAAGTTGAATCATACCCCATCAAAGATCGAAGAAGCTTGTCATAAAATTGACCACAAAATTCAGAAAAGTGGAAGTAAGCACAAGATAAAACACATGTAATTATCTGAGATACAACCCTTAATAACTTATAAAAAATACGACTACAATATATGTTAAAAGGATAAATCTCATACTGGTGGTCTAGACGAGACAACTTGTAGAGTATAGGGACACAAGAACCTGTAAAGTCATGCAAAACCACATCAAACTTATGCTTCTCTTCTTTGAAAACTCCAATGGGTTTTACCTCAATCTTTTGACTCAGAAAACAATCATCAACTATTGGTGGGTAATTAGGTCCTAAAATGTAGAATTTTGGGTGATTATAAGAGGATATAAGCTCACCAATAGGATGGAAGAGTGGAATACTATAATCATGAACTAATGTAACGGTTTTAAGTGAGTTAGAATAAGTAGGTTCCAAAGCACTTGTAAACTCAATAGTTTCCTATAAATCAATGCAAGACTTAAGCTCTTCCTCGTGGGACTCGTTTACTTTCTTAATGCATCTATTCTCGTCGTCCATAAGAAAAGTTGCTTCCATAGAATGATGTGAATTGTCATCATCATATTGAGTGTCATCAAAGCTCAAAACTGAAGTATATAATATCTCATATTCATTGTCTTTAATATCTTCATAATTAATTAATCTCTCTTGCTCAGTAGGTAAGTTAAGCCCAATATCATCCACCTTAGAGATCTTGTTTACCTCAAAATCATTGAACACAACTAAACTAGGATCCTGTCCAATTTGAAAAAGCGATGCACTGTTATAACACTCCTCATTATGTTCCTCTAAATTAGCTTCACCACGGGCAGGGAATGTTTGATGTTTATAACATTGCTCTAGTTCTCCTAATTCATCTATATAATATGGTGAATATGGGAGACAAGGTTCACTAGATATTTCAATAGAGGACTCTCCTAAAAAGCTTATTCCATCAATTATACCTTGCATTCTATTACTAATCTCCTCTGTTTTCTTAGTAAGATCCTCAATAGCAGATAACACCATACTAAGATCATTACTAGAATTTAAAATTGGAGCATCAGATTGATCAGCTAGAGGAATTGATTGAATAGTAGCAGAAAATTTTGAGAAATCTTGATCACTAAAGAGGAAAGTATTCTTGTGCTGTGAATCTAAGAGGTCAGTTGGAGAGCATGAATTATCAAATTTGTTTGAACTCCAATGTGTAGAATGGTATGAATGTAGGTTATTTGCATGAGGTTCATTGAAAGAAAAAGTCTTCGAGGTTGGTTGAGCACATAAAGGCTGAGAATATATACTATAATGCATAGCCGACTCCAACTCATAAGTCTCCTTTACAAACCATTCAAAGAAACTCCAGGCTTCATCCACGGTTTGAGACAAAAAAACTCCCATCAAAATATGACTCTATTGTGCCTCTAGTCTCACTATTAAGACCCTCGTAAACTATCTGGCATACTTCCCATTTTTCTAATCGATGGTTCTCGAATCGAGCAAGAAAATAATACACTTCTCCATCATATTGCGGAAAATAAACTCTCGACATAACAATAAAAGAAATCTTTAAAAAACAATTCAGCATAAGAAAACTATAAGGATTGAAAAAATGGAACAATTAGACTACTAGAGAATCTAGTGTTAAAATAAATAAAAAACATAGAGCAAAACACATACTAAATAAAAGACAAAAATAATAAAGAAAAATTTATACTAAGATCTAAAGTAGTAGACAATTAAACAATATTAAACTAAACACCATTCTCCCGGCAACGGCGCCAAAAACTTGATAGCGATTTTATACAAGTTATAAAACCCTATTCTTGCAAGTGTACAAGACTTAGTAGTAAGTGATAAATAATAGGGTATCGTATCCACATGGAATAGTTAAGTAATATTAAATCTAATATCTACTAATTTTATCCTAAATAGTGATATAATGATTTGTTTAAAAACTAATTAAACTAATCTGAAATAAATAATAAACTATATAAACTTGGCAATAACAAAAGTGAATCGGAGAATAGACAATAATACGGAATCGAGGACAGTCAAATCCACCACTAATAATATAACTAATAGATTAATTGGAATGAGAATTAATAGGTTTATCAAGTATCCTAAACTACAAGCCGGAATACTCAAAGAAATAGTATTGTGATCAATTAGGTGACATAACTTATCTAAACAAAGCATAAATTATTCAACTTTTAACCACAAATCATCAAACACCATTGCTTAACATCACACTTTGAACTACAAGAACAAAGTATGTAAATTTGATAACAATAAAAACCAATAATTAATTCTACAAGAATAATCATCAATTATACTGCAAACAATAATTAACCCAATAATAATCTCAATAGTTATGCAATCATAAACCAAAAATCAATTCCCAAACACAATTAAACTACCAATTCATAATACTAGGGTTTCATCTAAGTCCTAGAAGTCGAAAATTAGCTACTCATAATTGAAGAGAACATCACCCAAATATGAGAAACCATGCCGAAAAATCTGCTCGAAGGCCTCTGTTGTCTGTTGTCTACTTTTCGCTCCTCTGCTTCGTCGAACCGATCTTCCATATTGCTGCCGCCTCCTCCCTTTCCTAATGTTGTGTTGCTCTTTTTATTATTGCTGTTGTATGGGTTTTCAATCAAAGCCCACTCTTTACTTTCCTCCTATACTCCGTGTTCAGCCCAAGTAAAAGAGTTTCTTTTCTTTTTCTTTTTATTTCTAATCTAGACTCCTACTTCTTTCATTTGATGCGTGAGTTTTCTTTCATGGAAACATTGGGCTTAGTTCATCTAGGTGGCGTTGACATCATGACAAGGAAACCCAAATTTTCTTCTTTTCTTCCTGCTGCCGGTTTAGCCAAATGGGTTTAACGTACCCATAAAATTGCTAAAGCTCATTTCCCATTTCCTTGACTTTATAAGTATAGAGTACCTATCAATATTAGATATATTATTACTAGTATAAAATATGACATACGTCAAACTAATAAATAATCATATAAGCACAATTACTAGATAACCCATAAAAACCATTAACACCGACAACTTATAATTTATTATACTAATATAGAGCTAGTAAGAGGGAATAAGAAGGTTATAATATATACTAATTCACACTTATCATTGAGTTAAAGTGGAGATACAACCGTTGATGGTAGAATTGAGGTTGGATGCCTAATATCTTATGAGCTTGGGATGTTTGCTTTACTAAATTATTATCATTTCAAGTTTTGAGGACAAAACTTTTAATAAGGGTGGTAGTATGTAATAGCCCAATTTTTAAAAGCGTTTATTTAATTACTAATTGTAATTATCATGTTAATTATGTTCCAAATATTTATTTAATTTTATTTGGGTTAGAGTATGAATATTTATTTTTGTCGTGTTGTAATATATTTATTTGTTTATTTTAATGAAGTTATTATTATTATATATTTCGGATTTTGGGTGCAATTAGTTGAAGATAAGTTTAGAAGTTATAGAATTAGTTAGTTTCTATTTGTGAGATTTAGTTTAGATTAGTTCTTATTTAGTGAGGAGTTTATTAATTATTGTTATTGTTGTGAGGTAAATTGTTGGAGAATGGTTATGGAGTTGAGTCTCGTTTGGAGATCATGATTAATGAAGGAGATTGTGTGTTGGAATTTGCATTGCGTTTCAGGTAACTTTTATGTTCACTAAAATGTATTACTTAATGCCCTCATGTGTGTATCTCTCTGTTCCATTTTTTTATATATAAGTTCGTACTATGGGCATAGTTATGAATGTGTTGATTCTGGAAATATCATTCGATAATATGAATACGCAATTGTTTTGCTGGCTTAGTTTATGAACTGAAAATAGAAAGTGGGCAAGGTATGGGTGGAGGATGGTTACTCTTTTGACCTGATATGGTCGGCTACAATCCATAATGAACCTTGGGGGTAGTATTGTTGGGCTCCATAACGAACCTTGGTGGCAGTGTTTGTCCAAATCCTGTACTTGCCACTGATTTGTTTAAGAGAATGAGCTATGTCAGCGTTGTAACGGAAAGGAAATGATTTGACAAATAAAATGTTTATAACGGGTTGAAGTAAAGGTTACGAGTTTTCCACTGATTTTGGAATTTTGTTTGTTTGTTTTTCTTCTCTGAATGCAGGTTTGATGTTAAGTGCTCGAAATTGGAATGGAGCAAGATCAAGATGTTATAGTGGATTAAGGATGAGTTTGTATTTTAGATAGTTAATTTGAGAATAGTTAAATATATTTTATTGTATATAATATTTTTGGAATTTTAGTCGAGATATTGGTGTAATTAAGGTGATTTTCCGCTGCGAGTTTATCTAATTAAGCGTTAAATTTTAGTTTATGGTTGTTGAGTGTGTTTCGCTAGCAGCTCGAAAGAGCGGGCTATTACAAGATAGTGTAACCGCCTGAATTTTTAACCAAGTTCAATTATTTTGTTAGCTATATTAAGTCATCATCAGGCTTTGGTCCTTTAACTAGTTACAATTCTCTCCAACATCATACTAGGACAAAAGTGGATAAGAATCATCATTCTTAATGGTTAAGAAAGCAAATGGATAAGAACTATCATTCTTAGTGGTTAAGAAAGGTCAAAGAGGATAAGGATTATCATTCTTAGTGGTTACGAAAGCCTTGAGTTCCAATAGATAAGTTAGAAAGCCTTTGAGAGCCTTATTCCATAAGATTGTGAAAATCGCATAGAGACCGTTTTATCGAGTGACAATGAACTTCCAGTTAAAGAGCCTTTTTGGGTTGAATCTGAGCTCAGAACCTAATGAAACTTGATATGTGATATGTTTGGGATGCATTAAGGTTAAAATGACCATTTTTTCCCAAAATATACGTGGCTTAATATGGTAAATTCCTTACTTAGTAAAATCTGGCCAGCTGAAATATCAGTTCAGACCTACCCTCAAAGAATGCCTTTTAGCAGCTGCTTGAGTGTCGATCTCCTAAAGATCTTTGCATGCATGAAAGCCAACACCTCAAGCTAACACCTCCATCAAGAATCACCCAGAAACTCCAAGAAACCGACCTCATCCTGAAGAGGTTTCCCTCCCCTATGAGTACCGCCAGAACTGACTATAAAAGGGGTGTTTAGTTTTTCGTTCTTTTCTCCTAAATCTTTTTCTTCAACACCTACTTATCTTTACATACAACTCTTCTAGACATAATTTCACAGTGTTTCAAGATTCTGGTTTAGTTTTCAAGCCTTGGGAAGTTGTAGAAAACTCCATAGGAACCTAAAAATAGATTGATGTAAGTACAGCTTTGCATCTCTCTTGTATTTAGCTTAGTTATTTATGTTCTAAAACTTATGTAAACTAATCTCTAGAACTTTACATATTCTGGGGAAGCTGTAGGAAGGGTAAACCACTTGAAATTAGGAGTTTGAGTTACATTAAGCAGCCTATGTGAAGGTACACACTTAGTTTGGATAGTAACCTAGAGATTTTCCTACCTATGGTTAGATGATTGTTTCTTTCTATTTTGAAGCATGATTATGAAATGAAATCTCTTCTGATATGCATATTAGTATGTGTTCTTTGAGTATATGACATGGATTTGGCATACTATGGTTCACTTGAGATGTTTTACTTATCCTAAGCTAGGCTCACACACTAAATTGCCATATTTATGCTTTTAAATGGAATTTGTTAAGTATATGGAATTGTATGGTAATGAAACATTTAATATCTTGAATTGAATTACGGAAGTGAGTCGTGAGCATACATCCGGGTTAGGGTGGGTATTCCCAAACTGTTACCCAACCAGAAGGGGAAAATCCTGGCGGAAGTAGGACATGTCCGAGTTAAGTCTTGCAAGCAGAACAGTATAAGGTGGGGTGACGACCCTCAACAGTTTGCTACCCTCGCGGTTATATCAAAAGATTAATGTTATGAAATCTCTAAGTAATTTAGCTGATTATGACAACTTGCTATTATGACAACTTGCTATTAGGACTATGCGTTATCAATTAGTTTTCAAAATACACCCAAACTTGTATTTTCTAATATGAAGTGTGTACTCAACTTTGCTTATTGTTTTGTCATTTCTGTGGCCTGTCACTTGGTGGGTGGCAGAGTCAAACTTAATTGCAGGATTGTGTTGGAAGCCAGAATCGAGTTGAGAGCAAAGTTATGATTTGAATTGTGTTTTGTAGGAGTTTATTTAGAATTACTTATGACATAGTTTGTTCTTTTGCCTTGAAATTGGGATTGAATGACTATGTAATTGAAGTCTTTTATAAAGGATATTATTTTGTGGGCCCATAACCCACAGGTCCAGGATCCTGGAATTACTTTTAAGTGAACACCAAATTGTGGAATTACTTTTAAGTGAACACCAAATAGAGAATTACTTTATTTTTTAACACCATTTTATGAAAAAGTTCCAAAATAGGGGTGTAGAAATAGCCGAAAATGCGGAAGAGAGAAGAAGAGGAGTTGTTATGCACGAATGTCCTGACTTGTTTCCAGCATTATGAAGGGGGTTAAAATGCAGTAAAAGAATGAGATTATTCACCTCATTAAGTAAAGGTTTAAGGGTGCATTAAGGTGGGTTAATAGGGGATTAAATGAGGGGTTACAAGAGATCCAAAGGTTAGCTTAATTAGCACCAAACCTCTTCATCCTCCACACCATAATTGCTGATTTTCGGCCAGCATGACACGCCACATGCGATGCAACATTTCATCACCCAAGTCGGTCCATCAACGTTACAAAAACGCTACGCGACAACACTGCATCCTAAACGCCTAAATAAATAAAAAAAACTAATATAACCTTTAAAATAATTAACTAAAAGCTTAAAATAAATATATATAAATATACACAACATATAAAAATATAAACACATTTTCACAACACGTTCCAAAATAATTTAAATAATAAATTATTTATTTTTAAGGAAAATATCATTTTAATGTAAACAAACGCCAAAAATAAAGGGTGAAAATTACGGGGTGTTACAGTAGGGTTACCGGTGATGCTCCTAAGGAATATTGACCATACTTCTAGGCTATATAATGGTACTAAGTTAGTCGATAAGCACCTTGGCAATTGCATTATTGGGGATGTTGTTTTATCTGACAGTAATGCGAAGGACAAAGTTTTATTCCCAGGATGACGATACATAAAGCCATGAACAGTCTCTAATGCACGTAGGCTTATATCTCCCTCGGTCAGTATTCAGTCATGGACAATTCTATGTGGCTATATCAAGAGTTACAAGCAAAAAGGGTTTGAAAATTTTAATCTGTAACAAAGAGTGTGGCAACTCCAATGTTACCACTAATGTAGTCTATAAGGAAGTATTCAGAATGTTCTAGATTTGGACTTCCATTAAGGCGTAAAGGGGAAATTATTTCGCTTTGCGTCAACTGGAATTGCCTCTTTGTTGCTTCCACGTGGGAGAACTGCCCATTCAATATTTGTACTTCCCTTAAATGTCACTGAGAACTCAACGTGTTCAACAATTAGGCCAGGATCAAACCATACAACGCTCCTTATAAGGACAAAACTGGTCATTTGGGATGAGGCTCCTATGATGCTAAATATTGATGTGAAGCTCTAGATAGAAGCTTAAAGGATGTTATGCAATGTATGAATCCAGCAAATCAACATATTCCATTTGGTGGAAAGGTTGTTGTGTTCGCCGGTGATTTAAGACAGATATTGCCTGTCGTTCCCAAAGGAACCATACAAGATATTGTGTTTTATCAGCAATCAACAGTTCTTACTTATGGAATTTTTGTCATGTGCTAAGATTAACGCAGAATATGCGCCTGAGAACAGGTTCCGGTAACTCGAATGTGCATGAAATTAGGGAGTTCTCAGAGTGGATTTTGAACATTGGAGATGGCAAAGTTGGTGAACAGAATGATGGTGAAGCCAATGTAGAAATTCCTTATGAGACATTGATAGATGGAGGAGATGACCCTATTTCTGCAATAGTCAAGAGTACATATCCCGACCTAGATAATCACATATGGGAAGCAAAATATTTTCAGGAAAGAGCTATTCTTGCTCCAACTAATGAAATTGTCGATATGGTTAATGAGCATGTATTGTCTCGCTTGCCAGGTGAAGAAAGAACGTATCTGAGTTCAGATGCAATTTCAGTCGAGGAAGGGAATTTTGGAGTTCATGAGATGTACTCTACTGAATTTCTAAATACGATTAACTACGGGGGATTGCCAAATCATAACATTAGATTGAAGGTAGGGGCATCGGTGATGCTCCTAAGGAATATTGACCAGACTTCTGGGCTATGTAATGGTACCATGTTAGTTGTCAAGAATCTAGGCAATCGCATTATTGAGGCTGTTGTTGTGTCCGCCAGTAATGTAGGGGACAAATTTTTCATTCCCAGAATGACACTTACACCATCAGACGCAACAAAGTTCCCGATAAAATTCCAGGGAAGGCAGTTTCCGTTAGTTGTATGTTTTGCAATGATGATAAATAAAAGCCCAGGACAGTCTCTAGCTCACGTAGGATTATATCTCCCTCGATCAGTATTTAGCCACGAACAATTCTATGTTGCTGTATTAAGAGTTACAAGCAAAAAGGGTTTGAAAATTTTAATCTGTGATAAAGAGCGTGGGAACTCCAATGTTACCACAAATGTAGTGTATAAGGAAGTATTTCAGAATGTGTAATAAGTATTATGAAAACTTTTAATTTATGTGCTTAGTTTTTCTTTTAATGTGTTCATATAGACTATAGTCACTTACAATTATTTTATCGTCTAATTTGTTGCATATTATACGATAAGTCGATAACTGCGTTTTTATAATTATATGTGACTTCTTCTTTTATGTATGTCACATTCATACTATTTAAACTTTTTTAAAAGGAACTCAAACAATTAACATCCCGTGTATTTTTGCACGGGTTTTAAACTAGTTTCTCCATAAATGCGATATACATTCATTAGTAAACCAATTTTATCTTCCATTTGTGAGACAAAAGAATTTGAGGCTTACAACTTCTTCTTCTTCCCATCTTTTAATCCCCTCTTCGAGTCTTCGGATATCAATGCCAATAAAAAGTTTGAATATTCAGTGACCCATAATACTCCATTAAAGTTCCTTCAAGTTTGAGCAAGGTATGGAGGAAACCCATCATCCCTCTTCTTTCGCTCTTACTTTCTTTTCTCCTCAGTCTTACCGGCTGCTGGCCCAAGTTAGTAAATGAGTTTGAAAAACAAATTGAAAGGTCTAATGGACTTTAACCCCAATTCAGTTTTTATGACCTTTATTATATTATGGACCAAAACACATTGATACGTTAATTCTTTTGGTTTTAAAGAAAAGGATTTTCATTATTATGCTAAGGATTCTTAATATGGGAAATCGATTGAGGGGTCTAATTTAATTGATTGGTTTAATAATTCCTCATTAATACTGTATGAAGGTTAATAAAGTTATCATCGTCAAACTGGGTCAACAAGTGGATTTGGGTTGACCAAAGTTGTTTGGGTGGTGTGTTATTGGATACAATTTACCCTTGGGTCATTTTCGGGCAGGTCAAGTCTAAGTCCTGTTAGTTTATCCCTATGGCCGGGTGTAGGTCAGGTATGAGTTAGACCATTTTTGGGGTCTTATCAGTTTCAAGTAAACTTAGGATGGGAGACCTTAAGTTGGATGATTTTGGATTCGGGTCGATGAGGTACATGTCATTATCGATTACATTCAGGTGGATTCGGCTTGAGTCATTTTAGTATCTGTTACAAAATTGTTCAGGCCATCTCAGTATTGTTTAAAATTTGGGTCCTTTTTATTATATCGTGTAATTATTGTCTTTATGGACTCTTTATCACATATCAAGTAATTTCTTGATTGAGTAATTATATATTGATTACTACGAATCTACGATCAATTACAATATCCATTTGCGTGCGAAGAGAGGAAAAGATAAATTATGACGAAATTTTTAATTTGTACTAGTAACATTACTAAATAATTTGTTCATTACAACTATTAACTTACTACAAGTTATTTTCTTTATTAGTAATAAGTCAAACACAATAGTAATATTAGTTATATTCTTTATTGGAAAAATGGATGAGAATACCCCCAACTTTGGCCCGCCCGCTTTTAATACCCCCAACTATGGGTTATTCCTGTATAATCCCAACTATTGGGGAGGTTCGCCCCAAATGCACCCAAATGACTTGTAACCTGTTACCAAGGTTATTTTTTTATTTTTTTTTCTCTTTTATATTTATTTCCTCTTCCTCCCCCATTCCCACCCCTCCCCTGATTCCTCCTGCCAGCCCAGCCTCTCTCCCCGCTCCCACCACCCCCCACTCCCCCACCCCTCGATTAACTATGAACTGCTTGAAATTTTAGCACTTTCACTACTACCTCTCTTCCCTTTCCCCCAGTTCCCCTGTTTCTCTACAACACCTGTGTCCCTCTTCAAGTCTATCACTCCTTTGTCCCACTTACTGCCAAACTCTTACTTGTAATTGTACTCTTACTTCCCACTTCTATTTCAAATAAAACCCACTTTTTTTTTTCAGAAGATAAAAACCCACTTTTTTCTTCTTCTATAATTTTCTGGTTTGTATGTTGGTTTTATTAGGGTTTTTGTCAATTCGGTGACCAATTTTATTGGTGGGTTTTTGGGGGATGGTTTGTAGCAGGAAAATGTTTAATTTGTTTCTTAGTAAGAATGTGAGAAAGATTTTTAAGCGTAAGGATAGTGATGCTGGTGAAAAAGGTACAATTTTTTTGGGTTCTTGTTTTTATGTTGCTTCCTTCGCTCGCTGCTGGTTGAATTGGCATCTCCTCCGATTGAGGTTCTTCTCGAGGTCGACTTGAATGCCGCCGTCGCCATTGAAGGGGGAGGAGAGAGAAAATATGAGTTTGTGCTTTAAAAGTTGTGAATGGCGATGAACATTTTTAAGAAGAGAGAAAACTGAAGGTGGAAAAATGGTGATTGTTGAGGAAGGAGCTCACTGCGACTCAAATTGAATTGAGGTCAGAAGATAGAGAGAAGAGCGAGAGAGATGGTGGAGGGGGACTGGTGGTTGAGGAGGGGGAGGAAGGGGAGGGGTGGCAGTGGGGTGGGAGTGATAAAATGGTAAGGGTGGAGTGATAAAAAAGCAAAACAAAAAAAATTAAGTAAAACCAATAAGAGCATGACACGTGACATTTTAACCTGCTAAACCGGTTCTTTTAGGTCAGGGGTGCATTTTTGGCAGACCTTCCCAATAGTTGGGGGTATTTAAAAATAACTCAAAGTTGGGGGTATTAAAAGCGGACGGGCCAAAGTTGGGGGTATTCTGATCCATTTTTCCTTCTTTATTTGTTATTACTTATTAGTTACACACTTATATTGTTGCTTTACACTAATGAAAAAAAAAAACATCAAGTGCTCCGATTTGTAAGACCATAAATGCTCCATATTCGACCCGTAGCATACCTCACACGAGCATTTGGGCATTTTGAGCTCACTATGTTTCGATTGTATGGGAAATCGGAGCATTTTCCACTTGAGCTGCTTTTTTGTGTTTTCTTTTTAGCACCCCCACCTCCACTAATCCCTTCATCGCCTTCAAAACTATGTTCTTCATTTTCCTATTGGCCAGTTACATATAAGAAACATAATATTAAAATTAGAATCAATTAATATTTCAAATATACGAAAACATCGTGAAACTAGAAAATTCCATTCTTGCCAAAATTAACTTGTAGACACAAAGTCGTGTCTCCTCATTGAATGCCCAATGATGAAACATATTGTCGTCCTGATTGATCCTGTCTAAAGGAAGAGCAATCTGAAAAGCTTAGCCCAAAATCATGTTAAGAAACATTAAATCTATTTATTTGTTTAAAACAATTACGAGCCCGATTTAAAAGCCCAATTAACTTTTCATGATATGTAATTGCATTTTTCAATCCCATTTTCATAAAGCCCAATTAATTATTCCTGATAATTAATTGTATTTTCAATAAATATAATTATTTTTGATAATTAATATTTCCTAAAATCAAAGATATTTCAAAAATCAGATTTTCATTCCTAAAGATAGCTGATTTGGATTCTAAAAGATAAATTTCATCAAAGATAAAAAGAAATCTTAAATGCATGAAACCGCCTAGATATGTGTTGCGTCAAGCGCACCAGGATATGTTGACGCAACACAAAGGCAGTTTACGGAAACCAGGAACACGCCAAGTGCGGCTTGCGTTGACGCAAGGTTGTTGCGCCAAGCGCAAGCCTGATGCACCACACGCATGACCATGCGCCAAGCGCATGGGCCATGCGTGCCACGCATCACCCTTGCGCCTAGCGAAAGGTATGTTTTTATGCTTGGCGTTGTTTTTAGCTTTCTTTCTCCTATAAATACTTTATGTTTCGACGAACGTTACCAATACTTCAACATACACACTTTAGCACACTTACATACTCTCACACATCCAAAACACATTCAAACTTATATTCAAATACATTCAAACACATACATTCAAACTCAAATCGAATTTCATATATAAAGCTTTAAGGTTGCTCCTCGTGGAGATCGTTACATTAGGCCCAGACGACAAAGGTATTATTCTTGAGGGTCAATTCCAATTAATCTCTTATTTTACTAACAATCTATTTGTCATGATGTAGATCGTTAAAAGAGTAAACGCTTTCTTGCACATTCTTCTCTAATCTCTTCTTTATTTTATATTTCTATGTTATTCATATTCTATCATATGCATGCTTATATACTCTAATGATTTCATCACCGCACATGTTTATTCTTGCTAATCAAAGAGCAAAATAAATGTTCTAATGCTAAATTCATATAATTTGACAAATTGGATTAGGCTACCAGTAATTTGATTGCTTAAATAACATTCACCAAAAATTAGTCTTTTGCGTGTTTAATAAACCGACATATATTAACTTCAGATTACATTACGTGGTTGTCTAATTGCATAAATCTTGACATGTATCGTATTAAGTAGAGGCCATCAATGGAAAATTTGATTCTTAATCATATTCGTACCCTCACCCCCAAACTCAATATTTGGTTCAATGATTAATTATGGAGTCATGACGGAGAAATCTACATTGAATAAGTCCCTAAGTTGTCCCTAAGATTTGTCAATAACCAATTAGGTTTATTAGTCTGCCTTTAAATACTTGGTGGCGACTTCAAAACGTTTTTCAATAAAACCATTACAATGAGGTAGTCAAATACGCGATCATCCCACGTAGGCAATAAAAAGATGCCTACAATTTGGCGACTCCACTGAGGGGGAGGATCTAAAAATGGATTTTTAATGAGTGGGTGAAACTCGAAAAATACGATTCATACTTGTTTTATGATTTTGAGTAACATACAGTTTTGCATATGGATGGTTATTTCTCTAGGCCACTATAAGTTATTTGTCCTTGCCTCATTAGCGCATAGTCTATGCGTGAGACCGCCCATGGGGGGTTTACGCTTTGTCCCTCCAAAAAGCTTCATCGGAGATAGTGTTGGATCTTAATCATAAGCAAACCTACCCAACTATGGCATTGCTCTCTTGTTCCTGACTTAAGACTGGAGTGTGTCGTACACGTGGCTATCTTTTTAAGCAAAGATATGAAGGGTGGGATCAATCTCTTAGTCATTGACTCTTTTAAGCCTTAACCACAGTCTAACTATAGTATCAAAAATATATCTTGACTTTAGGTCGGAATTTTATACTTCTTCTTACTTATATGACATTATTGATTGCTTGTTTGCTATGTTCAACATGCTTTCCCCTCGAATTAGGCTAGAATCATCCAAAAACGACAAATAGATCGCCGAAATAAAAATCTGCATCGCGAGACGAGTGTGCCAAGTGCAAGTAGCTTGTATCGCATGCAAGGCACTTGCGCCTGATGTACCAGCTTGAGTGGCACGCAAGCTTCTTGCGTGTGGCGCAAGTTGTTCAATCGAGCTGCGATTTATTTTCGACGATTTATTTGCCGGTTTTCGATCCATATTCTCAATACGTCCATGATCACTTTTAGGTAGGGGTGTTCATGGTTAGTTAACCGTCCCGAAACTATATTTCGGTTCGGTAACCGGAAATTTATATTTGCTCTTTTTGCGAACCGTAACCCTTTAAACCGGTTAGCGCCTAAGCAGTTAACCATTATTTCGGTTCGGTTTTCTGGTTAACCATTAACCATGGTTCAAGTTATACTATTATATTTTACTTAATTTACATATATATTTTCGATTTATTTTGTATATAATTTAATATTATATAATACTTTAATATAAAATGTATATAAAGTGTATAATAAATCCATTGGAAAACATAACTAACACTAACAATTCACTCCATTCCCTTATTATAGTGTTTATATTAGAATTAAAGTTTTCAAACCATCACATACTTCTTCTGATTGTTCTTACTTAGTAACAAATACTCCTATTAAAATTGATGTAATTGTTGGAAAATGTTTCACAGTAATGAGATAGAGAAAAAAAATCTATTTTTCGGTTAACCGTTCACTCAAAAATCATAACCGTAACAGTACCGTTTAACCGTTACTTTTATTGGTTCGGTAACCGTACCGTTAAAACTTTTTTTATCGGTACGGCTACCACCCATTTAGACCGGTTTTTCGGTTTTTTATGAACACCCCTACTTTTAGGCCATCTTTTTCAAACAAAACTCACATAATTCAAACTTAAAAATAGATATTTTCATCCATATTATCTCGGGTTGAGTCTATTCTAAAAAGTGCATCTAAATAAGTGATCCTGATAGAGTTCGAGTTTTCATGCATATCATCCTATACTATCTTATCCCTTCTATCCAACCAATCTTCTCTTACATATATATCCCTATCATGTTCCAACCATTTCAAAAATATAATCTTTCTTCAAAATCTATCGTATCACACCCTCTTCTAGTATATCTTTTTCAAAAACAGTTACTTATCATCATCTTACCACACGTCAAAAAAAAATCTTTTTCAAAATTAATCCATCCTTAATCACCATCATCTTTTCCAACAAAAGACAAAAACAAAGTGGTCCCGTTTAAAAATTCCCAATGCAATCCAATTCAATCAACCCAGTCCAATAGATTCAATCCAATCCAAGACTATTTGCATTCATCTTAGGCCCATGTGCATTAGAGTCCATACATTCATCTTAGGCCCAATTAAATTTGAGTCCATGCATTTATATTAGGCCCACTAGCATTAGAGTCGATCTTAGGCCCATATAAGTCTAGCCCATGTCAAAATCTAGGCTCTCTTGCATCTCTATGTGAACCCAAGTCTATGTCAAACCCATATAGGCCCAATTCATACCGTAGGTCTAGTTTGCATCTCCATGCAAGCCCTAGTCGAGTATTAAGATTATAAAAGCCCAATTCATATCCTAGGTCTAGTTTGCTTCTCTATGTAAACCCAAGTCAATTCCAATCCAAAGCTTAGGTCCATATAGGCCTAATTCATATCCTAGGTCTAGTTTGCATCTCCATGTAAGCCTTAGTCAAGTCCTAAGACTATAAGAGCTCAATTCCAATCCTAGGTCTAGTTTGCATCTCTATGTAAGCCCTAGTCAAATCCAATTCCAAACCCATATAGGACGAAGTCTAAACTTTCAAACCTATTAATCTTTTGGTCTAGCTTGTTTAATTTACTCTAAATGTTACTTCAAAGTCTAGTCCTCCCTAAGTCCATAACGACCCAAATCCTCAAGTTTAGCGAAGCTACTCCTCTCTAAGTCCATAATAGCCCAATCTTCGAGTCTAGCCTGCTTATTCTAATGTAAGTTCGAAGTTTAGTCTCCCCTAGTGTCTAATTTGCTTATCCTCCATAAGTTTAAAGCCTAGTCACCCTTATTGTTTAGCCTGCTTACTCTAAACATAAGTTTAAAGTCTAGTCACCCTTTATGTCTATCTTGCTTATTCTAAATATAAGTTCAAAGTCTAGCCTTTCTTATTGTGTAGCCTGCTTACTCTCCCTTAATTTCAAAGTCCAGTCACCCTTAAGTCTAGCCTGCTTATTCTAAATGTAAGTTCAAAGTCTAGTCTTCCCTATTTGCCTAGCCTGCTTATTGTCCTGTAAGTTCAAAGTCTAGTTACCCTCATTGTCTAGCCTACTTCCTCTAAATGTAAGTTGAAAGTCTAATCTTCCTAGTCCTGCTTATTCCCCTAGTCTTCCCTATTACCTATCCTGATTACTCTCCCGTAAGTTCAAAGTCTAGTATTCCTTAAGTCCACATATATAGGCAATTTTTTAGTCTAGTCTGCTTACTCTACCTGTAATTTTCAAAGTCTAGTCTTCCCGGAAGCCCAATCATTGAGTCCACTCTGCTTGCATAGTCCAGTGCAGTCTATTTCTGCATATGCATATAGTTAGGCCCATGTCTACCTCATGGTCAAGCCCATACTATTCCAAAACCCATTTCCAGTTCCATTTCAAAATCATTTTTCATTTTCATTTCTCATTTTCATTCCTTATTTCAAAAATCATTTCTAAAAACTTACAAGTCATGTCCATTCGATTTCTGTTCAGGACAAATCGTGAAGTTATGACTTGGGAACGTCCAACAGAGAGGAGACAAGGTCAACCCACTCACAGTCTCGTCAAACGGACCATTACTTTTTCAGACGAGTCATCTGAAACCTCTGAATCGTCATACGAAATAGGAGATACTAATGAACATCTTAGTGTCATCATGGCTCAACTCCAACTTATGAACTCTCGTCTTGAGGAACAAGACAAAGAGATAAAAAAGCTAAGGGAAAAACTAACAATTGAGAAAGAGGAACAGGAAGAGATTCCACCACCACCACCACCACCACCACGTCATGTCAAGTCCGAGACTGACATGAGATTCGAAAAACTCGAGCAATTGATCCAGTCAATTCATGCACTCGAGATTCAGTCTCATGGCCGTGGCATCATTGATCCTGAACTGAGGAAAAAGCTCCCTGAGAAGGTAGCATTGGGTTACCTGCTAAAATTAAAGGGGGTCGAAGACCTAGACAATCATTTGATCAGAGCCTTCTCCATTTCTATGACTTTTAAAGGCATGAGCTTGGACCTGTTTGCTTATGTCTTTCCCTTAACCTTGGATGCAAATCCATCCACGTGGTTTAGATCATTGAATCGTATTAAGTAGAGGTCATCAATGGGAGAATTTGATTTCTGATCATATTCGTACCCTTACCCCCGAACTCAATATTTGGTTCAATGATTAATTATAGAGTTATGACGGAGAAATCTACATTAGCTAAGCCCCTAAGTTGTCCCTAAGATCTCCCAATATCCAATTAGGTTTATGATTCTTTCTTTAAAGACTTGTTGGCGACCTTAAAACGTTTTTCTATAAAACCATTACAATGAGTTAGTCAAATACGCGCTGATCCCGCGTAGGCAATAAAAACATGCCTACATAACTATAACACTTTTTTTAATTACCTCATGCACTGCCTCATGTTCATGAGTTTGTTTATGTTTTCGTTATTTCTTCGATTTCCCACCTTTCTTTGAAGCATTTTTCATAATATTTTTGACTTCCCTTCCGGTGTGTCGTTTGTCTCCAGGGTCTTTCGTGCGACCTTCGGCATGCACTACACACCTATGAAGGTGTCTTAGGTTGTAACTTTTTCGACGCACCTTCTCCATCCATAAATCTTACCCTTTCTATCTATACCGATAAAGGTCTCTAAGGAGCAATTTGTCGCTTCCTTGTACATACATCAAGAAAGTCTTATCATTGTGCATTGCTAATGATGCTAGGTATTTGTGTCTTTGAGAAATTTCTCTCATTTTTTGCACACGTATTGAATCATCCGTGTCATAGTAGGACACACAAATATCCTCGTCAGATCGCACAACTTTCTTCCTCCATCGATCCAATAGATATTTTTCAGGAATTAATTTAATTTTCTCCACCTTCATCACACGTATCATGTATTTACACAAAGTACCTCTAAATTCAAATAGCTTGCAGGAGCAAGAAAATTCACCTTTTGCCTTGTAAATGGAAAGAGTATAATGCTTCCACTTTGATTTCCATATGGGATATGGAATGGTTTCATCGGCATCGTAAAAAGTCATTATCTCGTCACCCCCTAGCTCTTGCATTGTTTGTATACTTTAAACTAATGACTTCCTCTTTCGCCTCTTCAAATTTGGCATTAGTATATGCCTTATGGAATACCTCCTCTACTAGTATGGCCCTATCATATATATGGGGCTTATTCACGCTTCGAAAGTTTAGTATCTTTTTTTCTTCCGCTTTCCTTCTCATGGCCATCTCATATTGTTCAACAAATTGAAGCAAACCGGTATTGAGGGACATGTAAGTCTAGAAGAATCAATTCATACCTTCATTTCTTTGAGTCAATGACATTCCAGCCCAAAAGGTGCTTCTCCAATAACTACTTGTAATAGCCTGTATTTTTAAGAAGCTTTAATTAAAACTTTATTAGCTTTGATTATATGATGATGTCTGCATGATATTAGTTTAAGAAATTTGAGTCTGTTTGTTTTTAAATGATTTTAGTGCTTTAGTATCCATTTCTATTTCTAAAATTTTAAAATGTGAGTGGTATGTGGTTTTAGTTGATTTTTAAGGATTTTTTTTTTATTTTTACCACCTTATAAATAGCCTGTTTAACGATTTACCACCTTTTGTTTTGTTTTTCAATTTTACCACCTTAAAGTTTCCAACTCGTTAAAAATCACCACCTTATCTCAGCTCCGGCGAAGAATCCGCGAGGGGGGGCCCAAATAACTGTTTTATGTTTAGTGTCCCCCCATTTTTTCCCTTTTACCCTCAAGTTTTCATTTCGTCTTCATTAAAACCCCAATTTTGTCTTTCAATCCCTCTAAAACCCCAAATTTCTTTGATGGAAGCATAAATCAAGTTAGGGCTTACCTTTTTTTGACAAATTCGACCTCAATCAAAGGAGAAATTGGAGATTCTGCTATGGTTAAACATATGATTTCTCAGCCCAATTTAATGGGTTAGGGTTCTTCTTTAATTTTTGGGCATTTCTTGTTCATTGAATTTTTTGGTAAATTGGGCCTAAATTAGGGCATCTATGGTGTTCTTTAGCATAATGCTTTCTTTAGTTCCCATTCATCTTCATTATTATAGGCACATAATGTCTCAACCTTCTTTCCAAAACCACCAAAAGAGCAACCATGGAATTCCTCTTGCTGCAAAAGTTGAAATAAAGGAGGAGAAAGAGGAGCTTAGTATTCTGGATTTTTGGGTGAAGTGAAGGAGAAAGAGTTTAAAAGAATCTCTGTAAAAATCAAAGTGAAGTTGATGATTCTTATAGAGAGGTTGTTGGAGGGAATTGAAGGTAAGAATGCAAATAGATTAAGGGGATTGAAGGTACGTAAGAGAGGAAAAGTAGAATGGGGAAGGAAGAAAGAGAATGAAATCGGGGGGAGAGAGAGTAAAAAAGGGTGGAATTTTTTTTAATCCCAAATGTGGGCCCTCCCTCAACGGATTCTTGGACAGAGCTCGAATTAGGTGGTAGTTTTTAGTGAGTTGGAAAGTTTAAGGTGGTTGTGGTATTCGATTTTTTACTGTCTTAATTAATGGTCTGAATCCCACAAAAGTCTCTCATTAGACAATGAGTTTTAGAAAACTTTGAAGTCGCCACCCTATTAATGTCTTAATAGGGACAGATTTATTTAATAAATCATTTTAAAATCAATTTCAAGAAATATCATTTAAAACGATGATAAAGGCTTTTTTTGAAACACTAGGGGAAAAAAAGGAAGGGTTGCGCTGGAAGGGCTGCGCTGGAAGGGCTTCGTAGGAGAAGGGCTGCGGTTTTTTTAGAAACGCAGCCCTTTTAGTGAAGGGTTGCGGTTAGTCGAAAACCGCAGCCCTATAAGTAATAAAGGGTTGCGGTTTTCGGGCTAACCGCAGCCCTTTATGGGCTTTTTTTTTTTTAATTTTATTTGAAAGGGAATTCGATCTCGCGCGTTGGGCTTAAAAGTTGAGCGGGCTAGGTTATTTCTCACAATCTCCCTCCCTCATTCTCTCTCCTCTCTCACAATCTCCCTCCCTCATTTTCTCCCCTCTCTCCTCTGCTCGAGAGTTCGCCGCTATGATGCACGCCGGTGGTCCGACGCACGCCGCTCATCCCCTTCGTCGGTGGCTAGGATCCCCTTCGTCGGTGGCGAAGTGAGGTGGTCTCCCTCTCACAAATCTTCACCACAAATCTTCTCTCACAAATCATCACCATAAACTCCTCTTCGCCAAATTCCGACGACGCTCAACCGCCAAATTCCTGTCGTCATTCTCGGTTCTCGGATCTCCTATCCTCCTTCGTCTCGCCGGCATTTGCGCACACCACCACACTTCGTCTCTCTCGGATCTTCTGTCCTCCTTCGTCTCTCGCCGGCATTTGCGCCGAGTCAGGCGCGCCCGAACCGCCGAATTCCTGTCCTCATTGTCGGTTCTCGGATCTCCTGCCCTCCTTCGTCTCTCGCCGGCATTTGTGCACACCACCACACTTCGTTTCTCTCGGATCTCCTATCCTCCTTCGTCTCTCGCCATCATTTGCGCCGAATTCCGGCGACGCTCAACCGTTGCTGCGGTGATTATAGTCGGTTTTTTTTTCTTTGTCAATTTTTTGGGTTTAGTCGGTTTTTTTTTTTGTATTTGTTTGTTGTTGATTGTAGTCGTTTTTTTGTCATTTTTTGGTACGAATTACTTCGTCCTCTTGTTAATTGTATGATGATGTTTGGAGTAATAATAATAATGTTTGAAATTTTCTGGTTGTTCTTTATAATTTCTGGTTGTTCTTTACAAAAAATTATATACATAAGTATAATATATTTTTGGTATATTTAGGACTCAAATAATGCCAAAAAAAAAAAAGTTTTTTTTTTCGGTTCATGAAGGGCTGCGGTTTTTACCATTAACCGCATCCCTTTGTATAACGAAGGGCTGCGGTTTAGGCCCAAAAACGCAGCCCTTCTATATTTGAAGGGCTGCGTTTTTGGGCCTAAACCGCAGCCCTTCACTTGTAGTGAAGGGCTGCTACGAAAAGGGCTGTTGGCCAAAAACGCAGCCCTTAGGGCTGTTTTGACGCAGCCCTTCCGTTTTTTTCCACTAGTGAAAATTGGTCTTTCATACCATGAAATAGGGTTCGGGGTTTAGGTTAAAAGGTGCGAACGTCTGGAACTCGTCTCCTCTTCCGTTCTATAGAACGGGCTCTTACTAATTGAGTTATTTTCCATTTTAAAGTAATCATGGCTATTAAAAAGAAAGAAAATCACATAGTTTGCACATATACACATCAACCATTTTTATTTAGGACCAATATATCATTTGTACATGGTAGGTTTGAGCACTAAAGTTGCACTACGTACCAATCATTGCGGGATTGGAATCCACTCATGGATCAAAACCATCGTAGTTCGATCTTATGTCTCACCCTAAATGGCCAATTCCATTGGGGAAGAAAAGGAAAGAATAATAGATTATGAATAACTCACCTTTTAGAATTAAACAAATCTATTTGAAATGAGGTAATCACTCCAATTAATGATTGAAATGAGGTTAATATAATCACCTTAATTAGCAATTATATATGAAGGATGATCAACATAATCACCTTGATTAGTGATTAGAAATGGAGGTTAAGATAATCACCCTAATTAGTGACTAAACTTAAGATGAAAGATAATCACCTTGATTAGTGATTAACAATGAAGGTTAGGAAGTAATCACTCTAATTGGTGATTATTCAAGGTTTAAGATAATCACTCTAATTAGTGATTAAATGAGAAAAATAATCGTCCTAATTAACGATTATTAAGGTTTAAGATAATCACTCTAGTTAGTGATTAAATGAAGATTTTAAGTTAATCGCACTAATTAGCGACTATTAAGGTTTAAGATAATCACTCTAATTAGTGATAAAATGAGAAAAATAATCGTCCTAATTAACGATTATTAAGGTTTAAGATAATCACTCTAGTTAGTGATTAAATGAAGATTTTAAGTTAATCGCCCTAATTAGCGATTATTAAGGTTTTAGATAATCACTCTAGTTAGTGATTAAATGAAGATTTTAAGTTAATCGCCCTAATTAGCGATTATTAAGGTTTAAGATAATCACTTTAATTTTTTATGAAAACATTTTTTGGTGATGAACAACTTGATTAAGGAAAATCACATAAACACATTGTTTCCTAAGAGTCTCCCCATTAGAGTTGACTATTCTATGTGGGGTGATTTAAGGTTGGGAACCTATTAGGACTTCCACATACCCAAATCACTCCAAAGATTAAAAAATGATAAGAAGAAACAAGGAGAAAGTTAGTATGTGATTAAGAAGATAATCAAGAAAATAACAAGAGCTTCAACTTTACCTTGCTTGTTCAATGATGCACTTTCTTTTGCAAAGTTTTCTACCTTTTTTTTGTGATTTTCTTAATTTCTAAGTGAGTTTCTAACTTAAACCCTTTTTTGTGTTTTTCTTTTGATGAACTTTTTTAATTACTAATTACTTTCCTAACTTTTGCTTTCTTTTTCTTGATTGAGATTTTTTAGAGGAAGGAAGTAGAGAAGATGAGACTTGTTTTGTCCGCTTGTCCAACAAGTAAGCTGTAGATGGTGCTTTCTTGTCGAGCAAGTAAACTAGTATCCCTTAGATGTTCTTCCTTGGAGACTTGTGCAACGAATGTCTGAATCAACCTAGTCCAAGCCTGAGCTTCACTCCCGAACCTGCAAAAAGGGACCCACCCTGGAGGTTTGGGTGGTGGTTCCCCCTTGTAGCCTAAAAATCTACGGTTCCTCTGACGACACTTGGGCTCATCTTAGTCGTACACGTGTCCCCCCTGATGAATAGAGGAAAAAGATCTACCCTTTGGGCTAGGCTCAGATTGTTTAAAAGGTCGCTTTTCCGGCCCAAAAGGAAGTCGAGGCCACCCGGGAGGTGGGCCGCATGAGAGTGGTTGATAAACCCTCCCAAATCATGGCCTGCCACGTGTCATGATCTGATTCTTCAGCCAATCAGAAGCCACTATTGTAGGGCAGATTTTAAGGTTAGCTGTCATCTTACTATCACTATAAATACCCCAGAAATCAGGAGCAAGATCATTCAATGCAAACAATGCAAAGTTACTCTGTGAAACTACTCTCTCACTTTCTCTCTCTATCTCTACTTTCTCTTACAACTCCTGATATCTGACTTAAGCATCGGAGGGGGAACCACCACCCAAACCTCCAGGGTGGGTCCCTTTTTGCAGGTTCGGGAGTGAAGCTCAGGCTTGGACTAGGTTGATTCAAACATTTGACGCCGTCAGTGGGGAGACGCAACGATGACTGATTGTCAATCGTCCAACCTTGCCAGAAACCGAAGTCTTTAGGTTAATGTCGAAGACACAGTAGAACACGAGAGACCGCCTCGAGGAAGGGATAGACCCCCGTCTATCGTCCAAGTTACTGGACCAAGCCAGCAACCTGTCATTCAAGAGAATCTTGAACGTCCGGTGACTACCGCCCATCTAGAGAACGCCTTGAATGATTTCCGTGCAAAGATGGGCCGATCGTCCGAGAACAGATCAAGAGCAATATCTTGTTTTTCAGCTTAACCCAGCAGCCACTGCTAACAATCCACCTCCCCCTAGGGGACGTTCCCAAGAAGATCGTCCAGGCCCTAGTCGACCTGTTCGTCAGGAACCCTCTAGGAGGACGGCAAGAGGAAAGCAGCCAGAGGATAATAATCAGCGAAGATAGATGGACTGGAACCTGGTGGTAAGGACCCAGGACCATCTTCGTCCAAGCGGGCACCGAATGGAAACAGATGCCAGAGAATATCTAGAAGCAAAGAGAGCTGCTGCAATACAACGATCAGCGACAGGTTCTACATCATACCTGAGAGACCCTCCTTTGAGGTTGTCGTCCAGAGGGGAGGGACGAAGTTTAAGTTACTCTCTTGTTCATCCACGACAGGAGAAGACGGTGGCTCAGCCCATGGTCTATAGGCGCCCATTGCCTGCAAACACGTCGTCTGATCCGGTGTTAAAGGAATATCGTAGGAGTACATACCCATTGAGGGACAGATGGGAGCCCTCCAGATTAACTGGCCCACTCCATTCTCGGCCAGGATAATGGAGGCGCCCCCCTTCCCAAAGGTTAAACTCCCTACTATAGAACCTTTTGATGGAACAACAGATCCCGATGATCACTTATCTGCTTACAAACATCAGATGTACGTCCAAGGAGTAGATGATGCTACCTAGTGTAAGAACTTCCCAGCAACTCTGAAGGGAATAGCTCATAAGTGGTTTAACAATCTTCCACCCAATTCAGTCAATAATTTCACGGAACTCAGTTTCTTATTCACTAGTCACTTTGTTACCAACAAGCAAGAACAAAAAACAAGCATGCACCTAGGCAAGGTCGTCCAGGGACCGAAGGAGGCTCTTGGAAGTTTCGTTAAGAGATTCAACCTAGAAGCCCTTCAGATCCAAGATCTTAATGCTGGAGTGGCCTTTGACGCCTTCATTAGGGGTCTAAGGCTAGGAAGCTTTAAGTTTGATCTTGTTAAAAAGAAAATCTCCACTCTTGCCGAAGCCTTAAGGAAAGCTGAAGCGTTTATTCACGCTACCGAAGTGTGTGCTGAGGCAAAGCATCCCGAGTCTAAGAAGCCTGAAGAGGTTGCTCAGCCAAAGAAGAGCAACCCCAAGAAGGCCGAGACTTGGGCTATAACCTCCACCACCACTTCGTCCAGAAGGAGCAAGAGAAAAGAGGCTGAGCCATCCTCATGCAATCTTATTGAATTTAACAAGGACCAATACTCCCTTCTCATGGAGATTAAGGATCAATATGAGTTGAAGGCCCCAGCTGAGATGAAAACCCCTTATAGAAATAGGGATAAGAGCAAGTATTGCCACTTCCACAAGGATTGCGGTCACGAAACTAATGAATGTAAGCACCTCAAGAAGGCTTTGGAGGAGCTAGCTCGAAAGGGAAAGATGAACTCTTATATGGGCAGTTGAGAAGTTTGGATTGGCCCTCGTCATGGCCAGCAGAAAGTGAAGGCCTTACGTTTTGGCACACAGTATAATCGTCTACACTGATCAACCTTTGAAGCAAGTTCTACAGAAGATGGAAGCCGTTGGGCGAATGCTAAAATGGGCAGTTGAGCTCAACATGTTTGATATATCGTTTGAACCAAGGAAAGCCATTAAGGGGCAAGCCTTGGCAGATTTTATAGTTGAGCTTACTTGGCCAACTATAGAGCCAATATCTGATCCAACTAAAGGAAGGAAGCATTGGACGCTCATGGTCGATGGATCGTCCACAGTCAATGGATGTGGGGCAGGAATCATTTGTCAATCTCCCGACGGGGATAAGTTTGAATATGCATTAAGATTCCAATTCAAAGCGTCCAATAACGAAGCTGAATATGAAGCACTCTTAGCTGGAATCAAAATGTGCAAGGCGGCTGGAGCTGTAGAGATTGAGGCCAAATCGGACTCTCTCTTAGTTGTCAGTCAGGTCAATGGAGATTTTGAATGCAAAGAAGCATCAATGAGCAAATACATGCGACTGATTAAGGATGAGATTGAGCCATTAAAAAGATTTGTTCTCGACCAAGTGCCAAGGTCAAAAAATCATCAAGCAGATGCTCTCTCTAAATTGGCCAGCTCGGCTGAAGGAGATGTGCCAAGAACAGTTTTTTGGGAAGTCAAACCCAAAAAGAGCATTGACCAAGAGCAGATTATGTTTCTTAGCCGAGGAGCAGTCTGGATGGAGCCGATCATAGAATACAAGAAGACGGGGCGATTGCCTTCTGACCCTGTAGAGGCTAAGTATGTGAAGGCTAGAGACAAGTGGTTTGAACTATGGGATGAGACCCTTTACAAGAAATCATTCAACCGTCCTCTCCTCAAGTGCATCACCAGAGAAGATGGCCTAGAGGTTTTGAAAGAACTCCATGAGGGAGCTTGTGCATCTCACATTGGGGGAAGAGCATTAGGAGAAAAGGCTTTAAGGACGGGGTACTACTGGCCTACCTTGAAGGAAGACGCCCTCGTCTATGCAAAAAAGTGCGATAGTTGCCAGAAACATGGAAACTTGCATCAGAAGCCGTCCAACTACCTAAGCCCCATTTTATTCCCCCTGCCTTTAGCCAAATGGGGCATGGACATATTAGGACCTTTTCCGGTGGCAGCTGGGTAAAAGAAGTTTGTGATAGTAGCAGTGGACTATTTCACTAAATGGATAGAGGCTGAAGCCATGCGAGGAATAACAACAAACGACGTCAAGGGCTTCATCTGGAAAAGCATTATAACTCATTTTGGCATGCCTCAGTCCATCGTCTTTGATAATGGTCCACAGTTCGAAATGCCTAAGCTGAAAGATTGGTTGTCAGAAAGAGAAATCAAAGCTCACTTTGCGGCAGTCGCCCACCCACAAGCCAATGGACAAGTCGAGTCCTTCAACAAGATTCTATCAAATGGAATCAAGAGGAAGCTGGAAAACGCCAAGGGACAATGGGTTGAAGAGCTGTAATTAGTGTTATGGTCCATTAGAACAACCGCTAAGAATTCTACAGGCGAGACGCCTTTCATGTTAGTCCATGGCACTAAAGCCGTCTTGCCCATTGAGATTGAAGAACCCACCCTGCGAGTTATGTTGTATACAGAAGATACCAACTGGGCTGCATTGCGCACGGCTTTGGACCAAGTGCCAGAAGTCAGAGGCAATGCCTTGCTAAGAATGCAATTGTACAAGTTGAGAATGGCTCGGGAGTTTAACAAAAGGGTTGTTAGACGACCGCACAAGGTGGGGGATCTTGTTCTAAGAAAAATGGAGGCGGTTGGACGAGCTAAGGAGCTAGGGAAGCAAACACCAAACTGGGAAGGACCTTATCTGATTATCCAAGAGCTACGCAGTGGGACTTTTCGTCTCCAAGATCCAGATGGACGACCTATACAGCGTACTTGGAATTCAGATAATTTGAAGAAGTACCACGTCTAATTCAATTCACCGTCAGATACCTATAAGGTAGTTTGTAGTTACTCCAAAGTGCCACGGCACATGTTAGGAGGAAGAATTGTATACATGCATCTTGGCATTTAGTCAAGCAAAATCCATATAATACAATTCCTACTCTTTCATTTCTTTGTTTATTTTCACCAAGTTAATTTCAATCAGTTACTCGTCTAAAAGTGACAATAACTTGGACAAAAATACAAACAATTATAGAACGTCAAAATTACTCACTTCTATGCCGAACATCACTCCCTCGAAGAGACCAGCCAAAAATATAACACATATATGGCCGTCAAACTGACAAAATCTCTAGTAAGAGTAACGTCAAAGTCTCTAAGAGAAAGCTGCCCTGAAATAAGACCTTAGTAAAGGATACTTACTTTCAAAAATACGGACAGCTAAGTAGTCCAGACCCTAGTAAGGGATCACTACTTAATGACGAGTGTTGCTCCCTCAAGGAAGCCGGCTAAAACATGCGTTGAACATGTATCTCAAGCTCGTCCATCAATTTCAGCAGGCTCGGCCAAGGTCGGCCGCTCTCCTTCTTGGACTTTGGCTCGCCCATCATGTGCGGTTGAGCTAAGCCCAAAAAGGGGGGGGAATGATAGAAGCCTATAGGACGAGCTAAAAATAAAAGGTCGTCCAAAAACCAGGAGGACCTTGGCCATAGATGCCCTTGTGATGGTTTGATACTGCAGGACGAGTGCTGGTAGCTCAAGTAAAACGGCTAGAAAGTGGCTCTTCCACAAATCAAACAGGTACTGGTCGCTCTCCCTCTTTGGGCAAGACTCGTCTAATTAAGCAAACCGTCCCAGACGAGTCTCTTTTGGTACTTGCTACATTTAAGTTCTTGATCGTCCAAGGACAAGAATTAGGTAAATCGTCCTGTACTTGGTAGCATTTTGCTGGTAGCATTTTGCACAGATTCTCGATCGTCCATGGGCAAGGGACAGGTTGGACAAGTTTGTGTTATTTAGATAAGGCAGATCGTCGAATAGTTCAGGGCGAGTTAATTCTTGTGCTTGGAGACAATCTTTAAAGATTTAGGATCGTCTAAAGGCAAGCATGCTGCTCTTTCATTAAACATTTGTGCTGGACGTCCAACGATCATGACGAAGTTAATATTATACTTAGTCAAATTGAAAGTTACGAAAATAAGAGACAAGCAATTGGCAAAAAGTTCTTCATATATATCAATAGCAAAGGTTTACAACTTAAGACTACTGAAGGGCTAAGACTACAACGGCAGACAAGCCAAGAAACTTAGAAAAATAAACCTAAAACTAGGCTTCATCTTCAGCGCAAGTTTCTTGGTCGTCATCAGGCTTCTCGTCCTCGACTGCAGCTTCGTCGTCAGACTCTAAAAACTCCGGAGGTTCCTCGGCGTATACCATAGCCTGATGGACACTTTGTTGATATTCCAAACAACGTACAAAGCTGGGGACCTCATCAGCTTCCGCCAGCATCTCAATGGCCTTGACGGCCCAGTCTTTAGACGTTTCAACAACTTGAGCCAATCCTTCCTTGGCATCGTCAAAAGCCTGGGCCGCCTCCCTTTCCAGACGGGCAGTCTTCGCCCTTAAGAGAATGTTCTCCCTTCTCAGTTCAACGGCGGCAAGGAGAGCCACATTTCTCTCACCCTTCAGATCAACAGAGACAGCATTAATAATCATCTTCAGACGATCCAGCTCCTTGTACAGATCGTTGATGGAAACGAGATAATTTTTGTTTTCTGATTCAAGGAGGGCTGATCTCTTCTCTAAAGCTTCTAGAGATTGACGATGAAGGGGGTTGGCCATCTCAATGTCATGAATGGCCTTGTCGCCTGCCGTTGTAGCAAGGTGGACGAGCTTCTTGTTCTCTTTTCGAAGCTCTCTCGTCCATTCTTCGGTAAGCATGTTGCGAGCAAAAAGCTGGGGCAATGAAAGCAAAACAAATCATTAGACGAGTTTCAAAAAGAAATAAATATACACAAGTACTAAACAAAAGCGGCAGTTATACCTCAGCAGCCAGTTGAGACATGTAGCCCAAATGCCCGGCCGATGCTCCCCTTAATCCTTTGATATAGGATTCAGGGAAACACTTGAAGAGTTCCTGCTTAAGCCATTCCTTTTCTGCCTTTGACATTTTGGCAAAAGCAGGAGAAGACTCCTCGTCCGAGTCTATGGTGGGAGCAGGTGAAGGTAGAGCTGGGCCTTTGCCCTTATCTGAAAGAGGGGGAGAGTCAGTTATCTGGATGGGAAAGACGATGGCTTGTCTATTAGACGGACTCATAGACTGTCCGCCGACCCGCACCGTCCTAACTCTATTTGAGTAAAACGACTCACCAGACGAGATGGATGCCGTCCTTACAGCAAGGGGCATCTGGGAGACCAGCTTCGCTACCGAGCCGCTGAAGCCCGGATAGTTCTCGACAGCCGTCTCCTGCCCCGGCACCACCAAAGCCAAGGCTGACTCTGGTCTGACTTCGGTCGAGTCTGGTCTGACTTTGGCCGAGTCAGAAGGCAAGCCGTCCAACTGACCAGCAAGGTCAGGATTTTCTCTCACTCCTCCACTCGGAGCGGCAGCAGAAGGCCCCTCCTTAAGAGCTTTATCATTAGGGGGAAGCATGGTCTTTTCTTCTACTCCCCCACTCGGAGTAGCCTTCTCTGTCTTCTTTCTTACAAAGCCCTTCGGCTTTTTGGCTTGAGGTTGGTCTGTGGCCGTTGTAGGCCTCTTCTTGGACGAAGATGACTTTCCATGAGGGAGTTTGTTGGTAGGAGCATTTTTCTGCGAGAAACAATCAAGTTAAGATGACGGACGTCCACAGATCAAAACCCAAATCAAAATTGCAAAGTTTCAGACGAGAATTACTCAAAGAAGGAAGGCGTCAAACACTAAACGCCTCCTATCCTAAGGGAATCCCGTCCGAGAAAAACTTCGGATGCAGACGAAGTCAAGGCAAAGAAGGAAGTCGTCCCAAAATTGGACGGACTAACATGACTCTCGTCCAAGGGTAGGAGATCAATTCTTCACCTAGCATCAGAACTTAAAATTTCTCAGACGAGAATGGCCCCAAGAAGGTGGCCGTCCAAGCATGGACGTTTTCCTTCTTCGGGCTATCCTCGTCAAGGGTAAGGTACTATAACTTGGACGAGTCCAAATGGTACTCGTCCAAAGACAAAAAAACACAAATAAAATGAGAAGTAGAGGGAAAAAAAATTTCAGACGAGTATGGCTCCAAGAAGGTGGCCGTCCAAGCATGGACGATTTCCTTCTTCGGGCCATCCTCGTCCAGAGAAAGATACGATTATTTGGACGAGTCCGAATGCCCCAAGGGTAAACGTCCATGCTTGGACGTTTTCCTTCTTTGGGTGATTCTCGTCCAAAGATTGGATGGCAATTCCAGACGAGCCAGAATGATCCTCGTCCAAAAAAAAAAAAACAAAAAAATTTCCAGCGTCTCAGCCCTCTTTTCGGCGCTGTTTTTGGCGTACTCCTTCCATAAGTTGTCCGTGAATTTGGACATACTTATGTCTCCCGTCCAAGAAGCTTTAAGACGCGTTCTGACCGAGTCTGCGACAAGAGGACAAAAAATCGGTTAGTCTAAGGAATTATGGACGAAGAGTTTTACTTGGGGGATTTTTGAATATATACCTTTATCATTGGCCAACCGCAACCCGGCGGCCACCAAGAAGTCGTCTTGGTAAAACATTTCTTTAATGGGTATCCAGTTAGATGGTCCCTTAAAAGATTGTTGGCCGGGCCTGGAGTACTTCTTTACTCTGAAGTACTCCACCACTTCTTCGTCGAAGCTATCCTCCACGTCCAGCCAGGACTGCTTCCGCCCCGTATTCGTGACGGACCGATTGTAGAATCTATAGCTCTCGGTGGCCGAATCATTGGCCGCCTTTAAGAAGATGAAGTCGGGCTTCCAGTCGTGCATTTTCGACGGCTTTCCCCAAGCCGTCATGAAGCCGGGACGATTGCAGATGCTTAGCCAAGCCCCGTCCACGGCCCCAGGTACCTTGGCCGCATAATGGATGTGAGTGAAGGCTTGAATGGAAAGGGCTAGGCCGCGCAGTTCACAGACGGCAATGAACGTCAAGACGTTGTGCCAAGCGTTTGGAGCCAGCTGATTATGGCCGATGTGGTAGTACTGCAGTATTTGTTCTATGAATTCATGGAGAGGGAATCTCAATCTCGCGTCCAAGGCCAATTTGTAGACGCCGAAATGATTCCTGGGAGCGCTCAGGATCGTCGCGTCTTTATTCGGAATAACAAAGGAGAAGCCCGGCATGGGCATATAGGACAACAAATAGTCAGCGTCTGGTCCGATTTTCTCCAACCATTTGCGGTTGACCAAAATAAAGTCGGGGTCAAAGAGAGGACCTAGACGCCTTCTAATTTCCGACGAGGTAGTGGAAGCCTCGTCTAATTCTTTGGCATTATCAGGATCAGTGGCGTTATCATCTTCGCCGGTTTCCTCCATGTTGGTGTCCCTGCCAGAAGGACTGGCCTAAGGGTTTATTTCGGTTCCTAAAAAATGGTAAGGGGAAGGAGGTCCGTCCAAAGGTCCAGCACTCTGAACCTCTCTTGCCTCGTTTGGTACCCGTCCAGTAGACTCTTCCATATCTGAACTGTTTGACGGGATTATTACTCTTCGTCTTAGACGGGCCGTTTGCTTGACGCGCGCCAGATTACCCTGCACAGGTAAAGACTGGGTCGTCTGATTTTCTCGGCCAAAACTATGAAAAAATATGTACTCGGCCAGAAGAGGCCCAACTCTAGAATGTGCCGAAGAAGAAGTATCGGTTCTAGGGTCAAGACAAGCTCTTGGTCGGCTAGGATTGTTTGACGAAGAAGATTCCATTTTATTGCTTTTCTAAGAAAGAATAAAGAATAAAGAAGAAAGAAAAGAACAAAGAAACGATACCTGCTAAGAACGTCTGGATGATTCGGTGAAGAATGCTGAAGCTGGACGATCTCCCTCTCTCTCTAGAAAATTTGCAGAGCTTCTCTCTCTAGAAAAATTCGCTCAAGGTGTGAAATGATTAAATGTTTTCACACCAAGTTTATTTATTGTGGAGTAAGAAACCTGTGGAGCCGGTCAAGAATGACCGAAAAAAGGGTACAACAGTCGGTTATGACCGGTAAAACCCAGAAAAAGGCTCGTCCTTTCATTCATTTCAAATAAAGCTACCTTGGGTTAAAAAGTCTTAACCGTCAGATGGGCCTAATGAAGCTACCTTGGGTAAAAGGGCCTTAACCGTCAGATGGGCCAACAGTGAAAACCCTTTTAGGGGCAAATGTTGTAGCCTAAAAATCTACGGTTCCTCTAACGACACTTGGGCTCATCTGAGTCGTACACGTGTCCCCCCCTGATGAATAGAGGAAAAAGATCTACCCTTTGGGCTAGGCTCAGATTCTTTAAAAGGCTGCTTTTCTGGCCCAAAAGGAAGTCAGAGGCCAGCCCTGTGAGGTGGCTGCATGAGAGTGGTTGATAAACCCTCCCAAATCATGGCATGCCACGTGTCATGATCTGATTCTTCAGCCAATCAGAAGCCACTATTGTAGGGGCGATTTTAAGGTTAGTCGTCATCTTGCTATCACTATAAATACCCCGTAAATCGGGAGCAAGATCATTCAATGCAAACAGTGCAAAGTTACTCTGTAAAACTACTCTCTCACTTTCTCTCTCTATCTCTACTTTCTCTTACAACTCCTGATATCTGACTTAAGCATCGGAGGGGGAACCACCACCCAAACCTCCAGGGTGGGTCCCTTTTTGCAGGTTCGGGAGTGAAGCTCAGGCTTGGACTAGGTTGATTCAGACATTCGTTGCACAAGTCTCCAAGGAAGAACATCTAAGGGATACTAGTTTACTTGCTCGACAAGAAAGCACCATCTACAGCTTACTTGTTGGACAAGCGGACAAAACAAGACTAGTATTGAGAGAAGTTGTGAAGTTGAGTTGTTTTTAGTTCAACTTGGTTTGAAGTAAAAAAAAAGGAGGGTATTTATAGGGAAATGAGGTAGATGAACAAGGGTTTCAAAGAAGTAGAAAATCATATTTTTAACCCAAAAAATCTGATTCTTCCCATCCTTAATCACCCTAATGACATCACTCTAATGACCTCACCCTAATGACATCATCAAATCTCTTTGGAAACACACATATTGGATTTTCTCATAAATGAGGCAAAATCATATTTTCAGAAAATATTCTTCCCTAAATACATCCTAATACGTAAAAAATACATCGAAAAACGTGAAAAACGAAACTGATTAGATCACTGCGCCAAACACAGGAGCCTGCGCTAGGCACAGCTCCGTGCGCTAGGCGCATGGCTCTGCGTCTGGCGCAGGACACTATTGTGCGCTAGGCGCACAATCATGCGTCTAGCGCATGATCGTGTGCATGGCGCACACTCAAATCCACCGGAAAAAATACGGATTCTTTCCTCTTTCACATGGGATTTGATTATTATTCTCACTCCTTTTCATGATTCTTATTCTCTAACTAATGGATAAAGGATGTGATTAGTGGATAAGAATATATTCTTATTCTTTATTCAATGAACAATGACAAGAAAACTGATTACTACCGGTTTTGGGATACGATTAAAATCCCGACGCCTAATTGCGACTCGTTTTTCTTTTTTTCAAAAATTAACTTAAAACAATCAACGAAAACTCGTCAAATTATTAAAGACGAGCATGATTACACTACGAATCATTTTATTGAAATCGATGGTGGTAGTCGTTGACTACGATTTTCGGAAAATTATATTTCTAAACTGCAATTGTGCGACAAACACGTAAAAATGAAAGACCACACCATGGAAAGAAACTCGCGTTCCGGGGTGAAACATGCATTTGACATGGAGCGCGCTCCACGATGCATGACGGTTTTCTTTATTTTATTTCTTTTCAAAATCATTATTTATCCGAAAAAGGGGTTCAAAATTTGGTGTCTACAGAATGACCCACATTGGTCGAATTTTGGAGGAAATGATGACCAATGTTTGAAAAGACACAAAATTTTGACAGAAAATTTCTTTTAAGATAACATATTCTCCATAGAAAATAGTTATCATCAGTGCTATAATTTGAGTTGCTTTATGTAGAAAATCCCAATTAATTTTCTAAAACTGAAAATGCGACTTTATCGTCGCCTTAGATAGAAAATCCCAATTAATTTTCTAAACATTTGAAAATACGACTTTATCATCGTCTTAAATAGAATATCCCAATTAATTTTCTAAAATTTTAAATGCGACTTTATTGTCGTCTTAGATAGAAAATCCCAATTAATTTTCTAAAATTTGAAAACGCGACTTTATTGTCGTCTTAAATAGAAAATCCCAATTAACTTTCTAAAACTGAAAATGCGACTTTATTGTCGTCTTAGATAGAAAATCCCAATTAACTTTCTAAAATTAAAAATGCGACTTTATTGTCGTCTCTTTTTTAGTCTTATGAATTTGTCTTTTGAGAATGTGGGAAATTCCGACACTTAACAGGTTAACTCCAGTTTTTTTTTACAGTTTTTCATGGCCTTGATGACAAGCAAATTGTCAAATCACCATCACTTATTTTTTATGACTCCATGTGTTATCATGTCACCTTAAATTAGGACATTGTCAGGTCATGTCACCTAAAAGGGTTGACCTAAGGTTATTACCCTCTAGATAAACTACGGTGGACCAAATCATTAATGGCAAAAACTTTTATTTGTTTTTCCGAAATCTTTCAGAAATTTTTTTTATGCGTAATGCTTATTTGCTTTATCGGAAAATGATGATCATTATATAAAATAGATTGATCAAGGTCATTATTTGGATGATCATTAAGAAAAGGGATTGTATCAACGTTCTTGATCCATCATTGACACAGTTTTTTTTTATGTTCGGCTTCAACAAAAATGGTCATACCACAAATGCTTGGTCATTAGCCATGGTGAAGGATGCTCCTTATAACCCTATGGACAATACTCAAACTTATTATCCATGGCATAAATCATGGATGATCATCTTTTCCATCTATAAAAGGGGCATGGTTCTTCATTTCCAAATGCACCATCTTCACTATTCCAATCTCTTCTCTAATCTTCTTTCAAAAAAAAAAGGCTCCTAATTATGAAGAAGCTAATGAAATGGGGAGTCGTGAGAAAAAACAACTCTCGGGGGTCGCAAAGAACTTGGAGCAACTAAGGCAATCTTCTTCTTCTTCCCACTTCACTAAGGCTCTTATGCCTTTGCTTTCACTTTCTATCTGTTATGAAATGATTCATGCTGCTTTCCAATTTTGGGATGAAACTCGTCATGTCTTCCGCTTTGGAGACCGGGAGATTGTGCCTCTTGTTGAAGAGGTCGAGGGTTTGCTAGGCTTACTATCTAGTGGTCCAGTTATTACACCTAGATCTCCTACAAAGATCTCGGGAGATTTATCAACAATTTTATATCTTCCTGAAAATCTTCACGGCAACTACCTACAATATGGTGAGGTACTTCTTCTTAACTTATTGTTGACTTTCCAATTTGGCACTTGGCAATTCTCTAATAATGCCAACTATAGGATTGCTAGCGAAAATGCTTGCATTCTTATGATTTTGGGAAGCTCACTAAATGGTCTTTAAACACATGCCATGTTCGATGTTTTTCACTTATTCCTCAAATTGTTAGTAGGGGTCGTCTTGGACCACTTATTTTGGGGGAAATGTTTCTTGGCTTAGATGAACTCAAAAGAAAACCCAAAAGTTTTGTAAAGGGATGTCCACTAGCCTTTCACTTATGGTTGTTGGAAAATTTTTCTCATGAAATCCCACAAGAGTCTTACTTACAAATCTAATCATGTTCGGGAGAGAGGTGTTCTTCCTTTCTTCTATCAACTTAGCAAAAATGGTGGGTGGGAGGATTTTTTTCTGCAGCAAGACATAAAGTGGGTCACAAACCACCTTGGCATTAGTGCAATTGTATATTGCAATTCTGGTCACAGAGGTGTACAATTACCCGAGCTTTGCCAAGTCACTTTCTACCTTCCATGGAGGTGTCTAAGGCAAATTGGCAGGAGGCAACAACACATTCATGCCCTCCAGACTCTTCCATCTTGTACCACTTATGAGTCTGATATGAGTGGTATTTAGAGAATGCCTACTATTTGGCAGGGAGCTAAAATTATATCAGCGCTACCTTAACCTTCCTTTCCACTGATTGATGAAGATTAGCTTCTGGCGGATATTAGTCAAGATAATGATTCAGACGAGCCTACCATGAAGAGGAGAAGGGTTTGAGAGAAATATCATGTTGTTTTTCCATGTTTTTTTTTTAGTTTTTTTTTTTAGTTTGTAGGAAATGAAGGCTTTATGTCTTTTTATGTATGAAATGAAGTACCATACTTGGGATGAATAAAAGATCTGTTTGTGAGAATTATCTACTTGTGAGAAATTCAACGTGAATACAATTCTAAACACGTGCACACTTGAACATTAAATATGACATGCAAATCATAATTAATCAATCATATGACACATAAAAGCATAACACATAAAACCTTAACAATCAAAAACATCCTTGCATGTTTCATCATTTTTCTTTTTCTCTTTTTTTTTGTTTTCTTTTTTTTTATTTTTTTTCTTTTTTTTTGTTTTTGTTTTTTAGTTTTTTTTTTGTTGTTTTTTTGCATACATTATATGAATAGCTAGAAACACATGACATGTTTATTAAGAATAACTAGATTGAATACAAAATCCCCAAACTGCTTGGTTACTTGACTAAGACAATTACAATTACTTTGGTGCCTAAGCGTAGTATTTCTCCAATTAATCAAGATTAGTGAAATGGGTGAATTCATTCCCATCAAAATCCATTAGCTTTACTGCTCCAGCCAAGGTGACATGCTTGACTAGGAATGGTCCAGACCAGTTAGGCTTGAATTTTCCCCGAGGATCATGCAACGGAGCTCTATTTTCCTTTAAGACTAGGTCACCTTCTTGAATGTCTCTATCTCGAACCTTTTTGTTAAATGCACGAGCAATTCTCCGCTGATAGAGTTGAATGTTATGCAAAGCTTGTAGTCGGCGCTCATCTGCAAATGCGAGCTCATCGTAACGAGTTTTGTACCATTGGTCTTCCGAGATTTCGCTTTCTGCTATGACCCTGAGAGATTGTATCTCCACCTCAACCGGTAGGACTGGCTCCATCCCGTAAACCAAGGAATACGGGGTTGTTCCTGTTGGAGTCCTAATTGATATCCTATATCCCCAAAGAGCATATGAGAGTTTGTCATGCCATTCCCTAGTCTTCTCAGTCATCTTGGCAACAATAGTCTTGATTGTCTTATTGGCTGCTTCTACCGCTCCATTTGTTGGGGGACGATAAGGTGAGGACTAATGATGCTTGATTGCATATTTTGCGAGAGTTGTTTTCACATGACCCTCAAATTGTGATCCATTATCAGAGATGATTTCGAAAGGTATGCCATACCGACAGATAATGTTGTTAATCATAAATTTCGAGACTTGCTTTGCCCCTAGCTTTGAAAATGATGCAGCTTCAACCCACTTCGAAAAGTAATCAATTGCTACAAGAATATACTGATGCCCATTTGAAGCCTTTGGATGAATTTGTCCGATTATGTCTATGCCCCAACTTGAAAATGGCCAAGGTGAGGTCATATTATGTAGTGACACAGGTGGCATATGATTGAGGTTAGCAAATATCTGACATTGCTTGCAGGCGCGGACAAAGCTGATGCAATCACCTTCTAGAGTACTCCAATAGAAAGCTGCTCGTAAAATTTTACTAGCCAGCATTCTTCCGTTCATATGGGGTCCACATTCACCCCCATGAACTTCTTCGATGATGGCTTGCTTTTCGTTGTCACTCACGCAGAGTTGCAGAGTACCATCAAACCCTTTGTGATATAGTCTGCCTTTTAGTATGAGAAAATGAGCAGCTAGCCTTCTGATGGCTATGCGGTCCTTCTTGCCACTTCCCTCTGGATATTGCATTGTTTCCAGAAAATTCTTGATATCCTTATACTAGACATCATCATCATCTTGGTGAGCCAGTGTGGAGACAATTTGTGCTACCGTCACTGTAGGTCCCTTCCTTTCTTCAATTAAAACTGATAGGATCTTTGTACCATTTTCCCATGTTAAATTAACAGCGAGATTGGCTAAAGCATCAGTGAAATTATTTTATTCCCGAGGAAGATGTTTGAAGCTGATGTCATCAAAATAAGGGATTAGTTCTTGAAGGTACTCTGTGTAGAGTTGACTTCATACTCAGTTGTATTGTTTGTTGTTGGGAAATCCAGCTTGACAGCAAATGGAATATGGACTCCATCGGGATCTACTAACAAAACCCCTGCTCAATTACCTCTCCTATTAGAAGCTCCATCAAAATACATGCACCATTGTGGATGGTCAATGAAGCATAAATAAGCATCAGGGAATGCATCATCATATTCATCTCCTGACACTGGTCCTTCTGCTAAGGTTTCAAATATGGCTCTTCCTTTAACAGATTTCTGGCAAACACATTGAATATCAAACTCAGAAAGCATAGCATGCCATCTCGCCAATCTTTCACTAAGAATGGATTTTTCGAACAGATACTTGATTGGATCAAGTCTTGAGATCAGATAGGTGGTATGAGCTTGGAGGTGATGCCTCAACTTCTTTGTGGCATAGACCAAGGAGACACATGCTTTTTCCAGTGGGGTATATCTTGTCTCATACTCCAAGAATTTCTTACTGAGATAGTATATGGCAACTTCCTTCTTTGTTCCTTCTTGATATTGGGCTAAGAGAGCTCCCATAGTCGTTTCTATAATAGTGAGGTACAAAATTAGAGGTTCCCCTGGTCTATACGGCATTAGAATAGGTGGATTTGAAGGATACTCTTTCATGGAATCAAAAGCTTCCTGGCATTCCTCGTTCCACTCCTGGGATGCCTCTTTTCTTAGAAGCTTAAATATAGGTTCACATCTCATAGTGAGTTGTGAGATGAACCTGCTGCTATATTGAATTCTGCCGAGAAATCCTCTTACTTTTTTTTGTTTTTGGAGGAGGTAGCTCTTGAATAGCTTTTATCTTTTCAGAGTCCACTTTGATGCCGTCTTGACTGGCAATGAATCCCAACAACTTCCCCAAAGTGACACCAAACACACACTTTTGAGGGTTTAGCCTTAGATTGTATTTCCTGATTCTTTCAAAGAAGGACCTTAGTGCAGGGATATGCCCCTCACGATCTTCACTTTTCACAATCATGTCATCTACATAGACCTCCACAATGTCGTGGATGAGGTCATGAAGGATAGTGGTTGCAGCCCTTTGATATGTGGCTCCGGCATTCTTGAGACCAAAAGGCATAACTCGATAGCAAAAAGTACCCCACGGAGTGATGAACGACGTCTTTGTCATGTCTTCTTGGGCCATGAGTATTTGATTATACCCTGAGAATCCATCCATGAAGGAAAACATTGCATGATCGGTTGTGCTATCCACGAGAACATTAATGTGGGGTAGAGGAAAGCAGTCTTTTGGTGATGCATCATTCAAATCACGAAAATCAATGCATACCCGAATTCTTCCATCCTTTTTAGGTACGGCCACTATATTGGCGAGCCAACTCGGATGCTTTACAGCTTGGATGAATTTGGCATCAAGCTGTTTTTGGATTTCTTCTTTCACTTTCAGACTAATCTCTGGTTTCATTCGGCGGAGCTTTTGCTGCTTAGGCTTGCTTTGAGGATGTAACGGAATGCGATGTTCCGTAATTTCTCTATTAACACCAGGCATATCAGCATAAGACCATGCAAACACATCTACATACTCTTTTAACAATGCAATAAACACAGATTGTTCAGTTGAGGAGAGGGATGAACCCATTTTGACTTCTTTTACAGCATTTTCTGTACCATTATTAATTACAATGGACTCTTCCATGGATTTTATATATGTTTCAGTTGTATCAAGTGATTCATCATTATCAAATTCACTGTCAGAATTAACATCTTGCATGCAAATGTATTTAGATAAAGGTTCACATTCAATTTCCTCACTATCAGAGTCTTCTAACTGGGTATGCAAGGTAGATTGGCTGGAAAATGAGCTATCGGTATGATATCCATCTGAAAGGGGTGAAAAGGTATTTTCATGAGATGGATGTGGAGGATGGTTTCCTAAAAACATTTTAAATTCTATAGGCCCGTCTTTTGCGTGACACTCAATACTCCACTTATGTTCAATGCTTTCGCCAAAAGGTATCATCAAAGACACCGGGTCAAAATCCCCTTCCTCAGAGGACTCAGAAGTGAAAAGCTTATTAAGGACTCCATGGTCCAGAATATCCACCCTGTCATTTTCCTTTTTCATTTTTTGTTTTTGGACAAACCAACTCTTGATTAAGTCCAGATTTCTAGCCTCATTGAATAATATCTCCAATCCCGGTAAAATCTTTTGTTCCTTCCTACTAAGCCAAGGTTCTGGAAACTCATAGTACAGCTCAGTATCTCCTTGCAGGATGAACTGGCCGTTGAGGGAAAAGGAAGGTTCTTTGATGTTGTGAGAAGTGCTGCCCGGATCATATCCTAATCCATGTCGGTTTTGCTTGTCTACTATGGGAATTGGTTGCTTTATCCCTCTACCATCATGCCCTAATCCGGTTCCTTGAGTATAACCCATCTTCATCATGATTTGAAATCCTTTGGACAGAGATTGCATGGAAAACCCTACAGGCTCTTTGACCGCATTTGTGGATATGGCTGAGGCTTTTGTTTTCTGATAGTAATTGGTCATTCTTAGAGAAGGGACAAATTTCTTCTTTTTTTACCTAATGATAGAGAAAAAGAATTAAAAAAAGGAGAAGAAAGCTACATATTGCAGAATGCATTGTAGAATAAAGAAAATTTTCGAAAACGATTTCGCCATATTTTGACTGGAATGGTCCACCTTTACAATTTTGGTTTTTTTTTATTATTATTTTTTGATTCTCTTGAATGATTTTACTGTCATTGGGGTTGAAAACAGATTTTTTCATTCTTCCATTCCCTGCTTTAATATTGATCAAAGACAAAAAAAAAATATAGAGATTAGGGCATGTATCCCCATTGATGTGTCAATTCAGCATTCTGAAATTTTTCCTGTGAGGACTGGCACCTTGAGTTCTGATCTCATTGCCTGAAATACAATGGTTAATATATTTGAGTCGAACTTGACGGTTGCCTACATATCCCCATTGCTCCAGGTGCATTTTATGGGAAATCAGACTCGGCGTAGTTCATTATTCTAGAAGGAACTAAAGTTTAAAGCAGCTGCACTCATATCGAGCTACCTACGTACCCCAGGTGTTACATAGGTGGAGTGATCTCACAGTGCAAGTGTACGTGATAATGGGGATTCAAGCTGCACGTAGTTCTCTGATACTTATAACTGAAAGATTTTTCATTTTTTTTCTTTTTTTTTACATTTTTTAATGGGCTGACCCCCCTACAGGACTTTTACCGAAGATTTTTCTTAATCTGTGAGATGATCAAGTAGCTTTGCGGTAGACAAGAGCTATGTTGGTGATTTGCTTGATGCGGTAGCTAAGAGCATGACATTGGTTTGTGCCGTGACCATGCAATTGGTGATAATGGCAGTACTTTTGGAGATCTGACCCTACGGGACTTGCCCCTAGGCATCTAGGAAGTGGATGTATCCGACCTTGCTCGACTAATTTACGAAAATTATCCACTTGTAATTGCGGTTGAGGGCGCACCGATACTTTCCTTGCGGGCACTTCCTTATGGGTTGGACTAATGATGCCTCGGTCAACCAGGTTTTGAACTTTGTAGTAAAGATCATGGCATCGGTCAGTTTCGTGCCCAAATTGGCGACAATAAGCGCAGAGTTTGCTCATGTCTGTTCTAGGAAGGGGTAAACAGTGCACATATGATGAGGCTTGGATTATACCTTGGCTCCGAAGACGATCATACACCATACTCAATGGTTCATCTATCTTAGCATATACCCTTGGATTTGTGTTGGGAGTTTCAAGATTTTCCCGAGGTCGTTTTTCTTGCAATTTTAGAGCATCGATGTCAAAGCCATGTTGTTCCATGTGGCTGAGGGAGGTGTACTTGATAGTAACCATGTGACGATAATAGAAATCATTCAGGTTCCGCAGCAAAATGAGCATGAACTCTCGATCAGTAATAGGAAAACGAAGTTGTGTGCGGATATGAGTGCATCTCGAACAAAAGTGCGAGAAAGTTTCTAAGGCGCTTTGACACAAAGTGACTAGCTTGAACTTCTTGACATCAGTCTGTTTATGCTCGAGAGCCCAATTAACAAAGGCTTGGCTAGCATTTTCCCAACTAACTCTATCCACATAATCCAAAGAGTAGTACCAGTTAAAAGCTGGTCCTTCTAAACTCTTGTCAAACAGCATGGGGTAATCTTCCTCTGGTATGCCCCATGGGTGCAAGGCATTCACAAATCCAACTATGTGGACGAAAAGTTCACCGTTCCCATCAAATTTCCGGAACTGTGGTAACTCACGATAATGATCTTCGTGTTGATATCCAGGGAAGAGAATCAGTGATTCAGTGTGAACATCTCGGATAGGACCTACTACATTAAAGTCCAGGTCAAAATCATCAGTCCTAGATCTCTTCTTTGAGTCATTATCATCATCTTGAGGATTGCCGACATAGGATTCCTCCGTTGCTTCAACCGACGTATCATGAGTGTCGATGCTTGGAACTCCTATTTCTTCCTCGTCATCCTCATTATATTTTGGTTCTGTTTCTTCAGCACTTACATCTGGTGTGGCTGTTGGGACCTCATTTATCCATGAATTTTCACGTACTGCTAGAAAACAGTGGATAGTGTAACCATCCAACCTAGTGCCCTCTACTTCGTTCAGATACAATACCGATTTTCCAGTGTTGGAGATGGTCATAATTTCTGGATCACCAGAAATAGTCACAGCACCCTGATCAGTGAGAAGTTTTACCTTCTGATGTAGAGTAGAGGCTACTGCTCTATTTTCATGCAGCCACGATCTTCCTAATAAGAGGTTGAAACATGCTTGAATGTCAATGACCATTAATTCCACCTTCCTTGCCACGGGACCACATTCAATGAGGAGGCTGATTAAACCCAATACTTCTCTCTTGGCATTATCATATGCTCTGACCACCTGGTTGGATGGTACCAGATCTTCTTTTGAATACCCAAGTCTCGTTAGCACACGCAAAGGGCAAACGTTGATCGCAGAGCCATTATCGATCAGTACTCTAGGTATCTCCCATCCATTACAACGTATAGTGATGTGCAACGAATTGTTGTGGTTGATATTATCAGGGAGATCATGGTCAGTGAACATGAGAGTTCGATCTACCCCATGAATGAGCCCCACCATCTGGTCAGGTGTTATGGAAGAGCTTACCGAAGCTTCATTGAGATGCTTTAGAACAGCTGCCCTATGAGGCTGGAAATGCATTAACGATTTCCAGATGGAAACATTAGCATTTACTTCTTTCATGTTCTTGATAGCATCATCTTCCTTATTACTATCCTCTATCATTGGCTCCTTGCCCTTTTCTTTCCTTCTCAATACCTCGAAAGGGTTTCCATCCTCCAAATGGGATGGTTTAAAATGGCAACCTGCTCTAGTTAAATGAGATATATCCATGTATTCCTCATCACTAAGATCGTCGAGGCAGACAGGGCGCCGGTATGTATTCGGAGTGGTGGGATATCCTCTAGTGTTTTTCTCCACAACTGTCAAGATCGAAGAGGCATCTTCATCAACATCTGAGTCCAAAATGAAGAAGGCACCATCATAATCCAAGGTTCCACACATGTTAGAGAATGGATCCTTGCTGAGAGTGAAACTGGGGTCTTTGCATTGCAATGCATCTTTTTGACTTTTTCTTGAGTGGAATAGTCATAGACCAGACACTTGTAACCTGCGGCTATTGGCATTTCATACATTTGAGGAACTGTTTTGCGGATTAACTGGATTGGATCACACTCGTCTGACACAGAAGAGACTACATTAATCGCAAATGAGGGTTTATGATTGGGAAGGGGGTTTTTTGTGATGTTGGGTTGAGAGTCGTTTGGTTTAGTGGAAGCAGATCCTAAGGAGAGCTTTCCATCATCCACAAGATTTTGAATTGGATGCTTGAGAGCCGTGCAGTTTTTAGTATTATGCCCCGGGCTTTGATGATATTCACAGTTTTGGTTTGGGTCATAACCAGGGTAAGGATTTTTAGGAGGTGGACGTGGATTCAAGGGTTGAATGAGATTGGCCTTTTTTAGCTTGGAGAGAGCTTGTGAATAAGTCATATTCAAAGGAGTAAAGTTCCTTTGTGGTCGTAACTGGAATGCAGAAGATGCGCCAATGGCATGGATCGCATTAGAGGTCTTAGGAGCTGCTGAATCATTGTTTGGAGTTTTATTGTTATTTCCAAACTTTGCATTATAAGTAGTGTCGCTAGTAGGTTCATCTTTCTTGATGTCCCCCCTTTTCACAGCATCCTCAACTAGAGTTCCCATAGCAATCAAAGCTTTGAAAGTCGGGAAGTAGGTCATATGCTTCTGATAGACAGGAAGAAGGTTCTTCACAACCATTTGCAGTTGTTCCTCCTCATTAGGCCTACTCATCATTTTGGAAGCCTTGTTTCTCCACCGAGTGATGAATGAAAAAAATGTCTCATTAAGGTTTTGAGAAGTGGTCTCCAGATCCCTTCTAGCACTAGTGGAAAAATGCTCAAATGCTCCGATTAAAAACCCCACAAATGCTCCGTATTTAACCCGTAGCAGACGTCATACGAGCATTTGAGCATTTTTTTTAAATGCTCCAGTTGCACCCGGAGCATTTGGTATCGTAAATGCTTCGGTTCTTCAAAACACCGGAGCATTTGAGCGTTTTTTACTAGTTGAAGTAGCTCAAATGCTCCGGTTGTTAAGGGAAAACCGGAGCATTTGGTCTCACAAGTGCTTCGGTTTTCCATAGAACCGGAGCATTTGAGAAATTTTTCCAAAATAAATTGGAACCTGCTACCCTTGCTGGCCAGCAGCGTGGGTAACAATTACAATAACAGAACTGCAGTAGTGATAGGCAGTGGAGCAGCAATACACACTGATTTGAAGTCAGAAAAAGCACGCAAACATGATTTTAGGTCACCATGTATCTTCATATATTAATTAAGGATAGGCCAAAATAAAGAATAAACCAATACATTTGCTATAATAAATTATAATAGTGGGGAAAATAAATGAATAAAAATGCAAAAAATAAAGCTATTTAAACCACAAGCTTCAACCTAAATCATTAAAAGAGAGAACACCAAAACAACATGTCGTATGAGATACAAAAATATTCAACTAAACATAGGAGCTATCAGATGGTCATACATATTTGACTACAATTAACCTGAAAAAGCAAACATGTCCAGGCAACAAAGTAGATAACAGCCATTCCATGAACTAGGCGCCAAATTACAAGATGTGTGGTCGTATAAGGACCCTGCATAAAGTCAAAATCTGGTCAGCCTGTACATACAGACACGAACACACACAGAGACATACAAAGAAAAAAGAGTATTAAAAAGAGACATAACTGAAGCAATTCAACATATGAGAAATTCCTTACCTAAAAGAAGACAAGTATATAGATAAAAATATCGGTTTTTTCACCATATACCCCCGACAAATTTTTTTTTGCACCATATACCCTTTCAACTTTTGAAATGCACCATATACCCTCGACGTTTCAAAAAATACACTGACATGCCCTTATGACTAACGGCGTTAGAGTTTCGTTAGTCATTAGGCCCTAATCCTACCCTAACCCTAATTAACTAACCTAAATCTACCCCTAATCCTAACCCTAACCCTAACCCTAATACCCTAACCCTAACACCTAACACCCCCACCCCCACCCCCCCTTACCCCAACCACCACCCCACCCCTTTACCCCCACGCCCCACCACCCCTCACCACCACCCCACCCCTTACCCCCACCACCACCCCACCCCTTTACCCCGCGCCCCACCACCCCCTCAACAACCCCGAAGCCCCCCCTCCCCACTGCGGTCGCCCCTCCCCTTTCCCGGCGGCCCCCTCCCCTTCCTCTTCACACAGTTCACGCATTCTCCTACTACATACGCCTTGATATCACTCCTCCATGATTAACAAACTCTCTTGAGAACAATTGGAGGTTTTAGATTACTTAATCCTCCATGATTGTAAACCAAGGGTTTCGCAATCTTAGGAAAATTCAATCCATCCCAAGATCGATGATGACGAAGCGTTTCAACATCCTAAATCACGATTTGTTTGGGAATTCCTAACGTTTCGCGGTCCTTTTGCGCGATTTTGAGTTCAAAAACAACCCGCAACATTGAAATACGGTTATGGAGGCGTTCAATAGCTTGCGCGATTTTGCGAGGAATTGAACTCAATTATTGATTTCGAATTGAACCCGGCGGGGAGGGGAGGGGGAGGGTAGGGGAGGGGGTTACGGGTTAGCGGGGGAAGGGGAGGGGGTTAGCGGCGAAAGGGGAGAGGGTGCGGAGGCTGCAGTGGGGAAGGGGAAGGGGTCGGCGAGGTCAGGGGAAGGAGATGGGGGTCGGCGGGTTGCGGGAGAGTGGGGAAGGGGAGGGGGTCACGGGGAGTGGGGAAGGGGGTCGGCGGTGGTGAGGGGGTGGTGGTTGGGGGGGTGGTGGTGGGGGGGTGGTGGTGAGGGGGTGGGGGAGGGGTGGTTAGGGTTAGGGTTAGGGTTAGTGTATTAGATTAGGGTTAGGGTTAGGGTTAGGGTTAGGGGAAGATTTAGGTTAGTTAATTAGGGTTAGAGGTAGGATTAGGGCCTAATGACTAACGGAACTCTAACGACGTTAGTCATAAGGGCATGTCGGTGTATTTTTTGAAACGTCGAGGGTATATGGTGTATTTCAAAAGTTGAAAGGGTATATGGTGCAAAAAAAAATTTGTCAGGGGTATATGGTGAAAAAACCGTAAAAATATTAATAATAGTAATAATGAAACAAGAAGTCAATACTTTAGCAAGCACACAAACAAGCTATGTGTCATGATTTGTAGACTACCAGAGTTATGATCTGATCTCATGGAAACACTATCATTTTTAGAAGCTTTGCCCATGACTGAAATTATGATTCTACCTTATTCTTACTTAACCACAGAGCAAAAATATCAGTACAGTGCTCTCTTTTCTTTGTATGTCTGAATTCCTCCTTAAACTAACTATTTAACATCATAGACTAAAACCACTTATCATTATGGACCCGAATAAGAGAGGGATGGGACCACGATAAACTGAACAAACTTGTGGCATCAATGCCACTGCCCAACATCACTAAAACAACTAAACAAGCACAAGCAGAAGGAAAAAGTTATTCTCAAGAGCAACTTGTCATATTTATTTCCAGTATAACGAAACCACTAATTCCCTGTGTCACAAGACAAAAACTTTTAGACGTCATTTATTAATAGAGGACAGTTCAACACATTAAATATGTTGCTGAAATTAAATATAGAGTATGCTTGGATGTGATGCACAAAAGTCCATCTAGTTATTCTAAGGATATAGTCATACAATTAATTCTACGAAAACTAGAAATAACTATAGATGCAAAATAGATAAAAAGGACATCAAGCAGGAAAAAGATAATAATTTTAGTTGAACTAAATGATAGCTCACCTGATTTCTCCAGTATAAGCCCCAACCTTTCCCAATCCAACAGTTTTGTGCTGATATTTCTACTCGGTTGGTCAGAGAACTCTTAACTTGATCAATGTACACAAATGGAGGTGCCACAACAATATCTCCAATATTTCCAGCGAGATGACTCAGATTGACATGACTTTCCTAAGACACATGCGTATCTTCACCCTCCACAAGTCATTCAGCACTAAAAGGTGAAAGTCTCCTGAACATAGAATTTGTCCATCACATTTGATGAACACCCCTCAATACCACTCCCCACCTAATCCCTCCACCCCAACACCAGTTCTTTTCAAGCTTGTGTTTTGGACTGGACAAACAAATATATGGTAGACGGAATCATGGAAGTTACAGCAAATTGCAAAATGTAGAGATGTAACTCAACATTACTATAGATACTAGCAGTTTGTAGGAGAAGATTAAGAAATGTACTAAATATAGCTTCCGATGAAGCCATATCAAAATGTTACCCTATGAAGTTAAAATTTTAACAGCATGACGATGAAGTATAAGATCATCTCACCAACATCAGCCTCCAAAGCCGCACTGTTCAAGTCTGAAACAAGTTTGGAGATAGATTCATTGGTCCCGTACTATTAAAAGAGAGAGAATCACTACATCAAAGCTCTATAGAAAAAATCAGAGAGAAAAAGAGAGGGACTGAATATTGAAAGGCAGTTAGACCTACAGCCAAACTGAAATCTGAAAGCCAATAAAGAATTTTAGACTGTATATCAACTGATTAGATTCATAAGAGCCCCGCACTACTTCAAACATAGATTACAATAGTTTCTTCACTCTGCCAAACCATGTAAGCAAGCAGCAGCAGTATAATATTTAGAATGTTTCATCATTTGTGCGATAGTTGACTTATTCGGCAAAGCTATTATCTAAAAGCATAGGTTTCTGTAATTCTGTTCGACTTATACAAAATTACAAATTCTAACAGACATTTGAAAATTGAAACACCTAAACTCTAAAAGTAATAGCAAACAACAAGCCAAGCACAGTATGAAATTCAGAAGTGACACTATCATGACTGTCCTAATCATCATGAGACTACACAAAAGCTGACATTAAGTCAATACAGAAATAATCCACTTCTCAGCCTCATATCCCTACTGTTCATCTACAAGCCACATCCTTTCCGTAAGAACAATATAATAAAGTTGTCACTGCATTCTAGAGAAGTTTAAAAGGCAATCTTCGGGTAAAGGGAAGGTGATTCTTTTTCCCAACAAGGGATGCCTTAAATCAGAAGACCAAGTAACCAGTTTAGCCTTAATTTATCAAATATTCAAGCAAGAAACTAAAATTAATCAAGAAAAGTCTAATATAATAAAATAGAAAACTTCAAAATAAATCTCTATTCATATGTTTATCATGGATAGCAGGCAACTGCAATCCCTTTATTAAGAATCATTAGTAACATCAAGACTCCCAAATCTATAGAATATAAAATAAAACGGTGCTTTTTACTCAATAAACCTAAGAAACTAACTATATTCAAGCATCACTCACCAAACAAACACCATGGAAGTTACATCTCAGTAAACCGCAAGAAAGGAAGCATCATGTTTACAGTAGCAAGATAGATATCATCATTCACCAAACAAACTTTGTCACCACACCGCTATATACATAAGTATTAATGCTTACCGGATTAGAAGGTGCTTGCAGGACTGAGATGAAGATCCAGTGCAGCGGAGCTTATTCTCGCAATAGTTTCCACATAATACAAACGAGAATAATGTTACTTTCCCCAAAGAGAACGAGGAAAGACGTTTTATGACTATAACTGAAGTACTGAAGAACTCATAACAGTAGCATTATGGTAATTGATTTACAATTGTGAACAACAGATTTACCTTCTTCCCTACATAATATGTTGGATTAGAACAAGAGTCACTTTCAAAAATGATTTGAATCAAAAACCATAACTATCTTCCACTATTCATAATTTTAATGTGTCCACCATAAGAAAAGGTAATTTTTGCTTACAAGTCCTGATTTAGAGTAGGCTAGAGAAATTCAAAGTTTAACTTACATTCTCACAAAAATAAAAAATGGCCTATAATTTTGGCACAACTCAAACTTAAGATGTCGACTATAATTCAAGAACAGAGGGAGTACAGCAGTTAGCAATGCATTTTAACAAGTCAAAATCAAATCATAACTGATAACTAATTGATGTTAGGTAATCTTCGTCTCTCCCAAAACTAGTAGAAAATCATCACCAATAACTCAATAATCTTCCCCAATAATTCAACCGCATAAGAACTGATGAAGAACAACATAAAAGATCAAATATTTTTCATGAGCTAAATCAAAAACGTCAACCTTACCCAAATTAAATCACTGATTTTATAGAGCAATATCAGAAGAAAAACATCAAATAATCAATCCATAGATCTAATTCAAAAGATTTGATGCACCTCGCCTGACAAAGCAAAACAAGTACCAATTAACACCAACGTTGGCTGGCGGATATTGCGGAGGTTGGCTGACGTTTGTTGCGCACGTTGTTGAGCCCACATCTACAGTTGTGGTTCCTGTTACTGCTGTTGCTAAGCCATCCACATCTATTGTTGAATTTATAGCAAAAAACTTCCGAAATTCTCAAAGCTAATCTTACCCTAGAAATTTCACGATCAGAAAGGACCGAGAAAGAGGAGCGAGAAAAAGGTGAGAAGAATTAGTTAGGGTTGAAGAATCGAGAGATTTGAGAACAGGGGGAGAGAATGAGTAACCATTCTGGTATCTTCGGCAAGAGGAGAGAGATCTTTCTCAACGGTGGGACCTTCAATTTCCTGATGCTTCATTTTTGAATTACTAGGGTTAGGGTTAGGATCCGATTGATTTGGGGAAGAAGACGATGAATAAAGTCGTCGTATGAGTGCGAATGGATTTTGACTTCGATGTTGAAGAAAGGGATGGAAATCATGATGAGTTGAAACCCTAAATGCTGCGCAATCGACATGGAGATGGACATGGTGCTGGAGATTATTAACGGAATGTTTCATGAGAAGGGACGCATGAAGCTTGCGACTGACATTCATCAAACTAAGGGTTGTTGGCTGGAGGTTGAGTCTGGAACATGAGAGAGATTGAAGTGAAGAGGGGAAGAGAGAAAAAGAGAACCAGTTTGATGGGAAGGAAGAGCGAGAGAACAGAGGTGAGCGAAACTAAAGTGGGGTGCGGGGAGTAATTAGAATCGAGGGAAAATAATATTTAAAAAAAAGGAGGAAACACAAATGCTTCGTTTGACCGGAGCATTTGTGAAATTTTTTATTAAAATATTAAAGAAAATCAATAAATGCTACGTTTGTAAAACAACCGGAGCATTTGACAAGTAGCAAAAGCACTTTTTTCCACTAGTGTAGTAACATCAATTTCTTCATTATATTTGTACTGGTTTGAGAACTCTCTGACTATGTCAGCCCAAGTGGATTTCTTTGTGTTTTCAAAGTTGAGGAACCAATGTAGTGCGGCACCATCTAAATATTGTTGAAAGAGTTGAACCATCAAAGATTCTTCCACTCCCCAGGGACTCATTGCCCCTACATATATTTTCAGGAAATTGGTGGGGCTACCAGTCCCATCAAACTTTGTCAAATTAGGCATCTTGAAACCATGAGGTAACCGTGCCTTTGGGAAAAGTGTTAACCCATGAATGTACATCCATGGTTCAGCCTTGGTCATGCCTTTTAAGACTTCCTTGAGCTTGACTACTTCTTCCTCGAGCTTACTGGGAATTTCTCTCTCATTGTTCATAGGCTCAAGGTGAAAAGGTGAAGCTACTTCCGACTCCGTAGGAGGAGGCATCTGGGCGCTTTGGCGCATAATGCCCAACACAGTTTGTTCAATATTATCCTGTCAGTCAAGCATGGCCTGGACAAGTCCTCGGAGCTCAGTCATTGGATCAGGTGGAGGGGGTGCTCGTTGTTCGGAATTTCAGACATGTTGGGAAGTGTAGCAGAGAATACGGTGGTGAAGACAAAGATGACAAGATTATCCGACGAGAGAACGTTCACTATGGTCGAACTTCGGGAATTAGCCTAGATCCTGAGCGGGCCCAGGCGGAGTTCTTGTGAAATGAGATGAAAAAAGTTAGCACAAAAATTTGTCCAGACTTTGTTTCTTCTTTTCTTTTTCTCTTTTTTTTTGTGTGCAGGGAATGAAAGAAATGATATCTTTTAAAAAAAATTATTTTTTTTATTTTTTTAACCCCAATTTCAGTTATCATTTATTAAACGGTTTTTTCACCATATACCCCCGACAAATCACGAAATTCACCATATACCCTTATTGTTTCAAATATTCACCGTATACCCCTGAGTTTTCAAAACTGTGCACCATATACCCTTTTTCTAACGGAAGTTAAGTCACCGTTAGCTTTATTTACCATTTTGCCACCATTAACCCCTAACCCTAAAATCTAAACCCTAATCCCTTACCCTAATCTAAACCCTAACCCTAAACCCACCCTTTTCCTCACCCCCTCCCCTCTAACCCAGCCTCAGCCCCCACCCCCTCCCCTCAAACCCAGCCTCAGCCCCCACCCCCTCCCCCTCTCCCTCGATTCCCCCTGCCACCGCTGCAGCCCCCACCGCCGCAAAGCACCAACCTCACGAGTTCCCCCTTCGACTCGAGTCCCCAACTCGTCGAAATTGAGTCCCCCGGCCACCGGAAGGCACAATGAAGCACGAGTTTTCGAAGGGCTAGTGGGGGGGAAATTGAGACTCGAACCGCCTGGAAAGCACACACAAAAATTGAGACTCGAACTCATGGTGTTATTTTCGAAGGGCTGGTGGAGGGGGAAATCGACGAGGGAAGGGGGAGGGGGAGGGGGAGGGAGAGGGGGTGCGAGGGAAGGAAGGGGGTGTAGGGGGGTTTGGGCTGAGCGCCTTATTTGGGGAGGGGGGGAGAGGGAAGGACGAGGGTCTTTGCGGCAAGGGGAGGGGGGCGATGGAAGGGACTCGCAGGGGTTGCCGCAGGGGAGGAAAGCGAGGGAAGGGGTTGCTGCTTGGGGAGGGGGCGAGGGAAGGAAGGGGTTCTTCTGCTGGGGGGGGCGAGGGAAGGAAGGGAGTGGGGTGAGGGGCCGCGGGGGATGGCGGGGGGATGGGTGGGTTGGGGATGGGGCCTAGCGGGGAGTGGGGGGTGGGGGTTGGGGGAGGGTAACTTGTTAGGGTTAGGTTAATTAGGGTTAGTGTTTTGGGGTTAGGTTAATTAGGTTAGGGTTAGGGGGTAGAGTTAAGGTTAGGGGATAATCGTGGCAAAATCGTAAATAAAACTAACGGCGAGTTAACATCCGTTAGCAAAAAGGGTACATGGTGCACAGTTTTGAAAATACAGGGGTATATGGTGAATTTCTAAAACATTGAGGGTATATGGTGAATTTTTCAATTTGTCGGGGGTATATGGTGAAAAACTCGTTTATTAAAAGGTCTGAAACCTTGACTTTATCATTTGTTTTGGATTTTTCATTAGATTTCTTTAACTTGTTATTATTATTTTTTTTAGACTTCGACCTTTTTATTTTATATTTTAGACTTCCACTTTTTAGACTCGTATTTTTCCGGGATAATACACAAACATTTTTCAAAATCAATTTGATGATATCCTTCCATTTCCTGCTACTACAGAAGTAAGAGAAAAGATAAATAACGAGGCCTGTGTCCTCATTTTGGCAAATTATAATGCCCCAGACATCGTTCTTCTTGGTGATCTGCATGTATTGATTGCTTTTAAGCGCATGAAACCATAAAAGAAAATATCAAATGTAAAAGGGGTCGCACTCGAAGGTTGTCTACGTATCTCCATAAGTGGATTTGGATTTGGGGAAGAAATTTCTCTTCTGATGATTTTTTTTGGAGAATCAGGCCCAACATAGTTCTGATATATTGAAAACTGAAATTTTACATAATAATAATTTTTTTTTGCAGCTGCATCATAAAATGAGTTGCCTACGTACCCCTTTTAGTACATTACATAGTAGAGAAACTAAGATAGATGCATTACAACATTAAAAAAAAAATTTAAGGGATCAAGCCGCACGTAGCTCTACCTACAAAGTACAGTATAAAAGCAATTAAATGATTCAGGTACTTCTCAAACTTTTTCAGATTTCAGTTTGTCGGGCGCCATGCCATGTATTCTCTTATTTGAATACGTCTGTTCCACCTCTTAGAATTAGACTAACGTGATGTACTCGGGTTCTTCTCAACCTTTTTCCGAATTCAGTTTGCTAGGCGTCAGGCCATGTATTCTCCTGTTTGAATACGTCTGTTACACCTCTTAGGATTAGATTAATTTGAAGTACCTGAAATGTACACACTAACAATGTTAGTCAATGACTTTTCTTTATATATGTTTTTAGCAGGAAATGGAAGAATCCTCCTCTTTTTTTTTTTTAAACAATTATCCCTTTTGACATAATTTCTGTGTATTGTTTTTTTTAGACTAGACTTCTCGTGTTTTGAACCACGTTTTAATTACATTCTAATTCCTAAACACGACACGTTTTGAACTCGTGATTATGGCTCTTTTTCATTTTTCATTTTTCAATTTTTTTGTTTTATTTTGGGATTATATCTTCAAAACAGGATTTTTTTTCTTTTTTCTTAAAATCAATTTTGTTTTTGAAAAAGAATTATGAAGTAAATGTGAGTTTTTTTTTTTAAATGGGTGAGCACACTTTTTTTTTACATGACACTTGTTTAGTATGCTTATCCAACAAGTAAGCTACAGGTTGAGCCTTCTTGTCCAGCAAGTAAACTAGTATCCCTTAGATGTTCTTCACTTGGAGACTTGTGCAACAATGTCTGAATCTGCTTGGTCCGAGCCTGAGCTTCGTTCCCGTACCTGCAAAAAGGGACCCACCCTGGAGGTTTGGGTGGTGGTTCCCCCTCCGAAGCTTAAGTCAGATATCAGGAGTTGTAAGGAGAAAGTAGAGATAGAGAGAGAAAGTGAGAGTCAGATATCAGTGACACTTGCATTGAATGATCTTTCTCCTGATTTCAGGGGTATTTATAGTGATTGTGGTATGACAGATATCCTTAAAAATTGCCCTAGAATAGTGGCATCTGATTGGCTAAGCAATCAGACCATGACACTTGGCAAGCTAGGATTTGTGAGAGTTTATCAACCAATCACTTGCAGCCACCTTCAATGAGCTGGGCTTTGACTAACTTTTGGGCCAGAAAAGTAAGCCTTTTCTCCCAACTGGATACAACCCAACCCAAGGGTTTAAATCTTTTTTCCTTTATTTATTATAAGAGGACATGTTTACGGCCCTGATGGACCCAAGTGTCTCTAAAGGAGCCGTAGATCTTTTAGGCTACAACATTTGCCCCTAAAAGGGTTTTTAATGTTGGCCTATCTGACGGTTAAGACCCTTTTACCAGAGCTTATTTATTCAAATTCAAAATAGAGGCAATGACGCGCCCTTTTTCCGGATTTTACCGGTCATAGTCGACCGTTTTAGGCTTTTCCGGTCATCCTTAACCGGCTCAACAGGTTTCTTACCCTCCTATATATATCCTTGGTGTGACCTCATTAAATCATTTCACACCTTAAGAGAATTTTTCTAGAGAGATAAGCTCGGCACATATTTTTTCTAGAGAGAGAGAGAGAGATTGTCCAATCTCAATCTTCTTCACCGAATCGTCCAAGCGTTTCGTCAGGTATCTTTTCTTTCTTCTTTTTTACTTTCCCTTATTCTTTATTTTTTTCTTAAATAATCAATAAAATGGAATCTTCTTCTTCGTCAAATAATCCTAGCCGACCAAGAGCTTGTCTTAACCCTATAACCGAGAGTATTTCTTCTTCGGCGCATTCTAGAGTTGGGCCTCTTCTGGCCGAGTATATATTTTTTTATGGTTTTGGCCGAGAAAGTCAGACGACTCAGTCTTTACATGTGTGGGGTAATCTGGCGCGCGTCAAGCAAACGGCCCGTCTAAGACGAAGGGTATTACTGCCAACAAATAGTTCCGACATGGAGAAAAATATTGGACGAGTTCCAGATGAGACGAGGGAGGCCCAAAGTGCTCAACCTTTGGACGAGCCCCCTTCCCTTGACCGCAGTTTTGAAGATCCTCAAATAAACCCTGAGGCCAGTCCTTTTGGCAGGGACGTCAATATGGAGGAAGCCGGAGAGGGCAATAACGGGAGTGAATCCGGCTCTGCCGATGAGTCGGACGAACCCTCCACTACCTCGTCAGAGATTAGGAGACGCTTAGGTCCCCTTTCTGACCCCGCATTTATTTTGGTCAATCGTAAATGGTTAGAGAAGATAGGACCTGACCCTAGTTATTTGTCTACTTACATGCCCATGTCGGGCTTCTCTTTCGTCATCCCAAATAAGGATGCCACGATTCTGAGTGCTCCAAAGAACTACTTCGCCATCTACAAGCTGGCCTTGGACGCGGGATTAAGGTTCCCCCTCCACGATTTTATAGAACAAGTGCTACAGTATTATAACATCGGCCATAATCAGCTGGCGCCTAACGCTTGGTACAACGTTGTAACTTTCATAGCCGTCTGCGAGCTGCGCGGCCTGGCTCTTTCTCTCCGAGCATTTACCCATATTCACTATGCGGCTAAGGTTCCCGGGGCCGTGGACGGGGGATGGCTCAGCATCTGCAACCGCCCCGGCTTTCTCACTGCTTGGGGCAAGCCGTCGAAGATGCACGAATGGAAACCCGACTTCATCTTCTTACGAGCGGCCAACGACTACGCCACTGAGGGCTATCGTTTTTATAGTCGAGCCGTCACGAATACTGGGCGAAAGCAGTCCTGGCTGGAGTTGGAGGACCATTTCGATGAAGAGGTAGTGGAGTACTTTAGAATAAAGGAGTACTCCAGGCCCGGTCAGTCATCCTTTAAAGGGCCAGCTAACTAGATACCCTTTAAAGAAATGTTTTATAGTGATGACTTCTTGGTCGCCGCCGGCTTGCGGTTGGCCGAAGATAAAGGTATACATTCAAATCCCCAAAGTAAAATGCCTCGTCCATAGCCCATATTGGACTAACCCTTTTCATTTCTTTTTTGCAGACTCGGCCAGAGCACGTCTCAAGCATTCTTGGACGGGCGATATAAGTATGTCTAAGTTTACTGACAACTTATGAAAGGAGTACGCCAAGAGCAGTGCTGAAAAGAGGGCTGAAACACTGGTTTTTTTTTTTTTTTTTTTTGACGAGGATCATTCTGACTCGTCAAGGATTGATTTCCAATCCTTGGACGAGAATCACCCAAAGAAGGAAGGCGTCCAGGTTTGGACGGTCACCTTCTTTGGGCCATTCTCGTCTAAGATATCGAATGACTTTGGACGAGGGATCTGTTTGGGTTCGTCCCAAGTCGGTTTCCATTCTTTGGACGAGAATCACCCGAAGAAGGAAAGCGTCCATGCTTGGACGGCCACCTTCTTTGGGCCCTTCTCAGCTGAGATGCTGAACGACCTTCTGGTTCGTCCAGATTGAATCCCAATCCTTGGACGAGTATCACCCGAAGAAGGAGGGCGTCCATACTTGGACGGCCACCTTCTTTAGGCCCTTCTCGTCTGAGCGATTTTGAGTTCCAATATCGGACGAAAAGTTGATTTCCAGTCCTTAGACGAAAATCATTCAAGTCCGTCCAATTTTGGACGGCTTCCTTCTTTGCATCACTTTCGTCTGCGCATGGAAACTACTTTGGACGAGGTTCCCTTAGGAAAGGGGTTGTCCATTTTAGGACGCCTTCCTTCATTGGGTGATTCTCGTTCGGAGCCTTATAATTATTTTATAGATTTTGTTCTTTGGACGACCCGGATAATGACTTGTTCATTTTTGCAGAAAAATGCCCCTACCAACAAACTTTCGCCTGGGAAATCCTCCTCGTCCAAGAAGAGGCCTACAGCGGCCGCGGACCAGCCTCCAGCCAAAAAAGTTAAGGGCTTTACTCGGAAGAAGACGGAGAAGAGCACTCCGTCCAGAAAGGGGGTTGGAGAGAAGACCATGCTTCCTCCAAAGGACAAAGTCCTAAAGGAGGAGCCGTCTGGTGCTTCCCCGGCCTTGGAGGAGAAGAGTGATGCTCCCGCTGGTCAGTTTGATATATTGCCTGCTGATCCGACTGAGCCCAGACCAGAGTCGGCTTTGGCACTGGTAATTCCGGAGCCAGAGACGACTATTGACAACTTCCCGGGCTTCAGCGGCTCGGTGGCGAAGCTGGTCTCCCAGATGCCGCTATCCGTCAGGACGGCATCCTTATCGTCGGGTAAGTCATATTACCCAAATAGAGTTAGGACGGTGCGGGTCGGCGGACGGTCCATGAGTCCGTCCAATAGACAAGCCATAGTCTTTCCCATCAAGAGAACTGACTCCCCCCCTCTTTCAGATAAGGGCAAAGGACCAGTTTTACCCACAGCTACTCCCACATTAGAGTCGGACGAGGAATCTTCAACCGCTTTTGCCAAAATGTCAAAAGTTGAGCGAGATCGGCTCAAGCAGGAGTTGTTCAAATGTTACCCTGAATCCTACATAAAAGGGTTGAGGGGGGCATCAGCTGGGCATGTGGGCTACATGTCACAACTTGCTGCTGAGGTATATTCTATTGCCGCTTTTGCTTTATACTTGTACAAAATTTTTCCTTTTTTAACTCGTCTAACGACTTGCTTTGTTTTCGTTGATCCAGCTTCTGGCTCGCAGTATATTGACAGAGGAGTGGGCGAGGGAGCTTAGGAAAGAAAATAAGGAACTCGTCCATCTTGCTACGACGGCTGGCAACAACCATCCATGACATTGAGATGGCTAATACTCTCCACCGCCAATCACTGGAGGCCTTGGAGAAGAGATCAGCAGTCCTGGAATCCGAAAACAAGAATTATCTTGTTACTATCAACAAGTTGTACAAGGAACAAGACAAACTGGAATTGGCTTTGGATACCATCTCAGCTGAGTTGAAGGGCGAAAGAGATACTGCTCTACTGGCGCGGTTCAACTTAGGAGGGAAAATATCCTCCTAAGGGCGAAGAATGCCCATCTGCAAAAGGAAACGGCCCAGGCCTTTGACGACGCTAAAGAAGGCTTGAATCAAGGCATTGAGACGTCCAAAGACTGGGTCGTCAAGGCTTTTGAGATATTGGCCGAGCCTAGTGAGGTCCCTTGCTTTATCCGGCGTTTGGAATTTCAAGAGAGTGTTCACCATGCACTGGTGTCTGCTGAAGAACCTCCTGAATTCTCTGAGTCGGACGAAGAGGGTGTGGACGAGGAAAAAGCCTTTGAGGACGACCAAGAAACTCCCAAAGAAGGAGATGCCTAGTTTTAAGTTTATTTTCCTAACTTTCTTGGCTTGTTTGCCGCCGTAGCTATATCTCCTCTAGCTTTATACTTAAGCTGTAAGTTTTTGCCAAGTATATAATGAAAAGACTTTTTGCCAATTGCTTGTCCTTTCTTTTATTGCACTTCAATTTTTATCAAGTATAAAAAATGAGACTCGTCCTGACTTTTGGACGATCTACGCACATTGTTAAGGAAAGGGTATCATCCTTGCCTTTGGACGATCGTGAATCTTTCCAAAATATAGCCAAGTACAAGATGAGACTCGTCCTGGATTTTTGGACGGTCTGCAAAATTTAGTTAGGAAAAGATTGTCATCCTTGTCCTTGGACGATCGTGAATCTTTCCAAAATGTAGCTAAGTACAAAATGAGACTCGTCCTGGGTTTTTGGACGGTTTGCAAACTCATATGAGTCTTGCCCCAAGAAAGAAAGTGGCCAATACATTGCGGTTTATGGACGAGCCACGCTTTAGCCGTTTTTCTCGAGTTGGCAACACTCGTCTTGAAGTAGCGAGCCATTACAAGGGCATCTATTGCCTAGTTCATCCTGGTCTTTGGACGACCTTTCTCTTTAGCTCGTCCTACAGACTTGTCTTGTCCCTCCCTTCTTGGGCTTAGCTCAACCGTATATTATGGACGAGCCATGGTCCAAGAAGGAGAGCGGCCAACATTGGCCAAGCCTGCTGAAATTGCTAAGGACGAGCTTTAGATATATGGGCAAACCATGCCTTGGCCGACTTCCTTGAGGGAGCAACACTCGTCATGAAGTAGTGATCCCTTACTAGAGTCTTTACTACTTAGCTGACCGTGTATTTGAAAGTAAGTATCCTTTACTAAGGGCTTATTTCAGGTCAGCTTTCTCTTAGAGAGTTTGACGTTTCTCTTACTAGAGATTTTTGTCAATTTGTTGATCATTAATGTGTTTTAACCTTTAGGTTGTTACACTTTGGCCGGTCTCTTCGAGGGAGTGATGTTCGGCAGAGAAGTGAGCATTTTTTACGCTCTATTGCTCTTTGTAATTTTGTCCAAGTTACTGTCACTTTTAGACTAATAACTGATTTAATGCCCCAAAGTGAACCAACTTGGTAAAAAAATAAACAAAGGCGAGAAGAAAGTAGGAATTGTATTATATGAATTTTGCTTGACTGAATGCCAATATACATGTATACAATTCTTTTTCTCTTGCTTGTGCCGTGGCACTTTAGAGCGATTACAAACTACTGGCCAGTTTCTTGGCGATTAACTGAGTCAGACGTGGTACTTCTTCAGAGTGTCTGAGTTCCAAGTGCGCTGTATTGGTCGTCCGTCCAGATCTTGGAGACGAAAGGTACCGCTTCGCACCTCTTGGATAATCAGATAGGGTCCTTCCCAATTTGGCGTTAGTTTCCCAGCTCCTTAGCTCGTCCAACTGCCTCCATCTTCCTTAGATACAGGTCCCCCACCTTGAGTGGTCGTCTAGCAACTCTCCTGTTAAAGTCCCGAGCCATTCGCAGCTTATACAATTGCATTCTTAGCAAGGCATTGCCCCTGACTTCTGGTACTTGATCCAAAGTCGTGCGCAATGCAGCCCAGTTGGCATCTTCCGTGTACAGCATGACTCGCAGGGTGGGTTCTTCAATCTCAATGGGCAAGACGGCTTCAGTGCCATAAACTAACATAAAGGGTGTCTCCCCTGTAGAATTTTTTACGGTGGTTCTGATGGACCATAATACCAGCTGTAGTTCTTCAACCCACTGTCCCTTAGCATTATCCAACTTCCTTTTAATTCCATTGGATAGAATCTTGTTGAAGGACTCTACTTGCTCATTAGCTTGTGGGTGGGCGACTGTAGCGAAGTGGGCTTTGATTTCTCTTTCTGTCAACCAATCTTTCAGCTTAGGCGTTTCAAATTGCGGGCCATTATCAAAGACGATGGACTGCGGCATGCCAAAACGAGTTATAATGTTTTTCCAAATAAAGCTTTTGACGTCATTCGTTGTTATACCCCACATGGCTTCAGCCTCTATCCATTTAGTGAAGTAGTCCACAACTACGATTACAAACTTCTTTTGCCCAGCGGCCACAGGGAAATGTCCTAGGATATCCATGCCCCGTTTGGCAAAAGGCAGAGGGAACAAGATAGGAGCTAAGTAGTTGGACGGCTTCTGATGCAGGTTTTCGTGCTTCTGACAACTGTCGCACTTCTTTGCATAGACGAGAGCATCTTCCTTTAAGGTAGGCCAGTAATACCCCGTCCTTAAAGCCTTTTCTCCCAAAGCTCTTCCCCCAATGTGAGATGCACAAGCTCCTTCATGGAGTTCCTTCAGAACCTCTAGACCATCTTCCCTGGTGATGCACTTGAGGAGAGGACGATTGAATGACTTCTTGTAAAGGGTCTCATCCCACAGGTCAAACCATTTGTCTCGAGCCTTCACATACTTAGCCTCCACAGGGTCTGAAGGCAGGCGTCCTGTCATCTTGTATTCTATAATAGGCTCCATCCAAACTGCTCCTCGGCTAAGAAATATGATTTGCTCTTGTTCAATGCTCTTTTTTGGTTTAACTTCCCAAAACACTGTTCTTGGCGCATCACCTTCAGCCGAGCTGGCCAATTTTGAGAGAGCGTCTGCTTGATGATTTTCTGACCTTGGTACTTGGTCGAGAACAAATCGTTTCAAAGGCTCAATCTCATCTTTGATCAGACGCATATATTTGCCTATCGATGCTTCTTTACATCAAAGTCTCCATTGACTTGACTGACGACCAAGAGCGAGTCCGATTTGGCCTCAACTTCCAGAGCTCCTGTCGCTTTACACAATTTGATTCCAGCTAGAAGTGCTTCATATTCAGCTTCATTATTAGACGCTTGGAATTGGAATCTAAGCGCATATTCAAACTTGTCTCCTTCTGGAGATTGACAGATGATTCCTGCCCCACATCCATTGACAGTGGACGATCCATCAACCATGAGCGTCCAATGCTTCCTCCCTTCAGCTGGATCAAGTATTGGTTCTATAGTTGGCCGAGTAAGCTCAACTATAAAATCTGCCAAAGCTTGCCCCTTAATGGCTTTCCTTGGTTCAAAAGATATATCGAACATGTTAAGCTCAACAGCCCATTTCAACATCCGTCTGGCGGCTTCCATCTTTTGCAAAACTTGCTTCAAGGGTTGGTCAGTGTAGACGAGTATATTGTGAGCCAAGAAATAGGGCCTTAACTTTCTGCTGGCCATGACGAGGGCCAATCCAAACTTCTCGACTGGAGTGTACCTATTTTCAGCATCCTTGAGCACATGACTCACAAAGTATATTGGAACTTGCACGAACTCTCTTTCAGCCAGCAGAACAGCACTCACAGCCTGAGTGGACACAGCCAAGTATACAAACAGTTTCTCCCCCTCATTGGACTCGACCAACCTAGGCAACGACGAAGGTGATCTTTGACTTGCTGAAGCGCTTGCTCAGCTTCTGTTGTCCACTCAAACTTGGCCTTCTTCTTGATAGTAGTGAAAAAGTGATGGCACTTGTTGCCCGACTTAGACAAAAAGTGTCCAAGGGCAGCCAAGCAACCCGTCAATCGCTGAACTTCCTTTATCTTTGACGGAGATTTCATGTCTAGAATAGCTTGGATCTTTTCAGAGTTGGCTTCTATTCCCCTCTGATCTACTAAGAAGCCTAGGAACTTCCCAGACAAAACTCCAAAAACACATTTGTTGGGGTTCAATCTTAGCTTGTATTTTCTGAGAGTTTCGAAAGTTTCTCTCAAATCACCAACATGATCTTCCTCTTGCCGACTCTTGACTATCATATCATTAATATATGCTTCCATGTTCCTTCCCAACTGTGGCTGAAAGACAGTGTTAATCAGTCTTTGAAAGGTGGCCGGCGCATTACGGAGGCCAAAAGGCATCCCCAGCCAGCCATACAGCCCTTTCTTAGTAATGAAGGACGTTTTGTCCTGATCCTCTGACCACATGGGGATTTGATGAAAGCCTGAATATGAGTCCATGAAGCTTAACAAAGCATGGCCGGCTGTGGAGTCCACCAGTCGATCCAACTTAGGCAAGGGGAAATTGTCCTTGGGACAAGCCTTGTTGAGATCGGTGTAGTCCACTCACATCCTCCAAGTGTCGTTAGGCTTTGGCACCATGACTACATTTGTTATCCATTCGGGATAATAAGTCTCTCTGATGAATTTTGATTCCAACAACTTCTGAACTTCCTGGTAGACCGCCTGGTTCCTGGCCGGTCCTAAATGCCTTTTCTTCTGACGAACAGGTTTTAAACATGGATCAACATTCAGCCGGTGGACTGCTATCTCTGGATCAATTCCAGGCATTTCTTCATCACAATAAGCACAAACGTCTTGAAATTCTTTCAGCAAGCTAATTAAGAGGCTCCTCAAATCAGGAGAGAGTGAAGACCCAATCTTCAAGGTTCTTTCTGGACTAGCCTCGTCCAAACAGGACATCTTTTGGGACTTCCACCACCGCCCGGACGTTCTAATTCCCGGCCCATAATGGCCATTACTTCTTCGAGACGAGGGTGGCTCTTCCTTGATGGGCTCATACTTCCTTTTCTTCTTTGCGGGGAGATGTTCGGGACGTTTTCCTTGAGGGAGCAACCGCGTCCGAGGACTCTCAATAGCCATTCTCAGCGAGGCCACTTGGTCCTTTACAGTTTCGGACGCCTTCCTTTCTCCAAAGCAACCTTCGTCTTATCTTACCCAAATTCAGACGGGCTCCTTCCGCGCCGATCTTCGCTTGGTCTTCATTTCTGCTTTCCATGACGACGGCTTGAGGGTTGTTAGGTAACATTCCCTAGCCGCCTGCTGATCTCCATACAAGGAGCCAATTTTGCCACCATCACATTCAAATTTCATAAGCATCAAGTGAGTTACTATTACAGCTTTAACATGATTCAGAGTTGGTCGTCCAAGTATGACATTATAGGCTATTAAATCTCAGACAACCAAGAACTTGATAAACAAAGTCCTGGAGGCATCCTTCTCTCCAACTCGGACAGGCAAAGTGATTGTTCCCATGGGATGGATGACTCCTCCCCCAAACCCTATGATGGGATGATGGACGGGGACCAAGTTCTTCTCATCAAACTTCAATCTAGACAAGCAATATGCACTAATGATGTCTGCCGAGCTTCCGGTGTCAATCAGAATTCTTCTTACTCTTAAGTTTGCTATCTTCATTTCTACAACCAAAGGGTCATCATGGGGAGTCCTCAGCTTCCCCCGATCTTGCTCACTAACCACCACCTTTGGGAAGGGCTCGTCCTTTGTCTGATCAGTTAGCAAGACCTGGCCGAGCTCCCTGAGATAGTTTTTGTGACCTCTATTGGTTGGTCCTCCAGCGGCAAACCCTCCTGAGATAACAAGGATGACATCCTCGTCAGTACTTTCACTCTCCTTCTTCTTGGTCTGCCGATCATCCTTCCTCTGAAACTTCCTTCCCCCTTGAGGCAAATAGGAGTTCATTTTTCCTTTTCGAGCTAGATCCTCCAAAGCCCTCTTAAGGTGCTTACATTCATTGGTTTCATGACCACAGTCCTTGTGAACGTGACAATATTTGCTCTTGTCCCTATTTCTGTAAGGAGTCTTCATCTCAGCTGGAGCCTTCAGCTCATATTGGTCCTTATCTCCATGAGAATGGAGTATTGGTCCTTCCTGAATTCGATGGGGTTGGATGAAGAAGGCTCAGATTCTTTCCTCTTGCTTCTCCTGGACGAAGTAGTGGTAGAGGTTATGGCCCAAGTCTCAGCCTTTTTGGGGTTGCTCTTCTTTGGTTGAGAAACCTCTTCAGGCTTCTTGGACTCGAGATGCTTTGCCTCAGCACACACTTCAGTGGCGTGTATAAACGCTTCGGCTTCCCTTAAAGCCTCGGCAAGAGTTGTGAGTCTTCTTAACAAGATAGAACTTAAAACTTCCTGGCCTTAGTCCCCTGATAAAGGCGTCAAAGGCCACACCAGCATTGAGATCTTGAATCTGAAGGGCTTCTAGATTAAATCTTTTAACAAAACTTCTGAGGGCTTCCTTGGGTCCTTGGACGACTTTACCCAAGTGCATGCTTGTTTTCCGTTCTTGCCGATTGGCAACAAAGTGACTAGTGAATAGGTAACTGAGCTCAGTAAAATTGTTGACTGAATTAGGGGGGAGATTGTTAAACCACTTCTGAGCTACTCCTTTCAGAGTAGCCGGGAAGTTCTTACACCATGTAGCATCATCCACTGCTTGGACGTACATCTGATGCTTATAAGCGGATAGGTGATCGTCTGGATCGGTAGTTCCATTAAAGGGCTCTATGATAGGAAGTTTTACCTTTGGGAAGGGGGACGCTTCCATGATCCTGGCCGAGAACGGGGTCGGCCAGTTGATCCGGAGGGCTCCCCGCTGTCCCTCGATGGGTATGAACTCCTTTCTGTGTTCTTTCAACACAGGGTTAGATGAAGTGTTTGCAGGGGATGGACGCCTATAAACCATGGGTTGAACCACCGTTTTTTCTTGTCTTGGACGAACAAGAGAAGGGGCCCGAGACTTCTTCCTTACGTTTCGGACCGGTATCCTCAAAGGAGGGTCTCTCAAGTACGGTGTAGACCCTGTGGCTGACCGTTGTAATGCAGCAGCTTTCTTTGCCTCGAGGTATTCCCTGGCATCGGTTTCCATTCGGTGCCCATTTGGACGAACATTATCCTGGGTCCTAACCACCAGGTTCCAGTCCATCTTCCTTCGCTGCTCACTAACTTCTTGCTGCTTTTCTCTGGCTGTTCTCCTAGAGGGTTCCTGACGAACAGGTCGACTTGGACCTGCACGGTTCTCCTGGGAACCCCCCCTTAGAGGAATTGGATTGCTAGCTGCTGGCTCCGGATTTATACGAAAAACAACATGTTGCTCATGATCTGTTCCTGGACGACGGCTGCCATCTTAAAATCATTCAAGACGTTCTCAAGATGGGCAGCATTCACTGGACGTTCAAGATTCTCCTGTATAACAGGCACTTGGCTTTGTCCAGGGACATTGATGATGGACGGAAGCCTATCACTTCCTCGAGGCGGTCTCTCATGGTCTACTGTATCTTCGACATTGATCTGAAAACTTCGATTTCTAGCCACGTTGGACGATTGACAGTCAGTCATCGTTGCGCCTCCCCAGAGACGGCACCAAATGTTTAGTATGCTTGTCCAACAAGTAAGCTACAGGTTGAGCCTTCTTGTCTAGCAAGTAAACTAGTATCCCTTAGATGTTCTTCACTTGGAGAGACTTGTGCAACAATGTCTGAATCTGCTTGGTCCGAGCCTGAGCTTCGTTCCCGAACCTGCAAAAAGGGATCCACCCTGGAGGTTTGGGTGGTGGTTCCCCCTCCAAAGCTTAAGTCAGATATCTGGAGTTGTAAGGAGAAAGTAGAGATAGAGAGAGAAAGTGAGTATTTCTTCAAAGTAAGTTTACACTGTTTGCATTGAATGATCTTTCTCCTGATTTCAGGGGTATTTATAGTGATTGTGGTATGACAGTTATCCTTAAAAATTGCCCTAGAATAGTGGCATCTGATTGGCTAAGCAATCAGACCATGACACTTGGCAAGCTAGGATTTGTGAGAGTTTATCAACCAATCACTTGCAGCCACCTTCAAGGAGCTGGGCTCTGACTAACTTTTGGGCCAGAAAAGTAAGCCTTTTCTCCCAACTAGATACAACCCAACCCAAGGGTTTAAATCTTTTTTCCTTTATTTATTATAAGAGGACACGTGTACGGCCCTGATGGACCCAAGTGTCTCTAGAGGAGCCGTAGTTCTTTTAGGCTACAACAACACTTGTGATAAATAAACAAGAATACTCTTAATATTTCAATAATCATTTCTGCAGCAATTCAGCTACAGTTAATGATTACTGAAATATTAACCGACTGAAAACGGACTGAGGAATTTTTGAAATTTTTTCACATTATTCAATAACTAAAATAAATAAAGGACATTTGTGCATTGATCCTTGTCTCCTAAAAGTCAACTAAAGGTGATTCATTTAGGGGGAGATTATGTTAAAGTGGCCTCGAGTCACTTCTATTGTGTCCATCGAGGGTGGACGCTCCTGACAGAGCCGGTCGCAATAGCTCGCGGATGTAGGTTTTACGCCCTTAATTCATTAATTTGTCATTCTAAAATTCTGACCCTTGCCAATAGACAGAGGTATCAGACATAATAAGAAAATGGTTAAAAAGAGTGCACGTGTATGGATCGATAAACTACCAAGCACAAGTAATTTTCACATAAGCATGCTATATACAAAAATTAAATTGTGAATAGCCATGATTAAATTTTTTATTATATATACATATGGAAAATAACGCATTGTTCAGGTTTAACCCTCATATACTTCAAGTGGAAGTATGTCCCAAGCAGAGTCGCCAGCCTGTGGTATCCAATTTTTGACTGTCTTAATTAACGGTCTGAATCCCACAAAAGTTTCGCATTGGACTATGAGTTTTAAAAAACTTTAAAGTTGTCACCCTATTAATGTCTGAATAGGGACATATATATTTAATAAATCATTTTAAAATCAACTTCAAGAAATATCATTTAAAACGATGATGACTTCATATGGATAAGGCTTTTTTTTAAATTGGTCTTTCATACCATGAGATAGGGTTCGGGGTTTAGGTTAAGAGGTGTGAACGTCTGGAACTCGTCTCCTCTTCCGTTCTATAGAACGGGCTCTTACTAAATGCGTTATTTTCCATTTTAAAGTAATCATGGCTATTAAAAAGAAAGAAAATCACATAGTTTGCACATATACACATCAACCATTTTTATTTAGGACCAATATATCATTTGTACATGGTATGTTTGAGTACTGAAGTTGCACTACGTACCAATCATTGCGGAATTGGAATCCACTCATGGATCAAAACAATCGTAGTTCGATCTTATGTCTCACCCTAAATGGCCAATTCCGTTGGGGAAGAAAAGGAAAGAATAATAGATTATGAATAACTCACCTTTTAGAATTAAACAAATCTATTTGAAATGAGGTAATCACTCCAATTAGTGATTGAAATGAGGTTAAGATAATCACCTTAATTAGCAATTAAATATGAAAGAGGATCAAGATAATCACCTTGATTAGTGATTAGAAATGGAGGTTAGAATAATCACCCTAATTAGTGACTAAACTTAAGAGGAAAGATAATCACCTTGATTAGTGATTAACAATGAAGGTTAAGAAGTAATCACCCTAATTGGTGATTATTTAAGGTTTAAGATAATCACTCTAATTAATGGTTTAAGATAATCACTCTAGTTAGTGATTATTTTAAGTTAATCGCCCTAATTAGCGATTATTAAGGTTTAAGATAATCACTCTAATTAGTGATTAAATGAGAAAAATAATCGTCATAATTAACGATTATTAAGGTTTAAGATAATCACTCTAGTTAGTGATTAAATGAAGATTTTAAGTTAATCGCCCTAATTAGCGGTTATTAAGGTTAAAGATAATCACTCTAGTTAGTGATTAAATGAAGATTTTAAGTTAATCGCCCTAATTAGCGATTATTAAGGTTTAAGATAATCACTCTAATTAGTTATTAAATGAAGAGTTTGTGTTAATCACCTTAATTAGCGATTAATCAAGGATTGAAATAACCACCTTAATTAGTGATCACATTTATAATTTTTAAGAGGTCTTGGGAAAAGAGGTTTGCTTCCTAATTGAAAGCTTTTTGAGGAATAATCTTAATTGAAGATTATTAAGTCATTTAGAGAGAAATGATCAATTTGGGATCGAATTTGGAGATTGTGTTTGGCTAATTGGAATTTGGGCATTTAAAGCGAGACATGTGAAACGGCCTAAAATAAATTCGGAGATCATAATTACCAATCTAATTATGTCAAATTATATGATTAATCCATTTGAAAATGGAGAACACATTTTTAAAATGTAAGATGGATCATCATACAATTTAACTTAGTTAGATTTGCAATTTTTCCTCTTGATTGAGATTGGGTCATTTAATTCATATACTATGATATATTGGGCCCAACATGTAATATTTATATTGGTTGCTCATTTTATTAAAAAGAATTGTGGAATTATTTATGAAAATTATGCATAAACATCTCCATGTTTTTTTTTATTAATGAGTGATGTAATAACTATTTAGAAAGAAATTATTATTACAACAATATGTACAAAATTTATGATCTATACAAATCTTCAATCTTGATCTTCACCATGATGCTCCTTGATCTTCATCTCCTTGAATGGGCTTTGGAATTCATGTTTATTTGTGAATTTGTGAAAGTTAAAGATTAGTTAACTTCTTTATATTGATTTTTTATGACAATTTTTATTGATTTTTATTTACATGATAAGATGAGTCATTTTAAGAGAAAAAATTCATGATTTTTAATTAACATTTTCGTATGAAGAAAACAAATTTTTTTATGAAATTTAAGTTAATCACTTTATTTCATTTTCCAGATTGCACTTTTGTTCTTGTACTGACTTGTAAAAATCATAAATTTCTGTACAAAGCGTTAAATTAAGCATGTGATACATCTATGGATAGGTCTGTGAGTTCTTTATGTTGTGTTAAAATTTTACAAGCTTTTACTGATAATTTGAATTATGGTGAATTTTATACTCAAACTGGTCAAAACAGGACCTTTATTAAATTTATTTTTTGAAATACAACTTGCTGAACTTATTTTGAAGTGAATTTTGGTATGAAAATTCTAGACATGAAAGACTAGACTGAAAATTTTCACTTAAATTAGACACTTTTAAGACCCTTTTTTATTTAGTTTCTTAACTGAAGAGAAAATCAGTTTTCTGGAATTTAGCGATTTACATGAACGTTTTTCTAAAAATGATATAAAATTATATAAAATTCATATGAACATGATTTTTACATTCTTGGAAAGCTACTGATGTTTTCTTCAAACTTGATGTTTTTAGTTTTATCTAAATGATTTTATTTTAAACTTTATTAACAAGACAAGCTTATGTGGTACTGGACAAATCAGTTTTGCACAACAAAGATGTATGATTTTTAATTATTTATACGAAATTCTTTTTTTATAAATTCCAAAGCCCAGTTGCTGGAAACATCTTGCAATTCATAGGAAAAATATTACATCCTATTAACTATTTAGTTAAGGCAAACAAAAAATGAAATAAAGTACGAAATTAAAACTGCTTATTATTACAGCATCACATTTTTTTATGGAGATGTTTATGCAGGCCCGGCCCTGGGGTATGGCCAGAGGGGCAATCGCCCAGGGCCCAGACATTAAAGGGGCCCAACCGCCCAAGCATACAGAACTTGCCGAAACATCAAAAGTTCAGCATCCTAAATCGTTTTGCTTGATACTGGCTTGGGGTCTCCTACTGCCACCTACTGCAGAGGCTAGGCTACTGCATTTTCTTTTTCCTTAGCCTCCTTTTTTCTCTCTCTTGTTGTCAGACCTTCTTTAGCCTTTTGGGTTTTGTTGAGTGTTAGAGTACACATATTGTAAATATGTGTAGTATCTTTGTATACATAATTAACCTAATGTATTTATGGTAATTAGGTATCCTTGTACCCTAATATATATATGATGAATAATAACATTGAGCAGTTAGAGATAGTTAAGTTGTTTCCGCATCTCTCTATGCTGGTGCACCTTATAATATTTGTGTTTTAAAAAAAAAAACATGAAATTATTTTTTTAAAGTGGGGGGACATATGTCCCTATGTCCCCCCAGCTATCTCCACCTCTGCATACATACATACACACGTACATATATATATAAATCGAGCATAGTTCGAATAGTACCTAGTTTCTTAATACTTTAATATATCATGTGGGTGATATAAGTTTTGAACCAGTTTTTTTTTATATTAAAGGGGTCTTTAATCTTGTTTCGCCCCGGGCCTATAAAATGTCAGGAACGGGCCTGTGTTTATGCACAACTCTTCTTGAAATTTTTTATGAAAATATTTTTTGGTGATGAACAACAACTTGATTAAGGAAAATCACATAAACACATTGTTTCCTAAGAGTCTCCCCATTAGAGTTGACTATTCTATGTGGGGTGATTTTAGGTTGGGAACCTATTAGGACTTCCACATACCCAAATCACTCCAAAGATTAAAAAAATGATAAGAAGAAACAAGGAGAAAGTTAGTATGTGATTAAGAAGATAATCAAGAAAATAACAAGAGCTTCAACTTTACCTTGCTAGTTCAATGATGTACTTCCTTTTGCAAAGTTTTCTACCTTTTTTTGTGATTTTTTTAATTTCTAAGTGAGTTTCTAAATCCACTTAATTACTAACTTAAACCCTTTTTTGTGTTTTTCTTTTGATGAACTTCTTTACTTACTAATTACTTTCCTAACTTTTACTTTCTTTTTCTTGAATGAGATTTTTTAGAGGAAGGAAGTAGAGAAGATGAGACTAGTATTGAGAGAAGTTGTGAAGTTGAGTTGTTTTTAGCTCAACTTGGTTTGAAGTAAAAAAAAAGGAGGGTATTTATAGGGAAATGAGGTAGATAAACTAGGGTTTCAAAGAAGTAGAAAATCATATTTTTAACCCAAAAAATCTGATTTTTCCCATCCTTAATCACCCTAATGACATCATCAAATCTCTTTGGAAACACAACTATTCTTATTCTTTTTGGATTTTCTCATCAATGAGGCAAAATCAGATTTTTAGAAAATATTCTTCCCTAAATACATCCTAATACGTAAAAAATGCATCAAAAAAGTGAAAAACGAAACTGATTAGATCACTGCGCCAAACGCAGGAGCCTGCACTAGGCACAGCTCCGTGCGCTAGGCGCATGGCTCTGTGTCTGGCGTAGGACAATGTTCTGCGCTAGGCGCATAATCATGCGTCTAGCGAATGATCTTGTGCCTGGCGCACACTCGAATCCACCGGAAAAAATCTGGATTCTTGCCTCTTACACATGGGATTTGATTCTTATTCTCACTCCTTTTCATGATTCTTATTCTCTAACTAATGGATAAAGGATGTGATTAGTGGATAAAGAATATATTCTTATTCTTTATTCAATGAACAATGACAAGAAAACTGATTACTACCGGTTTTGGAATACGATTAAAATCCCGACGCCTAATTGTGACTTGTTTTTCTGTTTTTCAAAAATTAACTTAAAACAATTAACGAAAACTCGTCAAATTATTAAAGACGAGCATGATTACACTACGAATCATTTTATTGAAATCGATGGTGGTAGTCGTTGACTACGATTTTCGGAAAATTATATTTCTAAACTGCAATTGTGCGACAAACACGTAAAAATGAAAGACCACACCATGGAATGAAACTCACGTTCCGGGGCGAAACATACACGTGACGGGGTGCGCGTTCCACGATGCATGACGGTTTTCGTTATTTTTATTTCTTTTCAAAATCTTTATTTATCCGAAAAAGGGGTTCAAAATTTGGTGTCTAAGTGGTAAAATTGAAAAAAAAACAAAAGGTGGTAAAGCGTAAAACAACTTATGTAAGTCTCCTCTCCTTCGTGGCATTTGTGGAATATGCCACATTTTTGCTTTGTTGTCAATCTTCCATCTTCCTTTAAGGGGAATAAGACCGTGTTCTTTTGAACTAAGAGAATCTAAACTGAGAAAAACTGAAATGCATGTAGTAAGCGAACCGGAAGTGAAAATAAGTCCAAAACAAAAGGGACTAAAAGAAACCCCAAGAGTCCAAGACCCCAAAATTGTTCTTTTCACGCGTCTCTTCTTCTTCCTCCAGCTTCCATCAAATTCCGGCTAGTTCTCCTACGTGGGATGCCATCTCTCCATCGTTGCGCGCTATCGCTGCCGCCGCTCTTCTCTCTCTTAATCAGATTTCTCCCGTTGGTTGTTGTTGTTCGAGACCAGGGTGCCGCTTCCTGTCAGTGTTGTTGCTGGTTGCGCTGCTGCCATGACGTGGTGTAGGACTGCCCACTGTTTTCCCATACTATGCTTCGTTTGTGTGGTGGCGCTGCTGCCGTGGTGACGAACCGTTGCTGCTACAGCCTCCTTGTCGGTTGTTACGCTCTGCTCATCTTCTTATGTTCAGCTGCAATTCTATTTTGAGGAAGCTAGTGGAAGGTAAAATTATTTTGCTCTCAAAAGAAAATTTATCTTTGTTCTATTATTACTTTACAAGACTTAAGTTAGATTTGAGAAAATCAGCTTCTTGTTGAAATAAGTAAATCTAGTAGCTAAATTTAGTTGGTGTTAAATGATAATTTAGTCATTGTTTTAAGTGTTGTTTTACTTATATGGTTTGCAAAATCAGTTTTTCATATAAGTATGTTGAAGTTAAAGATTAAAATTTTTCCTCCCTGTGTAATGGTTGGAGAATTACTTTGAAGCTTTATAATACAAGTTCAGATTTTTCTCAAGTTAGTTTATAAAAATCAGTTTTAGAATCTTTGAAGAAAAGGGTTTGATTAGAGTAGTTTCTGTTGTAGAGAACTATTGAAGAATCCTAGTTAGCTCCTAAGGTGCACATACTACTTAGTATGTGTAAAGAATGGGCATTGAATGAGATTATGAATGAGTTTATATTATAAGAGTGAAATAGATTAGTTTTCATGTATAAAATTTATGGATTGTATATGATTCTTATTGTTATTGGTGATATGACTATGGATATTGATTATGGAGCTCAAGGTATATTGGGGATCGGGATTATTATTCTTGAAGGTTAACTGGTGTTGTGCTTGGACGCTTGTTAGTAGAGAACAGTGTTACCTAATTCCCTAATTCCCCCGCGAATTGCGAATTGAGAAAAGCGAATTATGGTCGGTTTTGGTTCATTTTTTGCCCATTTTGGGCGAATTGGCGAATTCAAAAGGCGAACTAGATAGCGAATTAGGTAACACTGGTAGAGAAATTGGTTTGCAATTAAGGTAACATTTATATTCAGTAAAATGTATTTACATGCATGTGTATGTGTGTTGGTTTTTTTTAATATCGTATATCGTTTATAGTCATGGCCATGGTTATAGATGCATCTACATGTGTTGAGTTGTGGAACTTATTATTGAATGATTATGGAATTATAATTTTGTTCAGTTATTGGAATTGTTCGGAAATGTTTATGTCTCTTGAAATATGATTTGGGTATGATAATGACAAAATAAGATTTTGTATTTGTTTTAGCTGGCTTAGCTTATGAACTAAGAGGAAGAGTAGGCAAGGTACATGTGGAGGAAATGATTCAGATATAAGTTCAATTTAGACTAGAGAAGGTCGAATTTTGTGTTATATTATGTTACGTTGAGTTTATGCCAACGCTTGTACTTTGCGCCGATTTGTGTTAAGGGATTGAGCTATGCCAGCGGTGTATCTAAATAATGATTTTCTGAACAATCACTAAGTTTGATCATTGCATAAAAACGTTTGCGAACTTAAACCGTTTTGACGGGCTGAAGTAGAGTTATTGAGATTTCCGCTCATTTTAGTTTTACTTTTGTGTTTTCTTCTGTAATTTGCAGGTTTGTGTTGGAGGCTCGAAGTGGATCTTAAGTGCGGGATTGGTTATGAAGTTGTAGTTAGATTAGTGATTCAGAAGTTGTATTTAGAGTATAAGTTGTTAGTAGTCAAATGCTTATATGAGAATTATGTGTATTATTATTTGGGATTGAGTAAAGTATTATGTAATCCGATATTTTGGTTTTGAAGTTGTCATGTTGGGGACCCTAACCGACAGATCCAGTCGTAGAAAAGATTATGTTTCCGCTGCGAGTAAATGTAAATTCGAGGTTTATTAAATGTTAATTGAGATTTGTGTATATTAAGTGTGATTAGCTAGCAACTCGGAAGTAGGGGCTTTTACACTACTAGCTCATCTTTCCTCATTTCAAATGCATCATTCATCCAAGGATGATCTTGCAGTTTAAATTTTTTTACCATCGCCCCCATGCTTCATCAAACTCTATTGTGGAAAGTGAATCATGGACAATGATAAGCATGCACTCTTTAATATCTTTTAAATTTTTTCGAGAATGTCCTAAGTTCTTCCAGGCATTTTGAAGTATGTGCCACCATGGGGGACTCCTGGAAATACAGTAGCAACTCCCTTTCCAAGGGCCTTACATTGATTAATGAGGATACCTCTTGGGGCTTTACTCATACATGATAGTCATTCCTCAAAAACACACACGAATGTCTCTGCGTCTTCGTTTGAGATCACTGCAGCTGCAAACCCAATTGATTTCATGTGATGGTTTAAACCAACAAAATTAGCAAAAGACATTTGATACCTGTTCAACAACCATACTTTTTTAATGTCTTAAGAATAAACACGCATAATACTGTTCTGAACTTACATATACAACTATATATTATGTGGCAGAATATAATAATTTATCATTTATGATATTACATTATTGTTTAACTACGTGTATTTTATTTTTGAATGGAGCCTATCTGACAGGTATCAAGAGATACTAATTTATCATTTTTTATACTAAATTATTGATTAACAAAGTGTACTTTACTTTGAAATGGAATCTAGCTAACAGGTGCCAAGGGATACTAATTTATCATTTTTGATACTAAAAATTTGTTTAATTACGTAGACTTTGATTTTGAAAGAAACTTACATGTTGCACAGAAAGATGGTGTCGAAGGTGATTATATCTCCAAATTCTTTACATGCAGTCTGCTCCTTGCATAAGACGCAAATGCATTCATCAACCTCCCGTCTTCATCCTTCTCGATGCTAAAGTAAATTCACTGTTGATTTTAGTCATCTTCTCAAAGTATTTCTCAAGAGCAGATGCATCTCCTTTAATTTTGGACTTACGACGATGGACGTTTACTGCATTCCGAAAGTCCCTTTGATTGTATGATAGGTTCTCATGCCCTCCTTATTCGACCAACATTGCATTGAAGTTCTTTGATAAAGATATACCCGCCACGTCATTGGTCACCATTTTATCAAAAGTTGTCTCATCAATACTCCTATACTTAACCATAAATTGGCCACTATGAGCAAAGTCATGATTGTGATCTAGACTACAAGTGCATATCACAATTTTTTCATATTTCATGTGTGCATCAACATACACTTTACAACTTGTAACAATCGATCCCTTAGATTGTTCTAATCCCCCCTTCTTACAAAAAATCTTATTATTTTCATCATATGGTACTTTGGCTCTTTATCTCTGGCCCCCTATTCTTTGACCCCTTGCTCCTTATACTCCTCTATCAAAGAAGTTGATCTAGCAAAAAACTCAATTCCTTTTTTATAAGCATACTTGTGACAATGCTTGGCAAATTCTTCACCTGAAATGAAATACATTCCTACCATTGGCTCAACTCCTTCCACATTTAAGTTCAAATCATCTTCTTCTTCTACTTCAATTACATTTGGAACTTCTTCCTCATTTAAGTCAACTTATTTTTCTTCTTCTATTTTTATTACATCTGGAAGTACTTTCACATTTAAGTCCACATGTAAAACTTCTTCTATTTCTATTACATTTGGAAGTACTTCCTCATTTAAGTCCACATGTAATACTTATTCTTCTTCTTCTATTTTTATTACATTTGGAACTACTTCCTCATTTAAGTCCAAAAGTACTTACTCTTCTGCTATTTCTATTACATTTGAAACTACTTCCTCATTCAAGTCCAAGTGCACTTCTTCTTCTGCTAAATCTATTACATTTGAAACTACTTCCTCATTCAAGTCTAAATGTACTTGTTCTTCAAGCAAACTTTGATTAAGATCAATGGTGAATTCTCGTTATCCTTCTATGCTATCTATTACATTGTCATTAATTAAAGCTATATTTAGTTACTATTTAAATCATTGTGATATTAATATAAATGGTAAAATAATGAATCAACACTACTGGTCATAAGCTATAAATCCTAAAAACTTTCGTCGTCATTCTGTCATCTTCTATAGTATATCGAAATACTTGAATAACCATTCATCATCAAAACATAACTATTGAACTACTAGATAAATTGGGTATTCACTATTCTTCTACTCTCATCATTATCTAATATATATTTTAATCGGTATATTGAGCTCAGCAAGTTCATGAATTTTACTTAATTTTACAAAAAAAATAATTCAAGTTATCATGGAATATACAAGGTTACATATGCTTACCACTTTTGCACGATAGTGGATGAAATAATTTTGTTTCCTGCTCTTCAAATGAAGTTTTCGACCACCATTTTTCTCGCCGGAGAAGAAGGAATGCTATCTTTAATGCAATTCTCATGCTATAAATTCACTGGCCGATTAATTTTAGGAAAAATTGACAATAGGGGTCTCAACTTTGGGTGATAATTTTTAAAAGGTCTGAACTATTGATTAACCTGTGTAGGTCCCAAGTTTAGGGGGTCTTAACTTTAAGCGGACCTTAGTGACTTGAAACTGGATTAATAGGTCATAGCTTGTAAAATGGGGGTCACACCAGATGGTTAATTGAGGAAGAGAAGTAGGAACTAGGTGAGATTTTTCAAAACAAATCATCAATTTCAAGTCACTGAGGCTCGCTAAAAGTTAAGACCCCCTAAAGTAGGGACCTACACAGGTTAATCAATAGTTTAGGCATTGTAAAAATTATCGCCCAAAGTTGAGACCCATATTGTCAATTTTTCCTTAACTTTATTGTTGAACAATATTTAGCTTCTTAAGATAAGTTTAACTATGCTTGCTGGAAACTTTTTTTCGAAAAATTGATCGGTGTTAATGGTTTCACTTTATTTTCCCGGAAGTTCACTTTGGCTCGAAAAGTTACTATAATGTTCAGTTAATTTACTTAATTACCAGGGACATCGAAAAAAACATTCTTCTCTAAATATTTTACATTCTCAATGAAACTCTACTGCCAACTTTACACCAAAGGTGGGGTTTTGGGCTTTTTGGCCCCAACCTGTGAAATCCCCCCATAAAACAATCCATCTCCCCTCCCTTTTTTTGCTATGGTGAAGTGGCTTGTTTTCTAATGGTGGTTTATGTTATTGTCGCACATACACCTCGTGTATCTGCATCATCTCCTCCTTAAAAACTACAACCACATCTACCTTTGGCGAACATGTTCTTTACATAGGTTATAAATGAGATGAGTGTTAATATTTAGTCTCTCGGATAGGGATGGAAATGGATCGGGTTAGGGGAGGGTGGAGCTTCATCCGCTCCACCCGCATCCACCCATCCGTCATCCACCAATTGAACGGGTGCGTCGTGTGTTTAACGGGTGAGGAGATATATTACAATTTTTACAAAAAAATTATGTCATAAGATACCTATTTGTTAAAATTTTCAATTAAAAAGTTTAATAAAATAAGTAAATAAAACATGTGTAATTGATAGTATGAATAATGGGTGGGTGTTAAGCAGGTAATGGGTCGGATGACAGATGAAAAAAATCTCACCTGCATGGCTGCATTCATCACCCGCTTCACCCGCCACCCGCTTTTCAACCATTTATCTCGGGTTTTCACCCGCTTAATAAAATCGAATTAAGCTGATGATAGATGATCCATCATCCATCTCCATCCCTACTCTCGGAAGAAGCCATGATAAAACATCACCGTCCACTATAACCCCGCTTCATAAAATAATCCTATTTAACCCCGCAAACCGTGCATCTAGCACCACCATATATAGACAAGCTAGTAAGCTACACTTCTCGACTCTCAAAAAACAAATAAAGCACCCACCCACCTCCATCCTTCACACCACACCATACACAAAAACAAATTAACCCCCAAAACCTCATTTCAATTAAATACTCAAATACCTCCAATTTCCCACAAAAGCAACCTCAACTTCTTTCCTCTGCTTGACTGCTTCACATAATACACCCATAAAAACCCACAATCTGGATTTAGATTAAATCACAGCAAAAAAAACCAAAAAAAAATAAAAAAAATGAGGGCTAGCAACCATATGATAGGAGTTATAAACTTCCTAACGTTTCTTCTGTCAATCCCAATTTTAGCAGGAGGAATATGGTTAAGTAGCAAAGCCAGTTCAACAGACTGTATGAGATTTCTTCAATGGCCACTAATCATAATTGGTGTTGCTTTAATGGTGGTATCTTTAGCTGGTTTTGCTGGTTCATGTTATAGAAATACTTTCCTTATGTACCTCTACATGTGGGCCATGTTCTTTATTATTGCTGCTTTGATTGGTTTTATCATCTTTGCTTATGCGGTTACGGATAAAGGGTCGGGTCGACCCGTCATGAACCGGGCCTATGCTGAATACAATTTGGAAGACTATTCGGGTTGGCTCCAGAGGAAAGTTTCGGATCAAAGTTATTGGCTCAAGATTAGTTCTTGTGTTAGAGATTCTAGGACTTGTGCCAAGATGCGTCGGACTTATCATGGTGTACCTGAGACTACTGATGCTTTTTACTCTAGAAAGCTTAATCCTATTCAGGTAATTAATTCTTTCTTTTTCATTATTTGATGGTTTTTTTACTCGTACCATTGCTCTTGTTTGTCAAGACATAACTTTGAATAATTATATATTTAATTAGGTATAATAAGTAAGATTTTTGAGAAAATTGATATATTGAAAATATATATGGATACAAATTCAACAAGATCCCACCTGCCTATATTATTTGATTATAGTATGGTTATTGTTTGATTAGATTCATGAGATTCTAACTTTTCATGTTTCTAAGAATTTAAAATATGCTGGATGTGTCACTGTTTGCTGCTTTTTGTTTGGTCCGAGTGTTTAGCTCTTTTGAAATTTAAATTCATTTTGAATGCCAGCCTTTGTTGAAGTGTTCATGGTATGAGTGTTTTGTTGGGTTAGAAAGAGTTTGAGTGGATAAGAAATAGTATGTTCCATGGAAAAACAGAACATTTAAATTTTAGATGTCAGGATATATAGAAACACGAGTTTATGGGACATTTTTGTAACTTTGAAATAAGACTTGAGTACTCTCGTATCTTATAGTTAGACATCTAAAGAAGAGCCCAATAAGAATTAAACCCAAGTCTCCCACCCAGAATTCGATCTATTGTTTAAAACATGAAATTCTTTTTCAATAGATAAGAAGAAATTTTTTTAGCTGCCCTCACACATTCCCCCACTTAGAGGTCAATTACAACCATATACCACAATCCCTGCATAAATCCCAAGCAAATGCTTGAGATAGAAATTAAATCATAGACTTTGCTAAGAAAGATAGGAAAACTTATCACTTGAGTCAACCCCGATTTCTTGTTTAAGACATAAATGTGTGGCTATTTCCTATAACTTCAGTTGAAATACTGCCTACAACTCTCTTATTCGACATTTAAAAGTTAAAAATTTAGAAATCTATAGTTTTCGTTAGCCTTTACTTTCACTAATATAAGACCACTCACTAGGATTTGGTTTTATCCCCCTCCCTATCGTCTAGACTGTGTTTCGTATACTGTAACATGTTTTTCTTTAAATGTATTTCTGTTGGTGCCAAAGAATAAGGAGTATTTCAGTTGAGAAGCATACAGTTATACAATTACATTTCTTATCAATATATACAATTTTATTTATTTTTATTAAATAAAAATATTATCACATGACATATTATTAGGTTTCAACTAAGGGCAAAGGCTACACATACACTGGGTGTATGTGGGCCACACATACACTAGGTGTATATGTTACTACTAAAATTTATACCTTGTGTATGTGTTACCATTAAAATGTATATTATTACTAAAATTATTGGAGTACAAACTTACAATGTTTCGACACATAATTTTGTTTTTAATGATTTGTTCTTTATCTTTGTTTAAAAATTATGTTTTATGAAATTTTCTTTGTTTAAATTTGTATGAATCCTTTGTTTAAAACTAAAAAAAAGAATTGTAATTTTTTTTCTTCAGATTATTCATATATTAGCTTCATCTTATTCATCTTCACCATTTTTCTACAATTGATTTCTACTAAATTTTCTTGTCGTTTTCAATTATTTAATTTGTTTGTAGAAAAATAATGTTATATTTTCATCCCTACCATGTAATAAAATCCAATTCGAAATATAGTATTTCAATCGTCTATGTATTATGTAAATTCAAATATCGTTGAATAACAAAACAAGTTCAAATGATTGTAAGTTTGTAATTTTTTTAGTAACAATATACATTTTAGTAGTAACACATACATCCAGTGTATGTGTGTCCCACATATACTCGGTGTATGTGTATTATCTCTCTTCAACTAAGTCCTAACACATACTGTATTTAAAGAGGCTTTTAATGTTGTTGACGCTGCAGTAATAAATATCTAAAAGTTTATGTATGTGAGATTGGTGATTGACTTTTTATTTGGTCCATAAGTTGTTATGGGACTAGAGTTTGATTGCTGCATGGTGAAGCTTACCTGTGAAGACTCTATTAATGCATAAATTTCGTAATACATCACATGGGATGAGGTGTGGGAGGTCATTCTTCTCAATAAAGAAATAAAAACATAATGAAATTTGCCCATCATCATCAAAAATCACTAGATGACAGGTGAAAGAAGATATTTTAAAACATAGGAAGGAAGGTCCTTTGGACTATTGCAAGTAGTGATGTTGTGGACATGTAGCAGTGATTGACTGCTATTTTCTCTCCATCCACAAAATGTCCTTTTAGACTTTTTCGACCATATAGAAATATCAAATGAGATAGTCGTAGGGTGAAATTATCGCAGTTTCTATTTTAAAAGGGTCACTTTTTATTATTAATACATTTTAAGTGATTATATAACTGTTATAATAAGATTTCTTTGGAGATCAACTATCTATAGTTATATCAAGAGTAAATATTAGAAGGTTGTTGGTTTTCTAATAAAATGAGAAAAGGTAATAGTAGAAAGTTAATTGAAATATAGAGCGTTAGTAGAGGGTCCACCATCCACATCACATCGGTTAAGTAGGTTTTGTGGAATATATTGTACACTTAAGGTAGCAAGGCTTGTATTTTGTGAATTGATGTAGTACACTAGTACCCATCAATTTTTTTTTTTTTTGCCACATATTTTTCGTTCCATTATAATAACATCATATAGAAGTAGCACATAGATGAGCAGACCATGTGATAATTAAGGAGAGTAATAAAGAGAGATAAGTCAGAACAAATATTGTAATACCCCTCATGATTGCTTAAAAGGAATTCGGCAGGTTACTCATTCCAACAAGATGTATATTTTTTTAAGGAGTTTATTTCCTAAGTTACTCCAAAATTAAGTATCTTTGGTTGGGAGTAGTCCAAAGATGGATGACCTCATGGAAAGTTTTTCGGGGTGCACATGAGTGAGGACAAAATACGCCGGAAGAACTTGTGTTGGTTATTGAGAACAATTGTTAGCCCTGATGCGCATTGGTGACAATAAACTTGACTCCGTATAAGTCGGGTGTTACACATATACTTACATGAAACGAATGCAAAATAAATTATTGTGATACGACGATAAGTTTTTGCCCTAAATTATGCACTTATATAGAAAAAACTCCTTTAAGATAAAAATTACCTGTTGGACGAGGGTTACTTTTTGCATAGATAGTTCACTTATATAGATATGACCCCCCTATAAGATAAGAAGTTACTTGTCATACAGGGTTACTTTTCAATAAAAAAATAATTTTAGTTCGAATTGATAGATGTTTAGATTAAACTGATAGTTATATAAATTAAAGTGATAAATGTTAGGTTTAAACTAATAGTTGTTTAGGGTATGTGTTGGACTAAGACATTATCACACAAGACTTTTCAATAAAAAGATAATTTTAGTTCAAAATATAAATATAAGTATAGATGCAACACTCTGTAACTGTTTCTTTTCACAGCAAAAGTTCTCTTATACAATGATTGTGCCACATAGCTATGCTACTCTCACGCAAGGATAATTTTTGGTAGAGAAATTAGCTTCAAATTAGTGTTCTTTTTGGGGATATTTATTTACGAAAATGGTAATATATTAGAATAACGTCACTTTATAGGATTCCTAATTACAACCTCCCAATACTTTTCCTCAGACACGAACCAAACAAAATATCCTAGATCACTCTTTGAAAGGTGGCATGGCAAATTGGCAACACCCCCGTCCCTTCCTAAATTCTACTAAACTATGATTAGGCTTGGTTAACTGTACTAATTTCCTGTAATACTATGCTTTTGTTTTGGTGCACTAACTTTTTTGCTATATGGCGGGCTTGTTATGGAGAAAATCAAAGTCCCAGATAATTGCTATAAACAGTTAGGAACAAAGTACAAAGGAAATGTTATTTGAAAAAAAAGTACAAAGAAAATGTTAGGAAGTATTCTTTTTACTTGAACTTTTCTAAACTCAACTTATTATACTTGATTTGATCAAATCTGTTATGATTTAACATTATAATTCTTGTGTCAAAAAAAACATTATTTATAATTGATTGGATTTGATCCGACTTGATTAGACCTAATCATGTTTGAAACTTATTTATAAAAGTGAAGACAACGATGCATCATACTAAGTTGAGATAAACGGAACATGACTTAAATCGTTAGGTATGTAACTTGAAAATTTCCTTTAAATATAAACAAAGAAAAAGTACGTGTTGTGTTGCGGCTTGGTTTATTAAATAGTTGTATAGTATCTACTAGTAAAAGCAATTCCCAACTTTTAATTCTCAAAGTGTCTAGCCTGTTAATCTGGGTTGGGTTGACCTATGCGAATTTACAGTTCGGTAGGACAATTTATTTTATCAATAGATAAAATCCCAACTACTACTACTACATTTGGAATAGAATATACATTTGCTTTAATGTGTCCACTTCGCAAAGATAATAGTCAAGACGGGTTTTAGGAATCTTGTTGAGAAGGCATTCGTATGCCCTTTGTCTTTCTACATTTATTTTTAATTTTTTAATTTCTTTCATTGAAGGGTATGCCAAATGAGTCCAAAAGAGTCCATCTCACTTTACCTACCTCCTTTACGTTTTATTTGCCCCCATCTTAGTTTCCAAAGGACACTTTAGCGCATTAAAAATAATTGAATAGCTTTTTTTCTGCTTATACTGCATGCTTTTCAATGGAGATTTCCATGGTCAAAGCTTTTTTTAATACTTGTATACACAAGCTGGGAAGCTGCTGTATAACTTTGCCATGCAAAAACCTTTGTGTAAATTGTTAAGAAATAAAACGGACTTTTCTTGGTTACTAATTTGGGAAAAATTGAAACCAAGCTAAGTTTGGCTTAGTGGTAAAGGAAATAATCTTTGTTAGGGATTCAATTCCTACTAAGGACACTTTGGGAGAGGGGATCCCCTTAACATTACCCCCACTCTCAAAATGTCTGCCCGCTAACCCAGGCCGGGTTAACTAACTCGAGGTTACGGTTTAGTAGGACACTTCATCTTACCATACTAAAAAAAAAATTGGGAAAAGTTGAAAAATATAATAAAATAATTTATACACATATTATGTGAAAAAGCTTAATTTCCCGAAATTAATAGTCAATTTTATCTTTTTATGGCAATGATGTTCAACTTTAATTAGTGTTTAATTAAGTTCATTATATAATTTGGCAAGAAAACGTAATATTTTCTCTGATTTTTTATTACTTGGTGTATTTGCCTTTTGGATTTCAAAATTTACAAAGTTTGACCATATACTTTCAACAATATATATGAAAATATATTATTATGTGAATTGCTTTTTGATCCATTTTGATAGAATATAAAATATATTAGGATTATATTTTGTATTTGGATATAGTTTATAGAATTAAACTTCTACTCTAGTTAGGTTTCCTAATATTGCTAGCATTACCTTTATGTTGTAACCTATATATTGAGATCAATGGATTCACTCCAATCTAGGGGAGTTTACATAATCTCAATATATAGGTTACAACATAAAGGTAATCCTAACAATAATAGGAAACCTAACTAGAGTAGAAGTTTAATTCTATAAACTATATCCAAATACAAAATATAATCCTAATATATTTTATATTCTATCACATTTCAATATTTTCCATAAATCATATGCTCATGCTTTTTACTGCATAGTAATGAAGCTGTCTTTATGGTCCAATTTGTTGAAGATCGTGAAAAGTAAATGTTTTTTTTTTAATACATAAGAGGGGATAGACCCAAGGAAAAGAGCAAACAAACTATTACAAACGACAGCAAAGCAAAAAAAAAAAAACTAAAACAAGCCAAAAACCGAACTAAGGAGGAATGAGGCGAGGCATAGCAACACCCCTAAAGTTCTCATCAACTATTCTACTAAGATCTAATGGAATATCCCCCAGAATCACAGTCCTGTGAGGTTGAGCCACCCCTTGGTTGGCAAGCCAGTCAGCGGCCCGATTACCTTCTCGATAGACATGTTTAATTTGCACCTCCCAATCCTCCTTCCTTAGCATTTCCCTGCAATAGTGTATCAAATGAGCACACTCACCGCCCCAAGTTTCATTGCTCTTCATCAACTGCACACAAGATGAGTTATCCATTTGTATAATCAACTTTGGGATTTGCAAGTTACGAGCCAGTTCAATCCCCCTTGCAAGAGCTGTGATTTCAGCTCGAAAAGAGTTGCACACGCCAAAGTACCCCATCATAGCTGAAATAAGACTTCCAAAATGGTCTCTGATGAGAACCCCTCCCCCAGCAGGACCTGGGCTCCCTTTGGCAGCACCAACGGAGTTCAAGGTGTACCAACCTGGAGGTGGTGGCTGCCACGCAACATGAATCTATCTTCTGTTCAATTGCTGCTGTCCATCACCCCCATCCACATTAGACAAACTTCTTTCCATCTCCTCAAATCGTATCCGGAGAAACGCACCAACATCTACCGGAATTTCTCCACTTTTGTTAAAAACAAAGCAATTTCTCCACCGCCATATCCACCACACAGTAACACTAAAATAAGTGGCCCAACTCAGATTCACATCACCCTCTTCTTCATTAAGGTTCGCAAGCAGCCATTGTTTCATATTGTCTTGAAAAAACGTAGGATAGTGAGCAGGACCTCCCACCTTTCGCCAAACGCTACGAGCTGCTGGACAGTCTCTTAAAATATGGAGTGTGGATTCTTCTTGAGCATTGCAAATGAAGCATTTAGGATCATCAGTGAGGCGGCGCTTAAAGCGGTTTTCATTACCCAAAAGTCTCTCGTGGCAAACAAGCCATAAGAAAGCTCTAACCCGTTGTTGAACGGGAGCTTTCCAAACCAAATTCCAGAGAGTATCTTCAAATTCATTACTCTCTTTCCTTATGATACTCATAGCAGATTTAATGGTAAATTTTCCTTTTGCGCTATTCCCCCCGATACATTAGATCCCCCATGTTAGGATCATTTCTAAGCTCGTGAACTTGAATAAATTTCAGTACCTCAGGGTCTAGGTAGATTGAGAAGTCGTCCCATTTCCAACCTTGACCTTCTTCCCACATCTCAGCTACCGTGGCACCAAGCAGCTCAGGTGGAATTGGTTGTATTGCCGAAGAGCTCAATGGGGTGTGAGTGGCCCATTTATGGTCCCAAAAAAGGGTGCTAGCTCCATTCCTTACCGCTAATACGAACACCTTCGCAAAGGGAATTTTGCATTCTCCGATATGTCACTCCACACATTCGACATTCCCACCTTAGGCTCAAACATATCAATATCACACCTCCCTTTGTAATATTTGGCTCGTAAAACTCGAGCCCCGAAGAGCATTAGGCTCCATTAATAACAGTCGGCCAGTTTTGTGAGAAAGGCCGAATTGACTTGCGGGCCGATTTGATACCAATGCCTCCTTGATTTTTTGGACGTTGAAGTGTCTCCCAAGAAATCAGTGAATCTTCGAGTGTCTTCATTACCACCCCCACCTGAACCTCCGTATTTTACGATCCATGTCATCACAAATTGCACGTGGGAGTTTTGCGGTTGCATTGAGTAATAACCCAAAGAAGCACGGTAGAGTTTGCTAAGGTTATTCTAGGCAAGTGACAAATACTTGGATTTCCAACCCGATAAACGCCCTATCAATCTTCTCACAAAGATGACTAAAAGTTGCTTTGGTCACCCTACTAGTTAGAGTTGGCATGCCCAAATACATCCCTAAGTCCTCAGTAGATTCCATAGCAAGGGTCTTTTTGATTTCATTTTGTAACGTGCCCTCGACATTTTTCGAAAAGTAAACACGGGACTTAGCTAAGCTAATTTTTTTGTCCCCGAGGCCAGAAGAGAACCGTCTAGGCAATCTTGCACCACTACGGCTTGGTCGGCCGGTAGCCTCGGCGAAAAGAATGATGTCATCCGCGAAAAAAGATTCGACAAATAAAGGGCCATCTCTGCTAGCCCGGATTGGTTTCCATTTTTGAGCTATAATGGACTCTTCAATTGTTTGATATAATCTTTCCATACACATCACAAAGAGATAGGGAGAAAGAGGATCACCCTGTCGTACCCCTACCGCTCGGAATGAGCGGAAGATGGTTCACCATTCCACAAAACCTTCGGGGAAATTTGTTGTTACGCACTCCGTAATGACCTCCACTAGAAGACATTGGCAAGTTCATTTGGAGCAACGTATCTCGAATAAAAGACCATTTCAATCTATCGTAAGCTTTCTCAAAATCAATTTTAAGCGCCGTGAAACCCTTGACCCTTGTTTCTTTTTCATTGTGTGGATGACCTCTTGTCACAATCACAATGTTATCGGTAATTTGTCGACCCGGTACAAAGCTTCCTTGAGTATTAGAAATAAGGGAAGGAAGAATTGGTTTAATTCTGTTCACTAAGGTTTTGGTAATTATTTTATACGCGACATTACATAAATCGATAGGCCGAGACTGAGAAGCTGCTATTTTTGGAATAAGGACAATGTGCGTGTCATTGAGGTGCTCGGGCATACCTTTTCCCTGTAATACTTGCGGGACGGTTTTAACACATTTTCTTTAACAAGTTCCCAATTTTACGAAAAAACAAGGCTTGAAATCCGTCGGGGCCCGGGGCTCGCAAGGCACCTAAGCTCTTAACTACTTCTTTGACCTCGATGCGGGAAAAAGGTTTGCACAAAAATTCCCGATCCTTTGGGAGGGAGTTACGGGAAGATATCGAAGGAATGTTCATAGGCTCATCAATACCCTCATCAGTAAAAAGGGTGGAGAAAAACGAGACCATAAATTCCTTAACTTGATCTTTATCGAAAATCCAATCAACGTCATTGTCTTTAATTGCCACCACTTTATTTTTCCATTGTCGCCTGTGGTACTTAAATGAAAAAACGTTGTATTACGATCCCCATTGCTTAACCATTCTACCGGGATTTACGGTACCGGTAAAGTTCTTCTGTGCCGGCACTTCCTCCAACTCTTTTCTTAATTTTGCCTCCAATTTAATAAGACCACGATGATGATTGGTGGGTAGAGACTTTGTATACCCTCAATACGCGCGAGGAGTATACGTTTGGATTTAAAGATGTTATGAAAAATATCTTTACTCCATGTTTGTAAACTTTACGAGAGAGTAGTAAGAGAATCCACCAACGGAGCATTGGAGTTCCAATGATCATGGATGAAATCATGAAAATTTTCATGAGTCATCAGTTGCTAAGCGAAACGGACGAGCTATAGATTGCGAGAGGAGCAAATCCGTTTTGGGGAAATAAGCGGGAGGACGGTGGTCAGAAGCAATAGAAGGTAAGTGTTTAACCTTTGCGTGGGAGAAGCGAAGTCCCCATTCGCCATTACAAAGGGCCCTATCGAGCCTGGGCGGCGACGAGTTTCGGGGGAAAGGCCACGGGCCAAAGTGTGTGAAGCCCTGCGAACTCCACTTAAGCAATTCCATATCTTGACCCGGTCGTTGAATCGGCGAGGCCGGACGCTTAGTTTCGCACACGCACCCACTACGTTCCCAATCGCTCCTTGTATCGTTAAAGTCCCCCCATGATTAACCAGGGGTTTGTTGTGTTTTTGAAGCAAACTCCATAAGCTCTTGCCACAAATCTTTTCTTTTGGTGGGGTCGGGACTAGCGTAAACGGCGGTGAAGTACTAGGGGAGGCTACCCACCCTTTTAATGTCCATAGTGATGAAGCGAGTGTGTTGATGAATAGGTTCCACAATTACTAACTCTTTCTTCCGGTAAATCCAAATCCCACCACTAAATCCAGTGGCATCCACACGGGTGTGACTGAATAACCCAGATCGAGGCGATTTTGAGAGCTTGATCACTCCCCATATGAGTCTCCACAAGAGCAAGAACCACGGGCTTATGGATTCGAGGGGGTGCGTACTTGAGATTACCCTCGATTCGGAGGAAACATCTCCATGGTCACCGGCTTGGTGTATGGCTATGGGTTGCTTTGTAGTAGAAGTGGGTGTTGGAGTTGAGATGGCTTGAAGGGGAGTTTGGTTTTCTTTGCCTTCTAGATGAAGAGATGGCGCAATGTCTGTTGCTTTTTGGTTCGAGTATGGTTGCTTGGTTTAAGGGCTTCTTTGTGTTTGTGCGTCGAATTTTTCTCCCTTGGCTATTTTTGGTTAGATTTTTGGAAGGAATAGATTTGGGATTTTTTATGAAATCTTTTCCTAGCGGAAGGGAGAATTAGGGGGATAGAATTAAGTGTATCACTCAAATTAACGGTGGGGAAGGACTCCTCAGAAACTTCCATATTATCTTGAGATTACGAATTTAAAATCAAAGGATTTAAACTACGGTTTTCACCATATACCCACGACAAATTTTTTTTGCACCATATACCCTTTTCAACTTTTGAAATGCACCATATACCCTCGACGTTTCAAAAAATACACCGACATGCCCTTATGACTAACGGCGTTAGAGTTCAGTTAGTCATTAGGCCCTAATCCTACCTCTAACCCTAATTAACTAACCTAAATCTTCCCTACAACCTAACCCCAACCCTAATCTAATACACTAACCCTAACCCTAACCCTAACCACCCCTCCCCCACCCTCACCACCACCCCCCACCACCACCCCCCAACCACCACCCCCTCACCACCGTGACCCCCTTCCCCCGACTCCCCGTGACCCCCTCCCCCTTCCCCACTCTCCCTGACCCCGCCCGTGACCCCCATCTCCTTCCCCATGACCTCGGCTGACCCCTTCCCCTTCCCCACTGCGGTCCCGCACCTACTCCCCTTCGCCGCTAACCCCTCCCCTTCCCCGCTAACAGTAACCCCTCCCCCTCCCCTCCCCTCCCCCTCCCTGCTTTGGGTTCAATTCGAAATCAATAATTGAGTTCAATTCCCGCAAAATCGCGCAAGCTATTGAACGCCTCCATAAGCGTATTTCAATGTTGCGGGTTGTTTTTGAACTCAAAATCGCGCAAAAGGACCGCGAAACGTTAGGAATTCCCAAACAAATCGTGATTTAGGATGTTGAAACGCAACCGTCATCATCGGTCTTGGGATGGATTGAATTTTCCGGTGATTGCGAAACCCTTGGTTTACAATCATGGAGGATTAAGTAATCTAAAACCTCAATTGTTCTGCGGGAGTTTGTTAATCATGGAGGAGTGATATCAAGGCGTATGTAGTAGGAGAATGCGTGAAGCTGTGTGAAGAGGAAGGGAGGGGGCTCGGCCGGGGAAAGGGGAGGGGCGACTGCGAGTGGGGAGGGGGGCTTCGGGGGTGTTGTTGAGGGGTGGTGGGGCAGTGGGGGTAAAGGGGTGGGGTGGTGGTGGGGGTAAGGGGTGGGGTGGTGGTGAGGGGTGGTGGGGCGTGGGGGTAAAGGGGTGGGGTGGTGGTTGGGGTAAGGGGGTGGTGGTGGTGGGGGGTGGGGTGTTAGGTGTTAGGGTTAGGGTATTAGGGTTAGGGTTAGGGTTAGGGTTAGGATTAAGGGTAGATTTAGGTTAGTTAATTAGGGTTAGGGTAGGATTAGGGCCTAATGACTAACGGAACTCTAACGCCGTTAGTCATAAGGGCATGTCAGTGTATTTTTTGAAACGTCGAGGGTATATGGTGCATTTCAAAAGTTGAAAGGGTATATGGTGCAAAAAAAAATTTGTCGGGGGTATATGGTGAAAAAACCGTTTAAACTATCCTTTCCGGCATTATCTATCCCATTGATATCCTGATTTGCTAACGCCGAAAATCTTGAGCCTTCTTTGCTTAATTATCGGTTTGAATAATAGGGGAGGACGGTTTCGGGTTTCCCGGGATGTGAATGACCCATTTGGGTTGGGCCTAGCCTGGTTTTGTTCTTGGCCCCGAGTGTAACTTTGTCCATTCTCGGTTGTCGTCTTCGTATCGGTTTTTTTACAAGCATCCACGAGCCAAAATCTGCGTTTTCTTCAGGCTTTTGTGGAATATCTTGAGGTAACTTTCCATCATCAGCCTTGCTCATAGGTTCATCCAAGTAAATGTTGTGTTCCAAAAGATCCCGGTAGTATTGCTATCATAATACTTCTTACATTCTAAAATTAGTGCAAAACTTATTATTTTCAGAAGTTTTGAAATTAGTACAATATTACTTTAATTGATATTGAGTTCTCTTTATCTGTTCTCTCTTCATTATACGAGTCTTTTTTTTATTTTCCTTTATCTCTATCCTCTACTTGATTTTTGTATCTCCACCATGTTACACCTATTTTAGCATAATTCATTGTAATAAAGTTTGAAAATTTGAATATTTATTTCACCACTATGAGGTAATATATGACTTTTAAATCTAGACCAAAGAAGTGAGATTACAAGAGTTGGTGAGATGTCATATCATGATTCATGATATTATGCATCTAGCAAAGAAGAAAATCAATTAGTCACTAGAATACTTTATAAAATCCTAATTCACGATAAGCACTGGTAAGATGTCATAATCTCAAGCATCAAGGGGAAAATGACCAACTAGAACAAAAGTCAAGTTGGCTGAAATCAATCTTAGAAGTATACTAAGAACTTAGAGAAATTTTTTGTTGGGTGGATTCAGGAACACCATATGCTAACTTTGAGCTTAGCCAATTATAGAATTATACAAAGGGATAGAACGACATCAATCTTTAGATTGATGCTCTTGAAAATATGTTCTACGATGACTGCTGGCATCCTATGGTAATGGGTAACATATTGATAACATAGTTGTGAAGACTAGCTAGCTTATTTTCTAAAGTTTTAAGATTTGAGTTCGGATTTTATCTACTTCACTGTTTTTTGCGACTCTTTACGCACAACTAACTAACCTTACTCATAGGATTAATCTTAATTATTTTTAGTGTGGGTCACATCACTAACTCCTATGATACTGCAAGTAAAAGATTATTTGTAATGTACTCCTTATTAGACCTAGAAAAATCGACTCCATTGGAACTAACCTGACTCTAATTCGATTTATACACAAAATTGAGTAAGCCAATTTTTATCTGAAAAATTGAATCAAAATTTAAATTGACTAGAGTTCATTTGTTCTCCATATTAATGTGACCCAAACCTGATTTTAACCACAAGTTGACTCGAATCAATTGAATTGAACCCAATCAAAACAAGCCATTTGCATGACTATATTAATTGAAGTCAAGTTGTGTTAACTGAAGTCAAGTTGTGTTAAAGGCTATTTTACATGACTATATTAATTGAAGTGAAGTTGTGTTACAGTATGTAGCTAAATTATTTCTACTAGGAATCACCGTAATGATTTTACTATCTCAACTAATTACTGTAACTGAAGGTTCCAGCATAATAAAACATCAAGAAATCCTAAAGCTGCATATGAAGACTACAATAGAGTTATTGCTTAGTCTTTTTCCTATTAAGAAATTTGTGTAACAGTTGCTTGATCAATGGCAAATGTTGGATTGATCAATCTATCTTATGCAACTATTGCTCAAGGTTGGCAAAAAAAAAATCTTCTCATGATTAAAATTTTGGATATGTAAATTAACTCCAAATGTGACTTGCAACATATCTCAATGTTATATTCACTAGATCATTACTTGATTTTTATTTTTTTTTATTTTAGTATAATATAAGCTTTCTTCATATTGGTCCTAAAGGTTACAATATATGTCTGGTTCTTTTGCATCATATGGTAGTCCGGCTGTTGCAAGCCACCAACAGATTGCGGTTTCGGCTACGTGAATGAGACCTTATGGGGTCCGGGAGGCGGGCTCGTTGGAAACAATCCAGATTGTGGAAAATGGAGTAACGACCAACAGCAGCTGTGCTACTCCTGTGACTCCTGCAAGGCTGGTGTGCTCGCGAGCATTAAGTACAGCTGGAGAAAGGTGTCCATCATCAATATTATCGTTGTAATACTCCTTGTGATCTTCTATATTATTGCATACGCCGCTCTTCGGAACAACAAGAGGATGGACAATGACGAGTCGTATGGTGAGACTAGGATGACCAAGGCACACCCTAGTGCTTTACATTTCTAAACCCATTTATGATCATGGTTGGTAAATCCCATGGTTTAAACTATCTGGTGATGAAATGTGGTTTATGTATGTTCTCCATGGCTTCATATATGGCAGGTATCATTTTCTCTTGTTTCTTAAGGTTTCCAAATGGAGGTCTGGTTTCGCGTACGCATAGGAGATTCATGGGGTATGCTTTATTATGAAGATTTGTACCTAATTGTGGAGGTTTTTATAAATTTTTTTGGAACAAGTTGTGGATCTTAAGATGAAATAGTTTGAATCTGTAGAATATATGTCGTATTTTTCTTCTGGTTTCTTTTTGTTTGCTTATTTTGATGATTATTTGAAGGCAAGACTAAATTATACCCTCTTTGACATGATATTGCAACATTTGATTTTAATTGGGAATATGATTGGATCAAGTAAAGACTCTGGGTTTCCAGCAAGCCACTGCTACATCCATTTCATTAGGAATTGATGATCTTTTAACAATACCTTCTAAAGGATGGCTAGTCCAAGATGCTGAACAGCAAAGTTTGATTTTGGAAAAACACCATCATTATGGGAATGTACATGCGGTAGAAAAATTACGTCAATCCATTGAGATATGGTATTCTACAAGTGAATATTTGTGACAAGAAATGAATCCTAATTTTAGGATTGTGACCGACCCTTATAATCAGGTCCATATAATGTCTTTTCGGGAGCTAGAGAAAATGTGTCTCATAAACCGGAGTTACAAGAAATTATATCGTCTACCAAGACATTTACTGAGGAAGCCGAGGCCCTTTTAAAAGAAGCTATTAAATTTAATGCACCTTAATTTTACTTCTAAAAAAACAAAATTTTGATTATTTGAAGCCAACACTAAATGTTGTACCTTTTTGGCCATTCATATATCTAATTCAAAGAAGTTGGATTTTTTTAAGGTTCTTTTCTAAAATATATTCAAGTAAATAAATCCAATCAATGTTAGTATAAGCATTGTGCGAAATTCCTCATGTTACATGTATTGCGAAATGAAGGTGGTACAAATTTACAATACATTAGTACACATTTACAATACATTTTTATTTGAGAGTGAGTGGTTAATATTTCCTCCAGGTTAGGAAGATTTTGGGATCGATTCTCATCACCGGCCCTTGTGGGACAGAACCATTATTTTCGCTTGTTAAAAGACCATATACAAATAACTGGCTTTCTGTACCAAAAGAAGATATATTACCAAAGAATTTGACGATGGAAGTGCTATTATAGAAGGATTAACCGAAGTCCAATGTTACATAAAGCAAATTAGTCAAACTTGCTACATCAAATTCCTAACATCCCGGTTTCTCCTTGTGCCCACTAAATACGGCCAAGTGATTCTTCAATCAGTCAGCCATAGCAAGAGCAAAATTTTGCTCGTTGGAATTGCGCTCACAGTTGCGCCCACATTTATCCTTACATTCAAGGGAACATTTTCGCTCCAAAATATCGGTGTGTTTCAGAGGCACGAGTTTCATATCACGCTGTTCCAATGGCATTCACAGCAAAATTCAGTGTTAAACATAATAAACAATCAATTGCAACTAGTTCGTATACAAGGCATTGGATAAAATAATTCTTTTTAAAATGAGGAAAGAAAAGAAGATCAAGAACACTTAAATAGGATTTTCATGAGCTATTTTATGATGTTATGATTCTAAACTACTTGCTATAGTCTTATTTTTTGCTTTTTCAGGATCACTTTTTCTCATGGAACTTTATGACTGAATACAGTCTGTAAGATACAGTCCTCAATTACTCAGCCTTGGTTATCTATGTCATGTATAATCTCAACTGTGTTAGTGTTACTGCTTTAGACATATCCTACCCCTTTACTCGCTAGTCGCTCACAAGCATGCTGAGAGTTAAAACCCACCTAACTGCTTGGAAGAAGGATAGCATTCTACTGAGTTTCCCCTTGATTCTCACTCACACTACTCGCTGCTAATTCTGTCCGCCTCATAAATATTCACACTATACTTGTAAGATGTTTAAAGAGCCTATTGAGCAACTGTACTTGCTATTTATCAAACTTATTGTTCAAACAGTCATTAACCAACTTTAGATTATAATAGACCAAGTTCAAATGGCCCACTTATATGTTTGTGCTTCAGTTATTTTGTAGTAGCGGAGGGTTATTGCATTCCATATCTACGTTCATTTGGAAAAGGCCATTCATTTCAGGATTATGCTACGACATGCAAAAATAATTCAATAGGCGGAGGCTTTCTAAAAGCATTGGGATGATATCGACGCACTGTATGGCGCCTCATATATCTCATCATCACAGGTTCGGATCTTTCCTATTAGGTGCATATTTTGTCTCAATGTATGCAATCTTCTAGGCAAGAGTACACTATCTTCTATTCGTATTCTTTAACTACCACAAACGTCATCTGGATCAAGATTTGTGTTTTGGTGCCTAAAGTGATTTATAGTTGCATGCCTACTGTGATTTAGCTCGGCTAATAGTCCCACTTCTCCGCTCTCGTCCTTCAGTTAGTGGCTATTTTATATTGTTAGGCACTACTCGCAGTTCTCAGAAGATCGCCAAAAAATTCCACCGTCTTTTACCTCCTCGAGTGAAGGCAAATATTGTGCCACGGTTTATGCTTGTGCTGAGAAATAATGGTTAAGAGTTCTTCTTGCCTCTCTTGGGGTCCAACATCGCCAATCCGTACGTCTAGTTTGTGATAATTAAGAAGCTATTTACATTACTATTAATCTTGTTATTTACGAGTGTTCCAAGCATACTGAAAATAGATTGTCATCTTTTTTTGTGCGTAAGCTTCATGGTGTTATTGACACTTGAGTTAGCCGCCATGTTTATGAAGGCCCTTGGTACTTTTACTTCTTAGTTTCTCTTTTCCAAGTTGGGCGTTTGTGAACTTCACGTTCCTACTCAAAGAGAAGTAGAGATTTATGAGTCCTACTCATATTAGAAGCTTCCGGTTTTGTTATGTAGTCCAATGTAATTAGTTTACTTTGTTTTAAGCTTCAACCTTATGTAGGCAAAGGTGTATGACTATCATCTCAAACTAAAGCAAATTGCTTTCCCCCAAACATACAGAAACTTCATGAAAATATTCACAATACAAAGTTTTCAAGCCTTTACAAGTTTTAGAACAAGTGCATCATAATATTGCACTAAATTGAAGATTCAACTACTGTATCGCTTATTCATGTTAGAGAATCTAACAAAGGGCTGAAGTCCCATTCTGCTCACGTGCATGTTCTTAGAAAGATATATGCAGACAACAACTGATGTTTGAACTTTGAACTATCTTCTAGCAAATGGTGACTTCAGACCATAACCATATTGCGGGAAAATTTGTTCCAACGATATTAAACAGGGATAGAACAAATAATGTGTTTCTATGCCCTCTATGAAAAATGGGTAAGCACTCCTATAATCTTATAGTAAGTGTCTTTAAACGTTATGCATAGGGTTGACTTCAGTGTGTTTCAAATTGGCTGGTAATGTTCCATGGTGTTGATCCTGAGTTTTGAAAATGACTAGATTAACAAGAGACATACTAGTTATTATTTAATGTGTGTCTAAGTTTGTGAAATGCAAGGTTGATCACTGAAAAACAAAGAGAATACTCAAGTCAAGATTAGTGAGAAGAGACTTAATCAAGATTGAAGAGAAGATGTTCCCTCAATGATGAATCAAGCAAGGAATGAAGATTAGTTTCCATTAGGATGTATTAAACATCTTCATGTAATAGTCGAGCTGAGAGAAGGTAAAGACAAATAGTTATGAATTCTTAAAGAAACTGGGTTCTGTTGGGAACAGACCTGACACTTGGTCTAAGGAACACAGTTTAAGAACACACTAAGTTATATTAACTTATAAACGTGCCTAAGGGATTAATAAGTGAATCTAGTTATAACGTGTATTTTGGTTTAATAAATTAGTCAGTAATTATTTTCTATAGGTTTTAAAATCTGTTTTCTAAATTTTAAGAAGTTAGTTAAAATATACTTCCTCCGTTCTTTTTCTATTGCAACAATGGGTTTGGGCACAGTTTTTAAGAAAATGAAAATGGTGGGTAGTTTAGCATAAAAGGTATCTCTTTAATTAACTAGAGTAGGAGATAAATAAATCCTTAATAAAGTAAAAGCAACTTTATGAGACAATTTGAGTAATTAATGATGGTTTTCGTAAGATAAAGTAAGGACAATTTTGTCAACTATATTTGCTTTTTTTTTCCAAAAGTGGAATTGTTGCAATAGATGTGAAACTACCCAAGGTGGTAATTGTTGCAATAGAAAAAAATGGAAGAAGTATTTATTAAGTCAGATTTTCGGATTAAAATAAATAAAATTAGATTTTGTTAAAATCTCTTTAGAGTTTTTTTAGGAAAAGAAGTTTATTCAACATAAGATTCTTTTAATTATTATTTGGATTTTATTTAAAACAAAATAAAACAAATACACGTTCCTAATTAAATCACGTTTGCTTTATTTCCAAGTTTTTCATCCCACTGTCAAGCATCACATTTTAATAGTTAATGGAGTTGGTGGTTCTTGGTTCCCAAGTAATAAGAGATCATGGAGTTAGTGTTATAAATTATAGGAAGTGACTATGTACTTGTTTGCCTATAAATAGATCAACGTAATTCTATTCTAATTGTCTCACTAAAACGCTAAAATATTCTAAGTGTCTAAAGCATAAGTGCCTTTGTTCCTAAGAGAATTCATACATACTGTCTTTGTTTTCAATCTTCCAAAGTCATCAGAATTTGTATTTCTTTTAGGGTAAAGGGTTTTGAGTGAAATCCTTTATACTCTGAGAAAGAGAGAAACAAGAGAGATTTTAGAGTTAAGTCAAGAGAAGAACGACAATAGTTGTGGGAACTATTTTTTCTTAGTTGAACTTGAGAAGAGAGAACTCTAGAAAAGTGTAATAGAGTGTAACAGATTGGTTACCTATTATAGTAGATGGAGTTAAAATCCCAAGTGGTTGAGGTATTTCTCCTTATATTGAGATAGGGAGTTTGCTCGGAAAAAACTCTTGTGTCCCCTTTGCATGTTTTGCTAGTTTTTTATTCGGTAAAAAGTTCCGCTGATTTCTCACACTAATTCACCACCCTCTTATATAGTGTTCCTATTCAAACAACGCATTGCTATGTAAAAATAACATGTAATATTAGCGGTAGCGGTATCGGTATCTTCAAGCAAGAAAAATTGTAACTTTATAGAAAAATTTGGTTAAGTAATATGCAGGGGGAGCACTGTGATTATCATGAACTGAAACCTTAAAGTTCCTGTCCTGACAGTACTAAGTTATATCTGAGAATTTTAGGCAAGTCCAGTTAAGCTCACACATATTTTCTTAAAGTACTTCAAGAAATTTAAGAAAATTTTGATAAGTATGGGTGTATTTGGAAAATTTATAATAAATTCAGTTACTCTAATAGTTGAGATATGATAACATCCGAATGAAAATAAAAAAATAAAAAATCAAAGGTAAACTTTTCGCACCATCCAAATTAAGAATCAGAAACAAAATTAGAGCAAGGTCAGACTTCTGCTCTAATATAAGAAGATAACAGAACTTCACAGGTGAAACTTCACATGCTATTTGCAATAAATTGTGATACAAAGTCATACCTCACTGGATGACGAATAAAGCTGTCCCTCAAGCTCCCGCAACTTTTCAATGGTCATCCCATACCACTCATCAATCCAGGCAAAAATATTGCTGTGTGTTTCAATGAAAAGCGCCCGCTCACCCTTTCAAAGAAATCGCATGTATAAGTATGCATATTAAGTACATTCCAAACAACTAGCCAAATTATTTTAGATAAACGAAAAAAACATTTATACAAATTCTTTGTTTGTCCAGAGTTTTCACAATACCCCTTGTTTGCCTAAGGACTAAGCAGATCAATTCATTGTCACCACACATCATTTTAACCCCAGAATAAAGAAATCAATATTCAAACACAGAAAGAATTGCAAGTGTATAAGAAGAGCTATAAAAATTGATGATACTTACTGCCAACAACACTTGCTCCAATCGTTTACCAAAGCCCCAGTATGGCGCGTCAACTGTTACTAATTTATAAGCGGTCATAACAGGGTTACAGCGTTCCTGAAGGCATCAGCAAGATGTTAATGAATGCTAAGATTAGAAGCAAATGAGAAACAAAGAAGTGAACTTTGTGCTCCACCCTTGCATGCTCTAGAGGAGAAAATAGTATCCCTAAGGCTCTGTTTGGTTGGATGGAGAATAATGGAAAATGATTTTCCTCGAACAAGACCTTTTCCCAAAGGAAAACAAAATTAGTTTTTCTTTGTTTGGTTCATTGTAAGAAAAGTCAAGAGAGAAAAAAAAGGTTTATGAATTGGGGAGAATGGATGAGAGGAAGGTGATGAATAGAGAGAAAAATGTAAGGAAAATATTCCCCACCATTGGGAAAACTACTCTCCACCATTTGGAAAACTGCTTTCCACCTTAACAGGAAAATGCGGAAACCACTTTTCCAGTAAAATGTTTTCAGCCCAACCAGTCACTCTCTAAACAAATTTTGTAAGTATCATACTTTACTTTTTGCATATGCTCATCAAATTTTTTAGAATAATGAAATGTACAAATTACACAAAGACATGCAGTAAAGATGTGATTATAAGATTTGTTAGATTTATGGCTTTGATGAAGTAAAACAAGAAACAGATCACAAAATAAGAGAGAAGAAATAGATGGTACAACTTATATCCACAAGAATAAACCAAATAAAAGGGAGCCAGGGTGACGGAGAGGATGAGAGATAATAAGAGAGAGGCAACAATGTCTATTATGAGATGGGCGAAAAACTGCAGACTTACTCTCCAGCCTTCTACCAAAGGTCCACGATTAGTCCTTGCTGATGTGAACATGGACAAATCAACATCACACCTACCGACTAAATAGCTCCAATAGTCTCTTACAGATGATGCAATATCGATAACTTCCACCTGCCTCGACGCCAACTGATCTTTATTAAGACCATGCACCTGTAAATTAAATTATAGCATGCTGAATAAAAAAATCAATTTTTACTAGGCATACTGTCTCATTAGTAGTACAAGTCGGTAATCACAAGCCCATATGAAAGAGTCTAGCTATTTGGAGAACCATTTTGCACCAAGCATGTAAAGAGAGGGGGCATATTAAGAGATGCATAAGATGTGTGTTCCACACCAATTTCTCCTCTCTTTTTGGTGGAAAGCATGTTCTCCAATTAGTTTCTATATGAAACTAGAATGCAGATAAAGTCTCCAATACCCATAAATTTCATCACACTTACATTTTCTGATTTTCCATTATCAGCCAAGTGAATAGTATCAATAGTAAGATGCAGCTTGGCAAAGCTTGGACACTGCATAATTAGTGAACTAGTAAGCACATAAATCAGTTGAGAAACAAAAAAATTAATCCAAGTTTCTGTCATCAGGATAAATATTTACCTTGATCACTAGATGTTCAGGGTCAGAGTCCAGTATCACAGAGACAAAATATATATATTAGTATACAATAGTACACAATATGGGAATAAAAAGTTTATCAGAAAAATAGAAGCTTATAAAGGCAACCTGATTTGCATTTTGGATATGCATTCCAGGCTTCCTCTTTCAGAAGGAGAGAATCTGCGGATGCAAATGTAGTAAGCCAAGAGGGGATTTTGCTGCAGAAGCAAAAACGTACTGTATATTTAAGAAACATAGCTGATTGAAGGTAACCAACAAAAGCGTTAGCACGTAGTCAAAGCAACGACTGATTTTTTATTGATCTATTATAATAAGTACCAATATAGAATATTAGTCAGTCACAACCATGAATGCACAAGTCATGCATGGTAGAGAATTGCCAGAAAATGAAACTAGCAATAGGGGGAAGAGGAGAAAAGAATTAATTAAGTAATGCGGCTATGAACAGCCTGGTAGTAAGTCATAACTAAAATATCAAATAAAGCTGCACGTAACACTAAGCTTTTAGATGAGATAATATGAGGTGAAGCACTTGATAAATCTAAAACAGAGTTATACTTTTACCACAGCATAACATGCTAATACAGTCAAAGCCACAAGAGTTCAACTGAGATACTAGTTTCAGCAATTGAAAACATGTGAGCATATGGAATATGCAAAAATCATGTATACACATGGAGGAGGAAAATGAAGTGAAAGAAATTGCTTTTGTTTGAGGTATCTCAGCTGTTGGCTTTGGTGTTGAAAGGTGGTGAGGGTTAACGAAATAAGTTTCTTCTACTTAATAGTTTGTTCAACGTTCCAGCACATTGAGAAAAAAAACGATCAGGCAAAAAATAATGCACATACATAGTGCACAAATGACTCTATGCTAAGACATGAGTTGTTTTAATTGGTAAAAGAAATGGAGAAAATATACGAAGGACATTAACTGAATGGAATAACATCATTATAAAAATTTAAAGGAACATTGCACGATCACATACTTATTTAAAGTTAGCGGCATAAACTACCTTTGGAAACTATATACTTTTGATGTATAATGGCCTTTTCCAAATACATTGTCCTCAAAAGGTCTATTCTCCACAACATCAACTCCTTCAGTATTTGTTGTATTCTCCTGTTGCATTTTTAGAACCATATACATCTGTGCAACTTCATACTGAAAATAAAAGAAAAGAGAAAATGGGGGGAGGAGATAAAGCCAACATTAGATCAAATTGAGACAAAAGTTTTAGTTAAAACATTGCACTAGTAGAAAATGGATATTTTCACTCTCTTTTACCTCAGCAAGTGACATAGGCATGACAATTCGGCTAGACATGACCCAATCATCAGCGGATCAAAGTCAAGGAAACTTACCGAAAACGAAAATTATCTGATCAGAAATGTACATGTACACACACAAAAAAGAAACGGTTTTTTCACCTGATACCCCCGAGTTTTCAAAAAATTCACCTGGTACCCTCCATGTTTTCAAAATTCACCACGTACCCCTCAGTTTCGAACTAATACACTCAGATACCCTTAATGACTAACGGCGTTAACCGCCGTTAGTCATTAACCCTAATTTCCTGCTTTAAACCCTAATTAACCCCCTAATCTTAACCCTAATCCTAACCCCTACCCTTAACCCTAACCCCAAACCCTAACCCCAAACCCTAACCCTAACCCTAACCCACCACCCACTCCCCCACCCTTCCACCACCCCCGGCCCACTCATGGAAGAAAAACTCGGCCGTTCCGTTACGGAACGGCCGCTTGTAACGTGATTGGGAGTGGGCGTTCCGTTATATCCCGTTACGGAACGGTTTTTTAAATTCACAAGAATCGCGGCGTTACGCCGTTACGAACGGCGTAACGCCGTTCTAGACCCGTTACACCGACTAAAACGGCCGTTCTTTTCGGATGGTTATTTTTAGTTTGTATATAATAGGAAGATTGGGAGAGAAGAGGCTTTAATTGAGGAAATTTCATAGTTAGGGTTCGAGAAAACAAACCCTAAATTCAAAAACCCTAGATCTGATACTTGAGCCATCTAATCAAGGGGAAGGAGAAAGGTGATTTGGGGCTTTAGGTCGTTGTGGTGATGCGAGTTCACCGGCTTCTTTTCCGGTTCTTTGTGCCGGCTTGACCGAGGAGAGCGAGAGGAAGAGGTTGAAGGAGAAGAAAGGTTGATAAGGAAGAAAGGCCAAAAGAGCGAAAGGAATTCAAAATCACGTGATTGAGTTTTACACTTAAAATGGTCCACTAGTAGTGGTTGCCGGTACCGCCGTTTGTGCCTTTTAACTTTTTTTCTTTTCTTTTTTGAATTCCTTTCTTCCTGGGCACGTGGTCTTCACTCTTCAAAGACAATTTTTCTTCGATTTTTTTTACACAAAGCTATTCTATTCACTAGAAAGATAACATAAAAGTTACAAATTTACATATTCACTTTCACAGTTTGACTTCAAAAATACATTAATTTTTTTCCAGATTTTTTTATTTTATATATATAATCATTGTACCAATCGTTCCCGATTCGTTCGTGGTAGCGTTTCTCGTATCCGTTTCCGTACCACGTTTCGAATCGTCCCCCGTCCCTTGTAACATTGATGTAGGCAATTTGTCTTCTTGAACACTACAACTCTTTCTCTCTCCTAAACTTTTCTTGCTTTTTTGGTTTTAAACAACCTAAATTCACGTGCAGAAGGTGAATGGGCTTTTATTTTATGTTTTTATTCTATCTATTCAATTCACTTGTCTTCTATTTTTATTTTTAATACTAGTCTTCTATTTTTATTTTTTATTTTAATACTAGACTACTACACCCTTCTTTATTTAAGTATTTTATTTTTCCATAAGTTAGTTGTTATATGAATTGTTAATTAGTTAAATAATATTTAAATAATTATTTATGTGTGAAAAGTATCCCAAATAGTGTATTTCAACATAATATGTTACTATAAATGAAAAAAAATGAAAAAACAAACTTCAAAACCGACTTATGTGAATTTTTCCAATAAATTCACGCCGCGACGGCCGCGAAACGTTCTATTTGGCCGTTACGGGCCGTTCCCGCGCAAACGCGACCGTTACGCGAACGCGACCGCGACCGCGTTTTTTTCCATGGGCCCACTCCCCCCCGGCCCACGGCCCCCCCCCCAGCCGGCCCTCCCCCACCCCCCGCAGCCCTCCCCCACCCCCCGCAGCCCCTCCCTCCTCTCCCCCTCCCCCCCTCCTCCCTCCCCCAGCAGCCCGCAGCCCCCTCCTCCCCTCCCCCTCCCCCTTCCCCGCATGCGGCCGCCCCATCCCCTTTCCCCTTCCCCCGCCGTCGCGCATTTCCCCCTTCCCTGCAGCCATCGAACCGCAAATCTACGATGCAAGAGGCGTCGCATTCCCCCTTCCCCGCAGCCGTCGGGAATCTCCCCATAAATCGACTTATTCTTTCGCCAAGTCGAGTAGAGTACCTTCAATCTCTTCGATTTTTTGTTTCAATTCGGGGGTGTGACGGTTTTTTCAATTCGGGGGTGTGACGGTTGCGGGGAAAGGGGAGGGGCGGGAGGGAGTTCGGGCTGCGGGTACCAGTGAAAGGGGAAAGGGGAGGGCAAGGGGGTGGAGGTTCTGGCTGCTTGCTAGGGTGGGCCGCTAGGGTGGGCCGGGGGTGGTGGGAGGGGGGGGGGGGTGGTTCTGGGGTCGCGACGGGACCGTGTGGAGGGTGGGGGGTTCTGGGCTGCTGCTAGGGTGGCCGCAGCAGGGGTGGTGGGAGGGTGGGGGAGGGGGTGGTGGGAAAGGTTAGGGTTTAGGGTTAGGGTTAGGGTTTAGGTTTAGGGTTAGGGGTTAGGATTAGGGATTAGGGTTAGGGTTAGGGTTAGGGTTAAGGTTAGGATTAGGGGTTAATGACTAACGGCGTTAACCGCCGTTAGTCATTAAGGGTATTTGAGTGTATTACACCAAAACTTGGGGGTACCTGGTGAATTTTGAAAACATGGAGGGTACCAGGTGAATTTTTTGAAAACTCGGAGGTATCAGGTGAAAAAACCGAAAAAGAAACTATGACATTTTATCCTCCACTACCATTATTAAACAAAAGCAATCAATATGTTAAAATTCAAGATACTAAACTTCCAACGTTGAACACATGGAACATTAAAGAAGCATGATTGAAGGAGTAGAATAAGTTCATCAATCAAATAAATCGCAGAATCTTAATCCTATAGCTTGATTACCGGTATCAGCAAGCATAGCTTCAAATCTACAATGAATAAAACTTTTTTTTTGTCGTTCTCACCGCCTGAACTTCCATTTTATAAATGAAAAAATTGATAGAAACAGTCCCAACTATGGGCGTTCCACCATTTTCCCCAACTAAAAAATATTTCTAAGCGGTTCCAACTATTTATCATTTTTGCCAAATTTGGTTGCAGCAGGTTAATGACCTGCTGCAACAGGTAAAACGAATTTTCTTTTATTTTTTTTGCTCAATTTTTTTTTGCTCACTCTCTCTCCTCCCCTCCTCTCCTCCGGTACTTTCTCTCTCCTTCATTTCATCTCTCAATATGATTCTCCTACTGTAATTTCTTTTGATTGTTAATCTTCAACCTAGGTTTTTGATTTCATATATGATTATCATTTGATTGCTGTAAATTCTGCGAAATTATGTTGTATGATTGTTGTTTTGGTTTGAATTTGTTGTGTTGGTGTTTCAGATCAAAGGAGCAATCACGAAGCTTTTACTCTACAACAATGGCGGCAAGTAGTGCTACTATACCAAGCATTGTTATTTATGTCATTGTTCCTATCAAAAAAGCAGGTTTTCTTTTGTTGATCATCAATTCACAACCATCAAAATCAAAATTGAATCAAAACCAAAATCGAATGAAAGTACACTGATTTTTCTATTCAAAAAAAATTCTCTAGCCCAATTCTGATTTCTTGGCAAGGATTTGGGTTTATGTTCTTACTCTTCATTATTTGGGAAATGTTTTTATTTGGGTTTAATTGTCTAATGAATTTCACTAGTAGTTTAGTTGGGGGTTAGGTGGGGAGGTGGGTGGGAAGGGGAGGGGTGGGATTCGGGGTAGGCTGGGAGGGGTGGGAAGGGTGGCAGGGAGGGGATTTTGGGGTAGGTTGGGGAGGGGGTGGGAAGGGTGGCGGGGAGGGGATTTTGGGGTAGGTTGGGGAGGGGATTTTGGGGTAGTTGGGGAGGGGGTGGGAGGGGTGGTGGGGGAGGGATGGCGGGGAGGAAGTAGAGAAAAAGGAAGAATAAACTGACTTAAGAAATTAAAAAAAAAAATTAAGCTGTTAAATAGGTAATCAGTCACCTGGGACCAAATTTGGCAAAAATGATGCATAGTTGGGACCGCTCAGAAATAATCTTTAGTAGGGACTGAAAATGGTGGAACGCCTATAGTTGGGACTGTTCCTATCAATTTTTCCTTTTATAAATTGAAACTAAAACCATTTGTAAAAGTCTCTGTTTTTTCTCCCACATGATAGAAAGTAATACGTTAATTGATGATAAAGGGTAAAACCTTCAGGAAACCATAGCAAGAAGAAACGGCCGGCATATTATCACTTTCTCAACTGAGAATCCAATATCATCTTGGAAATCAAATATTATGAAAATGACTTATGCAGTAATCAAGGAAATACCTAGCCCAAATCTAACTAGAGGTATCATCCAACTATCCTTAGTGTCTCAGGGTCTTGTAGGGAGAGTATGATAATATGCAAAATGCTAAAGTAGCTTATGAACTTAAATTACATAGACTAATACTGATACCAAGCTGGCAAATATGAACTTAAATTACGCTCATTTACTAAGACAAAGGAAGCTATTTGAAATTTAAATACCAGAGCACATTAAACCTTAGACTGCCATATCACATTTAATCTTTAGTGACATTGAAAGTATTACACAACCAATTGAAACACGACATTTCATCTCATGACCCTAAAGGTGTATTGCAAATCTTGGATTCTATCATATGGCAACGATAACTAGTGGCAAATCAATGTCCACTTAAACTAATAGGAGTATCTAATTCTCTCACAACATTTACCAGTATATTTACAATTTTATTATACACTCCAGTGTATTTCCTTTCCATATGCCCATGTGTGAAGCTTGTGCAAGGGAGAAAATTCGAAACTACGAGAGTGTAATTTTACACCCGGGTGTATAATGAGCACTTGCCTCCACCCCATCCCTCAAAAAAAGTGAAACAGCAGGTATTTCTGTATAGACACCTACATACACAACAAACTAGAAGATGCCATAATTAATGACAAAGTATCATCTTACTACAGCACTGCCACACCAGAACCATTGGTTAGCATCATCCTGCCTCCTAATTTCCATTAAGAATTATAATCTCCAAATTCAGATTCTCTATAAGCGCTACGTATATTCCAACAAAATGGAGCTCAAGCTAACTTTCAATTTGATAAGCACAGCCTACAACTAGTCGTTTGTTCCGAATAAGTAGTTACAATGTTCAAATTTCACATAATTTAAGACATGATGTAATTTTACAAAAATCCCTGTTACAATAGTTATCTTCATAGTGCGATGTTAGTAAATCCAATCATAAACCATATCGTTATAATTCTAGAAGAATGAATTGATTTTTTCAAGACATGATAAAATTATATATGTGACTATTGGTTCGACAACCAAGAAGACAGTATTTTCTCAGAGGTGAATGATCATGAAACAGAGCAAGTTATATTTACCATAAAGATGACGATGATCAAAAGTTCTACATAAATAAAAGAAAAAAAACATTTTTGGTTTCATGCAATAGTTCCAAAACAAAACAAAACAAAAAAGTTTAGTTTTTAAGGATAATTCCTTACTATTCAAAAGATAATCTCAACTTCAACAAGTTATCCTAAGTCCGCCTCAAGTTTTAGTTTTTAGGATAATTGCATATCAAATACTCCTATCAACTATATATAATTCAAGGACAGAATTTATTTAGCTCAAAATGATGCATATATATATATATATATATATATATATATATATATATATATATATATATATATATATATATATATATATATATATATATATATATATATATATATATAATGAAGAACAACCAATTATAACAGAACAAAATTAAATTCAGAAAAAAAAAAAATGGAGGATACAATTCCTTTATCTGAACCATCTTTCTTCTTCCACCAAAAAATAGAGTATATTTGCACAAGCAGCTCCTTCTTGCAGTTGGGTATTCAAAAATTAAAATCAATAATACTTGAAGAATTTGATGAAGATGAAATAATGCTTTCTATTTTTTATTTCTTATTTTTTGAATTTTGAGTTTTTTTTTTTTGAGTTTTCAATAAGAATAAAATGCAGAGAGTATGGAATATTATTCTTGATTCTAGAAAATGGAAAGTCACTCATTTGGTCAAGTATTATCAACCCTTGAATTTTTTCTTCTTAGCGCTACAAAGTTGAAGAGAGGTGTGTGAGAAAGAGAGGGGATTGGTTGAGCTAGAGAGGTGGCGTCAAATTATGGAGTTAGCTAAAATAGTAAGCTTTGTATGCTGCAATTTGCCGCCCAGATGACACTTTCTTATTCATTTTCGCTGACAACACTATTTGCACCCTTTTGTGTTGTGAAATGTTGTGATGCAAATTGTTACATGTGGCCATACTATTTTGAACTTGCGAGACACTTTCGGTCCACGTCCAAACAAACTTCTCCAAATTGTCTTAGGTCGGCAACCCCGTTAATAAAGGATTTTGCTAAATGATGCTCTTAAGTTTCATACCTTTTTTTGGGCCCCCACCAGGAAATCTCTTAAGAAGAAGGATCCTATTAGACCAACATTTTTCGCAGATCAACTCTGGAGAGTAAGAGAGATATAAAAGAATCACTTACTCCGAAACACAGAGTAGGTAGTGGGGTTCGAACTTTATGCTCAAAAAATCATGAGGTGAGTTAAACCACCTCCACCTCCACTTAAATTTCATACTTACGCCCTAAATACATACATGTCCCCACCCCTCATGTATTTATACCTGAGATTGAGGTGGTGGAGTAGTGGTATCGCTTCCCATCTCATATTCCTGAGGTCTAGAGATCAAATCTCATGGGACTCATTTGAGGAATTTCCCTTATCCCTCAAATGAGCCCCCTTCATCTTACCAAAAAAAATGTCTTTATACTCCAAACCCATTCCCTCACACGAGTCTCACTCTCCCACTCGATACTTCCTCACACACTCTGCTCTCTCATCACCTATGGACTTCTCCTAAGGCCGGTTTCCGCCACTCTCTCTCATCACACATTGAAGGAGATTGAGCGACGTCATCAGCGGCCACTTCTCCAACAACATCTCTTGCAACTTTTAGGCCACAATATTGCATTACTAATATTTATGAAATTTTATACTTCATTTAATTAAAGAAAAGGACTAGAATACTTGAAATTGCTGAAAAAGCGCCCATGCATCTATCATAGACGCCCTAAACACGTGGTCGAACGCCTATTATTGCCCCCTAAGATTAATTATTGTTTTTAAAGGTTATTAATTAACTTCATATTTTCCTTTGTACTTTTTCCATTTTTTTAGTTCTACCGTTTTGACTTTTGACATTATTTTCATATTTCACCTTGACCACCTTGTGTTATTTATACGTAAGAAAAACATAATCGTGTGGGAACTTGTTAGATTCGTACCGATATATATATTCAAAATATTCACTTTTTATAATTATCACTTATATATAATCCAATATATTACATTGCTTAAATTTTTGCTTAGGCAAACGTGCAAAATAGAAATAGTATAACTTAAAATAACGAAGGAAGTACTTTGCATTTGGATCATCACCTAAGAGCATAATCAGCCCCCAAGTCTTAATACTTGAGTTTTGATGACATGGCATATGCCCCCACCTAGTCTTAAGACAAGATAAAAATATTTGCAGCATTAAAGTCTTAATATAGTCTTAAATGTAGTTTGAAAATGTGCGACTTGAATAAAATAATATGATATATAAATTGATGGGCTTAAATTGAGTTTGAGGGGTGAAGAGCTAAATTTAGTTGAGTCTTAAGAAGCCTTAACAATAATGTAATTATTAAATATTAGTAGAATGCTGATGTGGCATATAAAAAAAAAGTATTAAGACAAGTCTCCTTTGATCTTGCTCTTGCTCTAAACAACTTGTTACACCCTTTGTGAGGATAGGGTCTAAGGGGCGTTTGGTTCAACTTAGTGGAATGGAAAGGGGATGAAATCAAATAAAAAAAAGGAATGTCGTCCATTGTAATTATTACTTTTATGAAGTGTTTGGTTCAACCAAGTGCCTTTTTTATCACCTTTATTAAAACTAGTTGTTGGCCCATGTGGAATAAGGTAACAAAAACTAATTAGTCAATTTAATGGTGTAATTATTTTGCATAATTATTTCAATTACAATTGGTTAATGTAATTCTAGTTTATATGTGTTTATAGAAACATAATGTCATGACTTGATGTTATTTATAGCCAACATATCTTAAGTGCATAATTGTTTAAATATGGATACTGCTTGTGGAAATAAACATATACTTGCTCCGTTCTTTTTCTATTGCAACAATTGAGTTTTCACGCTTGCCAATACACAATTTTAACTATTAATATCTTTAATTACTTTTTAGTAAAAATTATTCGAATTTGATATTTTCAAAGTATATATCAAGACGAATCTAACAAGATCCCACATGACTATATTTTCCTTACATAAAAATCACAATACATAATGAAAGAGTGGTGAGTGAATAGTGTCAAAATCTCATTGTTTAGAGGTTGCTAATACAAAACTTTTGACTATTTATATTTAAATTTATCTCCTATCTCCTTTTATAACACAAATTATATCTCCTATCCATTGTTTAAATTTATCTCATTCACTCACCACACATAAAAATCACAGGACCTCTATTTTTTTAATCTACACATTTTGACTTTATGATCGCTTGCTAACACAGAACTTTGACTATTTATATCTTTGATTACGTATAACTAAAATTATGAAAAATTGATATTTAAAAAATATGTCGAAATGAATCTAACAAGATCCCACCTGACTATACATTTTCGTATATATAAATCACAAACGATGGTTAAAGTGTAGTATGTGAATAGTATCAAAGTACAAAGGGTGTAGATTAAAAAGAAATGGATATATTAGTTATTTCACGTTGCTTGTAATGCATATATATTGCAGTTTATTAAGCATATCGTTTTTTTATTAAATGTTTGATTTCAAATTTTAAGTTTGATTCCACACCTAAATTTATCTCCTATCTCATATTTCCTTTGTTAATTTATAATCACTACATTTTCTTCTTATAGAAATCTACATTTAATCACTACATACCCATATTTAGTAACATTTTCCTCTCAAGATACTTTATCACATGCTAAAGAGGAGCATTTGTCTCTTACATATCTCTACTTTATTATTTTTATAAAGGATATATAGTGATAATTTAAGAACAGAGGAAATATGTCTTTTTCATTTCAACTATACAAGAATCATACATGAGCAATTTTTACCTTTAATTTTAAAAATTACAAAGCTAGAGAGTAGGTTAGGGCATATAAAATAATGATATGTAAGAAAAAGTTACATATATTAATATTATCCACAAAATAACTTGGATCATTTGGTGAAAGAGAATAAATTTGTAGTTGCACTTTTCCATGCACCATTAGCAAGGTAATAACGAGAAAAGCACTTTTAGGTATTGATTAGTTGATTTTTCTTATGTCCTTTGTGATTATGAGCCTTGCATGATTCCTTTCAATTTTTGGTCTTTGTTGCAACTCTTCATTTCCTTTAATGTGTGTAGATTAAGGCTATGTTTAGTTCTTCGAAATTTTACGATCCTAAACTTATTCGATCCGATACGATTTGATCGAACTTATTTTTCGATCGATCGATCTGAACTTATTTTTTCTACGATCTGATCGTCGATCGATCTGATCCGATCGGCGATGATCGATCGATTCGGCCCGATCCGATCGATCTGACGATCTTATACGATCTTTATCTGATCTTATCTTATCTTTTAAAAAACATATTATTACTAATATTATTATTACTTTGTATTTCATTACTAGTATTACTATTATTATCATTTTATTAGTATGCACGACTTTCAATAATAATAATAATAATAATAATAATAATAATAATAATAATAATAATAATAATAATATAAATAATATTATAACAATAATAATGATAATAACAATAATAATAATAATAATAATAATAATAATAATAATAATAATAATTATTATTATTATTATTATTATTATTATAGCATAATTAGTTTTTTTTTTTTTTGAAAAAGAGCACATTAGTATATGAACACACAATTACAAAATAAAAGACTAAGGGCTCTTGGGTCCAATGGCGTGGCTTCTTACCTCCCACATGGGAGGCCAATGTTCAAATCTTGGTGGAAACATATATTTTAATATTGTTGTGGGTGGGGAGGGGGTTGGGGCTTGTGGGGTCTTTAGGTGAGTGGCCCCTGTGCGAGGGCACTGCAGAGAAAATTCATCTTACCACGGGATTCCCGAAAGGGGCTCAAAAAAATTAAAAATAAAAGAACACTCATGTTCAAGGTCCAGTTAATAATAAGAATTTAGGTAGTAATGAAAGAACATATAATGATATTAAAAAAAGAACATATATCGAAAGAAGCATACAAGATCTATTTAAAAGAACACATTTTAAAAATAAAAGATAGATGTTATTTTTATATTGATGACATGTTTGGATCTAACTAACAACATGTTATTTGTTATATCAATAAATTGTTCTTTTTTATCATAAATAAACCTATAAATATATATAATCATATGATCTTGAACAAAATGGTTAAATATTCTTCTTATATCGTTGTCTTGTTCATATAAAAACTTTGTTTTTAAAGATAAGTTGAAATCCTTTGTAGGGAAAATTTTAAACGTGATGACAACACCATTAGGTTATCCTATACTACTCATATTTTATATAAACTAGTAATATATAATTTATATTATTCTACCAAAATTCTTTTAAAAAATAAACATCATATACTATTGTCATGTTCGTTACATGTACAACATCAAAAAGAACATCACATATCAAAATTATTAATTAGAATAAATATAAAAAAGAACACTTATAAATGCCAAAAAGAACATCCTTTCTTGAACACAAATAATCAAATAGTGATATCAATGACATTTATAATAATAGCAACGACATTAATAATAATTACCAATATTAATATTTAATAATTACAACAAGGACAATAATAATAATCTTTTTTGACAAATGTACTAGTAAATAGTAATATTAATAGTAAAAGTAATTGTATAAAGTAGTAGTAGTAATAATAATAATAATAATAATAATAATAATAATAATAATAATAATAATAATAATAATAATAATAATAATAATAATAATAATAATAATAATAATAATAATAACAATAATAATTATTACAATAACAATAATAGCATTAGTAATACTAATAATCATAATAATCATGATGATAATAATAATAAGTTTTTAAATATAAGCGTAATCGAACTTATCGATCGATCTGGCCCGATCGATCGATCGATCTGAACTGATCGATCCGATCGATCTCGATCCGATCCGATCTGAACTTATTTTTTCTGATCTGATCTGATCTGAACTTATTTTTTCTGATCTGATCTGATCTGATCTGATCTGATCTGAAATAAGCAAAAATAAGGTGAACTGAACATAGCCTAAGAGCGAACATCTCATAAATGTTGCAAGTTAAATGCTAAAGGAGAATTGGTTGTTACGGGAAAACAAATCAAGAGACGATTGTCGCTTCTAGTGGATCTAAATTTTCTTAGAAGGTATGAAGATGAAACTGTTCGCTGTGTAGAAACTGGAGCAATTGAATTATAAGCAAATAATTGCTACGTGAACTTCGATTTCAAATTAAAGTTTGGAAGTTTAGATTTCATAAATTTCTCTATGAACCCTTTTTTTAGTGTTTGGGCTTTGGCGGTCACATTAGAGAATTATGCTTTCAAGATGACATTTCAGTTTTAGGTTTACTTAATCTCACTAATCTGTTGGAACTTTGTCATTAAAGTTTCTTGGAATTTTGTTGTCATGCTTGGTTCCACTGTTTAGCTACTTTATTCTTTTTCCATTCCTTTGAACATGCTCTCAAGGGTCCATGGAGAAATGTCTGTATCATTGTTCATCGAGTTGTGTAATTTTTTATTAACCGATCATGATGTAAATAGTATAACTTCATTAAATACACCTTTAATTTTACTGTTTTATATTTTAACATTAGAAAATTTTTATCAATTAAATACACAAGATTTATTCAAGTCTTACCATGATGATGTATTAGGATGTCGCGTTGTCCCCCAAGTTATTAGATATTAACTATCAAAATCAAGGTTAATTAATTGATAATTAGTCGTAACTACTTACAACTCCATTATTGTTCTTAAAATAATATGTTTGGCTTGTCTCAGTTGGTTTACTCTTTGATTGAGTAGCAAGAGGCCTAAAGCTCGGATCCAAAAAAATGCACTTCTTCTCCATCTTCTTTTTCGCTTGACTTTCTCTTGTATGTCTAAACCCATATGACCATAAATATAGTACACTACATTTTCTTGATCTCCCTCCCCTTAACATCCCTTCTTTCCATCTAAATCACAACATATTTCTTTTTCCTAATTCTTGACATACACTTTTTCCAAATGAATCCATTACGAGTTGTTATTTAACTAGGAACAATACAAGAGGGGGGATGTGAATTGTACTGTTGGGAACAATGAGTAATTTTCGCGGAATGTAAAGAATAACAAGAGAAACAATGTAAAGATACAAGAGATTTTACGAGGAATACCTTTCTAGACCTTATAGGAAGTAAAAACCTTGACCCTAAGGGATTTTAACCAAAACTCATCCACTAATAATAGGTCAACAACTCAGTACAACCTATTACTCTAGAGTTCCTTCTCTCGTTCCTCTAGGAATAACAATCCCTACAACAGTTCCTCAACTGTTGTTACTCTTCTTGACTTCACTCAAAGTCTTCTAGCCAATACTGGGATTTCACTCAAAATCTCAACCCCGACAAAGTTACAATCTTCAAATTAACACTAAGAGAAACTCACAACAAATCTAGGAACATTAAGGCATATGAGAATAGTTAATGGCACTGACTCAATGAATGATAATTTCTCTCTTATTTTCTCAATAAGTGATACTCCAAAGGAAAAACACTAGTGACTATTTATAGATATGTGTACCCACAAGAATGAGCCTTACTTATCTCTAAATTACTTAGTATTATCTTTTCATCTAGATCTAAGGAACAAAGCTCCAAAGGACAAAATCAAATTTTATTTAAAACTTTGGATAAAAATTATGTTTAATAAACTAAAGATAGATTTATAAAAACCGGTCAAAAGAAATAAATATTACTTTTCCACGACAAAAGCAATTAAGATAAATCACAAAGAAGATAAATATAAGATTTGTTTATTTTTATTTATCTGAAAAGATTAAATCGTTCTAATGCAAAACTCAAATTTAATAAAACAAAAAACCAAATCTAAGAGTATGATATGTTCCTTAGTTCATAGTGCCAATTAAATAACTTATCTCATAAGTATCATTGTTTAGAACCGTCTTAATGTCTAAGACTTAGGAACAACTCTTTATTCCAGTTAATTGCTTGTCCCTTACAGAAGTTCTTAGTATCAACTAATGACATTTGGAACTCTAGTTCCAGCAGCTCCATCCAAGTCCTCTAAAGTCAATACTCCTTGGATCCTTCAAAGTCCTTGATAAACCTGTTTCACTAAAAACACCAGTTGTAGAATATTAGTCCTAATAATTTTGTCTTTATTATATGTCATCTTCAAAACTTAGGGTCAACCATTTCTCCCTTTTTGAGGATGATAACAAAGGGAAACTTTAATTTAAAGAAAAAATAATACACAAGAGTTTATGAAAGTTTAAGGCATCTTTGATTTTAATAAAAATAAATAACACTAGTGGAAAAAACATCAAAGGATCCGGTCCAATCAGGGCTTACAAATCCAATTTTGGTCCTGATCGAGTGCACACGGAGCAGCTAGGAGTGATCAACTGATCTGGTCCCAAACCGATCCAATTTTTCAAGAACCGAATCGGTTAACTTGATTGACCGATCCGGTTTTCTTGCAAAACCGGATCAATTTAGCTATTGGCACCAAACTCACTGCTTGCATATATAACCTAAACTGATCCAGCTGTGTTATTAAACCGTATCAGTTAGTGTATATGTATGTATATATATATATATATACATATACATATATATACATATACATATATATATATATACATATATATATATATATACATATATATATATATACATATATATATATATACATATATATATATATACATATATATATATACATATATATACATATATATACATATATATTTTGAGAGTGTACTACAAATGAATTTGTAATAAGAAATAAAATCCAAAATAATCATCAATTGTTCCTAAATAGCTAGATAGTAACATAATCAGAACAAATAAACGCAAAGCCGCGACATGATCTTCACAGACAAACGTCAGCAAGGTAGCGTGCTAGCAAATCTCGAACCTCGTTGATCTTGGTAGTGGTTAAAGAACCTTCCCTTGGTTTTCCATCGAGGAATACCTTATAAAACAAACATAAGGATACACATATAAGATCATTTTAAGTTTGAGTAACACTATAGTTGACTCTAAGGAAATTGAGCAAATAATATAATGTGAGAAATTAAGGAAATTGAGCTTAAAAACCCAAAACCGGTCCAAAATGACATTCATTCACCCAAAATGGGTTTCAAAGCATGTGAGTGGACTTTAGTTGAATCTAATACTTATATATGTATTTATTAGAACTATATATGACCTAAAATGAGACTAAATGCGGGAAATTAAGAAAATTGAGCTAAAAAGGCCAAAATCGGCCCAAAATAACCTTCATTTACCCAAAATGGGTTTCAAAGCATGTGAGTCGACTTTAATTGACTCTAATGGTTATATATGTACTTATAAAAGCTATGCATGACCTAACATGTGGCTAAATGAGGGAAATTAAGGATAAACGACATTCATCTACCCAAAATGGGTTTTAAAGCATGTGATTCGACTTTAATTGACTCTAATAGTCATATATGTACTTATAAAAGCTAAACATGACCTAACATGTGGCAAAATGCGGGAAATTAAAGAAATTGAGCTTAAGAGGCCAAAATCGGCCCTAAACGATATTCATCTACCCAAAATGGGTTTCAAAGCATGTAATTCGACTTTAATTGACTCTATTAGTTATATATGTACTTATAAAAGCTATACATAACCTAACATGAGATTTAATGTGGGCAATTAAGGAATTGAGCTTAAAAGGCCAAAATCGACCCAAAATGGCATTCATTTAACCAAAATGGATTTTAAAGCATGTGAATGGACTTTAGTTAACTCTAATACTTACATATGTACTTATTATAACTATATATGACCTAACATGAGACTAAAAGCAGAAAATTAAGAAAATTGAGCTAAAAAGGCCAAAATTGGTCCAAAATGACCTTCATTTACCTAAAATGGGTTTCAAAGCATGTGGTTCGACTTTAATTGACTCTAATGGTTATATATGTACTTATAAAAGATATACATGACCTAACATGAGACAAAATACAGGAAATTAAGGAAATTGAGCTTTAAAAGGCTACAATCGGCCTAGAATGACCTTGAATTGTAAAAGGAGTTCCAAACGTTCCTTGCAACTTGAGGTTCTATCGAACATGAACCTCAACACACAGTAGCCACACTCGGTTTCCCCCGGTTGTTGCACACACTAATTATAGAATTACATAAAAAAATAATGTAAGAATAAAACATAATTTTTTTTTGCTAAAAGAAAGAAGTAGGTTAACTAATATGTATTACCTTCATTGCTTTCCATTGAGGAAGTTTTCCTGTTCTCTCAAATTTTTTCAACGAACAGTAGTTCAGTTACTTTCATGTGCGAAGTAAGTGGCCGAAGGATGAAATTAGTAATTATGTATTATGCTAATAAAAATTTTAAATAACAAATATACCTATTTATGCATGATTTGAGGAATAAGGTTCGTGGTGGATTTTGAGCTGCGGAATCAAACAGATATATTGTGTTGTTTGAAGGATAAATCATAAGGAGCGATCAATGGAGACTAAAATCCCAAAAAAGTTAGGAAGCAATCATGTGAGTACTTTTATCATATAATGATTAAGTGGTAATAATAGATCCAAGGTTAAGAACTATACTCTTCAAAACAAGGGGCATATATAAACTTCTCTTTTGCACAAACAGATGTTTTGACACTTTGCCAAATATACTCCTTAACCTCAGCTGTGTTATTCAAACAGGTTGTCGCCTTGGATCAAACTTGGACATAACCACCCAAATTGCTCACGGTATGCAATCGCGTCCACAAGGATCAATTTGGAGTAATCTTCAAAGCCCAACCAAGTTCGTAAATATATTATTGTATATTGCAATGCAATTTTATATATTTCATAAGTACAAATGTTTCACCTCATGAAGACTTGAATCAAGGAAACATTCAACATCTCTCCGCAAAGGAACTCCTTGATATCAACTTTAGAAACCCATGTTGATGCATCCTCAAGGTAGTTGAATTGCGTGGAACCCAACTTCACCCCCATAGGTGTATCATATGGCATATCACGCGCATGTGCATGTAGCCATAAGCATGCCTTAGTTTCTCGATCCAAGTAACTTTAGATGTGTTTTCTTGGCGACTTGAACCTTCGGAAGCTTGCATTCCTTTACCCGAAATCGCCTACTTTCGCTGGCTTGAACCCTCCTTCGTCTTTTGTAGAGAAGGGGAGTCCGCCTTGCTTTCCTTGGGCTTTTTTATTATCTCCAAAACCTAATAATACTCAGTAAAATCAAAGGTAAAAACATTTAACTTAGTTAGTTAATAGGTATGAAACAAAACAATATGAATATGGATTTTAGTTCGTTGAATTTACCTCATCTGAAAACCTCACCCACGCCAATGGCCACATCACATAACCAATATGACTGTCGGTCATGACATGTATATCGTATGTCAGTTTAGGCACAGGAAGAGCAAAGTCTGCGTAACCAGGCTTGATGGTAACTACACTAACTCCCACGTGCTCACTGTCCATAGACTCGTGATAGACTGTTGCTTGGTCACTCCGTGGTTGTTGTAACAACCTGAATTTTTAAGCAGATTCAATTATTTTGTTAGCTATATTAAGTCTTCATCAGGCTTTGGTCCTTTATGTAGTTAGAATTCTCTCCAACATCATACTAGGACAAAAGTGGATAAGAACCATCATTCTTAATGGTCAAGAAAGCAACTGGATAAGAACTATCATTCTTAGTGGTTAAGAAAGGTCAAAGAGGATAAGGATTATCATTCTTAGTGGTTAAGAAAGCCTTGAGTTCCAATAGATAAGTTATAAAGCCTTTGAGAGCCTTATTCCTTAAGATTATGAAAATCGCATAGAGACCGTTTTATCGGGTAACAATGAACTTCCAGTTAAAGAGCCTTTTTGGGTTGAATCCGAGCTCAGAACCTAATGAAACTTGATATATGATATTTTTGGGATGTATTAAGGTTAACATGGTCATTGTTTCCCAAAATATACGTGGCTTAATATGGTAAATTCCTTACATAGTAAAATCTGGCGAGCTGAAATATCAGTTCAGACCTATCCTCAAAGAATGCTTCTTAGCAGCTGCTTAAATGTCGATCTCTTGATGATCTTTGCATGCATGAAAGCCAACACCTCAAGCTAACACCTCCAATAAGAATCACCCAGAAACTCCAAGAAACCGACCTCATCCAGAAGAGGTTTCCCTCCCCCATGGGTACCGCCATAACCTGACAATAAAAGGGGTGTTTGGTTTTTCGTCCTTTTCTCCTAAATCTTCTTCTTCAACACCTACTTCTCTTTACATAGAACTCTTCTAGACATAATTCCCTAGCATTTCAAGCTTTTGGTATAGTTTTCAAGCCTTGGGAAGTTGTAGAAAACTCCATAGGAACCTAAAATAGATTGCTGTAAGTACAGCTTTGCATCTCTCTTGTACTTAGCTTACCTATTTATGTTCTAAAACTTGTGTAAACTAATTCCTAGCACTTTACATATTCAGGGGAAGCTGTAGAAAGGGTAAACCACTTGGAATAAGGAGTTTTAAGTGCACTAAGCAGCCTAAGTGAAGGTACACCCTTAGTTTGGATTGTAACCTAGAGGTTTTCCTATCTATAGTTAGGTGATTGTTTCTCTCTATTATTGAAGTATGATTATGGAATGAAATTACTTTGATGTGTATATTATTGTGTGTGTTTTTAGTATATAACATGAATTTAGCATGCTATGGTTCATTTGAGATGTCTTACTCATCCTAAGCTAGGCTTAAACACTACATTACCATGCTGATGATTCAAAAAAGGAGTATGTTAAGTATATGTAATCGTATAGTAATGAAACAATAAATATGTTGAATTGAATTACGAAAGTGAGGCGTGAGCATACACCCGGGTTAGGGCGGGTATTCCCTAACTGTTACCCAACTAGGAGGGGAAAATCCTGGCGGAAGTAGGACATGTCAGGGTTAAGTTTTGCAAGCAGAACAGTAAAAGGTGGAGTGACGACCCTCAACAGTTTGCTACACTCGCGGTTATATCAAAAGATTAATGTTATGAAATCTCTGAGTAACTGATTCGAATATAAATACTTGCTATTATGACTATGTGTTATCAATCGATTTTCAAAATACACCTAAACTTCTATTTTCTATTACACAGAGTGTGTACTCAGCTTTGCTGATAGTGTTGTCATTTCTGTGGCCTGTCACTTGGTGGGTGGCAGAGTCAAACTTAATTGCAGGATTGTGTTGGAAACCAGAATTGAGTTGAGAGCAAAGTTATGATTCGAATTGTGTATTGTAGGTTAAAGTCCGAGATTTATGTTTGTATATAGAGGAGCTTATTTAGAATTACTTATGATATAGATTATTCTTTTGCCTTGGAATTTGAGATTGAATCACTACGTAGTTGAAGTCTTATATAAAGGATATTGTTTTGTGGGCCTATAACCCACGGGTCCAGGATCGTATATTTCAGGTTGTTTCCGCTGCGAGTATTGTCTAATTTATAAGTGATTATTATTTTTTTGGTGTTAATTGAGATTTGTGATTGCTAAGCGAGTTAAGCTAGCAGCTCGGAAAGCGGGCTGTTACAGTTGTGCATAGCCTTCAACCACCACAATCAAACCCTCACCTTCTACATCTAGTAAAAGCTGGCAAGGCGCTTCTTCCGGCATAATGTAAATGAAAATGAGGTTACGAACATGTAATTAAAGAATATAATATATTTAGTTTTAAAAATTATTAGAAGGATATTAGCTATCTCTAACTTAAGCATAGATGGTGAAGACATTTGTGTGTTAGGTTGGCTAGCTTTGTCCTCCATAGGATGATCCAGTTTAGATTGACGTATTCCTGGTAAACCAAACTGTGAGAGGACGGCGTTGAAACTTTATGTGATTTTCTCAGTGACTCTCTCCGTGATTTCCTCCATAAGCTTCTCTCGTATAGCTTGTGTAATAACTTCCATATCATGGGGTGCGGAAACATGTGAGCGTGATTGTGGACCCACGTAGTAATCTTTACCATAGACTTTTGTCACACTGAGACGAATACCACCAAAACCCCTTAAACGTCTATTGTGGTCCCTTACCAAGGTCTCGTACATGGCATCCTTGTTTCCTTTGGGAGTGAAATCATCACTAACCTCTTTTTGCTTGAGCCCCATCCATAGAGAAGTTTAACAAGTCAAAGTGTAAAAAAAAATCACCCCAAAAAATCACCTCTTTTTCGCCGTCGCTCATCATTGCTGGAAGGGGTTTCACAAGGAGTTGGGGGGAGCAATTTAAAGGCGGCAAATATATTTACAATGGCATTGGCTATCTTCAAGATTTCCGGATTTGAAATGGTCATTTTATAGTTTTCATCATGCCTATGTATGGAGCACCAATCAAAGACACGATCAACTTTGACTAATGCGGCCTTGGAGCCAGAAAATGGCATTGTTGATGAATCGATAATTAGGTAAAAATCATCATCAATTCATTTCTATCTCCCCCTCGCATAAGTGAAGGAATCCATATGATGGTAATGCTTCTTCTGTCTTGAACTTTGTGCATGTTTCTCACGCTTAGCCTATAAAATCACACGGGTAATTAGAAAACACATATTAAAGTATTAAAAGTGAATATGCATAGTTGAATATAGCTTAAAGCTCAATACTTACTACAATAGCAAGCGTAGTATTTTGGGCAAAAAATGCCTCCCAGTCTTCTTGTTTTATATGTGACCAAATCTGATAAGGCAAGGACTCCGGTTATGGTGTCTCTTCGTCTCCCCCTTCCATTTGTTTCTTTTCCCTGTTCGGGATCCTTCTCCATTCTTCCCACACGTCCAGCATTCTCGTTGTCCATTTGCTTTGATTTTTTAATTTTCCTCCTATTTGTAGTCCTCTTTCTTCGTTTCGTGATCCACCCACTCACTAGTTTGCTTTAGAAAGCACTAAATCTTTCGGCCACCGCGGATCGAAACAACGCCTTTTAAGCCTCATTAGGAGTAATATCGAATATATTCTATAAAATCAAGAAACAAACAAATAGTTAATTTACATATACATATATACCAATGAAAACATGTGGCTAAATGTAGAAAATTAAGGAAATTGAGTTTAAGAAGCAAAAAATCGACCTAAAATGACAATTATCTACCAGAAATGGGTTTCAAAGCATGTGAGTAGACTTTAATTAACTCTAATAGTTATATATGTACCTATTGGAACTATATATGACATAACATGTGGCTAAATGCGGGAAATTAAGTAAATTATGCTTGAAAAGCAAAAATCGGCCTAAAATGACCTTTATTTACCCAAAATGTGTCTAAAAGCATGTGAGTGGACTTTAGTTGGTTCTTATACTTATATATGTACTTATTAGAACTATACATGACCTAACATGTGGTTAAATGCGGAAAATCTACGATATTGAGCTCGAAAGGCGAAAATCGACCCTAAATGACATTCATCTATCCAAAACGGGTTTTAAAACATGTGAGTGGACTTTAATTGACTCTAATAGTTATCTATGTACCTATTAGAACTATATATGACCTAACATGTGGATAAATGTGGGAAATTAAGTAAATTGTGTTTGAAAAGCCAAAATCGACCCAAAATGACCTTTATTTACCCAAAATGGGTTTCAAAGCATGTGAGTAGATTTTACTTGACTCTAATGGTTATATATATTGTTATTAGAACTATACATGACCTAACATGATACTAAATGCGGGAAGTTAAAGTATAATTGAGCTTAAAATGCCAAAATCAGCCCAAAATGACATTTCCTTTTTCCCTCTGTCCCATAATACTCTTTACACTTTCCTTTTTCATCTGTCCCATAATACTCTTTACACTTCTATTTTTGGATATGACCCACTATTATTTTAATCCTTCTACCTTTTGACCATTGGCCCACACTCTCTCTCCTCCAAATAAAATAATACCACTCTTACTACCTACCAACTCTAACCATTGGCCCACACTCTCTCTCCACCAAATAAAATAATACTACTTTTATTACCTACTAACACCTATCACATCTACTTTTTCAATAAAATAACAATTGACAACCAAACAACAACTTATCATCTAAAACTACGTGCCCTGATAAGTGTCAAGAGTATTATGGGACGGATGGAGTACCTGAAATGCGTTTAAAAACATGTGAGTGGAATTTAGTTGACTCTTATACTTATATATGTACTTATTAGAACTATATATCACCTAGCATGTGGTTAAATGTGGGAAATTAAGGAAATTGAACTTAAAAGGCCAAAATCGGCCCTAAATGACATTCATTTACTCAAAATTAGTTACAAAGCATGTAAGTGGACTTTAATTGACTCTTATAGCTATAATATACTTATTAAAACTATACATGACTAACATGAGGCAAAATGTGGGAAATTAAGGACATTGAGCTAAAAAATATGCTTACACAAGTATCTTTCCATAATGGTTTCTTCATTCCCTCAGGCGGATCCTCCATTTGGTTAAAATGTTGAGTTTGCGCATACAAAACCCGTTACGCTGCCCATACTTTGCACGTCATTGACTACAAGGTTGACCCAAATCATCGTACTCGAGGGTCGTAGAGGTTGTGACTCTCAATCCTTTGGTCGCACCCCTTACTTTCCACTTCTTTGATGCAAACTTGCTTGTAGTTTTGGTGGTACTCTCAACTTCTTTCCCCAAATTTTTGTGTGGCCCAATTGTTGAAATAGTGGGATAATCTTCCCTAGCATTGTTGTCAATGGCGGGAGCATTATTGGTCAGCGGCTCTTTGCTTTTCAACCAAGCGCATCTCCTTCTCACGCAAGTGCATTTCCTCATCATGCGCCATGTCTTCCGGTTCACCTTTATCCTCCTCCTTCTCCTCATCATACTCCTTCTCATCATCCGACTCATCAAAATCATCATCAGTCTCTTCTTCCACAATCACATCGTCTTGGACCATGTCTGAAGAGTATCTGAAATTTTAAAAACAAATTTAAAACGCGTAAAATTAAAAAATAATAATAATAAACCACATCCACCAACCCCACGACAACCCTTGCCACCCCGTGCACGCCTAATCCCCCTACCCACCCCCCCCAACCCCCCACCCCCCCCCCTACCCACCCCGGCCCCCGCGCCCCCCCAACCCCCAACCCCTCCCGCCCACCCGGCTCCTCCTCGGCCCTCCCCCTTCCCACCCAGCCCCTACCGCACAAGTCCCCCACCCCAAGCAAGACATGAGCAAAAGAAACCGAAAATGTGGTAAATTTCTCATTAAACTTTCCCGAACTATAAAAATTTAAAATTTTAAGTGAAAATCTCTTAGGAAAATGTGACATCAAACACTACAACACTTAAATTAATTTAACACGAAATTGAGCTTCAAAAGCCGAAATCAGCCCAAATTGACATTCACTTAACCAAAATGGGTTTCAAAACATCTCGAGGGGAGTTTAGTTGATTATATATATATATATATATATATATATATATATATATATATATATATATATATATATATATATATATATATATATATATATACTTATTAGAACTATACATGACCTTACATGAGGCTAAAAGCGGGAAATTAAGTAAATTGAGCTTGAAAAGCAGAAATCGACCCGAATTGACATTCACTTACCACAAAATGGGTTTCAAACTATGTGAGGGGAGTTTAGTTGATTCTAATACATATATATATATATATACTTATATATAAGTATATATATATATATATATATATATATATATATATATATATATATATATATATACACTTATATATATATATATATATACTTATATATATATATATATATATACTTATATATATATATATATATATATATACTTATATATATATATATATATATATATATACTTATATATATATATATATATATACTTATATATATATATATATATATATACTTATATATATATATATATACTTATATATATATATATATACTTATATATATATATATATACGTTATATATATATATATATACTTATATATATATATATATACTTATATATATATATATATATATATATATATATGAACTAACATGAGTATAAAAGTGGGAAATTAATAATTAAAACCATAAACAACTTTGAAAGAAGGGGGCATTGAACCCTGACAAGTCGGGCCTATTGTTGACTTTTACCAGCCCCCTTTAAAGTTTCAACCATTATCCCTTCCCCGTGATCTGCACGCATGTAACTTGTCGCTGACTCCACATCACTGACATCAGAGTTGGGAGGGGTGTATTCAAACGCATCATACTCCTCCTCATCCTCAACATCACCAACTCCAAGTATACTTCTTTTTCCCGGGACAACAACTGACCACTTTTTATCAGCAGGATCAGTTACGTAGAATACTTGCTTAACTTGTGATGCAAGAACGAATGTCTCTTCACTATCACCAGACCGACCCAAGTCCACAAGAGTAAATCCACAAGGGTCATCTTTTCTTATGCATCGCCGATTATATAACTCAACTGCATCGAAATAAACAGATTGTGAAACCAAAGTAGTCAAGCTCCCATATATCTTGAACTCGTCCACAATATAACAATCTAGCCTTAATAGGAGACTTGTCTTTGGCACTTGCATGCTGTGTAGATGACGCCTCTACTGAAAATCCACTATTGTGCAGAGATCTCGACTTTTAATCTTGACGATCTATCCAAAACGTATATCCGTTAACATCATAACCCTCATAGGAGTGCATAGCTTCCCGAGGACCAAATGCTAGCCACTTCAGAGTTTCAAAAACAGTAGAATCTACTTCACGCATTACTCGGTTATGGAACCAATTAATAAGCGTCTTATTATGCAACTGATCAATGCCCTAGTCCCTTTACCTGGATTTTGGTCACGCAACTCCTCCATATGCTCATCCAACTAAGGATGGTTTTAGACACATAATTGTGTCTCCCCATTTAAGGATCCAATGATGAAACATACCGCGGTATTAGTTGGCGCGACCCAACGGAAGAGCAATTTAAAGAATCCATCCAAAATTGTATTTTGAAATGATATTCTAAAGCCCAATTAATTGTTCATGATGGTTAATTGTATTTTAAGCCCATGAAATGTTTTAAAATCCATTTAAGAGCTCAATTAAATATTAATTATTTTAATAATTATTATATAAATGATTTTATTATCTTTAATAAACACTTTGAGCATAAATCAGATTTTCATCCCGTAAAATTCAATCTCCGGATATTTAGGGATAAAAATAGCATCTTCAAAGCACGCGTAGAATCAAAAATCGAATATGCTTTGGAATATGCGCCGGACGCGGCGGGCTGCGCTCAGCGCGCCACGTGCGTCCAGCGCATTGGCCAGAACGCGTTAGGTGAGCCAATGAGCGCCTGACACGTGGACTTGTGACTCACACAGAGTCCTGCGTCTGACACAAGTCCTATGTGAGACGCACTCTATTTTTCTATCGTTTCAAAAAACGCGTTTACACATGTACAAATATGATTGGGCCAACCATGTCAGGCGCGCCAATCTACGCTTGACGCGTGTCCTTGCGCCAGCCACGTAGGCCTGCGCCTAGCGCAGGTTTTGCTTGCAGCGCACGTTTCTTTTTGTCTATAAATACGGGCTGATTTCCTGAATCAAACACGCATACAATTTGGCGACTCCACTGGGGAGGATTTCAAAAAAAATTAATTTTTAAAATGAGTGGGTGAGACTTGAAAAATACGATTCATTCTCCTTTTATGCCTTTGAATAATATACTATTTTGCATATGCATGGCTATTTTTTCAGCCACCATAAGGACAATCTACCTTGCCTCATTAGCACATGTTCTATGTGTGAGGTCACCCCCAGGGGGTTTGCGCTTTGTCCTTCCAAAAAGCTTCCTGAGCGATAGTGTTGGATCTTAGTCATAAGCAAACCTACCCAACCATGGCATTTTCTCTTGTTCCTGACTTGAGAACTGGAGTGCGTCTTGCACGTGGCCACCTCGTTAAGCAGGGGTACGAAGCGTGGGATCAATCTCTTAGTCATGGACCCTTTCAGACTGAACCTAAACCTGACCAGTAGTTTCAAGCATAGAACTGGACTTTAGGTTGGAACTTTTGCATCCATGTTATATGACATTTGCCTGTGATTGCAATTTCTGCCTGCTATTATTTTGTCAAAATCGTTGTTATTCTTTACGTCCAAAATCGCGTCTAACAAACAATAGAAAATTCGTCAATCGGCCAATACGTCGCCTAAATCCCTGAAAAACGTGTCGGGAGTAGTGCGCCAAGTGCATTAAGTTGTGTCTGGCGCACCACTCCCGCGCCAGATGCATGGCTGTGCGCCGCGCGCAGCATTGCTGCGCGGCACGCAGTTTGTGCATCGCACGCTTTTCGTCGATTTAGTCGTCGTAATGGTCGATCCTATATTCAGTCCTATGTTTGTCTGTCTGCATTCGCGTAGCACATGGTCTAATCAAAAGTCTCACCTAATTAAAAAAAAAAATCAGCCTTTTCACGCAAGGTCTAGTCTGTCCTAAAAAAAAAGTGCATCTAGAAAAAAATTGGTCATGTAGAGTTAGAATTGTCATGCATGTCTACCTCCTCCCTGCTGTTCAACTAATCTTCCCTATCAATCATACCCTATCATAATCAATCAATTTCAAAAACTTACATTTTTCAAAATCAATCCTACACCCTCTTCTATTCTACCTTTTTCGAAAACATTTACTAATCATCATCATACCACCTATTTAATAAAAAAAAAGTATTTTTCAATATTAATCCATCAAATTTTCCTAACAAAAGATAAACAAGGGGTTCCTTTCAAAAACGAATTTCGAAAATTCTTAGCCCATTCCAAACACCTTCAATCCAATCCAATCAACCCAGTCCAGTTCACTTGCATGCATTTTCGGCCCATATGCATTAGATTCCATTCTGCATTTATATTAGGTCCATCTAATTCATGTCCATGCATTCATACTAGGCCCGCTAGCATTAGAGCCCATCTTAGGCCTATATAAGTCATGTTTAAGTCAATTCTAGGCCCATTTGCATATTTATGTGAACCCTAGTCTATGTCAAGCCCAATCAAAGTCTAATCCCAGTCTATTCCATTCCAAGTCCAATCTAGTCCATTTCCAATGTCAAGCCTATGTAGATTTCCAAGTCTAACTTCAAACCAATATAGGACTAAGTCCAAAATTAGGTCCATATAAGGCCCAACTCATTTCCTAAGTTTAATCTAGTCCATTTCCAAACCCGTATAGGACGAAGTCCAAACCATTAAGTCTAGCGAAGCTAGCATTCCTTAAAGACCATAATGGCACCCATTGACCTTGCGAAGCTAGTCATCCTTAAGACCATAACGACACCCTTTGACCCAGCGAAGCTAGTCACCCGTAATACCATAACGGCACCCCTTGACTTAGCTAAGCTAGTCACCCTTAAGACCATAACGGCACCCCTTGACTTAGCTAAGCTAGTCATTCTTAAGACCATAACGACACCCTTTGACCTAGCGAAGCTAGTCACCCTTAAGACCATAACGGCACCCCTTGACTTAGCTAAGCTAGTCACCCTTAAGACCATAACGACACCCCTTGACTTAGCTAAGCTAGTCACCCTTAAGACCATAACGGCACCCCTTGACATAGCTAAGCTAGTCACCCTTAAGACCATAACGACACCCTTCGACTTAGCTAAGCTAGTCACCCTTAAGACCATAACGACACTCTTTAACCTAGCAAAGCTAATCAGCCATAAGTCCATAAAGGCAGTCCATTAAGTCTAGTGAAACTAGCATAAAACCCTAATCATCTAGTCCAGTCTGCTTGCATAGTCCAGTCCAGTCCATGTCTGCATATACATATAGTTAGGCCCATGTCGCCATCATAACCATAATCATACACATTTCTAATCATTGCCCATTCCCACTTCCACTTTCATCGTAATCTCTCATCTCTTGTTTCCGTTTCTCCATCCCTCATTTCTATTTCTCATTTCGAAAGCATCATTTCTAAAAATTTATGAGGTCCATTCGATTTCTGTTCAGGACAGGTCGTGAGATTATAACTTGGGAACGCCCAACAAAGAGGCAACAAGGTCAACCTACTCCCAGACTCGTCAAGCGCATCCTCCCTTTTTCAGACGAATCCTCCGGCTCTTTCGAATTGTCATTTGAAATGGGGGACACTAATGAACAGCTCAGTGCCATTATAGCTCAACTCACACTGATGAACTCTCGTCTTGAGGAACAAGACAAAGATTAAGGCACTGAGGGAGAAGCTAACTGAAGAAGACGAACAAGGCGACACTCCACCACCAATCAAGACCAACACGGATTTGAGGTTTGAAAAACTCGAGCAATTGATCCTGTCAATTCCTGCATTCGAGAGTCAGGCTCATGGCCATGACATCATTGATGCTGAACTGAGGGACAAGCTCCCTAAAAAGGTAACATTGGGTGACCTCCCAAAATTCAAGGGGATCGAAGACCCAAATGATCATCTGAGAGCTTTTTTCATTTCTGTGGCTCTCAAGGGCATGAGCAAGGACCTGTTTGCTTATGTTTTTCCCTTGACCTTGGATGCACATCCATCCAAGTGGTTCAGATTGCTAAACAAAACCAAGCAGAATGACTGGGACTACATTAGAGAGGAGTTCCATAAACAATATATATAATACTCAGCTTCCTATTAGCCTGCGTTAGTTGGAGTAAACTAAACAAAACTCCAATGAAGATTTTGTCACCTTCCTTAATAGATGGAGGGAAAAAGATGCACAAATGACTAACATGCCATCTCAAGAGGATTAGGTCCGACTGGTGATCCGTAACTTGCAGCCCATGTATAGGGATCATATTAAATTTCCACCCATAGAGTCTTTCACGAAGCTCTATAAGGTAGGCTTGTTGATTGAGGAAGAGGTACAACAAGCCAACAAGAACAAGGGTTCCAACAACAATAACTCTTTCAAGAAGAGTAATAATAACCCTTCTAGCTTTAACGCCAATGCCTTAACTACTGAAAAGAGAGGTTATCAAGGCCTCAAAGGACATTCACTCCTTTAGGTATGTCTCTAGAAGAAGCATTCACTAGGCTTCATGCAAAAGGAGCACTTCAGCCTTTTGGCCCTACTCCAGACCCTGCTCCTGAGAAGAGATCCAGTAAATGGAATCGTAATGCCTACTGCAAGTACCATCAAGGAAATGGGCATATGACATGACACTGCTGGACTTTGAAGCATCATCTGCAGGATATGGTGGAAGACGGTAGATTGCCAATTCCGCCTGCAGCAACAGTCAGCAATAGCGGCAACCCCTTGGACAATGCCTAAATAACGCCGGGGAATGGTCATTTAACGCTAGTTTTCTAGGTTGAGTCGGAGAGTCCCTCCCCTAGTTCCTTCATTTCCTTTCCCGTTGAGTCTATGTCCTTTAGGACTATAATGTTTATCAGCCTTGTTTCATTCATTCTTTTTAATTAATAAAATAATTGTATTTTCATTTTTATTGGCCTTCCATCATTTTTATTTATGCTTCTAATTCAATGATGAAACTTAAATCACCTAACGAACTTGACTAATAATAATAATAATAATAATAATAATAATAATAATAATAATAATAATAATAATAATAATAATAATAATAATAATAATAATAATAATAATAATAAGAGATCTGAAATATAAAAAAAAAAGAAAAAAAGGACATACTTTGGATCAGGAGTTATATTCCTCTTCCCTCCATCATTCCAATAAACCATCATCCATAAACCATCCCATGCTAGCCAAAATAAAATCCCTTAAGCCATCATCCTCCATGATCCTTAGCCAAATAAACCTTTCAAAATCAAAGCTCCATAAACAACCTTCAAACCTTCCAATACCCATAACCATAAACTTGTGTGCAAGCCTTACTACATAAAACTTATCAATGCTAGGCAAAATAAAAAAAACGTGAAAAAAAATTCAAAGTGCAAAAAAAAGCAAAAACAAAAGAAAACGCACAAGACAAATCCTTGCAATCCAAATCCTTCAAATCCAAATCCAAAAGTAGTTGATCTGATATTGAAAAAGAAAAAGCCAAAGGCAAATAAATAAAATGTCTAGCTAGGGTCCTTGCACACAAGTTCTACCCTTCATTCAAATCCTTCAATCCATTAAAAACTTTAAAATCCAAATCCATGACCCTTACCTTAAACCTCAAGCCTTAAACCTTCATTAAATCCTCAATCCTTAAACCTTGCTTTCAAACTTTTATCAATCCTAACTCTTTCTCGAAGGTATGTCCAAGCCCGCTAGGTTGAAAACCCGAAAGGGCGGCCTAGGCAAAAGTCAGGGCACAAAAAAAAAAAAAAATCAGATCCGGACCTACGAATGGTTTGATTCCCCAAGGATATGTAGGAATCCTCATCTCGAGGTCCGACCGCTTCAATAAAAAAAATTAGTCATGGTCTAATGATTTGAGTTTCTAGAGTTCAGGAGCATAATCTCTTTCTAGATCCCGACATAGACTCGAGTCTGAACCAAGCCTCGTCACAGCCTTTTCCCACCTACATTTATTTGAGTCACAAAATTTAAACCTTTTATTTTTCAATCCAAGCTCTCCTTTTCCCTGAAGGACTCTCCGACAACTCTATGGTCTATGGCGATATTTGACTTTGCCTGTGTCAACTTTCCAAAGAAGAATCCCCAATGAAAACTTTCAACGCTCAAGACAGATCAACTACACTTCAATATCAGATCAACTACTTTTCAATATCAGATCAACTACATTTCAATCAAGGCTCAAGCCAAATTCAAGACAAGCTCACCCAAAGTGGGGGCTTCCTATGTGTGGTAGTTCATCCAATTCAAATCAAACTCCCGAAAAGATGTAATCCGCGGACCTCGTTTACGGACCCCGATTATTTACTAAAAATAGTCTTTGAAAATCATTCTATTCAGTTCTAATCATTCTATGTCATTCTACATGTCCAGATCTCCTGGCCTTGCAAAACCCTGACCTTGCATTGAATTTCATACATCCTAGTCTTGCATAATCCTGACCTTGCATGACGTGTCATCCCTTAGCTTTGCATAACCTTAATCCCTGCATAGCGTCTCATGCATCCTTAGAGAGTCTAAGTTTGCATTATTGCATCATTTTGTGCTTTATCTGAGTTGTTTGCACCTATCTGCTAACATCTTTCACTGCAAGTAATCAGATTGCTTGTAGTTATTGTCCTGCATGCAAACTTTGTTTTGCAGAGACTGGCGTATATAGATCAGTTCTAAACTGCAGAGCATTTAGAATCGTTCTCCGTCCCGACACCGTATACTTTGACTATCGGTTTCCTGAACCTCAGTCAAAGTGGGGCTTCTGTAGACACATAATTGTGTCTCCCCATTTAAGGATCCAATGAAACATACCGCGGTTTTAGTTGGCGCAACCCAACGGAAGAGCAATCTAAAGAATCAATCCAAAATTGTGGATGATATTTTAAAGCCCAATTAATTGTTCATGATGATTAATTGTATTGTAAGCCCATGAAATGTTTTAAGTCCATTTAAGAGCCCAATTAAATATTTATTATTTTAGTAATTATTTTATAAATGCTTTTATTATCTTTAATAAACACTTTGAGCATAAATCAAGTTTTCATCACGTAAAATTCAATCTCCGGATTTTTAGGGATAAAAATAGCATCTTCAAAGCACGCGTAGAATAAAAAACGAATATGCTGGAATATGCGCCGGACATGGCGGCTGCACTCAGCGCGCCACGTGCGTCCATTGCATTGGCCAGAACGCGTTAGGCGAGCCAATGAGCGCCTGCACGTGGACTTGTGACTCACACAGAGTCCTGCGTCTGACACAAGTCTTGTGTGAGACGCAATCTATTTTTCTATATTTTCAAAAAAAATTTACACATGTTCAAATCTGATTGGGCAGACCACGTCAGGCGCGCCAATGTGCGCCTGACGCGTGTCCTTGACCCTGCCACGTAGGCCTGCGCCTAGCGCAGGACTTGCGTGCAGCGCATGTTTCTTTTTGTCTATAAATACGGGCTGATTTCCCGAATCAAGCATGCCTACAATGGTCACGCAACATGTATGCGCTTTTCAACAGGAGGTAAGATTATTTTGGAGCCAATCGTACCCGTACCATCAAGTCTGCCCTCGTGTCGAGATGTAGGAAGTCCAATAGGATCAACATTAGCGAAATACTCAGCCATAAAATTACCGACCTCTTCACTCACATTCCCCTGAATTATACTCCTTTTTGGTTGCACTGGATTCCTTAGTATCTTTTAAAGAGCCTATATGTCTCTTAAAAGGATAGAATCACCTCAAAAACACCGAACCACAGAGCTTAATTTCTTGAACTAGATAAATCAAATGGACCATAATGTCGAAGAATGCAGGTGGGAAATACATCTGAAACTTGCACAAAGTCTCTACTACGCCAGCCTGGAGAGCATCGAGTTTCGACAATTGTAACATTTTGCTACATATAGTATTGATGAAAAACGAACACAGCTCTATTATGGTATGTCTCACGTGTTTCGGCAATATCCCCCGAGTTGCAATCGGTAAGAATACTTGCATCATTTCATGACAATCGTGAGACTTCATACTCGATAACTTCAACTCACTATTTGAGGTAAAAATATTTTCATGTTCGATGAGTACCTTGATGGAACCTTAATGTCGTACAAAGACTCGCAAAAAAGTCATTTTTTAGCTCTAGATAAAGTGTAGCAAGCCGAAGGCAAATAGTTCTTATCATGATCATTCACCTTTTTCTTTCCTTTTTTTTTGAATTCCTTCAGACGACCCTTCTTCATTTTCCTTTTCTTTTACCTTTGCTTTTCCTTTTCCTTTGTCAGACTCTTTCTCTTTTTTATTTCTTTTCTTAGTGTTTATCTCTTTTGAGCCCATAGTTCTGGTCGAAGCCCCTGACTGTCCAAGTACAGTCGCACCCCTTTGCCATCCTTAGTATTCCCTGAAATATTCATAAGTCTCCCGAGAATGGAATCACATACATTTTTCTCTATGTTCATGACATGGAGACAATATCTAACATGTAGATCTCTCCAATATGGAAGTTTTCAAAAAAAAGACTCCTTTTTCGAAACTCCTTTAGCACCATCACTCGCTCTTTTACCGAAAATCGTTTCAGTACCCTTTACCTGATCATAAACCTCAATACCAGTCAATGGTCTACGAGCAACCCCTTCCTCAACTTGTCCATCGAATGCCTTCTTCTTATTACGATAAGGATGGTTGCGTCGAAGAAACCTCCAGGTCCGCATATAAAATCTTTGTGACAAGTAGGAAGGTATCTAGATTCCGTGTCATCGATGCAAATCGGGCATGCTTTCTTCCCTTTGTTCTTGTACCTGGATAAGTTGCTCTAAGCAGGATAATCATTAAGAATGCATAAAGCATGGCACGCAATATGAATTTCTCATCACCATGTGCGTCATACACGGAAACTCCTTCATCCCACATTTTACTCAACTCATCAACAAGTGGTTGCATGTAAACATCTATGTCGTTTTCAGGTTGTTTCGGCCCCGAAATAAGAAGCGACAACATGATGTACTTGGGTTTCAAGCACAACTAAGGAGGCAAGTTGTAAACAACTAGCAGTACCAGCCACGTACTATGTTGAGAACTAAGAGTGCCAAATGGGTTCATCCCAACCGCGTATAGTCCAAGCCTCATATTTCTATCCTCGGTACCAAATGTCTTATACATCTGATTGATACCTTTCCACTGAGGAGAATCAGCCGGATGTCTGAGAAAATTGTCTTTTTTTCTTCCTACGGTCTGCATGCCACCTCAAGTTCTTAGCATCTATTTGTATTGAAAACATGCGCTTGAATCTTGATATAATCGGAAGACACCACATCACCTTTCTTTGGAGGCCCTTTCTTATCACCAACCCCGCGCGCCCGTAACACGACTTCCCACATCGAGGACACTCATCCAGGTTTTTATATTCATTTTGATATAGCACACAGTCGTTTGGACAAGCATGTATCCTCTGGCACTCTAAACTGAAGGGACACATCAGTTTCTTGGCATAGTAGTTCGACTTGGGTAGTTCATGGTCGTCCGACAACATATCATCAAATGCTTGCAATAAGGAAATGAACTAGAGTCACTTATACCGGCTTTCGTCTGGATATTGAAGACTTGTTATCACGATCGTCCGCTTGGTGTACTTCGTACAACCGAGATACAACGGTTTCGAGATGCCTCTCGCCATGCACTCAAAAATACGAGGCTGTTTGCCAGAATGATCATCCACCTCTCCATCATCTCTCCGATATGGTCCCCTTCATCATCATCATCCCCTCCTTCAGTATACTCATATTCTTCCTCGATGTTATTGCCTTTCTCAATGACATCAAACTCACCTCCTTCATGCACATCGTTAACACTGGCATTTCCACCATCATATATCCTCTCCTCACCGTGCCAAACGCATACATGGTAGTCAGGCCTAAACCCGCGACGAAAGATATGCTCCCTAAGCGACCCAATACTACTGACCTTGCTCACATTATTAAAATCTACAAAAGGACAATAAAACCCATCGGTTGCCACTATATCCCGATAACTTAATGCAGCATTGCAGAATTCAAAGACCCCATCCACGAATTCGCACGTGTCACGACTACCATCCATGCATGCATGCTTCATTTCAACGAAACCTCTAATTAAACACAAGCAGCAAATACCCCATGTCAATTACAAAGTTCATTATATAATACACATTTGATGAGAGTTTATACACGATTTAGTATCGAATAAATTAGGCATGCTTTCCAAGGGTCTTTATCACTCCAACCTAACCCATCCTTAGATGCCTAATCTCACTAGTGAATGCATGCCTTCTTTTCGATTCTACGGAAGATCCGGCAGCATTTCCCTACAGTCCTCCAAGTACATGATGTAGATATATAGTTACTTATCTACATATGTACCCAGAGAACAAAAGTAAGGAAACAACGAGCCAAGATTTTCCTCAAGAATTAATCGAAATAAAGACATACTGTAGGCGTGTTTTTATTTCGCCTACGCGGTGTGAGCGCGTATTATATTTGACTACCCCACTGTTAAGGTTTTATTGAAAATTGTTTTGTATTGAAAGAAGTCGCCAACAATTCTTTTTAGGAAGAATCATAAACCTAATTGGATATAGGAAAATCATAGGGACAAATTATCCAATGTAGATTTCCCTGTCATGACTCCATAGATGGTCAAAATGAACCAAAGATTGAGTTCGGGGGTGAGGGTACGAATATAGTCATAATGAACCACATCCGCCCAAAGTTGGCCTCTACTAAATATCGATTCATTGCAGAATTTATGCCAAAGAATAATCAAATAATGTTTTCATGCACCCTAAAAATATTTAATCTAAGTAGGTTCAGCCGTTCAGGAAACACATAAAAAGACTAATTTTTAGTGATGTTATTATGCAATCAATATTACAGGGAACCTAGCAACTTGTCCAAATTAATCTGATTAATGTTAGAACAGTTCTCTAGGTCTTTGATTAGCAATAATAACATGTGGGTGATAAAAATCAATAATGCAGGACAATCATATAATATGAATAGAATAATCAGGCAAGTATGATAATATATGAAAAATAAATAAAAAGAAAGAGAAAGGTTTAGAATATACAGTATAGCAATTTTATATTAAAGATCTACATCATGAAATAAAACTGTTAGTAACTTCAATATAAAAATAATTGATTCAAGGACCCTCAGGATTATACCGTGGCTTGGGTCTGCGAGATTGACAACCTTCGGGACGAACAATCGTGAAGCCTGAAAATCTGAACGTATGAAAGTATGTAGATTGAATGTGTTTGTATTTGAAAGTATGAGTTTTGTGGGGAGATTTTGTAGAGAGATTCGTAAGATATTCGTAATATGTTCGTCGAGTGTTAATGTGAAAAATCCGTTTTTTTAATCTGTACGGAAATCAGGCCTATTTATAGGGAAAACGGCACTGCGCCTCACGCGCTGGCTGCGTCTGGCGCAGCTGACGTAGCAAGCGCATGACGCGGCATGACCAATAAAAAGTGTACACGTGGTACGCGCTTTTAGAAAAGATAAGAAAGAAATTCCGCGTCTCAAGCAGAGAATTGCGCTTGACGCAGGACTCTACATGAAACAGAAGTTTACGTGGCAGTTCTGGTGCGCTTAGCACAATCTGTGCGCTTGGCGCAGCCTACGTGGAAGTCCACGTGGCAGGACACGTGCGCTCAGCACAGTCAGCTGCGCTCAGCACACTCAGCTGCGCTCAGCACAGTCAACTGCTCTCAGCGCACCGCCTTGTTTTTGATAGTTTTTTTATATCAACGCGTTTTAAAGATTTTCTTTTATCTTATAACTCCGAAAATCTGATTTTAGTGGATAAAATCCGATTTTGACTTATAAAAAATATCTTTTGAAAATATTTATTTATTAAAATAAATCAATTAATTATCAATTAATTGGGCTTTTCAAAGAATTGGGCTCAAATACAATTAATTATCATGAATAATTAATTGGGCTTTGAAATAGGACTTTAACACTTTTCGAAATGGTTTTGAATGGCTTTTCAGACTGCTATGCCCTTGGGTCGGACCAATTAAGACCACGGTATGTTTCATCATGGGATCCTTAAATGGGGAGACACGATTATGTGTCTATAGAAGCCCCCACTTTGACTGAGGTTCAGGAAACCGATAGTCATAGTATACGGTGTTGGGACCGAGAACGATTCTAAACGCTCTGCAGTTTAGAACTGATCTATAACCGCCGGTCCCTGCAAAACAAATTTAGTATGCTGGACAATAACAACAAGCAATCTGATTACCTGCAGGGAAAGATGTTAGTAGATGGGTGCAAACAACTCACATAAGGACATAGTGATGCAGTAATGCAAACTTAGACTCTCTAAGGATGCATGAGACGCTATGCAAGGATTAAGGTTATGCAAAGCTAAGGGATGACACGTCATGCAAGATCAGGGTTATACAAGACTAGAATGTATGAACTGCAATGCAAGGTCAGGGTTTTGCAAAGCTGCAATGCAAGGTCAGGATTTTGCAAGGATGATAGAATGAGCAGGATTGAATAGAAATGCACAGAATGATTTTCGAAAATCGTTTTTAGTAAATGATTGGGGTCTCCAAACGAGGTCCGCGGATTACAACTCTTCGGGAGTTTGACTTGAATTGGAGGAACCACCACACGTAGGAAGCCCCCACTTTGGGTGAGCCTACCTGAATTAGGCATGAGCCTTGATTGAAATGTACTTGATCTGATATTGAAATGTAGTTGCTATATCTTGAACATTGAGAATTTTCACAGGGGATTCTTCTTTGGGAAATTGATATGGGCAAAGTCAAGTATCACCAGAGACCATGGAATCATCGGAGAGTCCTTCGGGGAAAAGGAGAGCTTGGATTGAAAAATAAAAGGGTAATTCCATCTAGTACCATCTAAGTTTTGCAAATTCCATTTGGTACCCAATTTTTAAGATTAGTCCGTACAGTACCTCTAGATTAACAACTTAATTGCTACAGTAAATGTGCTGTTAACCCTCTGTTAGAAAAGTTAAGAGTTCATTAGGGTTAGGTTAAGTTAGAATTTAAAAAAAAGGAAAAATGTATTTAAAACTTACATTAATTCCCACCCACCAACTAACCCCTCAAGTATAACGCCATCCCACTTCAAATAAGAAGAAACCATCCAACTTCTTCTTCTTTCCATGATCTGCTTCACTCCACTAGTCTTCTTCGCGATCATATTCTTCTGTCATTCTGCAATTTTGTTCATTGAGGACTTCAACTACATCATCTTCTCTCTGGAATTTACCAGCAATCACTTTTGTAAGGTACATACATTTCCCTTTTCATTTAGCGATTTTTTGGTAGATTAGGGTGTATGATTATGTGGTTGAATGTGCTGAATTTTGTTGAATTATATAGATTCATTAGGTCTTGCTTTAAATTATGTTGAATTATAGAGTTTCATTAGGGTTTAAATTGTTGCAGAATGGCTGGTGATCAAAGGGTTTTAAGATTTCAGTTTAGAGGGAAGCATGTGGATGTTAATGTTGATATTGACAAGAGCAACTTGCTTGATGTTGTGATTGAGTATGAGGACAAAGCAAGGGAATTAGGGTTGACTACAACTAAGAATCCTGAATTTGTCTATGTATGGAAAATGAAACATTATCCTATTTCGAATGATAAGGAACTAATGCAAATGTTTAAGAGGCTTCCTAATCATGATACGATTAACATTTGGGTAGAGGTGTTAAACAAGCCTAGCAAACTTAATAAATTGGTGACTGAACTTAGGAAAACACAGTCTAAAGGGAATGAACTGTCTAAGGAACCTAATGATGATAGGGGTTGGTAGACCTAGCAGGAACAGAAGAAGAAGAGAGGGGTTGGTAGACCTAGCAGGAACAGAAGAAGAGAAGAGGGAGAAGAAGCTAAGGGCAAGAGAAGCAAGATAGTTAAGTGTAAGAAATGTGGACATTTTGGCCACAACAGCAGGACATGCAAAGGAGGTCCTACTTTGAAGGAAATGGCAAGTGCAAGTGCTGAATTTGGTGTCACAAGAAACAAGAGGAAGCAAGTCGAGTCAAACAGTGGCGGCAAGAAGAACGGCCAAAACAGCTAAGCGAGTACCAAGAAGGCGAAAAAATCAACTCGGGAGTTTCAAGAAATGCGAGTCCTAGTGCTAGCCAACCAGCTCTGAGTTTGTCTCAGATTGAAACATGATTCAACAGTCAGTTGTGTTTTGATTGGTATTTTGGTTAGCTGAACTGATTTGTTCAAATCTGATGCTATGTTCTAGAACTTGCTTCTTTTTTGTGTTAATTTGGTGAAACAACACTTCGTGAGTTTGGTTCATTATCTACATCTGAGCTTAGTCGTTTTGTTTCAATTGGATATTATTGCTGCACTTTTATTTGCACAAATGTAAAAAACTCCACCTTTTTAATTCATGTTCAGATAACTTACAACTTAGATGCAAACTTAAAGCCACTAATACATATCCAATACTTCACTTCAGAACTATAAATAGCAACACCAAATACATAGCAACAACAACCTTAACAACAACATTGAAATACTCAACAACTGATTTTAATTCATTCCTCAAAGCAATGATGTCTTCAGTTGCACCACCCCCACTGTTAACTTCAAAACCCATCATATCTTCATTGCCAACCCACTTAAACTCTCCACATCCCCTGCACTTATAGTAGGGTCTCGCTAAAATTCCTTTGTTGATTCTGATATTCGAATCTCCAGTATCTTCGAGGGAGCACACTTGGAGCAACTGGAAAATCGACACCACTTTCCATTGAAACTTACAAGACCACGCTGGGAGGCAGAAGAGAATGAACTGGAGGATTGCATCATAAGAGATTTGAAGAAGAAAGATGGCATAGGTGTGAAGAAAGGATGGGAATGAAGGCTGGATTATATAAGAAAGAAAAAAGGTGGGAATTTTCGTTTTTTGGGGAAATAACAGAAAAAGGAGGGAGATGGTTCAAAAAAGGGAGGGAAACAGTGTACTTAAGTGTAAAACAAAGGCAAGTGGGAAAAATAATAACTTTTCTAACGACAAACAAACGGAACATCACAGTTAGGACAAATATAAAAGCTCAGTGGTACTGTACGGACTAATCTTAAAAATTGGGTACCAGATGGAATTTGCAAAACTTTGATGGTACTAGATGGAATTTCCCAAAATAAAAAGATTGAATTTGTGACTTAAATAAATGTAGGTGGGAAAATGCTTTAACGAGGCTAGGTGCAGACTCGAGTCCATGTCGGGATCTAGAAAGAGTATGCTCCTAAATTCTAGAAAATCAAATCATTAGACCATGACTAATTTTTATTTTATTGAAGCGGTCGGACCTCGAGATGAGGATTCCTACGTATCCTTGCGGAATCAGACCATTCGTAGTTCTCGATCTGATTTCTTTTTTTATTATATTTTTTTTTGTTCCCTAACTTTTGCCTAGGCCGCCCATTCGGGTTTTCAACCTAGCGGGCTTGGACATACCTTGAAAAAGGAGTTAGGCTTAATGACAGGTTGAAGGGTTGAAAGGTTTAGGCTTGAGGTTTAGATGAAGGTTTAATTGGTTTGAGGAATGAAGAGTCATGGATTTGGATTAAAGGTTAAGGGTTTTGATGGATTGAAGGATTGGAATGAGGGGTAGAACTTGTGTGCAAGCCCCCTAACTTGATCTTTTATTTTGCCTTTGGCTCTTTCTTTTTTGCATTTTTTTTTTGTCATGTGCGTTTTCTCTTGCTTTTGTTTTTTTGTTTTCATTTTTTTTTTCGCACTTTGAATTTTTTACTCTTTGTTGTTGTTTTTGCCTGGCATTGATATATTTTGATATAGTAAGGCTTGCGCACAAGTTTGATTTAGGGTATTGAAAGGTTTGAAGGTTATTTGTGGAGCTTTGATTTTGAAAGGTTATTTGGTTAATGGAGATGATGGTTTAAAGGATTTTTGATTGGATTGCATGGATGGCTTATGGAAAGTAATAGAAGGGAAGGGGGAATAACTCCTGATCCAAAGTATGTCCTTTTTTTTATTTTTCTTTTTTTATTATTTCAGATCTCCTTTTATTATTATTAGTCAAGTTCATTTAGGTGATTTGAGTTTCATCATTGAATTAGAAGCATAGATAAAAATGATGAAAGGCCAATGAAAATGAAAATGAAAATGCAATTATTTTATTAATCAGAAATAAATAGAACAAGGCTTATTAGAAATAAAAACCTAAATGACATGGACTCGACCTGAAGGGAAATGAAGGAGCTAGGGGAGGGACTCTCCGACTTAACCTAGAAAACTAGCGTTAAATGACAAAGCCCCGGCGTTGTTTAGGTGCTACCCAAGGGGTTCTGCTTCATTCTTGACTTTTCTTTGCGGGGTGGAATTGGCAATCTACCGTCTTCAACCATATCCTGCAAGTGATTCTTTAAGGTCCAACACGCAGATGTTGGGTGTCCATTCCCTTGGTGGTACTTGCAGTAAGCATTAGGATCCCACCTCTTGGATCTATTCTCGGGAGCAGGATCCGGAGTAGGGCCAATAGGCTGAAGTGCCCCCTTTGCATGAAGTCTAGTGAAGGCTTCTTCTAAGGACATGCCTAAAAGTGCGAATGTTCTTTGAGGCTTTTGATAGCCTCTCTTTTCAGCAGCTATGGCATTGACCTCATTGCTTTTGGAGCTAGAAGGGCCATTGTTACTCTTCTTGAGAGAGTTATTGTTATTGTTGGAACCCTTGTTCTTGTTGGCCTGTATTTCTTCTTCAATCAGTAGGCCTACCTTATAGAGCTTCGTGAAAGACTCTATAGGTTGGAACTTGATATGATCCCTATACTTCGGCTGCAGGTTGCGGATCACCAGTCGGACTTGATCCTCCTGGGATGGCCTGTTAATCATGTGTGCTGCTTTATCCCTCCATCTGTTAAGGAAGGTTACGAAGTCTTCGTTGGAGTTTTGTTTGGTTAACTCCAACTCACGAAGGCCAATGGGAAGCTGAGTGTTGTAGATGTATAGTTTGTGGAACTCTTCTCTGATATAGTCCCGGACATTTAGCTTGGCCTTATTCAGTGATCTGAACCACTTGGATGGATGTGCATCCAAGGTTAAAGGAAAGACATAAGCAAACAGGTCCTTGCTCATGCCCTTGAGAGCCATAGAGATGGAAAATGCTCTCAAGTGGTCATCTGGGTCTTCGACCCCCTTGAATTTTGGGAGGTCACCCAAGGTTACCTTTTTAGGGAGTTTGTCCCTCAATTCAGGATCAATGATGTCATGGCCATGAGCCTGACCCTCGAGCGCAGGAATTGACTGGATCAATTGCTCGAGTTTTTCAAACCTTAGTTCTGTGTTGGTTTTGATTGGTGGTGGAGTGCCGCCTTGCTCGTCTTCCTCAGTGAGCTTCTCCCTTAGTGCCTTGATCTCTTTGTCTTGTTCCTCAAGACGAGAGTTCATCAGTGTGAGTTGAGCCATAATGGCACTAAGTTGTTCATTAGTATCCCCCATTTCGGATGATGATTCAGAAGAGTCGGAGGATTCGTCTTAAAAGGTGAGGATGCGCTTGACGAGTCTAGGAGTAGGTTGACCTTGTTGCCTCTCTGTTGGACGTTCCCAAGTGATAATCTCACGACCTGTCCTGAACAGAAATCGAATGGACCTCGTAAATTTTAAGAAATGACGCTTGCGAAATGAGAAACGAAGATGAGAAATGGAGATGAGAAATGGGAAATGGAAGTGGAAATGGAAATGAAAATGGGAAATGAAAGTGGCAAGAGACTTTGAAATGGAAATGGAAATGGTTATGGGTTTTGGACTAGTATAGACTTGACCATGATGGAGACATGGGCCTAACTATATGCAAATGCAGACATGGACTGGACTGGACTGTGCAAGCAGACTGGACTCTACGATTGGGTTTAGGAGAGACTAGACTTTGAACTTACAGATGAGCAAGCAAGCTAGACTTTAAGGAAGACTGGACAATAAGGGAGACTAGACTCTTAACTTAAGGCAAGCAGGCTAGGCACCTAGACTTTGAACTTACGGGTGAGCAAGCAGGCTAGACAACTAGACTTTGAAACTTACATTAAACTAAGCAGGCTAGACTCAAAAATTACCTATGGACTTAAGGAATGCTAGACCTTGAACTTACGGGTGAGCAAGCGGGCTAGACACAAAAATTGCCTATGGACTTAGGGAATGCTAGACCTTGAACTTACGGGTGAGCAAGCAGGATAGACACAACAATTGTCTATAGACTTAAGGAATGCTAAACCTTGAACTTATGGGGGAGCAAGCAGGCTAGACAACTAGAGGAATTTGGGCTATTGGACTTGACTAGGGCCTACATGGAGATGCAAACTAGACCTAGGTTATGAATTGGGCCTGAATGGACCTAAGATTTGGATTGGACTAGACTTAGACTTAAATTGGAATTGATTAAGGATAGACTTGGACTAGACTTCACATAAAGATGCAGATGGGCCTAGATTTTGAAATGAACTAGACTTATATGGACCTAAGATCGACTCAATGATAGCGGGTCTAATGTGAATGCATGGACTCGAATTAGATGGACCTTATATGAATGCAAAATGGACTCTAATGCATATGGGCCTAGAATGAATGCAAGTGAATTGGGTCGATTGGATTGGATTCGATGAAGGTGTTTGGATTGAGCTTAGAATTTTTCGAAATTCGTTTTTGAAAGGAACCCCTTATTTTATCTTTTGTCAGGAAAAGATGATGGATTAATTTTGAATTTTTTTTATTGAAATATCGTGGTATGATGATGATTATTAAATTCTTTTTGAAAAAGGTAGAATAGACATGGGTGTAGGATTGATTTTGAAAAGATGTATTTTTTTTTTGAAATTGATTGAATATGGTAGGGTAAGACTGATAGGAAAGACTTGTTGAATAGCAGGGAGGAAATGGGAAGAGGTTGACATGCATGACAACTCTATCTCAACAATGACCCTTTTAGATGCATTTTTTTTAGAAGGACTTGACCATGCATGAAAAGACTGATTTTTATATGTTGAATTAGGTGATAAGCCTAAATGACCAAATTATGCGAATGCAGACAGACAGACGCACATAAGACTGAACATAGGATCGACCACCACGACGAATAAAAAAAAAGAAGCATGCGATGCATAGACTGGGTGCCGCGCAGCAATGCTGCGCGCGGCACACATCCATGCGTCTGGCGCGGGAGTAGTGTGACAGGCGCAACTTAATGCGCTTGGCGCACTACTCCCTCGACATGTTTTTCGGGGATTTAGGCGAAGTTTTGGTAAATTAACGAACTTTTGTTTGTTTTTAGACGCGATTTTTTAGGAACGATGCACAATAATGACAAATTGACAGATAATAACAGGCAAAAATTGCAATCACAGGCAAATGTCATATAACATGGATGCAAAAGTTCTCAACCTAAGGTCCAGTTCTATGTTTGAAACTATTGGTCAGGTTTAGGTTCAGTCTGAAAAGGGTCCATGACTAAGACATTGATCCCACGCTTCGTACCCCTGCTTAAAGAGGTGGCCACGTGTAAGACGCACTCCAGTTTCAAGTCAGGAACAAGTAAACAATGTCATGGTTGGGTAGGTTTGCTTATGACTAAGATCCAACACTATCGCTCAAGAAGCTTTTTGGAAGGACAAAGCGCAAACCCCCCGGGGGTGACCTCACACATAGAACATGTGCTAATGAGGCAAAGTAGATTGTCCTTATGGTGGCTGAATAGTAGCCATGCATATGCAAAACTGTATATTATTCAAAGGCATAAAAATAAGAATGAATCGTATTTTTCAAGTTTCACCCACTCATTTAAAAAAAATTAATTTTTTAAAATCCTCCCCAGTGGAGTCGCCAAATTGTAGGCGTGTTTTTATTTCGCCTACGCGGTGTGAGCACGTATTATATTTGACTACCCCACTGTTAAGGTTTTATTGAAAATTGTTTTGTATTGAAAGAAGTCGCCAACAATTCTTTTTAGGAAGAATCATAAACCTAATTGGATATAGGAAAATCATAGGGACAAATTATCCAATGTAGATTTCCCCGTCATGACTCCATAGATGGTCAAAATGAACCAAAGATTGAGTTCGGGGGTGAGGGTACGAATATAGTCATAATGAACCACATCCGCCCAAAGTTGGCCTCTACTAAATATCGATTCATTGCAGAATTTATGCCAAAGAATAATCAAATAATATTTTTATACACCCTAAAAATATTTAGTCTAAGTAGGTTTAGGAAACACATAAAAAGACTAATTTTTAGTGATATGTTATTATGCAATCAATATTACAGGGAACCTAGCAAGTTGTCTAAATTAATCTGATTAATGTTAGAACAGTTCTCTAGGTCTTTGATTAGCAATAATAACATGTGGGTGATAAAAATCAATAATGCAGGACAATCATATAATATGCATAGAATCATCAGGCAAGTATGATAATATATGAAAAATAAATAAAAAGAAAGAGAAAGGTTTAGAATATACATTATAGCGATTTTATATTAAAGATCTACATCATGAAATAAAACTGTTAGTAACTTCAATATAAAAATAATTGATTCAAGGACCCTCAGGATTATACCGTGGCTAGGGTCTGCGAGATTGACAACCTTCGGGACGAGCAATCGTGAAGCCTGAAAATCTGAATGTATGAAAGTATGTAGATTGAATGTGTTTGTATTTGAAAGTATGAGTTTTGTGGGGAGACTTTGTAGAGAGATTCGTAAGATATTCGTAATATGTTCGTCGAGTGTTAATGTGAAAAATCCGTTTTTTTAATCTGTACGGAAATCATGCCTATTTATAGGGAAAACGGCACTGCGCCTCATGCGCTGGCTGCGTCTGGCGCAGCTGACGTGGCAAGTGCATGACGCGGCATGACCAATAAAAAGTGTACACGTGGTACGCGCTTTTAGAAAAGATAAGAAAGAAATTCCGTGTCTCAAGCAGAGAATTGCGCTTGACGCAAGACTCTACATGAAACAGAAGTTTACGTGGCAGTTCTGGTGCGCTTAGCACAACCTGTGCGCTTGGCACAGCCTACGTGGAAGTCCACGTGGCAGGACACGTGCGCTCAGCACAGTCAGCTGCGCTCAGCACTGTCAGCTGCGCTCAACACAGTCAACTGCGCTTAGTGCACCGCCTTGTTTTTTATAGTTTTTTGATATAAACGCGTTTTAAAGATTTTCTTTTATCTTTTAACTCCGAAAATCTGATTTTACGGGATAAAATCCGATTTTGACTTATAAAAAATATCTTTTGAAAATATTTATTTATTAAAATAAATCAATTAATTATCAATTAATTGGGCTTTTCAAAGAGTTGGGCTCAAATACAATTAATTATCACGAATAATTAATTGGGCTTTGAAATAGGACTTTAACACTTTTCGAAATGGTTTTGAATGGCTTTTCAGACTGCTATGCCCTTGGGTCGGACCAATTAAGACCACGGTATGTTTCATCATTGGATCCTTAAATGAGGAGACACGATTATGTGTCTACACATACATTTACCACCTAAGTGAGATTAAACATCTAAGAACAGTCCCAAACCGGGGACTATTCAAGACTTACTCCTAATGAGTAAGTATTGAACGGGTATCTAGGCATATGATATGATGATGCATATATAGGTTTTTACACAACAAAATATTTTACATCTAATCTCAATTCAATAATAAATATATAAAATAATATACTATGAGAGAAAGTTAAATATGAGTGGTAACATACCAATATCAAGAGTTGTAAATAGGGGAATCGAGCTCAATACTCCGTCACTAGCTTCAATAATTAAGTTGAAGCATATGCGACGCACAAGTTTCTATGAAAAAGTTAACATTACGTATATATTAGCATATGAATTATTAACTAAAAGCGGAAAATTAAGTAAATTGAGTTGTAAAAGCCAATATCGGCCCAAAATGACATTGACACTACAAGAAAATTACCTTTTCGTGGTGATTATTCTAACCTTTGGTATCGATTGCATTCAATACGAATACTTACTCCAATAAATGACTTTTCGATACAAGATTTACCGTTACCATAGCCTTTGGTAGTGGTTTTCGCATTCGCTGGGGTTGACCTGAATAATCGATTACATCCAATAGTGGTGATTATTGTAGCGAATATAATTGCTACAAATGTCGGATCCACCTTCCGCAAAAATTGTATATGGTAGTGAATGCAATCGATACTATTAGCTAATTATGGCTACGAATATAATTGACATAATTTATTAGATACGGTAGCGAATACAATCGACACTATTGTTAATTATCATAGCTAAACCAATCGACACTATTTGTTAGTTATGGTACCGAATACAATCAAGACTAATAATTAGTTATTGTTGCAAATATAATTGACATTATTTTAAATTATAGTTGCAAGTACAATCGACGCCATTGTATAATATGAGAACAAATTAAATCGGTACTAATAAGTAATTTTTGCAGCGAATGTGATCAACACTATTTGTTAATTATCATCTCGAATTTAATTGATGCTAGTAGTCATGGAACCACCATTATAGATAACAAAAGACTACACCTTAAAAGTTCTATGGCGGCGATTATATTCGCCACAATATTTATTGTTGCTTCTTTGTTGTTATTGTAACAAATAATTTACTATCTATTTTGGAAATCACAATTTATTTATTATACACATACACAATATTAATTTTGATGCGAAAATAATCAAGATAAATATTATAGCTAATAACTCCAAAGTAATCACAAAAATCATTTCAAATTATAGAAATATAAATAATTCTAGAAATTTAAATTAAAAATTCTACTGGTGCATAACAAAGCAATGAAAACAATTGTAATAGTGTAGCTAAAATAAAATGTTCGCTAAAGCGGGTTCAATTTCACCATTTCCAAAGTAGCATTATCAGCAAGAATAAGGAAAAAATTAATACACGGGTACGATTATAAAAAGTTAGCATACACACTTTAAATTGAAAACAACATTTTACCTATCACTTAAGAAAGAGGCATTTAATGATCATATATGCGTGTTCTCCCAGCCAGCCAAATCATCATCATCATATTAGATCAAGTTATTAAAAATCACCAAATATGCAAACATCCCAAAAAAAAATAACTTTTTTTTAGCAATTAATAATTATATCAACAACTAAAGAGGGACTGCAAAAGCATAGCTCATCCGACAAAACATTACCTCTACACTAGCAGCAAACAACTCTCCAACATAAACAAATGTAATTTGTACAAAATTGTTTTTTTGACAAAAAAAATTTCCACAACATTGCCTAGGAGAGCGAAGCAACAAATTTTTTAAACCCAAAACACCTTATTAATCCTATTCAATTAACAAAGCCACAAGATAGCTACATATATATAAATTTAGATCTTCCCTTATATTTACATCATGTGACACATCTAACATGAAAATGCATCAATATGAAAAGAAAACCCAACTCCAAAGCACAAATGTACTGATAAGTGTATATTCTAACATCATTTAGTTGCATATTAGGGTGCATTTTCATGTAGCATTAGAGCATTTACATTGCATTTATGCATATTTAGGTCCCTTTTTATAAGCTACGATGTTTTCACGGGTTGTTTGGTCTTTTGATGTAATCTCAGGTACTTTGGACTCCTATTTGAGGATATGATGATTAAGGCAGTTGGATGACCTTCAAAACGATATATCATGTACCCAAAACGGATTGGAAGTGAAGAAGATACACACGACTTTGTGTACTTGTGCGAAATATGACACCTCTGCACCATTTTACCCATAACTTTTGACCAAAGAATGATAATGAGGTAATTCTAACTGGGTTGGAATCTAGACTTCAATAGCTTTCCAACGATATATTACATGTGCAAAACAAAGCTCTGTATCAAAAGTTATAGCTGTTCAAAGTTGAGCTGAAGCCACTGCCTCGCCCGCACGCCCGTGCGGATTTATGCTCGACCGTGCAACCTGCAATCAAAAGCCACGAATGGTTCTGCCTTGCTCGCACGACCAAGCGAGATTTCGCTCGACCGTGCACGACCCTGCACGCTCGTGTGCATAGTTGCTTGCCCGTGCAACCTGCTGTAATGTCGTATCTTCCGCGTGACCTAACTTATGTCGGTTTATATTAATCTTAGCTTATAAATAGGACTAAAAACATTATTTTGAACAGCTTAGATATTATATCATCATTATTAGTTTATACTTAGGGTTTTTAGAGAGAGAAGTTAGAGAGAGAAACTTGTAGATCTCCATTGTTCTTCAAGACTCCACCTTTCTTCCATTAATTCAAGTATCTCTTTTCTTCTTCTCTTCTCCTTGTTTTCTATTATGATGTTTTATTATTCTTCTATATATTTATTTATTTCAATTATGCTTTCATAGTTTTATAATATATGGTTAAGTTGAACCCTAGTGTGAATTAATTCATGATTATACCTTTAAATTCCCAAATTAATTGCTTAATTGTTCTTGCTTAATTGATTGTGCATATTCCAATACTAGATTATGGATAACTAGTATTGTTATGATTCTATTGTCTTGATCACAACGAGAGTTGGGTTTTGACGGATTTGAATATTTCAATTAAGGACATGAAGTTCTCCAAGGGAGTAGGTAGAATGGATTGTTAGGAAGTTAGAGTGTCGCGTTTAATGTCTTTAATTTGCATGATTCCACGGGAGTAGGCTTGAGTGCATATTAGGGAAGCCATAGATACTCGGGAGGGGTTTATGGTATTTTATAAGGTGTACTTTTCCTTGTGAACATTTAATTAATTAGTTTAGGGTAGAAATTATTATTGTATTAATTCATGCTAGTGGGGATACTTAACTATAGAGTCTTTTATTTTGATATTGATTAGTATAGTTTATTCCACCATTATTCTTCATATTAATCTCCTTTAGTCTTACCATTATTTAAGGGCTAATCATAGAACAACTTTCTCTCTGTGGGATCGACCCTGACTTACCCTACTACAGTGTTAGGAGGATTAGTTAGGTTATTTATTTTTGTTAGGTGCGCGACACGCCTATCAAATTTTGGCGCCGTTGCCGGGGAGATAGTTTTTTTTATTTAGTTTTTATTTTTGGTGAGACTAGACTGTATATATTTTTTTTTCCTTTCTTTTGTGAATATATTTTTTTTCTTTTTTTTCGTATCATGGAGTCATTTTATTATTTTGACGGGGATAATTCTTCTGATAGGCAACATAGTCATAATTCTTGTGGTTCTCATGTTTATAGTTTTGATGCATCATATCAAAAGTTTCCCAATTTTTGCATGAGTTCTTATGAATTACCATATATGTTCCGTGAACCCCAAATTCATGCTAGTAATTCTAGAGCAATTTTTTTCTTTTCCTCAATATGAGAATGAAGTGTTTTGGAAATACTATCATAGACTTGGTGATTTTATTGGTCCTAATCATGGAATTGAATTATGGGATATGTGCCTAGTGATTTATGAGTGGTTAAATGAAGAAACTAGGATGGTGGTAGAATCTATGTCTAATGGAGGATTTCTATTCCAATCTCCTGATTACTGTTGGGATTTAATTGAGTGGTTGGCTAGGGATACTTATGAGTGGGAGATGTCTTTATCAGCTAGACTAATTCCTTCACCCCCAACTTACATTACACTACCTCCTTATTATTCTAATTGTCACTCTACTTCTCATGATATTTTGTCTTGTGATGTGATTTTAGTGAATGATTTCATCCCCTCACCCCAATATGAATTTGATTATTATACTCAAAATTCTCATCCCCAACCGTATATTTATGATGATGATGATGTGGGTTGGATAGAAAATGAGTGTTATGGGATTCATGTTCAAAGTATAGGAAAAATCAATGTGATGGATATTTTAAAGGAGGAAGAACCCTTGGTTGAAAAACCTTTCTTGGAGAATTCTATAGATGAGAGTGATGTGATTCATGAGTCTTTATCGGTTCCACCTACTGTTTTTGAGTCTCATGTTCCTTTCTCTCAAAAACTTGACCTCATTCCTTCTTTCCCTATATTATATCCTCCATCATTCCTTATTTCTCCCTCTTTGAATGACTTATGTGATCATATAATTAATGTACATTCGGTTTCTTCCCAACCCGTTGGGTCATGTAAAAAGTTTAATACTTTTTCTTTTTCTTCCTTCTCTTGTGGATATAACTTTTTCTTTGATTTTCTTTTTGCATGTCTTGTAGAGAATTAGAACTAATTTATTTTACGTTCTATTTTGTATTTTATTTGCTTTTTTGTGAGATGCATGCAGATGCATTTGACAAACTACTAAGGGCTTTGATGAGCTATTCATGGGGGCAACACAAGTTTTCTAACCCTATTTTTTTTTTCTTTTTACTTTTTGATTTAGGACATTTTAATTTTTCATTTAATTACTAACTTCTTGTTTTTGTGCAATTTGTGATCCAGGGGTTGAGTTCCTAATTTCATTCATTGAGATTAACTCATAGGTACTCGATCTTATGATGACTGAGGAGGTTCAACTCTGGGTTTTTACCCACAACACTTTTTGGTATTCTCCTTCCTTTCCCCCTGTTCAAGTTTTTTAGAGTTATATCTCTTTTTTGCCATTTATTTTAGTTTAACTTAATTGTGTGATTGAGGAAGTTGATCCTGTTATGTGGTGGTGGATGTTTCTCTTTTCCTTCTCCTCCCTATATTTCTTTGTCGCATTGCGGACAATGTGTTATTTAGCTTGGGGGAGGATTTACTTTTTGGGTCATAACTTTACACATATTTTCGTTTAGGTTCATTATATATTTTATTTCTTCTGCATATTTGCATATTTTGGTTGTGGGTATGCCTTCTGAAAACCTTCACGAGACCTTACTCGTCCACTAGGGCAGCCTAGGGGTTTAAAGGGTTTGTTGCACATGCTAAGTGCAATCGTGATTCCTACGAAAGTGAGTTAGGATTTATTACTTTCTTAGTATTAGGAGCATTTTAGTTTAGTTTTGCATTTTTGTTGCATTCATACAAGAAATATATGTTTTAATTCATGACATTGATAACTCGTGAGATTTGGGCATATCTTAGATATTGTAATTAAATTTTATAAGATTGAGTTAGTCTTCATTGACCGCCTCGTGGTATGATTATTTTGCAACTTGAATGGATTTGTGGTAAGATTGATTGATATTCCCCAAGAAAGATATGATTTTACTCGGTAAGCATAAGCCTAGTGAAGATTTTTCAAGCCTTATAGACTGACACATCTACATCAGTCTTCTATTTTTTGTTGTGTGATAGTTCCTTATGAAGTGTGATTCTTGAACTTGTCTTGGCACTCTTTGAGACTTATGTGGCATATGCATGTGTTGATATGATTGAGGCGTTCTTTTCATTGTTTTGAGCCTTCAGACATTTTTATTTTCATATATATTATTCCCTTTAATTAACCCATGTTGAGCTTTTGATATCCCATTCTCTTGATCGACCTACATTACAAGCCTCTAGCCTTTTATGATTTCCTTACCAAAGCCTTGCTAAGTGGAGTAGCATTAAAGTTCATGTTTTGAGCTTGTGTTTGTGGTTTTTCGATAATTATTGGAAGAAAATATGTTGAAAGAAAAAAATGCTTAAAATTATAGTGTGAAAGTGCAAAATGAAAAGAATGATGAAAAAGTTGTGAAGAATAATTCTGAAAAATTGAAAAAAAAGAAAGAAGTGAAAAAAAGATTGAATAAAAGGTGAAATAATGTTTGTTAGAGTTGAGAAGGTTGGGTATTATCTTAATTTATTGGCAATGTATTGTTGAACTTCTAGTAGAAGTTTTTGTGGCATTTGCATCTAATGGTCATAGATGTTAAAGTGTTATTTTCTCCACTAGTTGGCTTTTAGCACCACATTTCCGAATATTTTCCTACCTTTACCTTAGCCACACTACAACCCTTTGTAAGTCCTCATGATCTACATGCATGTTTTCGCCAGTAAGTGGATAATGAGACGATAGTCAAGTTTAAAGAAAAATATTTCATTTGAGTCGACTTGGTATATGTTTGAGTGAAAAAATCATTACCTATAAACACATGAGAGAAAGTGTGCTCGACTAAAGTGAGGTTCATCGAGTTTAATTGAGTCTAGCTTGGGGGAAGGTTTGTGGTTTGCCATAGTGAGTCAAGTTGCGATTACATTAATTTATATGAGGTGTGATTTGTGGTCTATCTTAGTCTAATCTTATAATTATAATATCTTTAATATGCCCGAATTTCATGTCTTGGAGATTGAATGGTTGAACGTATAAGTCCTTTACAAAGCTCATCTTACTCTTCCCTTGAATTTCTAGTTTGGATTGCTTGAGGACAAGCAATAGTTTAGCTTGGGGGAGTTTGATAAGTGTATCTTCTAACATCATTTAGTTGCATATTAGGGTGCATTTTCATGTAGCATTAGAGCATTTACATTGCATTTATGCATATTTAGGTCCCTTTTTATAAGCTACGATGTTTTCACGGGTTGTTTGGTCTTTTGATGTAATCTCAGGTACTTTGGACTCCTATTTGAGGATATGATGATTAAGGCAGTTGGATGACCTTCAAAACGATATATCATGTACCCAAAACGGATTGGAAGTGAAGAAGATACACACGACTTTGTGTACTTGTGCGAAATATGACACCTCTGCACCATTTTACCCATAACTTTTGACCAAAGAATGATAATGAGGTAATTCTAACTGGGTTGGAATCTAGACTTCAAGAGCTTTCCAACGATATATTACATGTGCAAAACAAAACTCTGTATCAAAAGTTATAGCTGTTCAAAGTTGAGCTGAAGCCACTGCCTCGCCCGCACGCCCGTGCGGATTTATGCTCGACCGTGCAACCTGCAATCAAAAGCCACGAATGGTTCTGCCTTGCTCGCACGACCAAGCGAGATTTCGCTCGACCGTGCACGACCCTGCACGCCCGTGTGCATAGTTGCTTGCCCGTGCAACCTGCTGTAATGTCGTATCTTCCGTGTGACCTAACTTATGTCGGTTTATATTAATCTTAGCTTATAAATAGGACTAAAAACATTATTTTGAGCAGCTTAGATATTATATCATCATTATTAGTTTATACTTAGGGTTTTTAGAGAGAGAAGTTAGAGAGAGAAACTTGTAGATCTCCATTGTTCTTCAAGACTCCACCTTTCTTCCATTAATTCAAGTATCTCTTTTCTTCTTCTCTTCTCCTTGTTTTCTATTATGATGTTTTATTATTCTTCTATATATTTATTTATTTCAATTATGCTTTCATAGTTTTATAATATATGGTTAAGTTGAACCCTAGTGTGAATTAATTCATGATTATACCTTTAAATTCCCAAATTAATTGCTTAATTGTTCTTGCTTAATTGATTGTGCATATTCCAATACTAGATTAGGGATAACTAGTATTGTTATGATTCTATTGTCTTGATCACAACGAGAGTTGGGTTTTGACGGATTGAATATTTCAATTAAGGACATGAAGTTCTCCACGGGAGTAGGTAGAATGGATTGTTAGGAAGTTAGAGTGTCGCGTTTAATGTCTTTAATATGCATGATTCCACGGGAGTAGGCTTGAGTGCATATTAGGGAAGCCATAGATACTTGGGAGGGGTTTATGGTATTTTATAAGGTGTACTTTTCCTTGTGAACATTTAATTTATTAGTTTAGGGTAGGAATTATTATTGTATTAATTCATGCTTGTGGAGATACTTAACTATAGATTCTTTATTTTGATATTGATTAGTATAGTTTATTTCACCATTATTCTTAATATTAATCTCCTTTAGTCTTACCATTATTTAAGGGCTAATCATAGAACAACTTTCTCTCTGTGGGATCGACCCTGACTTATCCTACTACAGTGTTAGGAGGATTAGTTAGGTTATTTATTTTTGTTAGGTGCGCGACACGCCTATCATGTACAATCTCACATGTATAAGTTCCCTTAACCCCCTTATCTATTAAAGAGAAATGGGCTAAAGAAGGAAGGGGAAATGGTCCAACAAACTATCTTAATCATTCATACATATAGCAAGATAGAATAAATAACCACCACCACCAAATTCCTCAAAATTGAAAAAGTTAAATTGCTTTACCAATATTTGTCTCATTGACAAAACAACAGCTGAAATGATCAAGTAATGCAACAGCGGCAGCTACGCGCAATAACCGAGCTTCATATCCAATCCCCAACTATGAACAAGATAATTCTGAAACAAGGCAGACAATAATTCGTTACAGTCTGCAGAAAGCCTATGAACTTTTAAAGAGGCTATAAACATAAATATAAGAAATAAAATTGTTCCACATTCACTATAAGATACACAATGGCAGGTGCATGAAGCAACATTTAGTTAGTGAACCAACCAGCAAAGAAGGAAAAAAAAATTAGCATTTAGAAATGTATAGACACATAGTTAGTGAACCAACCCAATAAACCCAACATCTAGTTAGTGAACCAAACCAACATTTACGTTGAAATGGGTACATATTACATAGTTAGATATGTGAGAATAGAAATTAGCATTTAGTAATGAACTTGCGGTAAATTCTCTAGTTTAAACTTCATCCCATACCAACAGATAATTTTTTCTTAAGCTCATAAACCTCTCATATATAATATGTCATGAATAGATCTAGGTTCATATGAGAACCACCCTTATGGTGAGAACCGTGAGAACCACTAATAGTTATGGTTATTAGGTCAAAAGTTGCGATTTCTGGGTAATTATTTATTATTCTCTGATACTTATGAATTTGGTTCAAAAGTTACAATTTTGGGTTAATAGTTAAGGTTATCTATCAGTTACCCTTTTTGGGGTCAAAGTTAATGTTTTAAGTGAAAAAGTTATGGTTTTCACGGTTACCACTATAAGAGGGTTCTCATTGAAACCCAACCCTTCATGAATCCATACCCATTAAAAAGTGAGAACTTTATCTACTGTAGCTTATGAATAGTGGATAGACACTTCTGCCCCGCTTCTTTTCTCTTTCCTCCCGGTTTTCCTCTGAACCCTCCATCTTATTCCTCCTTCCTAACCTAGATAATTCCCCTCCATTCTCACTTTCTCAAATCTTTTTCGTCTCTGTCCTCTTTTTCCTGTTTCTCACTATTTTTCTCTCTCTCCTTTTTGGTTTTAGGCTTTGGTTCAAGAAGCAATTCAGGCGGTGGGAACAGGGGGATGGTTGAACGCTTCTCACTCTCTCAACACTGCGATTAAGGTACGCAAATCAATGTCATTAAATTTTATTTTTCTATTATATAGGAATTCAATTCGTTGATTTTGTGAGTAAATGTGTGAGTATGAAATCGGCGATTTTGAGAATTGGATAAAGGTGATGGAAAGGCCAAACTCATATATTGAGAAAGCAAAACTTCAATAAAAGAACTACTTCCTCCGTTTTGAAATAAATGAAATGATTCTCTCTTTTATGTGAGAGCTTTTTGAGGGAAGCGTTTCATTTATTTCAGAACGGAGGAAGTATAACAGTTTATATTAGAGGCATATGTATTGTATCCTTTTATCTTTCTTACTGTTTCTATATATTCCTTTTCTAATGGCTGAATTAGGGCCCAACACCAAGAGAGAGGAAGGGGGATTAGGTACGTGTCTCGCAGCCACAGTTCTTATTCCCTAGACGTCGACAACTTAGCTAATGCTATTAGTGCAATATTCAGATTATTGGTTGCGTGTTGATTGCGTCTTTTGGCTGTTAGATGGGTATGAACGTGATTCTTTCCAACTGAGGTTGCAGGTGGTTCTAGCAGGTGAGTCTCAGTTTCAGGATAGGTTTGGCATCGATTTTTTTACTTGCTGCTGATCATGATTTGTTTATTTAACTACATAGAGGCAATATTGCAGCTATGAACAGTGGCTGATCCAGGATCTGACCCACGTGGGTTCGGAGTACTCCGAACAAATGTAAAATAAATTAAATTAAAATTGTTTATGCATTAGCAATTATATAACACTTATTTAAGCATTTAAACAAATATAGATGTACAAAATAACAATTAGATCCTCATTTTATCTGGAAGAAATATGAATACAAGTAGATAAGTATTAACTAATTGCAAACTAAAATCTCGAAGGCAAAAAGTTCAAAAGTAATATGTTGAGTCACAGTCAGACATTAGTTTGGTATCTAAAAACAATTAAGAAAAGGAAACTTAATGTGAATAATACAATTTTATTTGTATGTTTTGGGATGGTTCTCATAATAATCCAAAACTCTTATTTTTCTTGCCGTTACAGCGTCACTAATACATTTTGGGTATATTATATATAGGAAATTAAAGAGTTCATATAATTTCAACAAGATAGTATTTGAACTTGGGTGTTTCCAAAATAATCAAAAATTGAGATTATTATAAGATGGGTAAAAGTTGAGGTTATTTGGGAAAAAATTCAATAAAAAATGAAGAAAATGCTCTCTTACAACCAAAAGAAAGCTAAAACAAAATAAAAAATTAGAGTTCTATTTGAATAAAAAGAAAAAAGAAAGTGAAGTTGTATAGAAAGAAAACAAAAATGGTAGATGAAAAGCAAAAAAGGAAAAGGAGACCAATAAAAACATAGGGAAAAAAACAAAAACCCTTCGTGGAGTCGAACCCCGTCTTATAGAAGAAGGACTGGAGATTTCCGGTCCAAGACGTCCAACAAACCACTGAACCATAGGGTAATAATTGATACAATGCGGTGCATAATGCTTATATCTAATTTTTGTGTTTCGATTTTTCCGCTGATTTTCTTCTTTTTTTCTCCAAATTTTCGTGGGTTCAGTTGAACCCACTGAATCCACACTGGATCCGTCCCTGGCTATGAAGACATTATTATTAAAGGTATCTGCATGCTCCCATAAATATGAGATATATACCTTTCGTTTGGCATACTTCTAATTAAATATTCTTTTCATGAAGTTGATGCAGGGAAAGGTGTATTTCCTCTTATACGCTTTGGCCAAGGTAATCTTTCTTACCTGCTTTTTTATTGCAAACTGGAGGTGAATTTTAGCATCTTTAGCATGTAAAGGCCGAATGAGAGACCGAGTTTATTTTAACATTTATCAGAAGTTAAAAGTTGGTTGATTATTCTACGTCTACTTCTACGGCTACGAGTTTCTTCTTTTAATGTGAAATTTTATTAGCTGCACTCTTATCTTTGGTGTCTCACTTATTTGAATGATCATTTCACTTATTTAATCCCTTATTAAAGTGCTCTTAAGACTTCTTGACAAGAATAACAAAAATCTCGGATCTTGGATATAAGTGCATGAGTGCGTCCCACATCTGTGTATGCAATCTTTTAGTATCACTAGATGTTAGTCTTTCTACTTGCTGAGATTATGCAGTTGTGCTTTGGCATATTTTGGGAGACTTAGATTTTTCAAAAGAAGCTAGAGTTGGAGAAGCTCTCTGATTGAATGAAGTAGTACTCATCTAAAGAGCCTCAAGTGACCCTCCTTCATTTAAGCTTATGATTTTTTAAAATTATTCTAGAATGTTATGACCCTCCTTCAGCCCAGACTGACGAACTGGAACTAAATCAAAGACAAGAGTACTAATGACACCACAAATAAGAGTTGATAATGAACCCTTTGCTCATCGCGTAATAAACCATAACGATGCGTCAACCTTACACTGCTAGATGCAAATATATCATTATTTTTGTCTTTTTAATAATCATTATTAACTAATAAAGGTTAGTATAATCGGGGGAGAAAAACAAAATTCTTTTCCCCTTAAGATCTCCCATACTTCCAACCCCATGAACTCCAATTTATTGTACATGACTCCAAAGTCCAAAGCAGTGTCAGTTATAGGTTTTAGAGGGAAATTAATCCTATCATTGAGAACTGTAGCTCAAAATGTATCTATAATCAACCAATTTTGTATCATAGTTCGAAAATGCGGTTTCGGTCACGAACGCGGTAACGGTCACGGTGATGCGAGAACGGGGATGATGCGCTTGTCGTACCGCCAAATATCGGCTCAGACCATGAGATATCCCTTGAACCCGCCTAAAATGCAGTTTTGACACCTTTAGGATGTGGGTAGTATCGGTTCGGTAAAACGGGTGAACATCTGTTTAATAATCCTAAGATGAGGGTTTTCTCTCTCTAAATTCTCTCGGCGCACGATAGTGCTCTGTAGCCATGGCAAGAAAGACGAAAGAGAGAATTCATCATTCGAGCAATAAGAAAGGTAAAGAGCGAGGTTCAATGTTTGATTCTCAGGCATTGAAAACAAAATCTATGGATGAAATACTTGGAGTAGAAGCGTTTGATTTTGGGCTGGGGATTGGTGATGTTCTTACGCCCAAATCCTCCGTTCAGCAATTGCAACAACAATCGAATATCCGATCAACATTCAATGATTGGGGCCGATCGATTCATCGAGTGCAGAGAAGCAGAAGAATCAATCGATTGGTGGTATGTCTCCTGTACCAATCCTTCATGATAATGTGATTGAATTGGAAGTTGAACATAATGAATTGGCTGTTAGTTCTGAACATAGAATTGTGAATAATACGGTGAATAATACTGGTAAACAAATTGAATTGAATGATATTGGAAATCAATTGGATTTGAATGGAACTTTACCTGTGAAAATTTCATTTAAGGATATTGAGGAGGAGGTAAATTTCTGGAACTCATCTATAATTTGTTATGTGGTGGGGTTTAACCCTCCAACACAAGTTATGGAGGGTTTCTTGAGGCGAATATGGAAGAACTTCAATGTGGATAAAATAGTAATGGTGAAGAGAGGATTGTTCTTAGTACGTTTTAATGCTATGGATTCACATGATAAAGTACTAGATGGTCATTATTTTTTTGATAAGAAGCCATTAGTACTGAAAACTTGGACTCCTGATATTGATTTTGAGAGAGAGGACGTGAAAACTCTGCCAATATGGGTGCAGTTGAAGATTGGGATTAAGTATTAGGGTGAAAAAACTTTGCACAGGATTGTATCACAGCTAGGGGACCGTATAAAAAGAGATGAAGCGACAAGAAACAGAGATAAGCTTCAGTATGTAAGAATATTGGTTGATGTAAAAGTTGACCAAAATTTTCCGGAACATCTTTATTTCATTAATGAATATGATGAGAAGGTTGTTGTACCTGTTTTCTATGAATGGAAGCCTAGCAAATGTTCTAATTGTTCTAGGTTAGGACATATTGCTATGGAATGTAGAGAGAAAAAGATGCATCAAATATGGAGGCCTAAGCAACAGCCTGTGGTGTCTGAAGATACAGTGAAGGAAACTGAGAAGAGAGTGAATGTAGAGTCAGAGAAAGTACCTGATGTTGATCAAGAAGGATTTCAAAGAGCCTTGAAGCCCATTAAAGTGAGAACATCCAATGTGAATCCTGTCCATACTGGTAACTCCTTCCAGTCATTAGGACAAGTTGCAGCACAAAGTGACTCAGGACAGTGGATAGAACAAGGTGAATCAAGTCAGAGGGAGGAAAATGCAGCAGGTAGGGGGGACTCTACCTTAGGCAATGGATAGATTGGCATGTTGGAATGTTCGGGGGATTAATAACGTCCAAAAACATAAAGATGTGAAAGCCTATATTCACGAGATTTTCAATTAGTGTTATTAGTCTTTTGGAAACAAAGATAAAGGCTATTAATCTTGGTAGCCTTTATCAAAGAGTTTTTGGGGGTTGGTGTTTCACTTCTAATGCAAGCCATCATGATGGAGGAAGAGTGATTCTTGCTTGGAAGCCAAGGAGCTTTGATATTAATATCATCAAAGCAACAAGTCAATTAATTCACTGTTATGTGCAGCCTAAGAGCAAATTAACTGGGTTTTTTTGCACCTTTGTATATGCTTTCAATGAAAGGCATAGAAGGGAGGAATTATGGAATGATTTGAGGATGTTGAAGACACAAGAGCCATGGATTTTATGTGGAGACTTCAATTGTGTAATGAATTCGATGAAAGAATGGGTACATTGGTGAGAAATAGTGAAATAATAGATATAAGGAGTTGTATGAATGATCGTGAAGTGGAGGATATCAAGAGCACAAGTAATTTCTTTACATGGAATAACAAGCGGCGAGGATTATCTCGAAGTTTTTTCCAAGTTAGATAGGATTCTTGCTAACAACAAATGGCAAGATAACTATCCAACTCGCAGAAGTATGTTTCCGGAGTGAAGGAGAATTTGATCATTCTCCAAAGATTAGTTAATCGTGCATCAAGGAAGAAAAGAGGGGAAAAGGCCATTTAAATATTTCACTATGTGGAGGAGTGCACCACAATACCAGCAGATTATGAGTGATGCTTGGAACACTGTCATACATGGAACAAAGATGTTTACGATCTTGAAGAAATTAAAATTGGTGAAGAATGCACTCGAAGGAACCGAATAACCAAGGATTTTCAGATCTATAAGCAGCTGAAATCAAGGCTTATAGGAGGATGATTGAGCTGCAACAACAAATGCACAAAGGGCATGCTGCTGTAGGACATCAGAATGTAGCTGCAGAGGAGTTATTAGCTGTTCAAGATTATAAAGAAAAACATAAAAGCTACATGGAGTTCCTGGCACAGAAAGCAAAGCTAGAGTGGGTGAGAGATGGGGATGAAAATACCCATCTCTTCCACCAAAGCATTAAAGCAAGACAATTAAAAAATCATGTATACAGTATACATGATGAGCATGGAGTATGGCATGATGATGCTGAAGAGGTTACAGAAGCCTTTGTATCCTATTACAAGAGACTAGTGGGACATAATGAAATTGATAGACAGTATGTGTTACCAGAGGTGATACAAGCGGGACTCCGATTCTTCAAGAACACAGAGTTATCTTGGAAGCTCCATATACACAAGAGGAAGTTAGAAAGGCCTTATTCTCAATCCCTGGAAGTAAAGCTCCAGGGCCTGATGGTTTTGGTACATTCTTCTACACAGATAGTTGGAATGTGGTTGGAGATGATATTGTGGCAGCAGTTCTTGATGTCTTGCAATCTGGTCAGGAATTGAAAGAACTTAACAATACTGTTATTACTTAAATACCTAAAACTAGATGCCCTCAAAATGTGAGTGAATATAGGCCTATATCATGCTGTAACACATTATACAAATGTGTTACAAAAGTGTTTTGTGGAAGATTAAGGCAAGTGTTGCCTGATATAATCATTTAGAATCAGGGAGGGTTTGTACATGGTAGATTTATAGTTCACAATATTATGGTCATTCAGGATATGGTCAAACACTATAATAGGAAGCAAGTGAGTCCTAGTTGCATGTTGAAAATAGATCTACAAAAAGCATATGATACAGTAAATTGGGAGTTTTTGGAGGAAATGTTAATTCAGTTAGGATTTCCTAAAAGATTTATTGACTTAGTTATACAATGTGTTAGAACTCTAATGTTTTCTTTGATGATTAATGGGAATATGGAGGGTTATTTCAAATCTAAAAGGGGATTGAGACAAGGGGATCCCATGTCTCCTCTACTATTTGTTAGAAAGGACTTAGTTATTCTCTCCTTATTCCTCCTATTCTACACTTGTCTTGTTTCATTTGAAATGAAAGCCGAACATGGCATTTTACTACCTAAAGTTTTCTACTTATCTCAATACTAGCTAATAAAAAACAAGAACTATAAAAAAAACCTCCACAACACAATGCTCTGAAATTTTCTCCATACAAGGAAAAAGAAAAGCTAAAGTCAATAACTGATGAAATCATGAGTCAAATTCTATTGAATCAAACTAATATGGTAAAGAATCTACCAGCTGTCATTGGAACTGCATTTCCAAAATCCAAAGAGCCCCATAACAACTCTACCTGAAAAGATACTATCAATGTTAAATTGACAGTTGCACCACTAATTTATGTAAAAGTATCAAATTCAGGCTAAGGCCAAGACAAAATAGCTGTAGAAAGCGAGTTTCATTTCGTTTCGATTCGACTTTTCACAAAACATATCATAGAGTTGCGATTAAAATGCTTCTAACAACACTAATCACATCTATATTCTATTTGGCCGAAAGGATTTATATCATGCGCTTTCTCTAGATCCTATTTATTCTACAAAGTGAGTTTGGGGTTTTGAGCTCACTAATTTATCATTTGCCTATTGGAGATTTGAAAATATTATTCCTTGAAATATTATTGATAATTTAGGACTGGAACAATTGTGCTTTCTTGTCAATTTACTATCTCAGTTTAGTTTGATTTGATGATGCTTTTATGGTTAAAAGAAGAGAAAATCAAGTTCCAACTATTATTTACTTTGAGCTTGTCTTCTAAGCACTCATGTTCCCATTTTTTATTAGGTATCTGGTATATGGTTTAAGAGGGAGACATTATAGCTAAGAAAGTACATATAATAGTTTGAAGGTTGCAGACCTTGCTGTACAATATTCTTAATTACTAACACCGAAATGGGTGGAGAAAGAGAGAGGAAGGCTTAATAAAAACAAATTTTAAGCCCTAAAAGAAGAGTGAGACATAGAGATGAAGAAGGACTAAGGGGGGTAGGGAATGAGATGTGGAGAGAAAATAGTGAAGATGAGAGATAGAGATGGAGACCACTTTAAGAAACCATTTCAAGGGTTTAATATCTCCATGCCTGAATTGACTTTGGTTGAATCTGGGATCTCAGTTTGGCATGAATTATATTTCTTTTTGATGCTTTCTTACTTTTCTTCCTCTTTCCAAGGGATTCTTCAACCATATGGTACTTTCTTCTCCATTTCTTAACATGAAGATGAAGACATCCTCAGCAACGAGCTTCCAAGGTACTCTAATACTTCTTTCTTGTTTTTTAATTTGCTTAATTTTCTTTGTGTTTCGAAGTTTCTAGCAGATCTTGGCGAGTAATTTTGATTTTTATTAAATTTGACATTTTTACAGCACGCTTAAAAGGAATCTGCTAAGAACTGACTTTCCTAACACACAAGCACATAAAGAAATGCACAAAAAGGGTAAGCAAAACCAGGATAGATGATGTATATAGCAAAGATCAGTGTAATCTCTCTATTACATCCCTCACATTCGAGAGGTGAGGACTCTACCAAAGGTAATATTTCTCTCTACAACTTTCTCAATACGCTCTTAGGTTGAGCTCAGATTCTATTTATCTACAACCCACTTCACTCTCTTACTTTACTTTCTCTCACTACATCATTCTCTAACAAATCCAGTTAGAGTACTCAGAGAATATTTCCCTCTTCCTCCAATCTGGTGCTGCCAGCTGTAGGGTGCTGGTTAGTGGCTTCCGCATTCTTCTTACGTATTCTTGTAGCATACGTGTATAGAATAGGAGGCGTGTAATCAGGTAAGGTCTTAGTTGAATCATGGATGATTGTATTGTTTAAGGAAAGCCACAAGAATCGGCTTCCATTTTTAATTGTTTTTGTTCCAGTTTGGGGTTAGAGGAGTCGTCCATTTCTTTTCAAGGCTTTGTTTGTTTTGTGGCTTTGCTTTTGCTCAATGGAGCTGTTTTTTTGGGGGAAAGTTATTTGCGGAAAAGAAATATATGAGGAGAAAGAAACATGGAAGAAACATGAGAGAAGGAACGCAAGAAAAGAGAGTAGAATGGAGGTGGAATTGATGAAACTTGCTTTTTTTTAATGATATTATTGATGATGATACCTTATTCACTCTTTTATGTATTTTTGTTTTGATCGTGTAATTCAAGCCCAATCTTTTCTTCTTCTGTAGGGGAAATTGAAGTTGAAGAAGCAGTTGAGGTCTCAGAGAATAATCCAGCCACAACTATACTGACCATGTGGAATTAGAGCTGATCTTCAAAACTTTATAGCTTCTGCAGATGCTTGATAGATAGATTTTATTAGCTGATATAATATCTTGCCACACTTGTATTATAGTTTGTTATGCATTTTTTATTACCTGCTATTTCTTTTTGGTAATGGTAGGTAAAGTTCGTAAAGGATAGGTCTTAATGCACCTTTTAGATTGTGCACAAGCAGTCTTGGAAATGACAAACCAAAAGGTGTCCATCCTATTTTCAAGCCTTACTCTTAAATACCCCCTCCTCCAGATATGACTGTACTTTTTACAAATTACTTATATTACAAAATTTCTTGTGTTTAGTGGAACCACTTGGGGGATGAAGTCTTGTCCCTTAAGAGGCTATGTTGGTTGACACTTATTCTAAAAAATATTAACACCGACTTTTTGATAAAGGCCATGTGTTTAGGATTAGCATAACAAGAAACTCTATAACGATGGAAGGGCATCTGTTAGTGATTGGGATACGTAGGTTTAGAATAGTCATTGCCACACTAGTCTTTGATACAACAAATTAGTTTGAATCTTGGGGTCGTTTGAGTAAATCTTGAGGAACCTGTGTTATACATATGTAAATAATGTAAATAGCTGAAAATGAATTATAGTCCTAAAGAAGGCTGCGTAGAGTTTATATTGGTAATTTGGAGATTATATCTAATAAATGGAAAGTGGAGAGGGATTGCATGATTAGACATCATCAGTTATAAGCTGAAATTGTAAGCTGAAATTGGAACTCTATTAGTGAAGTGAATTACATTTTGCTAGACAAATGCTTTACTAAGACAAAGAATTGCACTGAAGAATCTTAAACAGATCAATATTATATGATCATTCTTTGTCTCTAAAAGTTACATTATCTCTTAGATCACTACACTTGTCCTCTTGCTTTAATTATGTTAACTTATTAAGGATCTAAATGCTACATATCCTTTCAAAAAAATAAATGCTACATATATTATAGAATGTATGTGATGCAACAGCTTCAGGCTCTAAGCTTCATTCCAAGGCCTACTAACATAAGCAAGACTAAATATAGTTATGTATTCCTAGCGGAGCTTTGATCAATTGAGCTCATAAAGTCATAGTATATCAAAATGTTTATTGACAATGGAGGACTTTGTTATTAAGGGTCGTGATTTTGAATTTAGACGCTACATCTATTACTTATTAGGTTACATATTTCAACATGTGTATTAGTGTGTTAAAATTACTAAGTTTTCTTATCTATTGAGACCTCTTACACATTCTACGTTGGTCCCATCCTTATTTTCATTGTCAATTTAGGAATTTTTGTCAAAAGGGACCTTTTAAAACATTTCAGTTGTGAACAAGGACTCAAAAAAAAATTAATTGTGAACAAGGACCCAATAACATACTTCATTTGTTGTTTAGGACCCAATGGTCATATTCCGACAATAAAGTCAACTTTTCGGCGGTTGACCTTTCCCCCTCCTAAATCTCATTCTTTCCCCTCAATTCCCTCTCCCTCTCTTCAATTTCCTTCGAAAAGAAAATCGTAGCTCCATGGAAACTCTACCATCTTCCGACCCACATCAGGATACACTCTCCTCCCACTCATCCTTCCTCCCTCAAATCCCTTCTCTCTCTCTCTTCAACTTATTTCAAAAATCAAAAACCCTCATCCGTGATTCCCTTTGTTCAGCAGCTTATTTGAATCTTGGAAGGATTGTGTCCCTCTTACTTCTCCTAGGTATAGTTACAGAAAGAAAGAAAATGGGAAAGGGTAGAAATTCCTCTTTAATTGAGTTAGAGAAAGTAAGCATTTTTTAAAAGAAAGAATTATCTTTCTTTTTCCTTTTTTATGTCTTTCTTATCTTGTTTCAGATTTTTGTTGGTTTTGGAGTTCATGTAATAAATTTTGGCAATTATCACAGGAAAACAAGGTGGAGATGCAGGGAATTAGATCACTAGGGAAAGCTACAACCAATGGAAGTCCTAAAAGCAGAGAGAAGAAATTAGCCTTATTGCAAGATGTATTCATTAAATCCCATCAACTTTTTCTGTTTTTTTTTTTAATATATAAAGTATATATTTTTCAATTTGATTATCTTAAATCCATTTTGCTTAATTTATGTTTTTGGAATTGAAATTTAGCTTGATAAACTGAAGAACCTTAGAGATGATCAAGAAATATGTGGATGATTAAACTGAAGGATTCTTTTGATCTCAGACACAGGAGCTTCTTGCTAAGATTGTTGTCTTGGAAGAGAAGGTGGTTCAGCTGAGGAGCAAGGCATAATTTATACTAGGAAGCTGTGTACATTTGCTCAAAGAGGAAACTAGAGAATCCAGTTGATTACTACGAGCGAATTTTGAGCAGATGGTCATTGAGGGGGAAAGGATGAGGGTGGGAGGAGAGTGAATCTCACGCGTGGGATTTCGGAGGGAAAATAGTCATTAAATGAAGTCAACCATTAGAAAGTTGACTTCATTGCCGAAATATAACTATTGGTCCTAAACAACATACAAAGTGTGTAATTGTGTCCCTGTTCACAATTAAATTTTACGATTTTTTCATCATATACCCCTGATAATATTTTTTTTTGCACCATATAACCTTGCGAGTTTCCAAATTCACCATATACCCTCCACTTTTTAAAAAATACATCCACTTGCCCTTAATGACTAACGGCTTTAACGTCCATTTAACCCCTAATCCCCCTCTAACCCTAATTAACTACCCTAAACCCTAACTGCTGCTATCCCTAACCCTAACCCTAACCCCTAATAGAATACCCTAACCCTAACCACCCACCCACCACCCCCACCCCATCCCCCCACCACCCCAGAGCCCCCCTTCCCCACCACCCCCAAACCACCCTTCCTACGCAGCCCCCCCCCCGAAGCCCCCTCCCCCTTCCCGCAGCCCCCGCATCCCCTTCCCCGCCCGCATCCAGCAGCCCCTCCCTTCTCCCCGCATCCAGCCCCTTCCCTCCCCCACATCCTCTTCCTCTTTCGCCTTGATTTTTGAACCCCCCCTCTGTTTTCGTTCTCCAAATCGGTTGTCGATTTTTCGAACCCCCCTTCCCTCCCCCACGTTGTTGGATTTTTGTTGAGAATCTCATATATGGGGGGAGGGGGAGGGGGAGGGGAGGGAGGTCATGGGATGCGGGGAGGGGGGCTCCAGTGGGGCTCGGGGATGGGGGGGGGGGGGCGTCGGGGGTGGTGGGGAGGGGGAGGGGGCCGGTGGGGTGTGTGACGTGGGGGGATGGGGGAGGGTGGTGGTTGGGTGGTTGGCATTAATTAGGAATTAGGGTTAGGGTTAGGGCTAGAGGGGGTCGGGGTAGTTAATTAGGGTTAGAGGGGGATTAGGGGGTTAATGACTAATAGAGTTAACGTCCGTTAGTCAAAAAAGGGCATGTTGTGGATTTTTAAAAAGTTGGGGGTATATGGTGAATTTCAAAAAGTCGAAAGGGTATATTAACGTTTTTTTTATCAATTAGTTATTCGTCGTTGTTACAAAAAAAGTTGATTCTAATGATACATTTATAATTATTTATAATTTTTTAAATATGTTTTTCTTAAATCAATGTTTTGTTGGATTTTTTAGTTGTTTGTTCATCATAATAAGAATATATTATTGAGAGAATGAAATATAAAGTCGAAGAAAACTTGTGATCAAATAAAGTGGAAGAATTTGTGTATTAGGTTCAATCGTTGAATATTAATAAAGTGGAAGAGTTTGGTTTATATAATAGATATTACCGAATAATAATCAACATTTAGATTTTAAAATATTATCGATATGATTATTAATATGAAATTCAAGTTTTTATTTTTTCTTTTGATTGTGTCAATCAAGTTATATTGTCAATTTAATTTTTTATCAGAGTTTTTCACACATATGTAAGAAGAGGAAATCATTCTCCTTAATCTAATATCTAATTGAAATTTCAAAAGAATTCCATTGCTAACTTATTCAATATATATGGCAAGTAGGAAGAAAAAAATTATTTAATATATATGGTAATTTAAATTCATTAATGGTATATCAAACTTTTTATAAGAGGGACACCATCTTCCTCCCCCTTTCACTTATATAATAGAAATTATCAAAACTTCTTTAACTCTCAAATAATCATACTTCTTACAGACGTTCTTGCCTTTATTATGCGTAGAAAGTCAAAAGGAGTTGTTTAGATTATTAGCTGTCACTAAGTTGATCAATCAGGCTATTGGTGATGCATTGAGTGGATTACTATTAGTGAAAGCTATCTTGATACATAATGGATAGAACTCTACGGAGATCCGTCGCCTTAAGCTTTGTCGCTCGTTGTATTATTCAAATAAAATTACTGTACAACCATTCTCATAGTCGGATGGAGAGAACCTGCACTCACGATCGGCCTAGCGTCTTTTGTTATTAATGCGTTTTGCTACTGGGCATGGTTAAGTTGTAATATACTTCTATATAACAATGATCCAAGGGCGTTTTGGAGGAACATAAAGGCTCGCATGGCTCCTAGCTTGTTCTTGGCAAATACCCTTGTTGATTTTGTAGCTCAACAATATAAATATATGTTAATCTACTCCTTCAAACAACTATAAGAACAAAATTGCCAGTATAAGCATCAAATATCTTAGCATATAGCTTGACATTCAATATACTAATTACATTTAAATTAATTTGAATATCGCAAATACACTATAAATGATAACAACAATAATTTGGCCCACATAGTTACACCATTGATTTTATTTATCAAAATTTTCTACATTGGCCAACAACTAGTAAGTATTAAAATATCCCCCTATATAGTTTAGTTGTGGATAAATTACTGGGATTGGTGCATGCTTAGCAGTTCATCTAAACATACTCCAACATGTGGTCTAGTTGTGGGTAAATTAGAAAACCTAATATTAGCACCTTATGATTAAAAGAATTTACAGTAGTAGCAATGGAAACAATTTTGATTGACAAAGTCAAATTCATGAAAAGGCATTTTTCCAAACAAAAGAGAAAAAAAGCATAACTAATGCATTAAAGTTGGTGGGATGCATTTATTTTTAGTCAAGACTAACCACACCACCACCTGAGGCAATATTACAAACAAAACCCCAGAAATCTGCACCCCCAATTGAGGCAATATAAAAAGAGCGCCAACTTATGAAAATTCCACCAAAAAGAGAGCGTGTATGCTGGGCTCTTTTACAAGGTCTTTTGTACCCATTTTTTGGGGGTAAATATGGTGATTGTAAAATGATACAATATATCATCTAATATCTACTTAAATTCTTGGTTAAATAAATGATGAATGTCTCTTACTAGGCTTTTTGTATCGATTTTTACAGAGTTTAACATGGCGATTGTAAAGTGCTACATTTTCCTATATTATTTCATAAACATTAGTTGTTTATTGTAGCGAATGTACAATCGCTTTAAAATAACCGCTAAGAAAAGGTAATTGTCTTGTAGTATCATTTATCTAAAATGGGTTTCGAAGCATGTGAGTCGACTTTATTTGAATCTAATAGTTATACAATTACTTATTAGAACTATACATGACCTAACATGAGGCTAAATGCGGAGAATGAAGGAAATTGAGCTTGAAAAGCCTAAATCAGTCCAAATTTACATTCACATACCCAACATGGGTTTCAAAACATTTGAGCGAAGTTTAGTTGATAATAATAGTTACATAATTACTTATTAGAACTATACACGACCTAACATGAGATTAAATGCGTGAAATTAAGGAAATTAAGCTTGAAAAGCCTAAATTGGCCCAAATTGACATTCACTTACCCAAATGAGTTCCAAAACATGTGAGGGGACTTTATTTGACTATATTAGTTATATAATTAGTTATAAGAACAATAAATGACCTAACATGAGGATAAATGCGGGAAATTAGGGAAATGGAGCTTGAAAAGCTTAAATCGGCCCAAATTGACGTTCACTTATCCAAAATGGGTTTTAAAATATGTGAGGGGACTTTATTTGACAGTAATAGTTATATAATTACTTATTAGAACTATACATGACCTATCATGAGGCTAAATGCGGGAAATTAAGGAAATTGAGCTTGAAAAGCCTAACTCGACCCAAATTGACATTCACTTACCCGAAATGGGTTTCAAAACATGCGAGGGACTTTACTTGACAATAATAGTTATTGTAGACACATAATCGTGTCTCCCCATTTAAGGATCCAATGATGAAACATATTGCGGTCTTAATTGGTCGACCCAAGGGGAGAGCAGTTCGAATAGCCAGGCCCAAAACTACTTTTAAAAGTGTTAAAGTGTATTTCAATGATCCACAATCTTATATTAAAGCCCACTTAATTATTCGTGATAATTAATTGTATTTTATGCCCATAAAGAATATTTTATGCCCAATCCTTTGAAAAAGCCCAATTTATTATTCCTGATAATTAATTACTTTAATAAATATTTTCAAAGATATTTTTATAATTGAAATCGGATTTTATCCCGTAAAATTGATTTCCGGATTTAAAGGATAAAAGAAAATCGTTCAAAACGCATTTAAAAGAAAGCCTGTCAAAACGTGTCTGACGCAAGGTGCGCCTGGCGCACCACGTATGTGCAGCGCACAGGTCAAGCCGCGTCAGGTGTACCAATCTGGGTCTGATACGTGGCTCTGTGCGTCACACAGAGACGTGCGCCTAGCGCACTCCCTGTGTGACGCGCAGTTAACATTTTTTAATCTTTTTTCAATGTTTTCCTATAAATACACACTTTTACGAATACACTTTCACGAACTATCTACTAACAAATTATCTCATACTTTCATATCTTCCAACACAAACAAACACATAAACACATACATACATACACGTTCATATTTTCAGGCTTCACGTTTGCTTTTCCCGAAGGTCGTTATCCTCTCAGATCCAAGCGACGATATATTGTTGAAGGTCCTTGAATAAATTTATTATTTTTATTGAAGTTACTAACGATTTCTTTCATGATGTAGATCTTTAATATAAAAATCGTTCCTTTGTATATTCTAACCTTCTTTACTTCTTTTAATTATTATGTACATTGCTATAATTGTCCTACTTGCATGCTCATGACCTCACATGTTATTATTGCTAATTAAGACCTAAGAAATTGTTCTAATATTAATCAAATAATTTGGACAACATATTAGGAACCTTGTAATTTTGATTGCTTAATAACATACCATTAAAAATTGTCTTTTTATCGCGTTTAATTAACCAACTTAAACTAATATTTTTAGGGTGCTTAAAAACATTATCTGGTTGTTCTTTTGCATAAAACTTGATATGAATCGATATTTAGTAGAGGTCAGCAATGGGCGAACGTGGTTCATTATGACCGTGTTTGTACCCTCACCCCCGAACTCAATCTATGGTTCATTGACCATTAACGGAGTCATGACGGGAAAATCTACATTGGATAAGTCCCAAAGTTGTCCCTTCAGTTTCCCAATATCCAATTAGGTTTATGAGTCTTCCTCTAAAGACTTTTTGGCGACTTCAAAACGTTTTCAATAAAACCTTTACAATGAGGTAGTCAAATACACGCTGATCCCACGTAGGCAAAATAAAAACACGCCTACAATTTGGCCACTCCATTGGGGAAGATTTAAAAAAAATTAATTTTTTTTAAATGAGTGGGTGAAACTTGAAAATTATGATTCATTCTCTTTTTATGCCTTAGAATAACATTACTGTTTTGCATATGCATGGCTATTGTTTAAGCCACCATAAGGACAATGTTCCTTGCCTCATTAGCGCATGTTCTATGCATGAGGCCACCCATGGCGGATTTGCGCTTTGTCCTTCTGAAAGCTTCTTGAGCGATAGTGTTGGATCTTAGTCATAAGCAAACCTACCCAACCATGGCATTGTTCTCTTGTTCTTGACTCGAGAACTGGAGTGCGTCTTACACGTGGCCACCTTTTAAAGCAAAGGTACGAAGAGTGGGATCAATCTCTTAATCATGGACCATTTTCAGCCTTAACCTAAACCTGACCATAGTTGAATGTAGAACTGGACTCTAGGTTGAGAACTTTTGCAACCATATTATATGACAATTGCTTGTGATTACAATTTTTTCCTGGTATTATTTTGTCAAAACCGTTATGAGTTGCGCCTAAATCGCGTCTAAAAAACATCGTCAAAATTGTCCGAACCTTCGTCGAATTGTCAAACTGCATGCCGGGGGGCAGTGAACCAAACACATTAAGGTGCGTCTGGCGCACAGCTCCTATGCCGGACGCAAAAGCTTCGCGCCGAGTGCACGCTGCTGTGCGGCGTGCAATCTTTACGTCTCGTGCTATTGCCAATTCGACTATCGTTCAAGTCCAAAAAAAAGCTTTCAATAAACTTGTCATCATGTCATGTTTGTCATCGCTTCCCGAAAATATGTGTGGTTATCCAAAACCTCGCCTAAATCGCCGAAAAAATGACGAGGAACCGTGCACCTAACGCATTAATTTGCGCCTGGCGCACCGCTCTTGCACTTAACGCACAGGCTCCGCTCTGCGAGCACTATGTTGTGTGGCACGCATCCTGCGCATCTCATGTTTTGTCGATCTAGTCGTCGTGGTAGTCGATTGTACGTTCTTTCCGTGTGCATTCGCGTAGAGTTATGATCGTCCTAAAAGTCTGTTTGCCTAAAACGAATCTGACCTAATTCAAACATAAAAATCGATCTTTTCGTGCAAAGTCGAGTCTATCTTAAATAGTGCATCTACAAAAGCAATCATGGTAGAGTCAGAGTCGGCATGCTTGTCTACCTCCTCCTAAATCTTACCTATCATCTATACAAAATACCCTTTTTCAAAATCAATCCTACACCTTCTTCTACTGTGTCTTTTTCGGAAACATCTACTAATCGTCATCATACCACATATTCAAAAACAATCTTTAATCCATTATCTTTTCCCAATAAAAGATAAAAACAAAGGGTCCTTTTCAAAACCGAATTTCGAAAATTCTAAGCCTAGTCTAAACACCTTCATTCAATGCAATCCAATCAACCCAATCGAATCCATTTGCATTCATTTTAGGCCCATGTGCATTAGAATCCATTCCACATTCATTTTAGGCCCATTTGCATTTGATTCTATACATTCACCAGCATTAGAGTTGATCTTAGGCCCATATAAATCTAGTTCATGTCAAAATCTAGGCCCATTTGCATCTTTATGTAAATCCTAGTCCACTCCAATCTAAGTCTAATTGTAATCCAATCCAAAGCTTAGGTCCATTTAGGCCCAATTCATTCCCTAGGTTTAGTTTGCATCTCTATGTAAACCCTAGTCAAGTCTTCGGACTATAAAAGTTTAACCCTAAGGTCTAGTTTGCATCTCTATGTAAACCCTAGTGAAGTTTTCGGACTATAAAAGTTCAACCCTAGGTCTAGTTTGAATCTCTATGTAAACCCTAGTCAAGTCTTCGGACTATAAAAGATCAATTCATACCCTAGGCCTAGTTTGCATCTCTATGTAAACCCTAGTCAAGTCTTCGGACTATAAAAGCTCAACCCTAGGTCTAGTTTGCATCTCTATGTAAACCCAAGTCAAGTCTTCAGACTACAGAAGCCCATTTCATACCCTTAGGCCTAGCCTGCTTGCTCTCCTGTAAGTTCAAAGTCTAGTCCAGTCTGCTTGCATAGTCCAGTCCAGTCAAGTCCATATTTGCATATGCATATAGTTAGGCCCATGTCAGCATCATGGTCAAGCCCATACTAGTCCGAAACCCATATATAATCCACCATTTCCCATTTCCCATTTCCATCTCCCATTTCCTTTTCTCATTTTCATTTCCATTTTTATTTCCATTTCTCACTTCCCATTTTCATTTCCAATTTAAAAAAAATCATTTCTTAAAATTTACGAGGTCCATTCGATTTCTGTTCAGGACAGGTTGTTAGATTATAACTTGAGAATGTCCAATAGAGAGGCAACAAGGTTGACCCACTCTTAGACTCGTCAAACGAATTTTCACCTTCGCAGACGAATCTTCCGAAACTTCTCAATTGTCGTCTGAAATGGGAGACACTAATGAACAACTTAGTGCTATCATGGCTCAGCTCCAACTGATGAACTCTCATCTTGTGAAACAAGTCAAAGAGATCAAAGCGCTGAGAGAAAAACTGACAACATGAGGAAAAAGAATAGTATGACACTCCACCACCACCACCTCCTATCAAGTCTAAGACTGATTTGAGGTTTGAAAAACTCGAGGAATTGATCCAGTCAATTCCTGCACTCGAGAATCAGGCCCATGGCCATGATATCATTGATCTTGAACTGAGGGAAAAGCTTCCTAAAAAGGTAGCACTAGGTGACCTCCCAAAATTCAAGAGGGTTGAAGACCCAAATGATCATTTGAGAGCTTTCTCCATGTCTATGGCTCTGAAAGGCATGAGCAAGGAACTGTTTGCTTATGTTTTCCCCTTAACATTGGATGCACATCCATGCAAGTGGTTCAGATCACTAAACAAACTAAGCTGAATGATTGGGACTACATCAAAGAAGAGTTCCGCAAGCAATATATATACAACACTTAGCTTCCTATTGGTCTTCGTGAGTTTGAGTTAACTAAACAAAACTCCAACGAGGACTTCGTCACCTTCCTTAACAGATGGAGGGAAAAGGCCGCACAAATGACTAGCAATCCAACTGAAGAGGACCAAGTCCGACTAGTGATTCGTACCTTACAGCCCGAGTATGGTGATCACATTAAATTCCAACCCGTAGAGTCTTTCACGAAACTCTATAAGATAGGCCTACTAATCGAAAAAGAGGTACAAGCCTCAAAGAATAAGGGTTACAATAACAACAACTCATTCAAGAAGAGTAACAATAACCCTTCTACCTCCAAAAGCAATGATGTCAATGCTCTAACTAATGAAAAGGAGGTTATCAAAAGCCCCGAAGAACCTTCACTCCCCTAGGCATGACTTTAGAAGAAGCTTTGAATAGGATTCATCAAAGAGGAGCAATCCAACCTATTGGTCCCACTCTAGAAGTGGAACCCTAATGCTTACTGCAAATATCACCAAGGGAATGGACATCCAACATCTCTGTGTTGGGCCTTAAAGAATGCTCTACAGGATATGGTTGATAATGGTAGACTTCCAGTTTCGCCTGCAAAAGTCAGCAAAAACAACCCCTTGGGCATCTTCTCCAGTGCAGGGGGTTTAGTCATTTAGCGCTAGTTTTCTAGGTTGAGTCGGAGAGTCTCTTCCCTAGCTCTTTTATTTCCTTTCCTTTCGAGTCTGTGTCATTAGGACTTTAATTTGTTTCTAATAAGCCTTGTTTCATTTATGTCTAATCAATAAAATAATCGCATTTTCTTTTTATCTTCATTGGCATTCCATCATTTTATATATGCTTCTAATTCAATGATGAAACTTAAATCTCCCTAAAAAAGAATCTTGATTAATAAAAAAAGAAATAAAAAAGTAAAAAATAAAATAAAAATGGACATACTTTGGATTAGGAGGTATTCCCTTCTTCATTCCATCATTAAAAAAAACCGTCATGCATAAGCCATCCTCATGCAACCAAGAAGATAAAAATCCCTGAAGCCATCATGCTTCATGATCCTTAGCCATATAACCTTTCAAAATCAAAGCTCCATAAAATAACCTTCAAGCGTTCCAATATCCTAAACCAAAAACTTGTGTCCTAGCCTCATTACAAAATAATAATAATAATAATAAAATTGAAAATTTTGAAGTGCGAAAAAAAAGCAAAAGCAAAAGAAAACGCACATGACAAAAAAAATGCAAAAAGAAAAAGTCAAAGGCAAAGAAATAAAAAAGTCAAGCTAGGGGAATTGCACACAAGTTCTATCCCTCATTCAAATCCTCCAATCCATCAAAATTTTAACCCATATAATCCAAATCTATGATCCTACCTCAGCCTAGCCAATTGAACCTTCATTAAAACCTCAACCTTTCATCAACCCTTACTTCTTCTCCAAAGTATGTCAAAGCCCGCCAGGTTAAAAACCCGAAACGGCGGCCTAGGCAAAAGTTAGGGCACAAAAAAAAAAGATGTTCAATCAGATCCAGAACTATGAATGGTCTGATTCCGCAAGGATACGTAGGGATCCTCATCTCGAGGTCTGACTGCTTCAAAAAAATAAATTAATCAAGTGATTTGACTTTCTAGAATTGAGAAGCACGCTCTTTCTAGATCCCGACATATACTCGAGTCTGAATCTAGCCACGTTAAAGTCTTTTCCCACCTACATTCATTTAAGTCACAAATTTAATTTTTATTTTATTTTTTTCAGTCCAAGCTCTCTTTGTCCCTGAAGGACTCTCCGACAATTCCATGGTCTCTGGCGGTATCTGACTTTGCCTGTATTAATTCTTCAAAGAAGAATCCCCATTGAAAAACAATGAATGTTCAATATTGATCAAGTACATTCCAATCTAGGCTCAAAATGCCTAATTCAAGACAAGCTTACCCAAAGTGGGGGAATCCTATATATGTGGTGGTTCCTCCAAATCAAACTCCTGAAAAGTTGTAATCAGCGGATCTCATTTACGGACCCCGATTCATTGTCAAAACAGTTTTCGAAAATTTGTCTATCTCTTTCTAAACATTCTACCTATCTAAATCTCCTAAACCTTGCAAAACCGTAACCTTGCATAACATTTCATCTTTTTTGTTTAGCCTTGCATAAATCTGACATTGCATGACGTTTCATCTTCCTTAGCTTTGCATAACCTTAATCCTTGCATAACGTCTCATGCATCCTTAGAGAGTCTAAGTTTGCATCTTTGCATCATTATGTGCATTATTATCTGAGTTGTTTGCACCTATCTGCTACCATCTTTTCCTGTAGGTAATCAGATTACTTGTGTTTATCGTCTTGCAGACTAACGTTGTTTTGCAGAAACCCGCGATATATGGATCAATTCTAAACTGTAGAGCATTTAGAATCGTTCTCCGTCCCGACACCGTATACTTTGACTATCAGTTTCCTGAACCTTAGTCAAAGTGGGGGCTTCTGTAGACACATAATCGTGTCTCCCCATTTAAGGATCCAATGATGAAACATACCGCGGTCTTAATTGGTCCGACCCAAGGGGAGAGCAGTCTGAATAGCCAGGCCCAAAACTTTTTTTAAAAGTGTTAAAGTTTATTTTAATGATCCAAAATCTTATTTTAAAGCCCAATTAATTATTTCTAATAATTAATTGTATCTTGAGCCCATAAAGAACATTTTAAGCCCAATCTTTTAAAAAAGCCCAATTAATTATTCCTGAAAATTAATTATTTTAACAAACATTTTTAAAGTTATTTTTATAATTGAAATCGGATTTTGTCGCGTAAAATTGATTTCCAGATTTAAAGGATAAAATAAAATCGTTAAAACGCGTTAAAAAGAAAGCCTGTCAAAACGTGTCTGACGCAAGGCGGTGCGCATGGCGCACCACGTGCGCGCAGCGCACAGGTCAAGCAGCGTTAGGCGCACCAATCTGCGCCTGACACGTGGCTCTGTGCGTCACACAGAGACGTGCGCCTAGCGCAATCCCTGCGTGACGCGCAGTTTACGTTTTAATCTTTTTTCAATGTTTTCCTATAAATACGTCGCAGTTTTCCGAATTAAAAAAGACTTACAATATACACTTTTACGAATACACTTTTACGAACTCTCTAGGTACAAATTCTCTCATACTTTCATATCTTCAAACACAAAGAAGCACATAAATGCATACTATCATACACTTTCATATTTTCAGCCTTCACGATTGCTCTTCCCGAAGGTCGTTATTCTCTCAGACCCAAGCCACGTATACTGCTGAGGATCCTTGAATAAATTTATTATTTTTATTGAAGTTACTAACGATTTCATTGATGATGTAGATCTTTAATATAAAAATCGTTCCTTTGTATATTCTAACCTTATTTCCTTCTTTTTATTATTATGTACAATGCTATGATTGTCCTGCTTGCATGCTCATCACCTCACATGTTATTATTGTTAATCAAGACGTAAGGAATTGTTCTAATATTAATCAGATAATTTGGAAAACCTATTAGGAACCTTGTAATTTTGATTGCTTAATAACATACCATTAAAAATTGTCTTTTTGATGTGTTGAATCAACCAACTTAAACTAATATTTTTAGGGTACTTGAAAACGTTATCTGGTTGTTCTTTTGCATAAAACTTGACATGAATCGATATTTAGTAGAAGTCAGCAATGGGCGAACGTGGTTATTTATGACCCTGTTCGTACCCTCACCCCCGAACGCAATCTTTGGTTCATTGACCATTAATGGAGTCATGACGGGGAAATCTACATTCGATAAGTCCCACATTTGTCCATTCGGTTTCCCAATTTTCATTTAGGTTTATGAGTCTTCCTTTAAAAATTTATTTGCGACTTCAAAACGTTTTCAATAAAACCTTTACAATGAGGTAGTCAAATATGCGGTCATCCCGCGTAGGCGAAAGAAAAACACGCCTACAAATTGGCGACTCCACTGGGGAGGATTTTAAAAATATATTTTTTAAATAAGTGGGCGAAACTTGAAAAATACGATTCATTCTCTTTTTATGCCTTAGAATCGCATTACTGGTTTACATATGTATGGCAATTGTTTAAGCCACCATAAGGACAATCTTCCTTGCCTGATTAGCGCATGTTCTATGCACGAGGCCACCCCTGGGGGGTTTTTGCTTTGTTCTTCCGAATGCTTCCTAAGCGATAGTGTTGGATCTTAGTCATAAGCAAACCTACCCAACCATGGCATTGTTCTTTTGTTCCTGACTCGAGAACTGGAGTACGTCTTACATGTGGCCACCTTCTTAAGCAAAGGTACGACGAAGAGTGGGATAAATCTCTTAGTCATGGGCCCTTTTCAGGCTTAACCTAAACCTGATCATAGTTGAATGTAGAACTAGACTCTAGGTTGAGAACTTTTGCATCTATGTTATATGACATTTGCGTGTGATTGCAATTGTTGCCTTCTATTGTTTTGTCAAAACCATAGTTATGAGTTGCGCCTAAATCGCATCTAAAAAACATCATCCAAAATTGTCCGAACCTTCGTCGAATTGTAAAACTGCATGTTGGGGGCAGTGCGCCTGGCGCACAGCTCCTGCGCCAGACGCAAATGTTTATGTCTCGTGCTATTGCCAATTCGACTATCGTTCAAGTCCTAAAAAATGCTTTCAACAAACTTGTCATCATGTCGTGTTTGTCGTCGCATCCCGAAAATATGTGTGGGTAGCCAAAACCTCGTCTAAATCGCCAAAAACATGTCGGGGAACCGCACCCAAAACACATTAATTTGCGCCAAATGCACCGCTCTTGCGCCTGACGCACAGGCTCCGCTCCGCACGCACTATGTTGCGTGGCACGCATCATGCGCATCTCATGTTTTGTCGATCTAGTCGTCATGGTGGTCAATCCTGCGTTTTTTCCGTGTGCATTCGCGTAGAGTTATGATCGTCCTAAAAGTCTGTTTGCCTAAAACGAATCTCACCTAATTCAAACATAAAAATCGATCTTTTCGTGCAAAGTCGAGTCTACCGTAAATAGTGCATCTACAAAAGTAATCATGGTAGACTTAGAGTCGTCATGGATGTCTACCTCCTCCTAAATCTTATCTATCATCTATCCTATCATATTCCATCCTTTAAAAAAAACCCTTTTTCAAAATCAATCCTACACCCTCTTCTACTCTGTATTTTTCGAAAACATCTACTAATCATCATCATACCACATAGTCAAATATAATCTTTTCAAACTTAATCCATTATCTTTTCCCAATAAAAGATAAAAACACGGGGGTCGTTACAAAAATGAATTTCGAAAATTCTAAGCCTAGTCCAAACACCTTCATTCAATGCAATCCAATGCATTAGAATCCATTCAACATTCATTTTAGGCCCATGTGCATTAGAATCCATTCAGCATTCATTTTAGGCCCATGTGCATTTGAGTCCATACATTCACTAGCATTAGAGTCGATCTTAGGCCCATATTAGTCTAGTTCATGTCAAAATCTAGGCCTATTTGCATATTTATGTGAATTCTAGTCCACTCCAATCTAAGTCTAATTCTAATCCAATCCAATCCAAATCTTAGGTCCATTTAGGCCCAATTCATTCCCTAGGTCTAGTTTGCATCTCTATGTAAACCCTAGTCAAGTCTTTGGACTATAAAAGTTCAACCCTATGTCTAGTTTGCATCTCTATGCTGTAAACCCTAGTCAAGTCTTCGGACTATAAAAGATCAATTCTTACCCTAGGTCTAGTTTGCATCTCTATATAAATCCTACTCAAGTATTCGGACTATAAAAGCTCAACCCTAGGTCTTGTTTGCATAAAACTTGACATGAATGGATATTTAGTAGAGGTCAGAATTGGGCGAACGTGGTTCATTATGACCGTGTTCGTACCCTCACCCCGAACTCAATCTATGGTCATCCGTTCGGTTTTTCAATATCCAATTAGGTTTATGAGTCTTCCTTTAAAAACTTGTTGGCGACTTCAAAACGTTTTCAATAAAACCTTTACAATGAGGTAGTCAAATACGCGCTCATCCCCAATAGGTGATATAAAAACACGCCTACAGTTATATCTCTATTATATATGTGAAGAGGGGTAGGACACCAAAATATTAAAACCCCCATTTTACCCTCACTAATTTAGGTAAAATACAACAAATACTCTTAAGAAAAATAATAATAAAAAACACACATAAACTAACTAATTTACTCAAAAACCAAAAAAAACCAACTACACCTAAACCAACGTGGGAAAAACAGTAAGCTAGTCACCACAAAAACAACCGCAGTTTTCCTACTTCTCCATTTCCTCTGCTTACCCTTTCAATCATCGCAAATTCTCCCCTCTAATAATTTGAAAAACACACCAAAATTGTTTCAGCACTGTAGGCGTGATTTTATTTCGCCTACGCGGGATAAGCGCATATTTATATTTGACTACCCCACTGCTAAGGTTTTATTGAAAATTGTTTTGAAGTCACCAACAATTATTTAAAGGAAGAATCATAAACCTAATTGGATATTGAAAACTGTAGGGACATCTTAGAGACTTTATCCAATGTAGATTTCCCCGTCCGGACTCCATAGATGGTAAAAATGAACCAAAGATTGAGTTCGGGAGTGAGGGTACGAACACGGTCATAATGAACCATATTCACCCATTGTTGACTCTACTAAATATTGATTCATGTTAATTTTTATGCAAAAGAATAACCATATAATATTTTTAAGCACCCTAAAAATATTTAGTCTAGGTTGGTTCAGGAAACACATAAAAAGACTATTTTTTAGTGATATATTATTATGCAATCAATATTACAAGAAACCTAACATGTTGTCCAAATTAATCTGATTAATGTTAGAAAAGTTCTTTAGGTCTTTGATTAACAATAATAACATGTGGCTGATAAAAAGCATGCAGGACAGTCATAATAATATGAATAAAACAATAAGGCAAATATATAACAGTGTATGAAAATAAATAAAAAGAAGGAAAGATTAGAATATACAGTAGAACGATTATCAATTAAAGATATACATCATGGAATAAATTGTTAGTAACTTCAAGGCAATAAATATAATTGAATTATTCAAGGATCCTCAGGAATTATACCTATGCGGCTTAGGTCGAAGAGCGCAACGATCTTCAGGCGGAGCAATCGTGGAACCAAGAAAGTAGTATGATCAGGAACTGGAAAAGGAATTCATGTATTGAAAGTGTTTGAGTATTAGGAGGTTTGTAATAGGATTCGTAAATATTCGGAAGTTTTTGTTCGTAAAAAAAAATTGAAAAATCGTCCGTGATTCGAGGAATCAAAGGTATTTATAGGAAAAATGAGCGTGCCTCACGCGCCAACCGGCGCCTGGCGCAGGCCTACGTGTCAAGCGCACGTCTACGTGTCAGGCGCACATTGGTGTGCCTGACGCGGCCAACCCAGTCAAACACGTACACGTGGTATGCGTATTTAAAAAGATAGAAATGAAAAAGATACGGCTCACTGAGAGAGGTGCGCTAGGCGCAGGACTTTGTGTGAGTCACAAATCCACGTGTCAGGCGCGGATTGGCGTGCCTGACACAGCTTGGCCAATGCGCTGGCCGCACGTGGCGCGCTAGGCGCACCGCCTGCTTCCAGCTCATTTGCCAGCCTTTTATTCCTTAAACGCGTTTTAGAAGATATATTTTTTTCCTAAAAATCCAGAGATTGAATTTTACGGAATAAAAATCTGATATTTGTTAAAAGTATTTATTAAAAGTAATAAAAATATTTATTAAAAATAATAAATAAATATCTGGGCTTTTAAAATACTTTAAATGGACTTAGACTAATTGAATAATTAATTTGGGCTTTAGAATAATATTTCAATACACAATTTAATTTGATTTTGGATTGGCTCTTCGGATTGCTCTTCCGTTGGGTTGCGCCAACTAATAACGCGGTATGTTTCATCATTGGACCCTTAAATGGGGAGACACGATTATGTGTCTACAAAAGCCCCTGACTTTGACTGAGGTTCAGGAAACCAAAAGTCAAAGTATACAGTGTCGGGACGAAGAACGATTCTAAACGCTCTGCAGTTTAGAACTGATCTATATACGATGGTCTCTGCAAAACAAAGTTAGTATGCAGGACAATAACTACAAGCAATTTGATTACCTGCTGGAAAAGATGTTAGCAGATAGGTGCAAACAACTCACATAGAGCACATAGTGATGCAAAAATGTAAACTTAGACTCTCTAAGGATGCATGAGACGCTATGCAAGAATTAAGGTTATGGAAAGGTAAGGAAAATTACACGTCATGCAAGGTCAGGGTTATGCAAGACTAGAATGTATGTAATGCAATGCAAGGTCATGGTTTTGCAAGGCTAGGAGATCTAGATATGTAGAGAGATAGAATGATCAGAAATAGATAGAATGATTTTCGAAAATCGTTTTTAGTAAATAATCGGGGTCCGTAAACGAGGTCTGTAGATTATAACTTTTCGGGAGTTTGATTTGGAGGAACCACCACATAAATATGAAGCCCCCACTTTGGGTGAGCTTGTCTTGAATTAAGCACTATGAGTCTTGATTGAAATGTAGTTGATCTGTCTTGAGCGTTCAGAGCTTCATTGGGGATTCTTCTTTAGGGAGATGACACAGGCAAAGCCAGAAAACGACAGAAACCATGGAATTGTCGGAGTGTCCTTCAGGGACAGGAGAGTTTGGATTGAAAAATAAAAAGTTTGAATTTGTGACTTAAATAAATGTAGGTGGGATCTAGAAAGAGTATGCTCCTGAATTCTTGAAAATCAAATCACTAGACCTTGAATAATTTATTTTATTGAAGCGGTCGGATCTCGAGATGAGGATTGCTACGTATCCTTGCGGAATCAGACCATTCGTAGTTTTAGATCTAATTTTTTTTTTGTGCCTTAACTTTTGCCTAGGCCGCCCTTTCGGGTTTTCAACCTAGCGGGCTTGGACATACCTTGAAAAAGGAGTTAGGGCTGATGAAAGGTTGAAAGGTTAAAGGCTTTAGGTTTCATGAAGGTTTAATTGGATGGGCTAAGGCAAGGGTCATTGTTATAGGTTTGAAGGATTTTCGGATTATATGGCTAAGGTTTTGATGGATTGAAGGAATTTGAATGAGGGGTAGAACTTGTGTGCAAGCCCCCTAACTTGACTTTTTATTTATTTTGCCTTTGGCTTTTTCTTTTTTTTGCATTTTTTTCTTTTCGTCCTGTGCGTTTTGCTTTTTCCCTTTGCTTTTTTTTTTCGCACTTTGAATTTTCCACTTTATTTTATTTTTACCAGGCATTGATTTTTTTTATGTAGTAAGGCTTGCACACAAGTTTGGTTTAGGGCATTGGAAGGCTTGAAGGATACTTGTGGAGCTTTGACTTGAAAGGTTATTTGGGGATGATGGTTTATGGATGATGGAGGAAAGAGGGGATAAGCTCTTAATCCAAAGTATGTCTATTTTTTCATTTTTCTTAATTATTATTTTTTAATTCTGATATTTTTTTTTTATTATTATTAGTCAAGTTCATTAGGTGATTAAAGTTTCATCATTGAATTAGAAGCATAAATAAAATGATGGAAGGCCAATGAAAATGAAAATGCGATTATGATTAGAAATAAATAGAACAAGGCTTATAAGAAATAAAGTCCTAAATGACATTGACTCGACAGGAAAGGAAGTGAAGGAGTTAGGGGAGGGACTCTCCAACTCAACCTAGAAAACTAGCGTTAAATGACTAAGCATCCTGCACAGTTGAGACGATTCCCAAGGGATTGTTGTTGTTGTTAAAATTTGCTGCCGGCGGGATTGGAAGTCTGCCACTATCAACCATATCCTGAAGAGTATTCTTTAAGGTCCAGCATTGTGATGTCATATTCCCCCATCCTTGATGGTACTTGCAGCCGGCATTAGGATCCCACTTCTTGGATCTATTCTTGGGAGCAGGGTCTGGAGTAGGGCCGAGAGGTTGAAGTGTTCCTTTTGCATGAAGCCTATTGAAGGCTTTTTCTAGAGACATGCCCAAAGGAGTGAACGTTCTTTGAGGCTTTTGATAACCTCTCTTTTCAGTAGCGAGGGCATTGACCTCATTACTTTTGGAGCTAGAAGGGTTGTTGTTACTCTTCTTGAAAGAGTTGTTGTTATAACCCTTATTCTTTGAGGTTTGTACCTCTTCTTCAATCAGCAGGCCTACTTTATAGAGCTTCGTGAAAGACTCTATGGGTTGGAATTCAATGTGATCCCCATACTTGGGCTGCAAGTTACTGATCACCAGTCGGACTTGATCCTATTGAGATTGTCTGTTAGTCATTTGTGCAACTTTTTCCCTCCATCTGTTAAGGAAGGTAACGAAGTCTTCGTTGGAGTTTTGTTTAGTTAACTCCAACTCACGAAGGCCAATGGGAAGTTGAGTAATGTATATGTATTGTTTGTGTAACTCTTCTCTGATGTAGTCTCAATCATTCAGCTTGGTCTTATTCAGTGAGCTGACCCACTTGGATGGATGTGAATCCAAGGTTAAGGGAACGATATAAGCAAACAAGTCATTGCTCATGCCCTTGAGAGCCATAGAGATAGAAAAGGCTCTCAAGTGATCATCTGGGTCTTCGATCCCCTTGAATTTTGGGAGGTCACCCAATGTTACCTTTTTAGGGAGCTTTTCCCTTAGTTCATGATCAATGATGTCATGGCCATGTGCCTGACTCTCGAGTGCATGAATTGACTGGATCAATTGCTCGAGTTTTTCAAACCTCAATTCTGTCTTGGTCTTGATAGGAGGTGGTGGTGGCGGTGGTGGAGTGTCATCATGCTCTTCTTCCTCAGTTATCAGCTTTTCTCTCAGTGCTTTGATCTCTTTATCTAGTTCCTCAAGACGAGAGTTCATTAGTTGAAGTTGAGCCATGATGGCACTGAGCTGTTCGTTAGTGTCCCCCATCTAGGATGATGATTCAGAAGTTTCAGAAGACGCGTTTGAAAAGGTGACAACTCGTTTGACGAGTCTAGGATTAGGTTGACCTTGTATCCTCTCTGTCGGGCGTTCCCAAGTTATAATCTCACGACCTATCTTGAATAGAAATCGAATGGACCTCGTAACTTTTAAGAAATGATGCTTTCGAAATGAGAAATGGAAATAAGGGATGGAGAAATGAAAATGGAAATGAGAGGTGAGAAATGAAGATGAAAGTGGAAATGGGAATGGGAAATGATTAGAAATGGGTATGATTATGGTTATGATGGCGACATGGGCCTAATTATATGCAAATGCAGACATGGACTTGACTGGACTATGCAAGCAGACTGGATTCCACGACTGGCTTTGGTGATGATAGGAGAGACTAGACTTTGAACATATGGGTGAGCAAGCAGGCTAGACTTTAAGGAAGGCTGGACAATAAGGGAGACTAGACTCTTAACTTAAGGCAAGCAGGCTAGGCAACTAGACTTTGAACTTACGGGTGAGCAAGCAGGCTAGACAACTAGACTTCGAAACTTACATTAGACTAAGCAGGCTAGACTCAAAATTACCTATGTGGACTTATGGAATGCTAGCTTCGCTGGACTTAGGGTTGCCACTATGGTCTTACAGGGATGAGTAGCTTCGCTAAACTCGGGGATTTGGGTAGTTATGGATCTATGGAAGGACCAGCTGCGCTAGACTTAAGGGATTTAGGCCATTATGGACTTAGGGAGGAGTGGATTAACCTATAGGTTTGACTTAGATGGGGAGATGCACATGGGCTTGACATTGGAGATGGACTAGGATTGGACTTAGAATGGAATAGACTGGGATCAGACTTGGACTGGGTTTGACATAAACAAGGGTTCACATAAAGATGCAAATGGGCCTAGATTTGAGTTGAACAAGACTTATATGGGGGTAAGATGGACTCTAATGCTAGCGGGCCTAATATAAATGCATGGACTCAATTTTAGAAGGACCTAATATGAATGCAAAATGGATTCTAATGCATATGGGCCTAAAATGAATGCAAGTGGGTTGGATTAATTGGATTATATTGAATGAAGGCATTTGGAATGGGCTTAGAATTTTTGAAGTTGGTTTTTGAAAGGAACCCCTTGTTTTTATCTTTTATTAGGAAAATATGATGGGTTAATTTTGAAAAAAAAAATTTATTGAATAGGTGGTATGATGATGATTAAATGTTTTCGAAAAAGGTAGAATAGAAGAGGGTGTGGGATTGATTTTGAAAAAAGTAAGTTTTTGAAATTGTTGAATATGGTAAGGTAAGATTGATAAGGAAGATTTGTTGAACAGCAGGGAGAAGGTAGACATGCATGATGATTCTAACTCAAACATGACCATTTTTCCTAGATGCACTATTTTAGGACAGACTCGACCTTGCATGAAAACACCCCTAGAATGACCATGATTCTACGTGAATGCAGACAGACAAACATAAGACTGAACATAGGATCGACCACCACAACGTCTAAATCGACGAAAAGCATGCGATGCACAGACTGCGTGCCGCGTAGCATTGCTGCGCGCGGCGCACAGCCATGCGTCTGGCGCGGGAGTGGTGCGCCAGGCGCAACTTAAAGCGCTTGGCGCACTACTCCCCCGACATGTTTTTCGGGGATTTAGGCGACGTTTTGGTTAATTGGCGAGCTTTGGTTTGTTATATAGACGCGATTTTAGACACAACGAATAACAACGATTTTGACAAAATAATAGCAGGCAGAAATTGCAATCACACGCAAATGTCATATAACATGGATGCAAAAGTTCCAACATAAAGTCCAGTTCTATGTTCAACTATGGTCAAGTTTAGGTTAAGGCTAAAAAGGGTCCATGCTTCGTACCCTTGCATAAAGAGGTGGCCACGTGTAAGATGCACTCCAATTCTCAGGAACAAGAGAACAATGTCATGGTTGGGCAGGTTTGCTTATAACTAAGATCCAACACTATCGCTCAGGAAGCTTTTTGGAATGACAAAGCGCAAACCCTCCAGGGGTGACCTCACACATAGAACATATACTAATAAGGCAAGGTAGATTATCCTTATGGTGGCTGAACAATAGTTATGCATATGCAAAACAATATATTATTCAAAGGCATAAAAGGAGAATGAATCGTATTTTTCAAGTTTCACCCACTCATTTAAAAAATAAATTTTTTAAAATCCTCCCCAGTGAAGTCGCCAAATTGTAGACGTGATTTTTTTTCCGCCTATGCGGTATGAGCGCGTATTTATATTTGACTACCTCATTGTTAAGGTTTTATTGAAAATTGTTTTGGAGTCGCTAACAATTCTTTAAAGGAAGAATCATAAACCTAATTGGATATTGAAAACTATAGGGACATCTTAGGAACTTTATCCAATGTAGATTTCCCTGTCCTGACTCCATAGATGGTCAAAATGAACCAAATATTGAGTTTGGGGGTGAGGGTACGAACACGGTCATAATGAACCATATTCGCCCATTGTTAGCCTCTACTAAATATCGATTCATGTCAATTTTTATGCAAAAGAATAACCATATAATATTTTTAAGCACCCTAAACATATTTAGTCTAGGTTGATTCAGAAAACACATAAAAAAATTATTTTTTAGTGATATGTTATTACGCAATCAATATTACAAAGGAACCTAACAGGTTGTCCAAATTAATCTGATTAATGTTAGAACAGTTCTTTAGGTATTTGATTAACAATAATAACATGTGGGTGATATAAAGCATGCAGGATAGTCATAATAATATGAATAGAACAATCAGACTAGTATATAATAGTGTATGAAAATAAATAAAAAGAAGGAAAGATTAGAATATACAGTAGAACGATTATCAATTAAAGATCTACATCATGAAATAAATTGTTAGTGACATCAAGGCAATAAATATAATTGAATTATTCAAGGATCCTCAGGAATTATACCTATGCAGCTTAGGTCGAAGAGCGCAACGATCTTCAAGCGAAGCAATTGTGGAACCAAGAAAGTAGTATGATCAGGAACTGGAAAAGGAATTGATGTATTGAAAGTGTTTGAGTATTAGGAGGTTCGTAATAGGATTCCTTAATATTCGGAAGTTTTTGTGTTCGTAAAATAAATTGAAAAATCATCCGTGATTCGAGGAATCACAGGTATTTATAGGGAAAAGGAGTGTGCGCCTCACGCGTCAACCTGCGCCTAGCGCAGGCCTACGTGTCAGGCGCACATTGGTGTGCATGACGCGGCCAGCCCAGTCAAACACGTACACGTGGTACGTGTATTTAAAAAGATAGAAAAGAAAAAGATACGGCTCACACAAAGAGGTGCGCTAGGTGCAGGACTCTCTGTGAGTCACAAATCCACGTATCAGGCGCGGATTGGCGCGCCTGACACAGCTTGGCCAATGCGCTGAGCGCATGTGGCGCGCTAGGCGCACCGCCTGCGTCCAGCTCATTTGCCAGCCTTTTTACCTCAAACGCGTTTTAGAAGATACATTTTTTTCCTGAAAATCCGGAGATTGAATTTTACGCAATAAAAATCTGATATTTGTTAAAAAGTATTTATTAAAAATAATAAAAATATTTATTAAAAATAATAAATAAATAATAGGGCTTTTAAAATACTTTAAATGGATATAGACTAATTATCATGAATAATTACACTAGTGGAAAAAACGTCAAGGGCTGCGGTCAAAATAGCCCAAAGGGCTGCGTTTTTGGCCCGCAGCCCTTGGGCAAAAAGGAAGGGATGCAGTCAAAATAGCCTTAAGGGCTGCGTTTTTGGCCCACAGCCCTTGGGCAAAAAGGAAGGGTTGCGTTTTTGACCGCAGCCCTTCACTCCCAAGGGTTGCGCTTGCGGTTTAGGCCCAAAACCGCAGCCCTTTTTACAAATGAAGGGCTGCGGTTTTCATCAAAAGCGCAACCCTTGTGACCCAAAAAAAAGAATTTTTTTTTTGCATTTTTAGTCCTAAATGATCCCCAAACAGTTATATATATATAAAAGTATCATTTTCCATTGCAAATTATGTTATTTATACAAATATAAAAAATTTACAAAAATATGTATCTTTAAGTACTCTTGCTGAGCAGCAGCTTATGGGCAGCCACAGCTCGTGGGCAGCAGCTAGGTGTAGGCAATTGGTGCTGGCCTCAACCGTTATATGAGTACTTAAAAGATTAAACAAAACAACCTGCCGTAACAGCGAATAATGTATGCAATGAGTTCAGGCCTTGCAGAAGCAGAACATGGTGTGATAATGTGCCTAACCTTGGTGTTGGCCTTCATTTTCTGGTCACACACGAGATCTACAGTTTCTTTGCAGATTTGAGAAACCTAATTGAAATATAGACAAGACGACAACATTTGATCAGAATACTTGATAATATCTATCAACGGAATATGATACCAAAGGTAGAGCATGACTTCCGTGCAAGACATTACTCCACAATCATAAAATTAACTTTAATTAATTATTCCTATTCCAAATTTCTGTCACAAACGCAAATCGTTCAATATCATATAATAAATCAATAAACTAAGGAAATTTCTCACCTCCTCAACCCAATCAGGCAAGGTGGTACTAAAGAGAAGTGTGAACTTTGGAAACATCATCTACTTTCCCGGCAAGAATAGTAAAAATAAGTTATTGAAAATGAATAGGGAAAAACAGTTACTTATCATGTAATAAGTGAAGGAATGGGGGGGGGATTTGGCTAATTAAATTCGCATAAGCTGATTAAGTACCTTAAACACAGATGAACCGTTGGTAACTGGGGACAGCAATAGAGACCTAAAAGCAAAACAAAAAAATAGAAAATAGAGCTCAACAGAAGTTAATCATATCATAATCAAGCTACTAACGAGGATTCTACTAATTACATGCACAAGTGGAAATGTATTTTCAAAGTTTCATCTCTACAAAATCAATATTGACAATCAAAGTATATTAAAACACGGTACCATGTAGGAAGCATTAAGAAATAAGAACCACTAATAGGAACAATAATCGTGCACCTTTATTTTCCATACAAGTCATTCCATATATATGATTAAAGCTTCAATTTTTGCACATACTTTGAGCCAAGTAAGACCGATCAATCATTGAGCTTCTGTACTAACCAATCACCCACCTGCACACACACCACATATATCCACCCTTCCCAGCCCCCTGCCACCCCTTCACATCTCCCTGTCAGCTCCCATGCACTCACATCCTCCCTTTTACAGCCCACCTGCACACCACCACATATATCCACCCTTCGCAGCCCCTGCCACCCCATCCTAGCCCCCCCTTCACATCCCCCCTACCCAGCTACCCCCGCACACACAACCCGCTCTCTGACCCACCGCACACACACGCAACCCTTCCCATAGGAACACTTGCACCATCTAAAACTTGTCAACTTTAACCAACCATTTCAGAACTTTTCACTTTGCACCATGAAAAACAATAAACCATATAATACAAATTAAATACACCTCACAAACAATAGAATTTACATCAAACTTACTATTAATCAAAAGAACAACATATACATTATCCAATTCCAATAGAAAATGACTACAAATAACTAAGAAACGGCTTTGCCCTACAAAACACAAGAGCGGAATCAAAAAAAAAAAAGTTCAGACATTAGAATTACATAGCAAAGTTTATAATTCACTCAAAAAGATTTAAAAAAAGGGTTAGGGTTTCTGTCAGCACCTTGAGAATCACCATTTCCCTTGGTCTTCTTCTCCACATTTCAAATTATATTCTAAGATTAAGGAAAAATTGCAGGACAAAGAAATGTAGAGCATTTTTAGATCCGATATGTAAAAATTGAAAATTATATGAAGTAGATATAATTTTAGCATGATACAATTTAATGAAATTTTCACCAAACAACCACTTCAAAATTTCCAAAATGTCCACTACCCACTATAATGCATTGAACCCCATCACAGTGACAATGCACAATCAAAAAACGAGGACGAAAGCTCAAAGACCCAAACTTTATTAAATATGTGATCCAACAAGCAGCAATTATTCACCAAAACACAGAAAAAAAAACAGCTACCTTCAATACAAGGCTGAAGAAATCGACCACTTTCAGTACTTTCATCTCTTCTAATTATAGTATCAACGACATCATTAAGGCGCTCCTAAAGTGTCTCAGGATCTATATACTCAGCCTAATCAATCAAACAATGCACACCCAATAAGCTCAAAACACAGCTAAAAAAGATAAAAGTACAAAAAATTGCTTAAACCCACAAAAACCTAGAAATCATACACACTAATTACCTCCGAATTAGCTTTAAAATACATAATTTCCTCAGCTTTTAACACAACACGAGGCAACTTCTCTTGCCATTCTCTATTCTTTCTATTAATAGAACTATGAGCTTCAGTGACAACTCTGAACAAACAAACAAACACATAGCGGGCTTTACAAAAAATGAAGATAAAAACAATGAAATTGAGCTCAAAAATGACGGACCCAGAAACCTGAAAATTTGTTGAATGATGGAACCTCTAATGGGTTGGTGTCTATCACAGTGCCAAGCTCTTCTAACGCACTCATAAGGTCTTGGACCTGGTCTAGGGCTCTAGGCATCTTAAATTTTCTTGCTTTCACCCTCTTTTATTTAATTTGTTTTTCTTTGTAATTTCTATGCTTTTCTTGCAGTTTTGTGATTAGGGTGAGAAGAAAGAGAAAAGAGAAGACTGATAAGGGAGTTGTTCTGTACATGTGGTTGGCGGTTCCCCTTTTGGCGCACCTTCTTCTCTTTCTCTCTCCACCTCTCCACTTCAATCTTGGATCTGAAAACAGGTGCAATTCAAGACATAGTTGGATCTGAAAACAAAATAGAGGAAACAAGAACAAAAGGAAGAAATAAGAACTAAATAGAAGAAAGACGGAAGTAATTACCAAAAATCAAACATTTGACCTCGTTTGAATGTCGAACAACCAGACCCTCTTCTTCCTCTTGATTTAACTTGATGAACCCTAAAAATTGGAGCGATTATGATGATGAGTGAAGAAGACAAAGATGAACATCGATGTCAGTTTGAAGCTTAGGCCATTAAGGCTGAGTTGAGCGGTTTTTTGTGAGATTTTCTGAGAAGAAAAAGAGGAGAGAGAGGGGGGAAGAGAAACGGGCTAGGGTTAGAGACAACGAGGGAAGTTCAAGAGTGAATGGGCTAAATGCGCGCAAAGATAAAAAAAAAAAAAGGTTGCGGTTAGCCCGACACAGCAGCCCTTTATCAAAAAGGGCTGCGGTTTTTGGGCTAACCGCAACCCTTAATTCCCAAGGGCTGCATTTTACAGATAACCGCAGCCCTTGCATAGCAGCCCTTGGCTTTTTTCCACTAGTGTTAATTTGGGCTTTAGAATAATATTTCAAAACACACTTTAATTTGATTTTGGGTTGGCTCTTCGGATTGCTCTTCCGTTGGGTTGCGCCAACTAATACCGCGATATGTTTCATCATTGAACCCTTAAATGGGGAGACACGATTATGTGTCTACAAGCACAAAGTAGATTAGAGATCATTTATCCAAGATCAAGTAATTACATAGCATAAAAAAATAATTTGATCAAAATATACTTTGAACGTCATTCATTTTTTTGGTGTGAAATTTATGTAGGTATTGTTCACAATCCAAAAGGACTCAAGAAATTGAAGACTATATACATCATTCAACTAAAAGGTATTTCTTAATTCTCTCACACAATACGAAAATAGTTCACGACAAACAAATCATATGAATTGATAGCGGTTTTTGTGTGAGTTTTATTCAGGTCATTGATTGTAATTGCGCATAAATCCTCAAGCAAATAGCAGCGGAAAAAGGCACTTGTAACTGAATCGGAAACCACTGAGAAGGTTGGTGTCTAATTGCAAATTGTTTTCTTACTAATATTCAATTGCAAACCAAAATAATTTAAAATATCAAACTACAAAATTAAGGCAAGCACTACCTAATGTATTTCCTGCATAGATTAAAGATTCCAAGCAAGATTTTTATAGCTTATCTTTGGCTTCATGTGTTTCAACAAATTAGTTCACTCTCCTCACAAACAATAGCCGTTGTGATTTGTGAATATCAAAATTAAACCTCCTCCAATTCAAAATTTATTTCTTAAAAATAAATTTCCTGAAAACACAATTATTCTTTGAATAAAATATTTCCTAAAAAGTTCGACAGCCGTTTCATTTTCATCCAGCCACATTAAACACAATTTTTCTGAAGAAAAACCATTTAAGAAAACAAAATAATATCGAATACACCTTCACTCAAGAATTGTGAATCAACCTTCTAAATGTATAGAGATTCGAAAAAACCAATCTTCTCAATGAATAATAATTTTAAAAAAATTGCTTTCCATCGAAATAATACAGAGTGTTTTCTTTTATAAAAAAAACAATCTTCTCATGAATAATAATTCCAAAACACTGAAAATCTCCAATAGATAGAAGATTCAGATTTTCTCGTATGCAAAAAAAATGGAAATATTGCCAAACTAACCTCATCAATTGCAATTCGAATATCTTTTTCTTCCTCCACCTTCAATCCTCTCAGTGCTTAATCTACCCAAAATACTCCAAATATTAAGTTCGAATTTCTTCCTATATCTCCATTTATTAACTTTCCATTTACAGAGAGATAAAGGATCAAAGATAGAGAAAGACGACATAGAGGGGCGACGGGAGAAAGAGACAGAGAAAGAAGAAAAATGGTGGTGGAAGGGAGTGAAAGTGTCGACTGGTGGTGGGTGTCACAAGTAAGGCTGAGGTTTAGATAGAGAGAGAGAGAGATAGTGGGGTGAAGAAGATGAAAATAGAGAAAGAGGTTTTAGTGGCTTATAATACCGGGGGGTGGGGGGGAATCTGAAAAGATAGAGATGGTGCAACTTTTGAGGAATGGGAAAAGTAACTTAAAATTGTATAAGAGAGATATAAACCCAGGACCAAGGCCAAATTGGGCTATATCCTGTTGACATTCATCACCGCAAATTTGTGAATTGCTGCAGAATTAAGCAAATATAATCATATTGTTGTATTATTACTGCACAATAAGTGAAATAACTTTTGAGGAATGGGAAAATTAGCTTAATTATATTGTTTAAAGTTGAAGCTTATAATATCCCAAAACAATATATATCTCACACAAAGTTTTCATGTTATGATACTGTATAGAGTACCTTATAATAAGCCATTTTTTATATTATTTGCTACTCTTCTATTGAATGATATTGTATTAAATTTCAATAAACAATTTCGCACGCATCGCGTGCATATAAGGCTAGTTATTACTTATTAGAACTATACATGACCCAACACGAGGCTAAATGCGGGTAATTAAGGAAATTGATCTTGATCAAAAGCCTAAATTCGCCCAAATTGACATTCACTTACCCAAAATGGGTTTCAAAAAATATGAGAGGAGTATATTTGACACTAATAGTTATACAAGTACTTAACTATTAGAGTTATATTACTCCAAATTTGAAACTCATTGTCATTGAATGAGAGTAATCATCCCGAAAACGGTCGAATACGTCCTAAAATGACCCTAACTTGCGCGAAATGAGTTCCAAATGAGTTTAAGGGACTCCTTTACCCTATCGTAGTTATAATGCATATTTCATAGCTCCAAATGAGTTAATGGGAATTTTATATCTTCTAATAGTTAAGGGGACTCCAATTAGTATTCATTAAGAACAAATGAAGTAGCCTAATAACTAAGTGCATTAACAAATCAAACAAAACTAAACAGCACTAAACTAAATTAAGGTAAATTAAACTAAATAGCTAAAGTAATAATCAACAACAACATTTAAAGTTTAAAGTTCAAACATAACTAATTAAAATAATATAAGTAAGTAAATTGAACCACTAAACTAATTAGTAAGTACAACATCAACAACAACAACAACAACAACAACAACAACAACAACAACAACATCAATAATAGCCACAACAAAGCCTTAGTTCATGACTTAGGCTCGGCTAAAATGGTTTAAACTACCGAATAAGTATACACTAATAGTTATAACTTATACTAGCTAATAAGCACTAACTAATTAAACCTAAAAATCCAACTAACTATTTAAAATAAAATAAAATAAACTCAAATCAATCAACTTTAAACCAAATAACCATTATACAACCTAATTTCACTAACAATTATTCATGAAACTACAGTTAATTATAAACTTGAAAGCTTCAAATATGAGATTATAACAAAAAGTTATGAACTTTAATTAATTTATATTTAATTAATTTATTAACTAACCTAGTAGGAGGTAGAGGAGGAATGTAGTGGTATAGGGCGGGTGGAGGAGCGAGGCAAGTGGTGATGCAGAGGTGGTGGTGCAGGGGCGGTGGAGCAGCACGTTGGAGGAAGTAGAAACAAGCATCAACACAGGAAGGAAGCAGGTGGCGGTGGGGTTGGTTTGCGGTGGAAGCAGGTAGCAGTGGGGTTGGTTCGACGGTGTGCGCGCAAGAAAAGGAAGAAGCCGCTGGTGGTCGTGTTGGAGAAGGAGGAAGAAGCGCAGCACCACGTACAACAAGGAGGAAGCAGCGCAACACCACATACAACAAGGATGAAGAAGCTTTGACCTCGCCGGTAGTTCAACACAGTGGTGGTGGAACCCAGTGAGGTGGTGGATCAACTGACAAGAAAAGGAGGAAGGAGCCCTAGTTCAAGCATAAGAGGGGGAAGGAGGGAGAAATGAAATGTGGAAGGAGGGATTAAACGCGGGGAGTAAGTAAAGCCGAATAAGCGATCCGGTTGAGTGAACCGAATCGGTTAACAACAAAACCGAATCCCTTTTCTGTTAACTGATTCGGTTCACTACTGAACCGGATCAGTTATTCAACCCAACTTTGCCGGAAAAATCTCACGCTTTACGGATCCGGTTTTTTAAAACCGGATATGTTTTGTTGTGTCATATAACGTTATTTCCACTAGTGTAAAGAAAGAAGCACATGATCTGGAAAAAAAACAAAGAAAGTATTTGCCTTATTTTCCCCTTTTTTCATCTTAGAAAATTTCAGTGAAAAATTCAAATAAAACATTAAGAAGTGTAGGCACAAAATTGTGTCTCCCCGTTGAGTATCCAATGATGAAACGTACCATCATCCTAATTGCTCCGGTCCAAAGGAAGAGCAATTGAACGAGTTAAGCCCAAAAGCATTTAGAAAATATAGAGTCTATTCGAGCCCAACATTAAAGGCCCAATTAACTATTCCTGATAATTAATTATATTTTTTAATATTTTAATATTGATTATTCTTGATAATTTATTTTTAAAGGATATTTACAAAATCAGATTTTATTCCTCAAAATAGCTGATTTTGGATTTCAAAAGATAGATTTTATCAAAGGATAAAAAATAATCTTTAAAACAAAAAAAATAGGCCAGAAAGCCAGTGCACGCGACGCAAAGGTTGTGCGTCTGGCGCACAGTTCTTCATTATCTTTTCGCGATTTTTTCGGTTTTCTTTGCCTATAAATAGCTTGTTTCTTCGAACGACTTTTCCAAATGCTTTCCTACGACTTCTACACATACTTAGCTACATTCAAACACATCAAAACACTAAAACTCATATTCAAACACATTCACACCTTCGAATTTCCTATTTCAAGCTTCAAGATTACTGATACGACATACTGTAATACAAGACCCATGCAACAAAGGTATAGTTCCTGAAGGTCAATTCCAATTTAATTCCTTTTTTACTAACAATTTACTTGTCATAATGTAGATCTTGAAGGAATTAACGTTATATTGTACATTCTTTTCTAATCTCTTATATTTTTATTCATTTTCTATATATTATTATTTCATATGCATGATTGTATGATTTAATGCTTTCATCACCTCATATGCTTATTATTACTAATTAAGACCTATAGAATTGTTCCAACGCCTAATAAGATAATTGGACAATCTAATTAGGATCCCAATAATTTGATTGCTATAATAACATGCCACCAAATTCAAAATTAGTCTTTTGTATTTTTAATGAACTAACATAGGCTAATTTTAGATTGCATTAAAATATTATGTGGTTGTTTAATTGCATGAAACATGACATGAATCGATATTAAGTAGAGGCTAGCAATGGGCGAATTTGATTCCTGATCTTATTCGTACCATCACCCCCGAACTCAATCTTTGGTTCAATAACCAACTATGGAGTCATGACGGGAAAATCTACATTAGATAAGTCCTTAAGTTGTCCCTATGATTTCCCAATATCCAATTAGGTTTATGAGTCTTCCTTTAAAGACTTGTTGACGACTTCTCTCTATTTGAAAACGTTTTCAATAAAACATTTACAATGAGGTAGTCAAATGCGCGTTCATCCTGCGTAGGCGAATAAAAACACGCTTACAAGAAGAAAACCAAGCATAGTACCAAAGTATGATAACTACGGTTAATAGGAGGAGGGAATGAAACTGCTCAAACTACAATCTTATAATAAGAGCCATTTAGGTGCAAATCATGCAATTAGGAACACAAGTTAGAGCAAAATAAGTCCAAATTTATTAATTACTACATGTGCTTACAAAAAGGGAGCATAAGAAAAACAGACATAAAAGGAACAACAATAGATATGTCTGAAGAAAGGAAAAAAAAACAGCTTAAGGGGCAGATGGATCAGGAACATCCTGAGTAATCGTTTCCTCCACAACAACTTATTCTAATTTCTCTAAAACCACAGCATGATTTGTAGCCACTTGTTAACCGAGAGCCTTTAACCCATTTTCTATAACTTCTGCCTTGGTATACAACTGTATGAGCCCACAGTTCAATTTGTTGAAGGAATCAATATGACATTTGTTCGTTTGAATATAGCTTCCAAGTGAGTATATAGGGAACTGGTTTGGGTGCGAACTCCTTCCATTCCTCGGTGGACACGGTAATCTAGTTTTCGCCATGTCATAGGGAAGCTAATAAAAGACACTTCATTCTCTCAAAGATGCTTAGCCGTGTAGGTTTGGTCAACAGGGGGAACAATGGTTTCTTGTTCCTTAAAGGGAGGAATAGAGAGTGGAGGCAGGGGAGGAAAGAACTGCCGAAGGTTCAGGAACAGTAATAGGCTCAACAGATGCAGGGGAGGGAGGAACTTACAATATTTGCAACTCATCTGGATTTTCATCTTCTTCAACCTCATTGCAAGAGAAGAGTTGCTTAGCAAGTCTGGAGCTTCGCCTCTGAGGTTCCACATGAGGTTTTTCCTTTTTCTCCTTAGGGAGACTTTTCTTGGCGGCTCTATTGGTGGAGTTCCTCATCAACAACTTCTTTCTTGTTCATGTTCCTCTTAGAAACTTTGGAACCTTGTTCCTTTTCTTCTTTTGCTTCTTATTGCTCTTCGATGCTTCTTCTACTTCCTCTCGTACTCTCTTCTACAACATCATCTTTCTTTTTCAAAGTCCCATTAACAAGGCACAACCCCAAGTATTTAATTGCTCGTGCATTCAAAATGTTTCCATGACTTATACCATGAAAGACAAAGCCGGCCATCAAACCCCAACACCGCCACCCCCCTCCCTCCCCCTCCCAGCCCACGCCACCCCCATCCCTCCCCTTCCCCAGCCCACGCCACCCCCCTCCCTCCCCTTCCCCACCCACGACAACCCCCCCTTCCCTAGCCCTGCCACCCCCCATCACTCCCCTTCCCCAACCACGACAACCCCTTCCCCTCTTTCTCTCTCCTCGCCATTCCCGACCCACATAATAACAACCATCCCCTAACCCCACCCCTCCATCCCGACTCCAGCCCCACCTCCCTACCCCGAAAAACCATCGGGAAGCCTTGAAAGAGGTGGTTGCGGCGCCGCGCGGGGGTGGGGAACTCTCTGGGTTGGGTTGGTGGGTCAAGTAGAATAAGGGAGGGGGCAAAGATGGGGTGGGGTGAGGGTGGCGGTGGACCGGCGGTGAGGAAAAAGGTGGCTCGGGTTGCGCAGAGGGTGGGTGGGGTGGGGAGAGGAGAGAGTGGCGTGGCAATGGGTGGGGGGGAGGAGAGAGTGGCGTGGCAGTGGGTGGGGGAGGAGAGAGTGGCGTGGCAAGGGCGGGGGGAGGAGAGAGAGGGGGGTTTACGGTGGGGTGAGGGGGTTAGGGGGGTTTATCCTTTTTTTTTAATCTTTTGTTTTTAAATTTTTTTTTATAAAATTTGTTTATGGAACCAATTATTAAGCGACACGTGTCCCATTTTACCTATTCTTCAGGTTATAACCGGTTTTGACCTACCCAAAGTTAATGGGGTATAAAGGTTGTCTTATTGTGGAATAATCAAAAGGTTGCTCTATTATTTGCGAATGGCCAAAAGGTTGCATTATTAAAATAAAAAAATCCTTATAATAATCCAAGACTTAGAAAATGTTTGTTTAATGAAAAGTATTTGTTTAATGTAAAAAATCTGATTGGATATTTGCCTAATATTTTAATAAAATATTTTATTGTTTGTTTATATGGAGTATGTTTTATTTGTTTTATTAATTCCTATTCTATTTCATTTATTAAATCTTCAAGTCATCATCATTATTATTAATTCCTATCCCTCTCCCGTGTCTTTTATTCAGCAAAACCCAGAAACCCCAAACCCGTGAAACCCCAACCCCTTATTTCTCTCTCTCCTCTCGCGCGTCGGTGCTAATGGTTGCAGGCGGTGCTGCCGCCACATGGTCGTGCTCCCCTTAGCGTGGTGCTGCCGCTACTTCCTTCCTCTGTCCTCTGCTCGTGGAGTGGTGGTGCTGCTGCACCGTTTCCCCTTCAGTTTGCTGGTGGTGTTGCCACCATGGGCGGATACACTATGGGTTCACTGGGTTCAGTTGAACCCAATGATTTTTGGAAAAAAATTGTGCAGTTTTTTTTTTTAAATAAGAAACCAGTAATAATGAGACATATATCTTTTGCGTGTAATATGGATCACAGAGGTTGAGCGTGTCGGGGTGGTTTTGGTTGTAAGCGGAGTGTGCATGTTTTGGAAGTTGGCGCGGGATCGAATCCCAGGACAAGCCTAACTTGTTTTCTTTTCTTTTGATTTTATCTTTTTTTTTATTTGGTTATGATACGTCATTGCATTTAGCCATTTAGGTGATACTTGTCATTTTTGGGGTCATTGATGTGTATTATTAGGTTTTTTTAGGGAATACTATTAGCAATTTTCTTATTTGAGGGAATATTATTAGCTTTTTTAGTTTTATTTTTTATCATTTTTTTAGCCATCTCCTATTCTCCTATACTATCTGCATTGTATTTTTTTGTGTTATCTTCTTACCATACAACTTCGCATTAAATTTATTTTGTTTAATTTCTTTTGGTTTTATGTTTTATAGACTATTTTGCCTCAATTTTGTTCATCTTCTTTTTGGAAAAAATAACATAAATAACTTGAACTTGATTTATTTTCTAGAAAATAATCTCAATTTTAGATTGTTTCAGGAAAATCTCAAGTGTTAGTGGCATCTTGTCAAAAAAAAAATCTAAACTATTTATATTCCAATAGCAATTGACCCAAAATAGATTAGCAAAGGTAAAAAGATTTAAGAATTAAAAATCATATTCAGAGGTCCTCGCAAAACTTGTGAATAATCCTGTATTATTGTTACTATTAGAGAAAATAGGTGAAAGTTGAGATTGTCTATGTTTATTTTTCCTTTTTAATTTATTTACTTCAAACCCAAGCTATATACACTTTAGCTTCAAACATTTTTCCTTTTCGAATTCTTTGAGATGATTATTAATTGATATCTACTTAGATATTAATATCTTCCCAAAAAATTTGTAAGTAGTGCTACTCACTAAACATTTAAGACTAAATATAGTTCTGATGCGACAAATTTAACACTTATTTAGCTATTAGATTGATAGAAATAAATAATAATATATCTTAGTACCTTTTTCTGGGTGAACTTACTATTTATTGGTGTAAATTGGTATCGCAACTAATGTATTCGAACATTTTTTTTCCAATTATTCATCTTGGTTTTCTTTCGAACGGCTCCGAACCCATGGGGGACAATTCCTGGATACGCCACTGGTTGCCACCGTGGCTCATTCGCGCTTTGCTCCTTCCTTTGGTGCAGGTTGTTGTCGCCGCTACTTCTTTATCTCCCTCCCTTTTTGTTGTTGATGCTGCTGGTATTATTGTTGTTGTTGATGCAGCGTCATTGTTTTGATGCGTTATTGTTAGTTGTGGTTAGTGAACCAGTGGGAATAGTTTTGTAGTTGATTGGCAAGTTCAGTTAGTGTTCTATTGTTTTTGGAAAAGAGATTTGAGTTATAAATTCTTAAATAAGTGTAGTATAATATTGTTAGTAATAGTAATATGTTTGGTGTGTGAATTTGCTAAATTAGTTTCTCATTTGTTTAATTAAGCTTGTTAGCTAAGTTCAGTTAGTTTAGTTCAATAAGTTATTTTTATGATTCTAAGATATGTATAATCAGTTTACAGAATTTAGGATTAAGAGTTTGGAATTATGGTTGTAAAGGATTTCTAAATTGGGAATTGGTTATGGTTCCATTTTCTAGTTTAGATTAGTTAAGATTGGTTATTAATTATCGTTGTTGTTGTGAGGTGATTGTCGGAGGAGGCCAAGAGAGTGATGGAGTTATGTAATTCTGATCAAAGTCTTATATTTCGGAGCTAAAGAATGGATTGCGTATGAGGTAACTTTTATGTTCAGTAAAATCATTTACTTACGCCCTCATGTGTGGATCTCTATGTTTAATTTTTGATAAATAAGTTCGTACTATGGCCATAGATATGAATGTGATGATGAAATGTTATTGATTAATTATGAATACGCAATTGTTTTGCTAGCTTTTTATATGAATTGAAAATAGAAAGTGGGCAATGTATGGGAAGAGGATGGTTACTCTTTTGACCTGATATGATCGTCTACGCTCCATAACGAACCTTGGGGCAGTATTGCTGGGCTCCATAACGAACCTTGGGGGTAGTATTGCTGGACTCCATAACGACCCTTGGAGGCGGCGTTTGTCCAAATCCCGTACTTGACACTGATTTGTTTAAGAGAATGAGCTATGCCAGCGCTGTAACGAAAGAAAATGATTTGAAATAAAAGCTATTTTTAACGGGCTGAAGTAAAGGTTACGAGTTTTCCACTCATTTTGGAATTTTGTTTGTTTGTATTTCTTCCCTGAATTTGCAGGTTTGGTGTTGTGAGCTCGGAATCGGAAGTGGAGCAAGAATTGGATTCTGTGTATTATGGATTGAGTTTATAATTTAGATAGCTGATTTGAGAATAGTTATTGATAATTTCGTTGTATATAATATTTTGGGAATTTTAGTTGAGATATTGGTGTAATCAAGGATATTTTTCCGCTGCGATTTTATTTAATTAAGTGTTAATTCTAGTATATGGTTGTTGAGTGTGTTTCGCTAGCAGCTCGGAAGAGCGGGCTGTTACAAGATGGTATCACACCAACTTTGCGACCGTATGACTAGTTGGCTACCTAGCGAGGGTAAAAGATTCTTCGGGAAGTTTGAAATCAATTTGGGATTATTAGTGGTTGAGAATTGATGAATGGAGTTAGGAATGTTGAAGCTTGAGTATATAAGTGTTTGCGCTTTTGCGTGTGCTATATGATTCATTTATGTGAAGGTATAACTCCTTGTATTGCCTATGTTGTGTACTTTGAGAAAAAAAAATTACTTCCTCCGTTCCATAATAAGTGAAACACTTACTATTTTAGAACGTTTCAAAATAAGTGAAACATACCTTAAATGTAAAAAAGAAAATGACAAAATAACAAGAATACCCATCATAAACTTGTGTGGTTTACTTTTCTCTCTTATCCTTTTGATAATGAAAAGGGTGTTTTATGACTTTTTGGCTTTTGAAAGTGATGTTTATTAAATCTTGTGCCCAATCCCTATGTTTCACTTATTATGGAACGGAGGAAGTATATGATTTGGTTAAGTAAACGACTTTCAAACGAGATCTCTGCAAATGAGATGACTGGAATCCTATGCCGAAAATTTTGCTCCGTTTGCTTTCTTTGCTCCTCGATTCTAATATTGAGTTGAAGTGGAGATACAAAAGCTGATGGTAGAATTGAGGTTGGATGCCAAATATCTTAGGAGCTTGAGATTTTGGTTTTATTTAAATAAATGTTTTCAAGTTTTGACGAAACTTTAAATAAGGGTGGTAGTATGTAATAGCCCTATTTTTAAAGGCGTTTAATAAACGCTGATTATATTTATTAAGTTAATTATGTTCCGAAAATCCTTATTTTATTTGAGTTGTAGAGTATTCTTTTCTATTTGTCGTGTTTGTAATATATTTATTTCAGCAAAAATAAAATAAGTTCAGTTCAGTTCAACCAAAATAAGTTCAAAAGAACAGGGCCTAAGTGTAATTTTTGTTGAGTATTATTTGTCCAAAAGAGGAACCCCAAAAGAGAAAACCCAAATATTTAGCCCCTTATGTCGGTTAGGAAATCAAACCATTAAAAGTTAAAACCCCTTGAGTTCTTCCTCTCCCGTGTCTCCTATTCAGCAAAACCCAAAAACCCCAAACCCGTGAAACCCCAACCCCTCATTTCTCTCTCTCCTCTCGCGCGTCGGTGCTGATGGTTGCAGGTGGTGCTGCCGCCACATGGTTGTGCTCCCCTTAGCGTGGTGCTGCCGCTACTTCCTTCCTCTGTCCTCTGTTCGTGGAGTGGTGGTGCTGCTGCACCGTTTCCCCTTCAGTTCGCTGGTGGTGTTGCAACCGTGGCTCAGCTAATGCCGCTGCTCCTTCCTTTGGTGCTGGTGGTTGTCGCCGCTACTTCTTTATCTCCCTCCCTTTTTGTTGTTGTTGCTGCTGGTATTATTGTTGTTGTTGATGCAGCGTCGTTGTTTTGATGCGTTATTGTTAATTGTGGTTAGTGAACCAGTGGGAATAGTTTTGTAGTTGATTGGCAAGTTCAGTTAGTGTTCTATTGTTTTTGGAAAAGAGATTTGAGTTATAAATTCTTAAATAAGTGTAGTATAATATTGTTAGTAATGGTTATATGTTTGGTGTGTGAAGTTGTTAAATTAGGTTCTCATTTGTTTAATTAAGCTTGTTAGCTAAGTTCAGTTAGTTTAGTTCAATAAGTTATTTTTATGATTCTAAGATATGTAGAATCAGTTTACAGAATTTAGGGTTAAGAGTTTGGAATTATGGTTGTAAAGGATTTCTAAATTGGGAATTGGTTATGGTTCCATTTTCTAGTTTAGATTAGTGAAGATTGGTTATTGATTATCGTTGTTGTTGTGAGGTGATTGTCGGAGGATTATTATGGAGCCCAAGAGAGTGATGGAGTTATGTAATTCTGATCAAAGTCTTATATATCGGAGCTAAAGAATGGATCGCGTATGAGGTAACTTTTATGTTCAGTAAAATCATTTACTTACGCCCTCATGAGTGGATCTCTATGTTTAATTTTTGATAAATAAGTTCGTACTATGGCATAGATATGAATGTGATGATGAAATGTCATTGATTGATTATGAATACGCAATTGTTTTGCTGGCTTAGTTTATGAACTAAAAATAGAAAGTGGGCAAGGTATGGGAGGAGCAGGTATAGTTACTCTTTTGACCTGATATGGTCGGCTACGCTCCATAACGACCCTTGGGGTAGTATTGCTGGGCTCTATAACGAACCTTGGAGGCGGCGTTTGTCCAAATATCGTACTTGACACTGATTTGTTTAAGAGAATGAGCTATGCCAGCTCAGTAACGAAAGGAAATGATTTGAAATAAAAGCTATTTTTAACGGGCTGAAGTAAAGGTTACGAGTTTTCCACTCATTTTGGAATTTTGTTTGTTTGTATTTCTTCCCTGAATTTGCAGGTTTGGTGTTGTGAGCTCGGAATCGGAAGTGGAGCAAGAATAGGATTCTGTGTATTATGGATTGAGTTTGTATTTTAGACAGCTGATTTGAGAATAGTTATTGATAATTTCGTTGTATATAATATTTTGGGAATTTTAGTTGAGATATTGGTGTAATTAAGGATATTTTTCTGCTGCGATTTTATTTAATTAAGTGTTAATTCTAGTATATGGCTGTTGAGTGTGTTTCGCTAGCAGCTCGGAAGAGCGGGCTGTTACAAGAGCCATACCCAACAACAATGTTGTTGGAAATACAGTGTTGAATCATGAGAGAGGGAAAGTTAACACTAGTAGAAAAACGACGATTTGCGTCTCCCCAAGTGCGTCGCACAATAGGAAAAACGACGCAGAAGTGAATGAGGAAATCATTTGCGTCGCATGCAACCGGGACTCGACGCAAAAGACGCCCTATGTGCGTCGTATTTAGCTAGAGTGCGACGCAAAACATCATAGCACAAGCTATGTGCTTCGGATGGGTAAAACATGCGACGAACATAACCGAAGCAAGATCCTCTAATCCACAAGCTATTCGCGTCGGATGTATGGTAAGTGCGACGCACATAAGTGTGCCATAGCATCTGCGTCGAATCCGGCCTATGTGCGACGCAGATTTCTTCTCCCGCAGACACGAGGATTTGCGTCCAACGTTATTGAACATCCGACGCACAATCATTCTTTTTTCGCGAGCCCTAATTAAAACACAGCCGAGCTATGTGCGTCGCATCAAGCCCACGTGTGACACAAATCATCATCTACGTCGGATCCGTCCTCCCATCCGACGCAGATGATTCTTAGTTAATATTTTTTCGGGAATTCCCTAGCCCTAGTTCCCCACTAAACATTAAACCCTCTCTCACTCGCACTTCTCTCTCTCTCTCATGCGAATTCGTCAGCCCTAACACTCGCACGTCTCCGGCACCTCCTCTCGCCGTCGACTTCTCCGGCATCTCCTCTCGCCGGCTAATCCATCTGGTGCCCTAACTTCACTCTGTTACTCTTGCACGTCTCCCTCCCCTCTCGTTTCTTTGCGGCGAAGCACAACCATCGGCGATTTACCACTCTCACCGGCGTTTTCTTCTCCCTCTCTCCGACGGTTTACCACTCTAACCGGCAGGCAGGCCACTCTCACCGGCAGGCAGGCCACTCTCAGCGGCGGGCAATAGGTTTTTTTTGTTGTCAATTTTCTTGTAACCCATCATTTTCTAACACGATTTTGATTTGATATCAATCAATTTTGATAATTTTGGTGCTTCACTCTCTCACTCTGCCTCTTCTCTACATTGTATTGCAGCTGCGTCTCATCTACATTGTCGGTGCTTCAAGCTCACCTCATTGTGGTTGTGTTTGTTGCTCCTTGAGAGCAGAGGTATATATGATACCTTTGTTATTTTCTATTTTTTGATCAAATGTTAATTTCACCATTAGTTTGGATTTGTGGAATTGTTTTATTTGTCCCTATATGGGGGTTGGGAAATCTAAGGAAGTGTTTGGTTATGTGATTGGGAAACTATATGAATTGATGGATTTTTTATGAAATTATTGTCTTGTTATATTTTTGTGGATTGTTGTGTTAATTAATTTAACAATTGAGATATGGAGATACCTTAATGGGGTGGGGAGGGAAATCTAAAGAATGGATTGGTTTGTGCTGTTTAATTGCAATGTGCATCATTGGCCTAGATACCTGTTCGAGGCTTACTCATTAGGAGTTAGTCTTGAATAGTCCCCGGTTTAGGACTGTCTTTGAGTTTCTTATCTCACTTAGGATGTGAATGAATGTTTGGTTTTCGATTCTAAGAAAGATCTAGCTCATTTCCCTAAGCGTTCAGTGGGTATATATGTTGATAGTTTACCTATTATATTCATCGTGTACTTGGAGAACTGTAGGGAAGTGCTGTCGGATTTTTCTTAGAATTGAAAACCAAATATTTATTAGTGAGATGAGAAACTCAAGGATGGGTTAGGTTGGAGTGATAAGAACCCAAATGTACATGACTGCATTTGATAAGACACTTTGAATGATGTGATCGATTGTGTTCTTGTTTGGTGTCTGTAGTGTATGAATATGGATCGAAACTGGATGTATGGTAATCGAATTTCGGCGACATTTCTACAAGGGGTTGATGAATTTATCAGGGTTGCGTTAGAACATCAATCGCAGAATGGGTCAAAGTTAGTCTTGTGTCCTTGTTGTGATTGCAATAACTCTAGGGGGTATCGTGATGTGGATCAAATTAAGGATCATTTGATTCGTCGTGGGTTTAAGAGTAACTATACTAGGTGGACATGGCATGGAGAGTTTTATGATCAGGGTATGAGCTCCACTAGCTTGTGTGATGATTTGCATGTTGATCCCATTGATGATGAGGTTGATATCAAAAAAGGAGAGGAGGATAATGAGAATGATAGGGTAGATTATGAGAATGATAAGGTAGATGAGATGTTGCACAATTTGGAGGATGAAGGAACCGATCGTCCGCATATGTATGATAGTATTCTAAGTGCAGCGAACAAACCTATGTATCCGGGGTGTAAGAATTTCACTAAACTTTCTAGCATCCACACATTGTTCAACATGAAATCGAAGTATAGTTGGATAGATAAAAGTCTAAGTGAGTTCACTTTTTTACAAGAATTGCTACATGAAGGGAATGAAATTCCCAACTCTACCTATGAGGCAAAGAAATTGTTGTGTCCATTAGGTATGGAATATGAGAAGATACATGCATGTCGAAAAGGATTGTGTCTTTGTATCGAAATGAGTACAAGGATTTGGGTGAGAGTCCAAGGTGTGGAGAGTCTCGGTACAAGATAAAGGAGGATGATGAGGGAGTGAGAAAGAAAGAAACTCCGGCGAAGGTTCTTTGGTATCTTCCAATCATTCCGAGATTTAGGCATTTATTTTCGGATGAAAATAATGGTAAATTATTAATGTGGCATGCGGACAAGAGGAAGAAAGATGGGATGCTTTGACATCCGGCCGATTCTCCGCAATGGAGAAATATCGACCGAAAGTTTCTCGGTTTTGGTAAAGAACCTCGAAATCTTAGGCTTGGACTTTGTACAGATGGGATGAACCCATTTGACATACTAGGTACCCAGCATAGCACTTGGCCGGTTCTACTGACCATTTATAATCTGCCCCCCTGGTTATGTATGAAGCGTAAATTTATTCTGCTATCGCTTCTTATTTCGGGTCCTCAGCCACCCAGAAACGACATAGATGTGTATCTTGACCCACTACTTCAAGATCTGATATTGTTGTGGGATGAAGGTGTTTCGATGTTCGATGCGTATGCGAAAACTGACTTCACATTACGTGCCCTATGGGAATTTGTCAGGGTATATAGTTAAAGGAGCAAAGGCATGCCCTATTTGTGATGAGAATATGATTGATGAGCGGTTACATCATTGTGGGAAGAATGTATACCTGCATTATCGTACATGGCTTCCTTTAGATCATCCATTTCGTAAGAAAAAAAAGTTGTTCAATGGAAAAGTGGAGATGAGAGAAGCCCATGTACCCTTACGTGGAAAAGAGGTTTCTAAGCGGGTAAAGGATATTGAAACAGTGTTTGGCAAGCCCTTTAAAAGTGTCTCAAAGAACTTATACAAGAAAAGGTCTAAGTTCTGGGACCTCCCATATTAGGAATGTTTAGAAGTCAGACATTGTCTTGATCTAATGCACATTGAGAAAAATGTTTGTGATGCCATTGTTGGAACATTGTTGAATATGCCCGGGAAGACAAAGGATGGAGTTAAAGCTAGGAAAGACATGGCTGAAATGGGCAGACCAGAACTAGCACCTCAGGAGCGGGAACAACGCTATTATCTTCCACCAGCTTGCTACACTTTGTCTAAGAAGGAGAAAATGAGTTTTTGTGAGTCTCTGCATAGGTTAAAGGTCCCTGCTGGATACTCGTCAAATTTTCGAAACCTTGTCTCACTAAAGGACTTAAAACTCGTTGGTTTGAAATCTCATGATTGTCATATCTTGATGCAGCATTTATTACCTGTTGCAATACGAGGAATTTTGCTTTCCCAAGTATGATACACGATTACAAAGCTGTGTTTCTTCTTTAGAACTATCTCTAGCAAGGTGATTGATCCTAACACTCTAGATAAATTGCAAGCCGGTGTAATAGAGACGATGTGCCGATTTGAAATGTACTTCCCACCATCGTTCTTTGACATCATGACTCATTTGATAATTCATCTTGTCTGAGAAATTAAACTTTGTGGGCCCGTTTGTATGAGGTATATGTGGCCTTTAGAAAGGCATATGGGTACTCTCAAGGGCAAAGTGATGAATCCAGCCAGACCAGAAGCAAGTATTGTCTAAAGAACAGTTGCGGAGGAAGTATCTGAATATGTAAGTCAGTATTTAGCACGTGCACAAGCAATTGGATTGCCAAAATGTAGACATGAAGGAAGGCTTGATGGTTCTGGTACCATTGGGAGAAAACGATTGTGTCTTGATGGAGAGTTGAATACTTTGTTTTATCTTTATTAACTTGCATGTGGTTATATATATGAACATCACATTTTGCTTCATGCCTTAGGGAACATTGAATTCTTCTTGTCATTTGTCTATCTAACAAAGCGGTATATATTTGATTCGCTCCAGAGAGATAGATCCTTAGCTCTCAAGATACCGGTGAATACGTAAGTTCATAGTTGTCATACATGTTAATAAGTTTACATGCATTTTATGATATTTTAAATAATTGATAAATGTTTAGAGTAATTAATTGTTACAAATTTCTATACTTAGTGCATATACAAAATTCATGCGCCTTCAAGGATCCAATAAAGGAACAAAATTGTCTTGGATAACTATGCGGGTAAAACTCTTATGGTTTTGTATTTGATACACATTTTATAATTCTATTTAGGATTATTTTTTTTCGATTTTAACATATATCTTAAATTTGGTGGTGTGCTCAACAATCGGGAGGAGAGGAATGCAGCTATTTCGTGATGAGATACATGCTTCAAATCATCCGCTTCCACTATGATTCAAATAATTTACAGGAGGTATATGTATGTTGTAAATTTGTTATATATACTTATAGAATTTTAAAGTATATTAACGAATTTAATATATTTCTAGGCTTTTCCACAAAGTCTTGAGCCATACTCCATATATGAGATCAACGACCTCAAAGAACTTTTTGCGCAATACTTTGTACGGGTCGTCGAAGCAGCAAAATAATTAACTAGTTAGTGTATGTATATTTGCAGGTTGAACCTTGTTGGTTGCTTGATTGCAACATTGGTTGCTTGATTGAGATGTACTGGAACAGGTTTTGGTTATATATGCAAAATTTCCCAACGATTTCTTGGGTTGTCCAAATTACAAAGGAGACTCTGCCGAATTTTCTGCTCATAATTATTAATATAATGTTCGTTTAGTTTTGAAGCTTAAGGTTTAGTATATGAAAAAAAAAAGCTGAAAATCACTCATTTGTGTCGCACGTTGTGCCACATGCGACGCAGATGACCGACATTTGCGTCGCATGTTGCACTATATGCGACGCAAATGTGTGGCCTGTGGCTTGCTGGGCTGCTGCTGGAACACTCATTTGCGTCGCACGTTGTACAACATGCGACTCAAATGTCGGTCATCTGCGTCGCATGTGGCACAACGTGCGACGCAAATGAGTGGCCTGGGGCTTCTTTGGCTTTGCTGCGCGTCTTCGATCTGCGTCGCATGCTGAGCAATGTGCGACGTAAATGACACACCATTTGCGTCGCACATCGCTCCGCATGCGACACAGATCGAAGACGCAAGTGCCTATGGGATGCAGGGGGGACGGGTCATGTACGTCGCATGTTGCGGAGGGTCCGACGCAAATAGCCAATCAACTGCGTCGTGTCCTTATCCGACGCAGATCCTGTATCCTTCATTTGCGTCTAGACCTGTGGCGTCAGACCAATGCCCGGCGCAAATGGTGGTCCCAGGTCCGACGCAAATTGACAATTATGTACTAGTGTAATGGGTGTGTAGGTTTCAAGACAGTGCATATAGACCATATCAAGCAAGCACACCTCCTTTCTTTTTGCTTGCCTAGGGAGTAGATATTTCTTTACCAAGTTATGCAGAATTTTGTGAAACAGATTTAGGAGATTATGATCCACGATGGTGTTCCCTTTGGATCCACCAAAACTACATACCAGTTCATCTTGTGTTATATGGGTAAAGGGACATGTGGGTTTATACTTAATATAAATATCAACACCACTATTAGGGACATTGAACAGAGACCCTAATTTTTCTCATCAAACCTAATTTCAGTTTCCTTGACTTTTGAGAAACAAACCCCATTGATTAGTTTAAAGTTTTCGCAAAATTCATCTAGGGCATCAGGAATTAACACATTGGCAAAACTTGAACCAAATAATTTTTCCCAATTTCGTTTCTCCACACCATCAACAAGTTTATTAAATTTTTCTTTCCTACACCAAGCAAGATCAATGCACATACCCAAAATATACCTCAGCTGGGTAGAAACAGCTTTCTTGAGTTGAGAGCCCCTGGTTTTTCTTGATGTTCCTTTATGAGGAATCATTTGAGCTTACATGTCTTCTTTTTCAAGTAATTCAGGTTCCCCTCCGAACTTGTGGCTCCATTTCTTGTTGAATTCCAGATACTTTTGGAGAAAAGGGTGGAGGAACACTTTAAATGAGTTTTGGTGATTGAGGAATTGAGGAATCTATGGGTGTGTTTGAAGGTTAGCACTAGTTCTTGGATTGGTGTTTGCACTAGTTCTTGCCATTTTATGGGTGAGAAATTTATAGGTGATGGAGGGAGGCAGGATCCGGAATTGAACGATCAAAAGGAGGATGTCGTTTAAGGGAGTTAGGAATTAAGGGGGATGAAGGAAGGTGAAGTGGCACGCGTATTTAGGTAAAAGAAGGCGGTAGAAGTAAAAAGGTGGATGGTAGGTGAAATAGTGAGATTAAAAAGTAAATGGAGAAATTAAGATAAAGATAGTAATTATAAGTTCATGATACTGCCTATCCCTACGAAAAATATTAATGTATTTTTTTATTTTTTCAAAGAAATAAGGAATTATCACAACTGCATTAACTTAGTGCATTTAGAACCAAATCTTACATATATCTTTTAGTCACAAATTTCCAAGTAGCACATTAGACAATAAGGGACATATTAGAAGACATTAGTGAGTGATTCTAATCCGTTCAAGTACATGTTAGGAACATGGTGAACTTGTGCATGATACCACTTAATTATTCTTTTGTTGACCTTATTAGACAAATATCAGTATTTAATTTACAATAGGAAAGTACATGACAGACACAATCATCAGAATTTTAACAGACCTAGTTCCAATCTTAGTTGTTCAAATCTCTCTCTACACAAAGGTCTAATTAGAATATCAGCAATTTGATGATCAGTTTGGCAAAATTCCAACTTGATCAATCCTTTTTCAACGTTGTCTTTCAAGAAGTGGTGTCTTACATAAATATGTTTGACTCGAGAATTATGCACTAGATCTTTAGAAATACTTATAGCACTTGTGTTATCGCAACAAATAGGAACACAATTAAGTTGAATTCCATGGTCACGTAGTTGTTGTTTTATCCATAGCATTTAGGAAAAGCATGATGCAGCAGCAACATACTCAGCCTCTACTGTGGATAAAGCAACAATGTTTTTGTTTCTTGGTACTCCAAGAAATTAAACTATGACCTGTGAACTATACCATAACTGAAGTGCTTTTTCTATTTACCAAGTCTCTAGCATAGTCAGCATCCGCAAATCCTTTGAGTTCAAATGTATCACTCCTTGGATAGAATAAGCTAAGATACTTAGTTCATTTTAGTTATCTCAAGATTCTCATTACAACAGTCAAGTGAGATTCCTTTGAGGCTGATTGAAACCTGCTGGCACACACACCAACACTAAAGGCAATGTCTGGACGACTTGCGGTTAGATATAACAAGGAACCAATCATACCTCTATATTTCTTTTGATCCACCATTGATCCTACATAATCCTCATCTGATCTAGTGGCAGTACCTATAGGTGTATGATTGATTTTTGAATTTTTAAGACTAAATTTCCTAATTAGTTCCTTAATATATTTTTGTTGAAGAACACAGATACCCTTTTCAGTTTACTTGATTTGTAGTGCAAGAAAGAAATTTAACTTACCCATCATGCTCATCTCGAATTCATTACTCATTAAATCTGCAAAGTACTTACATAGAGATTTACTAGTAGCACCAAATATAGTGACATCTACATAGATCTGGACTATTAGCAAATCAATATTTTTGGACTTTAAGAACAATATTTTGTCAACTCTACTTCTTTTAAAATCATTTTCAGGTAGGAATTTAAACAATCTCTCATACCAAGCTCTAGGAGCTTGTTTGAGTTCATACAAAGCTTTGTCTAGTTTATAAACATGGTTTGGAAAGTCAAGATTATCAAAACCAGGTGGTTGTTCCACATAGACGTCCTCATTTAAGTACCCATTTAAGAAGGCACACTTGACGTCCCTTTGGTACAACCTAAATCCCATGAAGGTAGTAAAGACAATTAAAATTCAAATAGCTTCTGACCTGGCAACAGGTGTAAAAGTTTCCTCATAATCAATACCTTCATGTTGGTTGTAGCCTTAGATTACTAAACGAGCTTTGTTTCCTGACTACGGTTCCATACTCATCCAATTTGTTCCTGAAAACCTATTTGAGGCCTATTACATTGTGATGTTTGAATTGTGATTCTAGATGTCATACCATGTTTCTTTCAAATTGATTTAATTCGTCTTGCATGGCAATCATCCAGTTTGAATCAGTTAGGGCTTCTTCATTATTCTTTGGTTCCATCATTGATAAGAATACTTGGAATGCACATAAATTTCTTAACTGCGATCTTGTTTGCGTTCCTTTGCATAAGTCAGTGATGATCAATTCCACCGGGTGAGATTTTTGGTGTTCCCATGGTTTTGGTTTGAACTCTTGAATTGGAATAGTCCTTTCTTCAGTTGTTCCCAGATTTATTGTCTGGTGCTGAAATGAATGTTGCTCACATCGTTAATATCATATGATAGGAATCTGTCTTCTATTCCCTCTTTACTTAAAATTTTAATTTTCTTGATTGTTGTAAACACATAATCGTGTCTCCCCATTTAAGGATCCAATGATGAAACATATCGCGATATTAGTTGGCGCGACCCACGGAAGAGCAATCTAAAGAACCAATCCAAAATTGTGTTTTAAAATGATATTCTAAAGCCCAATTAATTGTTCATGATGATTAATTGTATTTTAAGCCCATAAAATGTTTTAAGAGCCCAATTAAGTATTTCTTATTTTAATAAATATTTTTCATAAATATTTTTATTATCTTGATAAATATAAATTAGATTTACATCCGTAAAATTCAATCTCCGGAATTTTAGGGATAAAAAAGTATCTTTAAAGCACGCGTAGAATCAAAAACGAATATGTTGATATATGCGCCGGACGCGGCGGCTGCGCTCAGTGCGCCACCTGCGTCCAGCGCATAGGCCATAATGCGTCAGGCGAGCCAATGAGCGCCTAACACGTGGATTTGTGACTCACACAGAGTCCTGCATCCAACGCAAGTCTTGTGTGAGACGCAACTTTCTTTTCTATCTTTTCAAAAACGCGTCTACACGTGTTAAAATCTGATTGGGCTGGCTGCGTCAGACACACCAATGTGCGCCTGACGCGTGGCAGTGCGCCTGCCACGTAGTTCTGCGCCTGGCGCAGGGCTTGCGTGCAGCACACAGTTCTGTTCCCCTATAAATACTCGTGATTTCATGAATTACGGGGGCTTTTCATTATTATTTTACGCACACACAAACTTACGAATATCTCTGCAATACACTTCGAATCTCCAAATACTCAAACACTCAAATACTTTCAATACTTCAATCTATTCTTAATTATACTGCGTTCCTGGTTCCACGATTGCTCCGCCTAAAGATCGTTGCGCTCTTCAATCTAAGCCGCATAGGTATAATTCCTGAGGATCCTTGAATAATCAATTACATTTATTATTTTGAAGTTACTAACAATTTATTTCATGATGTAGATCTTTAAGTAATAATCGTTCTACTGAGTATTCTAATCCCCTTTTTTCTATACTTTCTTTTATATTCATATTATTATTATTCTTGCCATTGTATATTATATGCTTGCATGATCATTCTATTCATATTATATGATTGTCCTGCTTTATTGCTTTTATCACCCACATGTTATTTTTACTAATCAAAGACTTAAAGAATTGTTCTAACATTAATCAGATTAATTTGGACAACCTGTTAGGTTCCTTGTAATATTGATTGCTTAATAACATATCACTAAAAGTAGTCTTTTTATGTGTTTCCTGAACCAATTTAGACTAAATATTTTTAGGTGCTTAAAATATTATATGATTATTTTTTAGCATAAAGTTTGAAATGAATCGATATTTAGTAGAGGCCAACTTTGGGCGAATTTGGTTCATTATGACTATATTAGTACCCTCACCCCCGAACACAATCTTTGGTTCATTTTGACCATCTATGGGAGTCAGGACGGGGAAATCTACATTGGATAATTTGTCCCTACGGTTTTCCCATATCCAATTAGGTTTATGATTCTTCCTAAAAAGAATTGTTGGCGACTTCTTTCAAAACAATTTTCAATAAAACCTTAACAATGAGGTAGTCAAATTTAATACGCGCTCACACCGCGTAGGCGGAATAAAAACACGCCTACAATTTGGCGACTCCAAAGGTAGGATTTTAAAAAAATTAATTTTTTTTAATGTGTGGGTGAAACTCGAAAAATACGATTCATACTCTTTTTATGCTTTAGAATGACATTATAGTTTTGCATACGCGTGGCTATTGTTCAGCCACCATAAGGAAAATCTACCTTACCTCATTAGCACATGTTCTATGTGTGAGGTTACCCCCGGGGGGTTTGCGCTTTGTCTTTCCAAAAAGCTTCCAAAGTGATAGTGTTGGATCTTAGGTATAAGCAAACCTACCCAACCATGGCATTGTTTTCTTGTTCCTGACTCGAAAACTGGAGAGCGTTTTACACGTGGCCACCTTTTTAAGCAAAGGTACGAAGCGTGGGATCAGTCTCTTAGTCATGGACCCTTTCATCCTTAACCTAAACTTGACCAATAGTTGAATGTAGAACTTGACTATAGGTTGAGAACTTTTGCCTCCATGTTATATGACATTTGCATGTGATTGCAATTTTTGCTTGTTATTATCTTGTCAAATTGTCATTATTATGCGTCGTTCCTAAAATCGCGTCAAACAATTGAAAATTCGGCAGTCGGCCAATACGTCGCCTAAATCCCCGAAAAACGTGCCTGGGAGTAGTGCGTCAAGCGCATTAAGTTGCACCTGGCGCACCACTCCCGCGCCAGACGCACGGCTGTGCGCCGCGCGCAGCAGTGCTGCGCGGCACGCAGTCTGTGCATCGTACGCTTTTCGTCAATTTAGTCGATCCTATGTTGAGTCCTATGTTTGTCAGTCTGCATTCGCGTAGTATGTGGTCTAATTAGAGGTCTCACCTAATTCAAGGAAAAAATCAGTCTTTTCATGCAAGGTCAAGTCTGTCCTAAAAAGTGCATCTAGGAAAAAATGGTCATGGTAGAGTTAGGAGTGTCATGCATGTCTATCTTCTTCCTGCTGTCCAACTAATCTTCCCTATCAATTCTACCCTACTATATTCAATCAATTTCAAAAAAACTTACATTTTTCAAAATCAATCCTACACCCTCTTCTATTCTACTATTTTTCAAAAAAAAATTACAAATCTTAATCATACAAGACATTTACAAAAAAAAAATTTCAAAATTAATTCATCATCTTTTCCTAACAAAAGATAAAACAAGGGGTTCCTTTCAAAAAACGAATTTGGATAATTCTAAGCCCATTCTAAACACCTACATTCAGCACAATCCAATCAACCAAATCCAATTCACTTGCATTCATTCTAGGCCCATATGCATTAGAGTCCATCTTGCATTCATATTAGGTCCATCTAAATTCAAGTCCATGCATTCATATTAGGCCCGCTAGCATTAGAGTCCACCTCAGGCCCATATAAGTCTAGCTCATGTCAAAATCTAGGCCCATTTGCATCTTTATGTGAACCATAGTCTATGTCAACCCCAGTCCAAGTCTAATCCAAGTCCATTCCAATCAAAATCCAATCCAATCCATTTCCAATGTAAAGCCCATGTGCATTTCCAAGTCTAACTTCAAACCAGTATAGGACTAAGTCCAAAATTAGGTCCATATAAGGCCCAACTCATTTCCTAACAAAATTAGGTCGTTTGACTTAGCTAAGCTAGTCACCCTTAAGACCATAACGACACCCTTTGACTTAGCTAAGCTAGTCACCCTTAAGACCATAACGACACCCCCTTGACCTAGCGAAGCTAGTCACCCTTAAGACCATAACGGCACCCCCTTGACCTAGCGAAGCTAGTCACCCTTAAGACCATAACGGCACCCCTTTGACTTAGCTAAGCTAGTCACCCTTAAGACCATAACGGCACACCTTGACCTAGTGAAGCTAGTCACCCCTAAGACCATAAAGACACCCTCAAAGTTTAGCGAAGCTACTCCTATCTTACATATATAGCAACCCCAAACCATCAAGCCTTGCGAAGCCAATTCCTTCCTAAGTCTAGCGAAGCTAGCATAGGCAATCCTTTTGAGTTTAGTCTATTTGCAAAGTTTAGTCCAGTCTGCTTGCATAGTCCAGTCGAGTCCAGTCCATGTATGCATATGCATATAGTTAGGCCCATGTCGCCATCATAACCATAATCATACCCATTCCTAATCATTTCTCATTCCCACTTCCACTTTCATCCTCATTTCTCATCTCTCGTTTCCATTTCTCCATCCCTCATTTCCATTCATCATTTCGAAAGCATCACTTCTATAAATTTACGAGGTCCATTCGATTTTATTTAGGACAGGTCGTGAGATTATAACTTGGGAACGCCCAACAGAGAGGCAACAAGGTCAACCTACTCTCAGACTCGTCAAGCGCATCCTCACTTTTTCAGACGAATCCTCCGACTCTTCCGAATCGTCATCTGAAATGGGGGATACTAATAAACAGCTCAGTGCCATTATGGCTCAAGTCACACTGATGAACTCTCGTCTTGAGGAACAAGACAAAGAGATTAAGGCACTGAGGGAGGAGCTAACTGAAGAAGACGACCAAGGCGACAGTCCACAACCAATCAAACCAACACGGATTTGACGTTTGAAAAACTCGAGCAATTGATCCAGTCAATTCCTGCACTCGAGAGTCAGGCTCATGGCCATGACATCATTGATCCTGAACTGAGGGACAAGCTCCCTAAAAAGGTAACATTGGGTGACCTCCCAAAATTCAAGGGGGTTGAAGACCCAAATGATCATCTGAGAGCTTTTTTCATTTCTATGGCTCAAGGGCATGAGCAAGGACCTGTTTGCTTATGTTTTTCCCTTGACCTTGGATGCACATCCATCCAAGTGGTTCAGATCACTGAACAAAACCAAGTTGAATGACTGGGACTACATCAGAGAAGAGTTCCACAAACAATATATCTACAATACTCAGCTTCCCATTGGCCTTCGTCAGTTGGAGTTAACTAAATAGAACTCCAACGAAGATTTCGTCACCTTCCTTAATAGATGAAGGGAGAAAGCTGCACAAATGACTAACAGGCCATCTCAGGCGGATCAAGTCCGACTGGTGATCCGTAACCTGCAGCCTAAGTATGGAGATCATATTAAATTACAACCCATAGAGTCTTTAACGAAGCTCTATAAGGTGGGCCTGCTGATCGAAGAAGAGGTACAAGCCAATAAGAACAAGAGTTCCAACAACAACAACTCTTTCAAGAAGAGTAATAACAACTCTTCAACCTCTAAGAGCAACGACATCAATGCCCTAACTACTGACAAGAGAGGTTATCAAGGACTTCAAAGGACATTCACTCCTTTAGGCATGTGTCTAAAAGAAGCCTTCACTAGGCTTCATGCAAAGGGAGCGCTTAAGCCTCTTGGCCCTACTCCAGACCCTGCTCCTGAGAAGAGATCTAGTAGATGGAATCCTAATGCCTACTGCAAGTACCATCAAGGAAATGGGCATATGACATCACACTGCTGGACTTTGAAGCATCATCAACAGGATATGGTTGAAGACGGTAGATTGTCAATTCCGCCTGCAGCAAAAGTCAGCAATAGCGGCAACCCCTTGGGCAGTGCCTAAATAACGTCGGGGCATAGTCATTTAACGCTAGTTTTCTAGGTTGAGTCGGAGAGTCCCTCCCCTAGCTCCTTCATTTCCTTTCCTGTCGAGTTTATGTCATTTAGGACTTTATTTCTAATAAGCCTTATTCTATTTATTTATAATTAATAAAATAATTGCATTCTCATTTTCATTTTCATTGGCCTTCCATCAATTTTTTTATGCTTCTAATTCCATGATGAAACTTAAATCACCTAATGAACTTGACTAACAATATAAAAAAAGATGTGAAAATAAAAAAAATAAAAATAAAAATAAAAAAGGACATACTTTGGGTCAGGAGTTATTCCCCTCTTCCCTCCATCATCCATAAACCATCATCTCAATTAGCCAATATTCCCTTCAAAATCGAAGCTCCACAAACAACCTTCAAACCTTCCAATACCCATAACCATAAACTTGTGTGCAAGCCTTACTACATACAAAAAAATCAATGCCAGGCAAAAATAAAATACTGAACAAATTCAAAGTGCGAAAAAAATGAAAAAAGCAAAAGGAAACGCACGGGACAAAAAGAAAAGATTCAAAAAGAAAAAGCCAAAGGCAAAGAAATAAAAAGTCAAGTTAGGGGGCTTGCACACAAGTTATACCCCTCAGTCAAATCCTTCAACCCATCAAAACCTTAGCCCATCCAATTAAACATTCATCTAAATCTCAAGCCTTCAACCTTTCATCAACCATAACTCCTTTTTCAAGGTATGTCCAAGCCCGCTAGGTTGAAAACCCGAAAGGGCGGCCTAGGAAAAAGTTAGGGCACAAAAACATATAATAAAAAAAAGAAATCAGATCCAGAACTACGAATGGTCTGATTCCGCAAGGATACGTTGGAATCCTCATCTCGAGGTCCGACCGCTAAAATAAAGTCAAATTAGTCAAGGTATAATGATTTGATTTTCTAGAGTTCAAGAGCATAATCTCTTCCTAGATCCCGACATAGACTCGAGTCTGAACCTAGCCTCGTTAAAATATTTTCCCACCTACATTCATTTGAGTTGCAAATTTAAACCTTTTTATTTTCAATCCAAACTCTCCTTTTTCTTGAAGGACTCTCCGACAATTTCATGGTTTCTGGCGATATTTGACTTTGCCTATATCAACTTCCCAAAGAAGAATCCCCAGCGATAACTTTCAACGTTCAAGACAGATCAACTACATTACAATATCAGATCAAGGACATGACAAATTCAATGCAAGCTCACCCAAAGTGGGGGCTTCCTTATGTGGTGGTGCCTCCAAATCAAACGATTACAGACCTCGATTATTAGTGAAAACGATTTTCGAAAATCATTCTATTCAATCCTGATCATTCTATCATTATCCACATCTTCTAGCCTTGCAAAATCCTGACCTTGCATTGCAGCCTTGTAAAACCCTGACCTTGCATTGCATTTCATACATTCTTGTCTTGCATAACCCTGACCTTGCATGACGTGTCAACCCTTAGCTTTGCATAACCTTAATCCTTGCATAACGTCTTATGCATCCTTGAAGAGTCTAAGTTTGCATTTTTTGCATCATTATGTGCATTATTATGTGAGTTGTTTGCACCTATCTGCTAACATCTTCTTCTGCAGGTAATTAGATTGCTTGTAGTTATTGTCCAACATACTAACTTTGTTATGCAGAGACCGACGTATATAGATTAGTATAAACTGCAGAGCGTTTAGAATCGTTCTCCGTCCCGACATCGTATACTTTGACTATCGGTTTCCTGAACCTCAGTCAAAGTGGGGGCTTCTGTAGACACATAACCGTGTCTCCCCATTTAAGGATCCAATGATGAAACATACCGCAGTATTAGTTGGCGCGACCCACAAAAGAGCAATCTGAAGAACCAATCCAAAATTGTGTTTTAAAATGATATTCTAAAGCCCAATTAATTGTTCATGATGATTAATTGTATTTTAAGCCCATAAAATGTTTTTAAGAGCCCAATTAAGTATTTATTATTTTAATAAATATTTTTCATAAATATTTTTATTGTCTTTGATAAATATAAATCAGATTTACATCCATACAATTCAATTTCCGAAATTTTAGGGATAAAAAAGTATCTTTAAAGCATGCGTATAATAAAAAACGAATATGCTGGAATATGCGTCGGACGTGGCGGCTGCGCTCGTCGCGCCACGTGCGTCCAGCGCATAAGCCATAATGCGTCAGGTGAGCCAATGAGCGCCTAACACGTGGATTTGTGACTCACACATAGTCCTGGGTCTGACGTAAGTCCTGTGTGAGACGCAACTTTCTTTTCTATCTTTTCAAAAACGCATCTACATGTGTTAAAGTCTGATTGGACTGGCTGCGTTAGGCACACCAATGTGCGCCTGACGCGTGGCAGTGCGCCTGACGCGTGGCAGTGCGCCTGACGCGTGGCAGTGCGCCTGCCACGTAGTTCTGCGCCTGGCGCAGGGCTTGCGTGCAGCACACGGTTCTGTTCGCCTATAAATACTCGTGATTTCATGAATAACGGGGGGCTTTTCATTATTATTTTATTCACACACAAACTTACGAATATCTCTGCAATACACTTCGAATCTCCAAATACTCAAACACTCAAATACTTTCAATACTTCAATCTATTCTTAATATATTGCGTTCCTGGTTCCACGATTGCTCCGCCTAAAGATCGTTGCGCTCTTCAATCTAAGCCGCATAGGTATAATTCCTGAGGATCCTTGAATAATCAATTACATTTATTATTTTGAAGTTACTAACAATTTATTTCATGATGTAGATCTTTAAGTAATAATCGTTCTACTGTGTATTCTAATCCCCTTTTTCTATACTTTCTTTTATATTCATATTATTATTATTCTTGCCATTGTATATTATATGCTTGCATGATCATTCTATTCATATTATATGATTGTCCTGCTTTATTGCTTTTATCACCCACATGTTATTTTTGCTAATCAAAGACTTAAAGAATTGTTCTAACATTAATCAGATTAATTTGGACAACCTGTTAGGTTCCTTGTAATATTGATTGCTTAATAACATATCACTAAAAGTAGTCTTTTTATGTGTTTCCTGAACCAATTTAGACTAAATATTTTTAGGTGCTTAAAATATTATATGATTATTTTTTAGCATAAAGTTTGTAATGAATCGATATTTAGTAGAGGCCAACTTTGGGCGAATGTGGTTCATTATGACTATATTCGTATCCTCACCCCCGAACTCAATCGTTGGTTCATTTTGACCATCTATGGAGTCAGGACGGGGAAATCTACTTTGGATAATTTATCCCTACGGTTTCCCATATCCAATTAGGTTTATGATTCTTCCTAAAAAGAATTGTTGGCGACTTCTTTCAAAACAATTTTCAATAAAACCTTAACAATGAGGTAGTCAAATCTAATACGCGCTCACACCGCGTAGGCGAAATAAAAACACGCCTATAATTATTGTTCATTTGAGTGGTGACGCACTCGTTGTAAACACGTCAAAGATACCTAAACTACCCAATATAGGGAAAGTAAAGGGTCGAATCCACAAGGACTAAGAGGAAGCACCAATAAGTATCGATCTATGATAAGCTAAGGAAAGTCTATGTTTTTGAAGATTTATAGATGAAAAGACAATAAGAAAAATGACTTTGGTAAGGGGTATCCACCAATCAACTCATTCACAAACCAAGCAATCACAATTGGAATCAACAATGGGTTCAATTGAAAGGAATTGTCCATCTATTGGTACTCTAACCACTCTCTCGAGCTAGCTAGATTGGCCTAGTCTCTTACCGAAGACCTATTCTCATGGCTAAGGCATTCAACCAAGCATATCCATAAACATGATGAACATAAACAAGCAAACTAAGCCCCCCTAGGCTAGGCAGTCCCTATTTTCATGGTCCTTCAAGCCTAATAATCGATTTGAGGCAACGCCTTAACTTCATCTCTCGATCCTTCACTAAGGGTACCTAAATTTTGCTCCTATGATGGCCAATCACATAAACATTCATAAAAAGAACCAAATCAATTAACCAAAATTATCCCAAGTCAAAACCCAATGTTGGATTTAGAGGTTCATGAACTCATCAATGACTTCAAACCCTTCCCAATGAAATATCTACTCACAAATCATGATAAATTACTTAATAAAAGACATTAACAACTATTAACATGAACTAAAACAATAATCTAGGATGAACAAGTAAATAAAGTGAGAATGACATGAAAATAAGAAAATAAAGCAATATAATATGAGAGAGAGTAAGAAATTCTCATTAAAGTTGCAAGGAGCATCCAAATCTTCAAGTTTCCTTCTTAGATTCTTCAAATTCAAAGCTTTCAACAAGTTTCTCTCACTTCTCTGTCTAGAAGATGAGATTTTCTCTCTCCTAGGGTTCTAGGAATTTCAAATCTTACTTTATTAAAATATAATGTAAATTAGCTTTCTCTAAAATGAGAGGAGTTTGCCTTATATAGTCCTAAAATAAACTAGGCATAATTACAAATTAACCCCCATTCAAAAAGAGGATTTAAAAGGAAAGATTTCCGGAAAAACCTAGCGACCTGGGCGGGTGGAGTGACCCGGGCGGGTTAGACCATCAGAACTGAAATTTCAGTTTTCCGCAAATGGACCCGGGCCGGTTAATTGACCCGAGCGCTCGGGTCATTTTTCAGTTTCATCAGTTCATTTTCAAACGGTCATATCTCACTCATTGTTCATCGGAATTGATCTTGTGACCACTCGTTGGAAAGATATTGAGCCAAGCTTTCATATCAAACTTGAATCGCTCAAAAATGATTTGTGTGCTGAAAGTTATGGTCATTTGAAGTTGACCCTTGTGAGCAAACCCTTCCAAAACATCTTATATTTGCCCTCGGAACTCGGTTATGCTTCCTTAATGCTTCCTTGACCTTCCTCTTCGATATTAATATTCGGGGTTGTGTAAGTGTCCACCAAGCATGCTACTAAGTCTTGAAACGAAACAAATCGCCCAAAGAAAATGCATACAAGGAGAAAAATTACACAAATTAAGGAAATAGCTAACAAACTTGCCTAAACTAACTCAAAAACAACTATAATACCAACTAAAAACTATCAAAAAGTAAAGCAATAAACAAGACATCAAACTCCCCCAAGCTAGACCTTTGCTTGTTCTCAAGTAAAATAGAACAAAACACAAGGGTAAGAGAATGAAGATTATTTGAAAACAAGATCAAGAAGAAAGAAGAAAGGAAAAAGGAGAAAGAAAGAATTTACACTAACTCATTTTCGTAGGAATCACGATTGCATTTAGCATATGCAACAAGCTCTTTAAACCCCTAAATCGCTCTAGAGGGCGAGTGAGATCTCGCGAGGGTTTCTTAATAGTTTTAAACCCACAACTCTAACTTTTCATCAACATTTTATTCAACACTTTCAAAATTTATGTCCAAGTCAACTAGTAACGAAATGGTTCACACGCAAATATAAAGAGCAACTTTCAAGACAACTAATTTCTAAGTGTATTCATGGGTTATGGGTAGAGAAAGATGCTAATCAAGATTGTAATAGAACACCTAATTAGACCTTTTACTTGTCATTAGAGGAATACCTTGCTATCCAAAAGACTCGGGGCTCTTCAAGTGTTATAGAAACTTAAATCACTAGTCCACCTTCCCTAGACACACAAATAGGTCTTAGACTCCACTCTACATGAAACTTAAGAAAAGTATAACTGAGTGTGGGAGGCATCCACAAATCGACCTCTTTTATTGAATTTCTTCTATTCTTTTTGTGTTTTTCCTTTTTCTTCACTTTTTTCTCATTTTTCACGCCTTTTTTTACTGTTTTTGGCTTTTTATTTTTCCCTTATTATGGGAATTTTTTTTCTATACAAAGGTGAAGTAACTACTCACTAAAGAGAAACATAAGAACTTGTGACTTTTTGTGCCACTTATTACAAATGAAAAGAAGTAAAACCTAAGTTTCTTGTAGAGCTTTGTTTGGGGACATTATGAGCATATCTAGGGACCGCAAATTTGAAGCTAAAATTTTTCAAGCATGAGTAACATAGTCAAGATTCAAGACTAGACATCCAATTGAGCATTCATTAGTTTCATTTTGGTAGATTCTAATGCAATCAAGATTAATCACTTCCTAAAACACCACAATCCAAGCTCACACTCTTCCAAAAGGAGCCTCTAAACATGTACTCATAATCAAAGCAAAGAATCCACAGATATCATCAACTAACATTTTCCTTGGGCAAGGAGATGCTTTGTACTCTTCTTTATTCCTCAATTTTTTAGATTTTCATTTTTTTCATATTTTTTTTTCCTTTTTCGGGAAAAAGAAAAGAAACCAAAGGAAAATATTTTTAGATTTTGAAATTTTGTAAATGAGTAATGTAAATAAATTAGGGAAATTTCCTCAGGTACCCCTGAGGTTTGACGTAATTCCCAAATTACCCCTCACATTTGGGGAATTCCTCATATACCCCTGAGGTTTGTGTTTGGATCTAAAATACCCTTACTCTTGACGGAACCTTAACACCGTTTACTTTTTCTCTCTCTCTCTTCAGTTTTCTCTCTTTCCTCCCACCATCCTCCATTGATGAACCTCTAAGCTTTCTCTCTCCTCCCACCATCCTCCCACCATCCTCCAAGCTTTCCCGAATTTTCTCTCTCTCCTCCCACCATCCTACCTCTCTGTTTTTCGGTACCCAAAACAACCCCATTCACCACCTGCACCGCCACCTGACTGCCGCCCCACCGGCGAACACCACCTGCACTGCCACAGTGCCGCCAAGTCGCAGCACCAGCCACCCCACCTCCCCCCCTTTCTCTTTCGCTGCTCTTCCCGTCATCTCCCACCATTCTCGCCCCACTCTCTCTCCTCTTCGTAGACCACCAGCACCACCAAGCTCTTCTCGCCGCTGTGAAATTTCCAATCTTGAAATTTTGTAGCTCAACTTTTTAAATATGTGTTTAATTAAAGATCCTTCATAGAAGTTTCGTTCATTCTCCTGCATTGTTGTTGATTCTTGGTTTAGTTTTCTCAAAGTTACTTTATGATATGAAATTTACAGTGGCCTTTATTTTCCAAGTTAATCATGTCAAAATATTTCACAACATCTCACTAATTGTTGTTGTAATGACCATGTTTTAATAAAATCAATTTGTAATTATTGTCTTTCTGGGTACTGTTTTGTAGAGTATGCAAGAAGAAGTTTATTTGGAAGAGAAAATGGGGATGAGCAGAAGGAGAATGAAAAAGAGAAAATGGATACTGTTTTGTAGAGTATGCAAGAAGAAGTGCGTTTTTTTTTGTTTGGGTTTGGGTTTTTTTCTTTTTTCATATTTTGTTGTTTATTTCATTTTATAATATTCTGGCGTGAAATTTTCTGGAGCAGTAGATGAATTTTTTTTTGTCTTTGAAGTTTTGAAGGTTAAGAAATAAGCTTGTTGCAACACTTAAAAAACTGTAGTTTGATTACAGTTTGATGGTGAAGAAGATGAGTGGTGAAGAAGATAGGAGGAGAGATGAAGAAGATGAAGATGGAGAGGGGAGAGGAAAAAAAAATTAACGGCATTAACCTGCCGTCATTAGTAAGGGTATTTTAGACCCAAACACAAACCTCAGGGGTATATGAGGAATTCCCCAAATGTGAGGGGTAATTTGGGAATTACGCCAAACCTCAGGGGTACCTGAGGAAATTTTCCAATAAATTAAGTATATACACCTCCCCCAAGCTAGTGAATAGCTACTCCTCCAAGCTAGAATAAAGCATTGTCCTTAATGCTTGAACAAGAAGATCAAAGGGAGGGAGGGAGGGGAAAGAAACATCCAAACCAACAAGCATATGTTCCACAATCATAAAGCATTAAAGAAAGAGAAAAGGAAGGAAGCTACCGGATAGTTGGTGGGTGTAAATACCCGCAAATGACCCAATTTCTCCACTTATAATCAACATCCTCAAAACCATGATTTGCTTTCCACGTACTATTGAGAATGAGTGTTATTCCAATTATGTACCTAAATCAAAATAAAAATAGAGAAGAAAAATGAGCAAAATCAAAAGAAAGAAAATGAAAGCAATAAATCACGGGTTACTTCCCGAGAAAGACTTATTTAAGTAAGCTTGACCCTTTTAGTAAATAGCAATTCAACGATCGTAATAGTTTGTCAAATGCACTAGCACAAGTTTCCATTATTATTAAATATGCAATGACACAATGCAAAGTGTGCATATAGTACAATGCAACTCCATACAAATGAGGAGAAGGATGCCTAAAAGAAGGAACAAAAGAAAAAACAAAGAAATAAGAAGAAGAATCAAAATAAGAAGAAAAATGAAATGACAAACTCTCATCAACAAACTCTTTTTTTGTGGCAATCTCACTCTCTTCCTCAACAATAAACAAATTGGGCACTTGAAGGTCAAAAGAGGCAAGAAACTCATCAAGAGGTGGAGTTTTAAGAGATGAGAATGGATATGAAATGGGAGTAGAGGGAATAAGGTCAATCCTTCTTATAAATGGAATATGAGGGGAAGGGATAGAAACAAGGCTTTTACTAACCACTTCACTCACATTACAAGAGTTAAGAGGGAGACTTCTTCCACCAATGAGTTATCATCAACAACATTTTCATTATCCATTAAAACATCAAAATCATCACCAACCACCAAATGAGGTATCTTACTTTCTAATTGACTAAGATCTTCACTCAAGCTAGAATTGGTAGGAGAGGATGAGTGCTCCAAGATGGAAGCATAGTTCGAAAATGCGGTTTCGGTCACGATCGCGGTAACGGTTACAGTGATGCGGGAACAGGGATGATGCGGTTGTCGTACCGCCAAATATAGGCTGAAACCATGAGATATCCCTAGAACCCGCCTAAAACGCGGTTTTTTTTATACCTTTACGATGCGGGTAATATCGGTTCGGTAGATTTGAAAACCTTTACGATATGAGCGATACGATACGATGCGGCCTTGTTTTGATACCATGGATGCAAGGAGACGGAGTAAGGCTAAACCCAGTAGAGTTAGGGACATCATACTCAAAAGCAGAATACAAAGATTCACAAACATCCTCACTTTCAATAACATCCTCAATAATGGGCATTTTCTCCTCAAAAGCATACCCCTCATCATCATTACTCCAAAAACCATCATCAAGATCTAGGCTACTCTTTCCCAATTGATTTTCATTTTCAACATCCCTCGAATCAACATAATAAAACTTGAGAATCTCATTTTTGCAACCCCGATTTTCCCTAAGCAAATTCAAACCACTTTTCAATTGTAAAAAGATATCCTCAATGGGTTTGGGGTCAAATTTAGGGAGAGACTCATAATTGGCACAAGAATTTGCCCCAATTTAGATTTCGATGATTCAGAATGCAAGGAACCTTGAAAATCAATTTTGGAGGACGGATCACAATCAAGCATATGAGAATCAATCTTGGGGACATATGACAAATCACTAGTGGAAAAAAGCTCATCTGATGCGGTCAAAACCGGACTTACTGATCCGGTTTTGGTCCGCATCGGATGGGCTCGAAGCAGTTCCAAAATTTTTACTGATCCGGTCCAAAACCGGATCAGTAAATTATTTATTGATCCGGTTTTGGGTGAAAACCGGATCAGTTAACCCAGTTACTGATTCGGTTTTCACCCAAAACCGAATCAGATAATCCCCCCAAAAACCAAAAAAATAATTTTTTTTTTTTTTTGCATTTTTTCATTATTAATCAATACAAAATCAATAATATATATAAATACTCATTTTATTAAGCATATTATGCTCGATTGAAGCATACATAATTAGATACATAAATTTCCCGCTTCTTTATTAATTTTACGGCAAGCATCCTCAATCTCCTCCTCTCTAGTACAAAGTATACAAGCAGTATCCTATACTTACAACAACAAATTGCTCGAAAACAGAGCTATACAACAGATTCTTGAGCCATAAGAGAGTTTGCTAAGGCACCTGAGTAGCCAGCAGAATGGATTGCCTCCACAAGCAATGCCATAGGGTTGTTGGAAGCTTCATTTACCTCAAGCTTCAGCTTCTTGAGCTGCAAGAAGGTAGAAACTTTTCAGTATGATTTCTCTCAAGCAACAAAGCAAAGATAGGTAGAGACTAGAGAAATGAGATCAAGAAATTACCGTCTCATTGACCTCCCAATCCAAAAATGCAGGGTTACAGAATCTACAAGAAGTTCAACCATTTCAGGAACATAAGTCTTCAAAGCATCAAAAGTGTAACCCATCTGTTCCCGAGAAGCTGATGGCTTGTGCGCGGGGGACTGTGCAAGGTGGGTGGGCAGCAAGGGGGGGTCTGCAGGGGTGGGGCAGCAAGGGGAGGGGGTCCCGCAGGGGGAGCAAGGGGGGGGGGCACAAGGGGGGGGGGGGTGCAGGGGGGCAGCGGGGTGGGGGGACTGTGCAAGGGGGTGGGCAGCGGGGTGGGGGGCTGTGCAAGGGGGGGTCTGCGGGGGTGGGGGCAGCAAGGGGAGGGGGTCGTGGGGTGGGGCGGCAAGGGGGAGGGGGTGCATGGGGGCGCAAGGGGGGGGTGGGGCACAAGCAGGGGAGGGGGGCACAATAGGGGGAGGGCGGCGGGGGTGGGGAGGGGGTTCATGTAATTCTCGTGAGATATATCCAATTCAAGATATATGTCGTTTTTAGATTTTAGAATTTAGGTAATTTTCGCGATCCAAAATAAAAGTTGTTCGACGATCCCAATGTCGCATCAAATGTACATTATAAATGCAACTTAAACTAAATTTTAACCAACGTTGCTTGAACAACTTAAATGTTAAAAAGCATAGAACATTGCAAGGGTATAGCACTAGGGCTTAATTATAAGGAGTTGAGGGTTAAGACAATGTGACAACAAAGAATCTAAACTGTGATTTTCAACACAATTGAACATTTATTCCTCCAATAGTCCATATCACTCACCACCACCACCCCTGTGATAGCACAACCATGTTCCACGCATAAGTAAAGTTTGTTACATACATTCAATATGATATGCTATTGTCCAATTAGAATTTGACTACAACCTACTCTATCTCATTTATAAGTTTTCGGCTTCTAGCCCTCTTCTCCCATCCCCTGTTCCAATGCTATCCCAAATCTATTCGACCACTTCCCCCCCCTCTCTTTTTCCTTGAATATACAAGTGGGCCCTTGGAAATATTTGATTAGAGTAGAGAATGAGCTAAAGTCCAATCTGTTAAACACACCTTGACTCCCCATCTCAAGAAAATTGAGGCGAATAGGATATGCCATGGGAGATGAGAGCTTATTGCCACATGGGTCATCTTGAAGATATATTCAATTTACCTATTATTCTCTCGTGCGGGGTCAAATGTCAACATTTTTTCAACAAGATCAATAGCTGCTGAATTTACATGTGGAAATTTCTCGCCTAATGATTGCCTTCTATACTGAGGGAGCTGACGAATATATCTTTTAGCATTTTCATTGAGGAATCCTAACTCATGTTCTGAAGGGGTACCAATCAGCTGCAGGATTTGAAGTCAACGTACTCTGTCAGTAGAGGAAATCATATTGCTACAACATAGATAAAGCAGTTTATAAGCACAAAGGATAGAGCCTTTAAAAACGAAGGTTCAAGACAAAAAAGTATGCTCCCGATCTTTGCAGAGCAACCGATAGTTGTCTTCTTCTGCAACTCTAAATTACAAATTTATAATATATGACCACTTGGTCAATAAGGATAATTTGGACATCAACCTCAGTTGCAAAAAGAAGCAACTTTATCATGCTTCATAGATCAAAAATTGATTGCAATTCTGGTGTACATGGCATTTAGTCATTTTAAAACACATTCAGCATTTAGAGAACCAAAAAAAGTTCACACAGCGTGATAGATGATAAGAATGCACAATAAGATGGCGCATGTCACTGTTAATATACCTCCATGAGCAGGCGTAACTGATGCACATGATCTCTGCCTGGAAATAGAGGTTTACGGTCCATCAACTCCATAAATATACAACCTACTGACCACACATCAATAGCGCGAGTCTAATATGAAGAATTCAACAATAACTACGGGTGCTCGGTACCATCTTGTCACAACATATTCGAGTCATAAAATCTGTCTCCGATGTCACACGAGCTAGGCCAAAGTCACGATTTTTAAATCACGGTGGCATTAAGCAAGAGATTGCTAGGCTTAAGATCCCTGTGAAGAACATTGGCAGAGTGAATGTACTTCAATCCACGTAGTATCTGGTAGAGAAAATACTGCACAAACATATTTGTCAGAACTAAGTGCAAACCACAATTCAGTAGATGAGGACTATAGCTTTAACACATACATAGTAATTTCTCCATACCAAATGATTGTCCAGTTTACATAGTTATACGACAATTAGCACACATTCATTCATTATTTTTTTTATCAAGGCCTTGTAACTTTAGTTGAAATTTATATCATCGAAATGGGGTAAACTCAATTTGAAAACGAAGAAACAGTGATGAGCCACTTGTTTAAAGGCCTACTCCTTGAAATGTGAAGAAGCTAGGATATGGTCCTCAAGTCTTAGGTCCCTTTTTCCGGACGGGGAAGGAGACCAAAGTTTAGCACAATCTAGATACGACTGTCTCTACTCCATTATACAAAAAGAAAGAACAAAGAGGAAAACAAAAATAAACACAAAAATAGTTTCTAAATTCTAGATACTTTATTAATGTGTTACAATAGTTCTAACGCACAACTTTTTTTCAACAAAGTTAAAGAACACGACAATGAAAAGAATAAGAGTTAAAGACTTCTGAAGATGAAATAGCAAAAAGTGATTACTCAAGCAGAGTCACAATCTTTCGGATTCCAAACACATATTTTTCAAGCACATGATGTCAATTCTATTCTTCCATTAGGTCAAGCAATAGAGGGACAACATATCCTTATTTACAATCTCAACAACAATGAATCAAACTGATAACTAACACATCTTATATCAATTTTTTGAAAATTCAACCCTACAAATATATAAACCACCTTAATTTCTTGTTTCCACAAGCCATCCAAAATAAGGAGGTAGTCAAAGGCTCAAAGCCCTAACTGTAATTCGACAACTATCAACTTTAAGATTACAAACTACACCAATGTAATTGTAGTGGACATTTGATTCCCGGTAAAAGCAACAAAACTCAATAACTAATCTTGCTTCTCAAATACTCCAATAAACTTGATTATAATCGCAAGCACAATCAAATCAGAAGACATCAATTGCATTAAAATTCAAATCTGACAAAAACAACAATTTTCATTTCCAGTACTCAAAACCCTAATTGTAATAGACCGAAGTTCAACAATAAAATTTGCATAAATAAAAAAGCAACTACTAGATAAAATTCTATGAAATGCAATAATCACCATTAGTAATTTTAGTATCCAGCACAAATCGAAAAAAGTTGTACCTCAACAATATTGCCGACGAGATAAGAAAGCTGCTTCTTAAGCTTGATTCGCGAGCTAGTATTCCACCAGAAAAAATGCGTGAAATGGCCAAAGAGAAGCTTCTAGAAGTTGGTGAAGACTTTCAACTCCCATCATTCATTCTTTGGTGTCTTTCGCTGGCGCTAATTCCAGTGCCTCCTCCATTGTTAGGGTGTCGAGGAGGAGATCCGGTGAGTTGGATCTAGTTCTAAGAGAAAAAAAGTGAGGAGAGAGAGGGGCTCACCTCCCACAATTTTATCTTTGATTTTCGCCCACATACACACTAGAGTATGAAGAGGTTCGCCGGATTTTGTGAAAGGGTGCGACGGAGAGGAGCGCGCTAGATTTGCAGGGAGAGGGAGAGGGAGAGAGAGAGAAAGTGAAGAGAGAGTAAGTTAGGGCTTGTTGAGACTCGAAAAAGAAAAAGAAGAGGGGGAAAGGGTTCGTGAACTGGGCCGAGGATTTTCTTATGCATCCTTTTGGGCCGTTCCTTTTGGGCCGTTCTAAGGGAGCAAGCAGGCAGAAATGAACGAAAAATAATCATCCGGTCCTGTGAACCGGATCAGATTTTAGAAAACCGGAGCAGTTTTTAAAATCTGATCCGGTTCACTTAAGGACCGGATCAGATTTTCTGCCCAGCTTTTCCTCCCATTTTTTTAATGATTTTCGGATGCGGTTTTGTAAAAATCGAATCTGTTACTAAGTAACAAATAAGGTTTTTTCCACTAGTGCATCATTGAAATTCATGCACAAATTTGATAAAAATCGAGAAGTAGCATGAATATCATCAACATTGGAGTCTACCTCATTACAACAAACATATGAGGGAATATGATCATGCATAATAGGCTCACTAGTGGGAACATTTGACTCATTAAAGAAATTCACGCCAACATTAGAGGAATCATGACAATTTGAATAAAAGTCGGAATCATAAGTGTCCCTAGCTAACCACATAAAAAAATTCTAAGCTTCATCCGAAGATGTCGCTCGAAAGTCACCGTTAAACATATTTTCAACAACTCTTGTAGTATGTTCATTTAGTCCCCAATAAGTAATCTCACAAGCTTCCCCAATATCATAGCCATGAAACTTTAAAAATTCCCCAACTCTATCAAAGTATGCCCAAAAGGATTCATTGTCATATTGAGGAAAAGAAGTATTTGCCATTTTTTTGAGAATTTTTCTTTTCTGAAAAAAGAAAGAAAAAAAAAAGAATATTCACAAATAGCCTAGACTTATCTAATCAACACAAATTAATGCAAGCCGAAGTCCCCGGCAACGGCGCTAAAATTTGACGCGCTTGTTGTAAACACGTCAAAGATACCTAAACTACCCAATATAGGGCAAATAAAGGGTCGAATCCACAAGGACTAAGGAAAGCACCAATAAGTATCGATCTATGATAAGCTAAGGAAAGTCTATGTTTTTAAAGATTTATAGATGAAAAGACAATAAGAAAAATGACTTTGGGAAGGGGTATCCACCAATCAACTCATCCACAAACCAAGCAATCACAATGGGAATCAATTGAGGGGAATTGTCCATCCATTGGTACTCTAACCACTCTCTCGAGCTAGCTAGATTGGCCTAGTCTCTTACCGAAGACCTATTCTCATGGCTAAGGCATTCAACCAAACATATCCATAAGCAAGCAAACTAAGCCCCCCTAGGCTAGGCAGTCCCTATTTTCATGGTCCTTCAAGCCTAATAATCGATTTGAGGCAACGCCTTAACTTCATCTCTCGATCCTTCACTAAGGGTACCTAAATTTTGCTCCTATGATGGCCAATCACACAAACATTCATAAAAAGAACCAAATTAATTAATCAAAATTATCCCAAGTCAAAACCCAATGTTGGATTTAGAGGTTCATGAACTCATCAATGACTTTAAACCCGACCTTCCCAAAGAAATATCTACTCACAAATCATGATAAATTACAAAATAAAAGACATTAACAACTATTAACATGAACTAAAACAATAATCTAGGATGAATAAGTAAATAAAGTGAGAATGACATGAAAATTAGAAAATAAAGCAATAAAATATGAGAGAGAGTAAGAAATTCTCATTAAAGTTGCAAGGAGCATCCAAATCTTCAAGTTTCCTTCTTAGATTCTTCAAATTCCAAGCTTTCAACAAGTTTCTCTCACTTCTCTCTCTAGAAGATGATATTTTCTCTCTCCTAGGGTTCTAGGAATTTCAAATCTCACTTTATTAAAATATAATGTAAATTAGCTTTCTCTAAAATGAGAGGAGTTTGCCTTATATAGTCCTAAAATAAACTAGGCATAATTATAAGTTAACCCCCATTCAAAAAGAGGATTTAAAAGGAAAGATTTTCGGAAAAACCCAGCGACCCGGGCGGGTGGAGTGACCCGGGCGGGATAGACCATCAGAACTGAAATTTCAGTTTTCCACAAATTGACCCGGGCGGGTCAATTGGCCCGAGCGCTTGGGTCATTTTTTAGTTTCGTCAGTTTATTTTCAAACGGCTATATCTCACTTGTTTTTCATGGGAATGGATCTTGTGACCAACCGTTGAAAAGATATTGAGCCAATCTTTCATCTCCAAAGTTATGGCCATTTGAAGTTGACCATTGTGCGCAAACCTTTCCAAAACTTCTTATATTTGCCCCCGGACCTCGGTTATGCTTCCTTGACCTTCCTCTTCGATATTAGTATTCGGGGTTGTGCAAGTGTCCTCCAAGCGTACTCCTAAGTCCTGAATCGTAACAAATCGCCCAAAGAAAGTGCATACAAGGAGGAAAATTGCACAAATTAAGGATTTAGCTAACAAACTAGCCTAAACTAACTCAAAAACAACTATAATACCAACTAAAAACTATCAAATAGTAAAGCAATAAACAAGACATCAAGTGGATACTAGGAAGTGCCTTGTTATTGTATACTTCGCTTTTCGATTTTGCCTTTTATGAGTCATTTATGAAATACTAGACTTTTGATATTTTTTCCCTTTATGCTATATGCATGCTCTTGTCGTATTTGGAAGTGATGGATGATTCCTTTTTTTTTTTTTTGCTAAATGAGTAAGATATATTGCACACCCAAAGAAAACCACCATTACAACCTAACACAAGTCAAAATGAGGGCAAACCAACTAGGTTGGACCCCCCACAAGACCCGAGCAAACTATTTACAAACAGACATTGTAAGCTCTCTTAACCAATTTTTATCTTTACAAGTAATCTTTCTTGGCATTACACCATAACATCTATCTATAACATTCACCTGAATTCTATGTACAAGACTAGGAACAGTTGTGACTTTCTGGTTCCATAAAACATCATTTCTTGCCCACCAGATGTGGTAGACCATAGCTGCCACACAAACAGCATAGACCTGTTTCTGAAACTTTGAGGATCTACATCTTGCAATCCATTGAAGCATCCTCTGAACAGTAGTGCAGTTGTTATGAAGACCAAGCCATTCTCTGATCTTCAACATCACAGTAGAGCTATAACAACAATTAAAAAATAAATGCTCTTGAGTTTCAATCTCCAAATCACATATCAAACAGTTAGGATTTGAAGCCACACCAAATCTGTAAAGTCTTCCAGCAGTCTGTAATCTTTGCTGCATAATCAGCCAAACAAAAAATCTATGTTTGGGCATAATCATTCTACACCAGACAAACTTATCCCAATGGATTCTCTCCAAATCCCCCACAAGTTTATCATATACTCCTTTAACTGAAAACTGCATCATCAAACTCATCTGAGTTTCATCAAACACCCTTTTCAGGCTGTCTTTAACATCACAAACGTTTTTCCAATACCAGCTGCTCCCCTGTGGTGGAACATACCCCCACTAATTTTGATTTTTTATGTAAACCTCATTGATCCATCTAATCCACAAATTATCTTTTTTTGCAGCAATAGCCCAAGTATATCTACCCATGGCAGCCACATTCCATTGAGTGATATCTCTGATCCCTAAACCCCCTGCATACTTTGGAATACACACCTTTGGTCAAGCAACATAACCACCTTTAGAGCTAAAGTGAGCACTAGACCATAGGTAAAACCTACAAATCATTTCAATATCTTTCATGATTCTTCTAGGAAGAATGAAAGCCTGAGCCAGTAGACATGAATACTATTCAGCACAGAGCTAACAAGAACAAGCCTCCCTTGATAAGAAAGATTTCTACTGCTCCAACATCTAACTATAGCTGTCATCTTATCAACCAACATCATACAATCTTTGGCTGAAAGTCTTTTATGACTTATAGGTACACTAAGGTACCTGAATGGCAGTTGACCAATTTTAAAACCAGACACATCAGTGAGCCTTTTAATCTCCTCCCTCTTCATACCAGTGGTATATAATTCAGACTTATTCTCATTTACTTCAAGCCCATACACCTCTGAAAAATGTGTAAAGCCCTGAAGTAACAAGTAAACAAACTTAAATTCACCTTTGCTGCAGAGAATAACATCATCTGCAAAACATTGATGATTTAACTGCACACCAGTACACCTTGGGTGAAACTTAAACAAAGGATTGTTCCCCACCATCTTCAAAGTTCTTGCCAAGTATTCCATGCACACGACAAACAACATTGACCATTCACCAACAAACTAGAAGTAGGATATTTAACACATTCCATAACAAGTTGAACAAATCTTTCAGGAAACAGAAGAGCTCTAAGCATATCTTCCATAAACACCAAGTCAATTGAATCATATGCTTTTTTCATATCCATTTTTATAATACAACCTGGACTAGAATTAGTCCTACCATACCCTTTTACCATATCATGGCACACCATTATGTTATGAGCAATAAACCTGCCATGAATAAAAGCCCGCTGGTTCTCTGCTACAATGACAGGTAATATGTCTCTCATTCTAGCACATATAACCTTAGTGATGAATTTATAGACCACATTGCAACAAGCAATTGGTCTAAATTCAGATACATTACTAAGGTATTTTACTTTTGGGATTAATGTGATCAAGGTACTGTTTGTTTCTTTTAACAATTTGCCATTTAGAAAGAAATCTTTCACAGCAAAAATATTATCATTACCTATAATCTCCCAAGCTTCTTTATAGAAGAACGTGCCAAATCGTTCTTGACCTGGAGACTTATCTCCATGTATTGAGAATAGAGTAGTCTGGATTTCAGCATCAGCTACAGGTCTCATCAAAGAATTTTGTTGATCAAGAGTAAGACAAGGACCCTGAGCAATGACATCAGGGCAAATTCTCCCAGAACAAATTTTTGCAGTTCCAAGGAGCTGCTGATAATACTCCACAAAAGCCTCTGCCACTTTCTCACATTCAACCCACTCACCTTGAATGTTGTTAATACCATAAACAGTGCTGTGAATTCTTCTTTGTTTTATAGCTCTATGAAACAAAGCAGAATTTTCATCACCCTCCTTAAGCCAGGCAAACTTTACCTTTTGCTGAAGAAAATAGAGGTATTGAGCATGCACCATTCTATACTCCTCTGCAGCTTTTCTTTCATTTTCACTATTCCCTTCATTATGACTCTCATGTAAACTCTTTTGACAATCAATCAAGTGAGCATAAGCCTTTGCATCTTTACTCTGGATTTCTGCAAATCCCTCCTTGTTAAGCTGCTTCATGGCTCCCTTCACCAATTTAAGCCTTTTCATTACACATAACATGGCTGTACCCTGAACATTATGCTTCCAAGCCTCTTTAACCCTACTGAGAAAAGTAGGTGCAGAGCACCACATCTAATAGAAACGAAAAGGGCTGGCACCTCTTCTTAATTGATGCACTTGCAATAACATAGGAGAGTGGTCAAACATGCCCTCATGCATGAACCAAGCTTCAGCAGTAGGAAATTTGTCCATCCAAGCATCATCACACATCACCCTATCAAGCTTGTAATAGACCCTACTGGAATCAGCATGCTTATTATTCCATGTGTAATAACATCCTGTAGATTTGAGATCATCAATCCCACACTTAGACACACAAGATCTAAATGCAAGCATCTCATTATCTCGCACTACAACACCAATTCTTTCCTCTATGTTTAAAACACAGCTGAAGTCACCCATAATAGCCCAAGGCTTACTCATTCCCACTGCAATACATTCTAAGTCACACCATAAACCTTCTCTTTGAGCTGCAGTGTTGTATGCATAGACGAAGGTACAATAGAACTCATTTTTACTACTGATTGCATGCACATGACAATGAATCATTTGTGCAGACATATAACAAATATTCACCTGAAATGATAAAGCATTCCAAGCTACAATCACTCTACCACCAGGGTGAAGAGAAGAGTTGGAACAAAAACACCATCCACTGAAGAGATTTTGATACATTTTTCCCATTTTATGAACTTTAACCTTAGTCTCAATAAGACTAACTAACCCTAGAGTCCTAGTGCTAAGCATCTGCTTTACATCTTATTGCTTACTAGCACTAGTAATACCCCTGACGTTCCAACACAATAAACTATCCATTCTCAATGGCAGAGTTCCCTCCCCCATTTTCAACCCTATTGATGATTGGTTTATATGCTTGAATTATGCTTAGTTTTTAATAGTTTTTGTGATAGTTTTTAGGCTAATTTAGGCTAAGTTCATTCCGTTTCTTTCTTTTTGTGTATTTTTCCTCCCTTGCTCTCTTTCTTCGGGTGCTTGTTTACATTTCAGGACTTGGAAGCACGTTTGGAGGGTCTATGCACAAGCCCGAGGCAAAGCGTTGAAGAAATGGAGCACCAAGGAGCTCGAAAGAAGAGAAAAAGGGCGAAGAAGTAGCTGACCCGAGGGCCCGGGTGTGTGGACCCGCCCGGGTCAGCCCAGCCAGGCAAACCAGCAGCGCCCTTCAGCAGACCCGCCCGGGTCTGTCGACTCGAGGGCTCGGGTTGACAGACCCGCCCGGGTCGCTTTGATTGGGAAACCATAAAATGTTCCTGCCATTTGGACCCGCCCGGGTCGGGTGACCCGAGTGCTCGGGTTTTGTCACCCGAGAGCTCGGGTCATTTCACCCGCCCGGGTCGGGTCATTTTTTTTCGGAAACGATTTTTCGATTTTGTTTAACTTAATGCGGGGGCTGTTTTGTAATTCTCTGACTTATTTCTTGTGACTATAAAAGAGGGACTCCTCTTATTTTTACTTTGGCAATTATTAACTAAGGATTAGAGAGAGATTAAATCTTGTTTTTAGCATTCAAACTCTAGAACAAAACCCTAGGAGAGAGAAAGTGAAGGTTTGAACTTTTGGATCTCCATTCTTCATTTATGAAAGCATAAAGTTGGTAATTTTTGTTCATTTATCTTCTTTTCTTCCATTGATCTTGCTTATTACATGTTTGGTTTGTTTAGATCTTACTTTATTAGTTGATTATTTGCATTTTCCTCTTTTCCCTCCATGGTTATGGTGATGAAGTTATTCCAAGCTTTGTTTTGTTTTATTTCCATAATGTGTGAGTAGTTTCTTACTAGGGGAAGGGATGTAACCTTCATTTACTCTTTGGATCCTAGATCTAAGTTAGGGGGTTAACTTTTGGGGTTGAACTTGTTGATCAAACTTGTTTTACTTGGTTTGTTGGGTGATTGATCACCACTTAACTTGCATATTTGGAATTCCTAGTGAAGGATTGAGAGATGAAGCTAGGAATAAACTAAGTTTGGTTGCTAGACTAGGATTTCCATGAAAATAGGCATTTTCTAGTTTAGGGAAGCTTGATTAATCATGTTGTGCTTGATTTGGCTAGATTAGTTGCTCATGCCATGAGAATAGGTCATGAGTGACTAATCAAGCTCCTCTAATTAGCTCGAGAGAGTAATTAGAGTTCATATGTGCGTGATTTTCCCCTTGTGATCCCCCATTTGTTTCCCCTTGGCTTTGATGATTGGATTCTTGGATTGAGTGTTGGTGAATCCCCCTAATTCCCTAGTTTCATTTATCCTTGTCTTAACTCCTTTGCTTAATTACTTGTTGATTTACTTTACAAATCTCCTAGTTTATTTAGATTTTAGAATTTTTGTTAAACTCTCAAAAACCCAAAAATTGATTTAGCTCATTGTAGTTAGCTAATTACTCTTGATTTAACCCTACTTCCTTGTGGATTCGACCCTATACTTATCCTATATTGGATAAATTAGGTTATATTTGGCGAGTATACAACGACCCGCCAAATTTTGGCGCCGTTGCCGGGGAAGTAGTGGTTAACATTAGCTAATTGGTTAATTTTGAGACTAAATTGCCTTTTTGTTTATTTTGGTGTGTTTACCTCTTGGTTGTTTTTACTAATATTCTCCTTAGCTTTGTTGGTTGCATGTCACGGAGATTGAGGGGCGATCCAACCATCCCCATCGATCATAACCTTGAAAATACTTTGAGGCAATTAAGGAGAATCTTTAGGGAACCTACGGTCCAACCGGGTGTTGAACAACCGGGTTTTGAGCAAGAGTCTTCTATCTCCACTACTTCTAGCACTATGGGGGATGAGGCTCCTAGAGCATTACGGGATTTTGGGCATCCCGAGGCATTTGAACTCAAAAGTGGTATTCGCCGCCCAACTACTACCGCCAACTTCGAATTTTCTCCGCATTTGATTCGCATGATCAAACAAGAGCCCTATGGGTGTATGACTCATGAGTGCCCTCTTGAGCATTTGGCTAACTTCTTGGAGCTATGTGCCACGGTGAAGCAAAATAATGTGAGTCAAGAGTTTGTGAGGCTCAACCTATTTCATTTCTCTCTTGTGGGCAAGGCTAAGAAATGGTTGCAATCTATTCCGGAAGACTCTTTGACAACATGGGCACAAGTTACCACGGCTTTTGTGGATGAGTTCTATTCTCAAGAGAAGACCTCCGAAGCTAGGAGGAAGATAGCTAATTTCTCTCAAGAGGAGGATGAGACATTGTATGGAGCTTGGGATAGGTTCAAGGATCTTCGACGATCTTGTCCTCACCATGGTTATAGTCAATGGATGCTTATGCAAAGCTTCTATGATGGTCTCCTCCCTATGACCCGTGCAAGCCTAGATTCGGGTGCGGGAGGCCAACTAACAAAGCTCCCGGTAACACTACTCTTGGGGAAATTCTACTAGAACCACAAGCATGAAGAGTGCAAGCAAAGGCAAGTATGATCTTGATGCCATTGACCATATCAATGTAAAACTTGATACTCTTGCAAAGAAATTGGAAAAGGTAAGCTTGGCATCTCCTAGCCAAGGTACTTCGCAAGCTTTTTCTTGTGAGATTTGTGGTGGGTCGGACCACGCTAGCTCTTATTGTGGTGGGTCTATGGACCATGTTGCTTGGGTGAATACTAGGGGTGAGGGAAATCCTAACTTCAACAACCAAGGGAGATGGAATAACAATGTAAGTGGAGGATGGAAGAACTCTCAACCACCCCAACCTTACCAAGCTAGACCACCCGGATTCCATAACCCCCAACAATCATTCACACAAACACCCCCTAGAGCTCCCTTTGAACCAAATCAACCAAAACAATCCTCCTTTGAATCCACTCTCCAACTTTTCTTAGCTCAACAAACAAAAACCAATGCCGAGAATGATAGGAAGTTTGGAGACATACACACCTCCCTCCAACAAATGAATGCCCACAATAAGATCATTGAAACCCAACTTGCCCAAGTCGCTCAACAAGTGAGCAATAACCCTTCAAACTCTTCCACACAACTTCCTAGCCAACCCATTATCCGAGAGCAAGCTAAAGCGATTACTTTGAGATCCGGGGCTCACTATGAGGGTCCTAAGATGCCCACACTTGATGATGCTAACCCCTCCAATGAAAGTGAGAATGTGGATAGTGAAGTTGATAAAGAGATTGAAAATGTCGTTGTGGAAGACATTCATGAGGATGGGACTCCTATAGTTGTTGAACACGAAGCATCAAGCAACGAGCCTCCTCCAATGAAGAGCTACACTCCTCCGGTCCCATACCCCCAAAGGTTAGCCAAGAAACACTTCAATGACAAATTTGTCAAGTTCCTTGAGGTAATGAAGGGTTTGCAAGTTCACATCCCATTTCTCCAAGCTATGGCTCAAATGCCCACCTATGCCAAATTTCTAAAGGAACTTCTTTCTAACAAGTCCAAACTTGAAGAAAGTTCCACCATTGCTCTCACCACCGAAGTTAGTGCGGTCCTCCAAAACAAGCTCCCCAAAAAGCTTGAAGATCCGGGGTCTTTCTCCATACCATTGAGAATTGGAGATTTGGAGCCAAAGAGAGCATTGGCCGATCTTGGGGCTAGTGTAAGCCTAATGCCACTCTCTATTGTAAAGAAGCTCAACTTTGAGCTTAAGCCAACAAGAAGGGTGATACAACTAGCGGATCGCTCGGTTAAGGTGCCCATTGGAGAATTGGAGGATGTTCCGGTGCAAGTTGGGAGAGTTTTCATCCCTTGTGACTTTGTAGTGATGGAAATGGAAGAAGACTCCCAAGTCCCTCTTATTTTGGGAAGGCCTTTCTTGAAAACGGCCGGAGTACTAGTTGACATGAAAAGAGATGTAATGACATTGAGGGTTAGTGATGAGAAGATGGAGTTTGCTTTCAATAAGATCATGAAAGCGCCTATTATGGAAGAAGTGCATTGGATCGACACCCTTGAGCAAGAAGTGTTAAGCCTAAGGGCTCTAGTTGAAGCAAGGGATCCTCTTGAGGATGTGCTACTAGGAGAAGATCAAGAGCAAGAAAGTGAAGCTTGGCATCTCAAAAAGGCAATGGACAAAGCACCAATCTACCTACCTCCTAATTCGAGCTTTGAGATTTTAGAAGCTTCATTGAAAAAAGAGGAGAGGACCACGCCTCCTCCTACATGTGAGTTGAAACCCCTTCCCCCTTCTTTGAAGTATGTTTTTCTCGGAGATAACGAGACTTATCCCGTGATTGTCAATTCTACACTCAATGGTCCTTCTCTTGACAAACTTCTTTGTGTTCAAAAACAACATCGAAGTGCCATTGGGTATACAATTGATGATCTCAAGGGTCTAAGTCCCACCTTGTGTATGCATTGAATTCATTTGGCTGATGGTCAAACCTCCTCTATTGAGCCTCAAAGAAGGCTAAATCCTAACATGAAGGAGGTGGTAAAAACAGAAGTTTTGAAACTCCTTGAGGCGGGGATAATCTACCCTATCTCGGATAGTAGGTGGGTTAGCCCCGTTCAAGTTGTCCCAAAAAAGTGAGGAATGACCGTCATCAAGAATGACAAGGGTGAGCTTATCTCCACAAGATCGGTCACCGGGTGGCGCATGTGCATTGATTATCGTAAGCTGAATAAAGCCACCCGGAAGGACCATTTCCCCCTCCCTTTTATTGACCAAATGCTTGAAAGATTGGCGGGTCATACCCATTTTTGCTTTTTGGATGGTTATTCGGGGTTCTTTCAAATTCCCATTCTACCCGACGACCAAGAGAAGACAACATTCACATGTCCATTTGGCACCTTCGCTTATCAAAGGATGCCATTTGGATTGTGTAATGCTCCTTCTACCTTTCAAAGGTGTATGACCGCCATTTTTTCGGACATGCTTGAATCAACCATAGAGGTTTTCATGGATGACTTCTCCGTGGTAGGTTCATCATTTGACATTTGTCTCTCCAACCTTCAAAAGGTTTTAGAGAGATGTCAAAAGATGAATCTTGTTCTTAATTGGGAAAAATGTCATTTTATGGTTGAAGATGGCATAGTCCTCGGTCATAAGATATCTCAAAAAGGGATTGAGGTGGATAAGGCTAAAATTGAGGTTATTGAGAAATTGCCTCCCCCAACTTCGGTGAAGGGAGTGAGATCTTTTCTTGGGCATGCGGGCTTCTATCGCCGTTTTATCAAAGATTTCTCAAAAAATCTCAAAGCCCCTATCCAATTTGCTTCAAAAAGACATTGAGTTCAAATTTGACAACGATTGCATGCATGCTTTTGAAACTCTCAAAAAGGCTCTAATTTCCGCTCCTATAGTGCAAGCTCCGGATTGGAGCTTGCCTTTTGAACTAATGTGTGATGCTAGTGATAGCGCAGTGGGGGCCGTTTTAGGGCAAAGAATAGAAGGAAAGCTCCATGTGATCTACTATGCAAGCAAGACACTTGATTCCGCTCAAAGGAACTATGCCACCACCGGAGAAGGAACTCCTAGCAATCGTGTTTGCTTTTGACAAGTTCAGGTCATATCTTGTGTGCTCCAAAGTGGTGGTGTACATGGATCATGCGGCTATCAAGTATCTCATGACTAAGAAGGATGCCAAGCCTCGTTTGATTAGGTGGATCCTTCTCCTACAAGAGTTTGATATTGAGATCAAGGACAAGAAGGGCACCGAAAATTCGGTTGCCGACCACCTCTCTCGCCTTCCTATGGATGATTCACATGACCTAGACCCTCCCATCAATGATTCTCTCCAAGATGATTTCCTCTATGCCATTAAGGCCATGTATGCTCCTTGGTTCGCAGACTTTGCTAACTTTCATGCTAGTGGCGTCATTCCGGATGACCTCAACTATCAACAAAAGCGGAGGTTCATGCATGAGGCCAAGCACTATGTATGGGAGGACCCATACTTGTTCAAGAGGGGGTGGATGGCATTTACCGGGAGGTGTCTCCCGGATGATGAGATCGAGAATGTAATAGGAATGTGCCATTCATCCCCAAGTGGTGGTCATATGGGAGCCGACAAGACCGTGGCAAAGATTTTACAATGTGGTCTATTTTGGCCAAGTATGTTCAAGGATGTTTGGGGCTTTGTCAAGGCTTGTGATCGGTGTCAAAGAGTTGGAAATATCTCAAAAAGGCATGAACTACCCCTTACAAGCATCTTGGAGTTGGAAGTTTTTGATGTTTGGGGGATTGATTTCATGGGCCCCTTTCCCTCCTCCCTTGGTAATCGTTACATCTTAGTAGCGGTTGATTACGTTTCTAAATGGGTTGAAGCAATCGCTTCCCCTACAAATGATGCCAAGGTAGTGGTCAAGCTATTTAAGAAGGTGATCTTCCCCCGTTTCGGAGTTCCAAGAGCCATCATTAGTGATAGGGGATCGCACTTTGCAAAGAAATCATTCAAGGCCCTTCTTGCTAAATATGGGGTGCATCACAAAATGGGTCTCTCTTACCACCCTCAATCTAGTGGTCAAGCGGAGATATCTAATAGAGAGGTCAAGCTCATTTTGGAGAAGACGGTAAATCGATCTCGAAAGGATTGGTCTTCCAAGTTGGACGATGCATTGTGGGCCTATCGCACGACCTACAAAACCCCTATTGGCATGACACCTTACAAGCTTGTTTATGGAAAATCGTGTCATTTGCCCGTAGAATTGGAGCACAAGGCTTATTGGGCCATCAAGGCTTTAAATTTTGACCTTCAAGCTTCGGGTTAAAGAAGGATGCTTGACGTTCATGAGCTTGAGGAGCTTAGGAGGGACGCCTATGAGAGCTCCCGGGTATACAAAGAGAGAACAAAGGCTTGGCATGATCAACGAATCATGAAAAGGGAATTCAAAGTTGGTGACAAAGTCCTTTTGTTCAATTCGAGGTTGAGGTTGTTTCCGGGCAAGCTCAAGGTGGAGTGGTCCATTCACCGTGCATCAAGTATCCCCACATGGTGCGGTTGAGATTTGCAATGATGCAAAAGGGTGTTTCAAGGTGAACGGGCAAAGACTCAAGCTATACTATGATGGTGCGCCAATTCAAGAAGCTTACTCTATTGCACTTGAGGATTACTCCCCTCCTAATGATTGAAGATTTATGGTAGTCAAGCTAATGACTTAAAACAAGCGCTTAGCGGGAGGCAACCCGTTTTTCTCACTTATTTCTATTTCTTTTTCATCTTTTAGTTTTGATTTACTTGGAATAATGGTTTATCACATATTATTATGGCATTTGAAATGCTTGTTATGGTGATTTTGTGTTTTGGGTACTGTTAGGTTTGCTTGGGAGAATTTTGAAGCAAGGGAAGGTGAAGAACAAACGAAAATAGAACAAATTCGGAGCTGACCCGAGGGCCCGGGTCATATGACCCGCCCGGGTCGATGAAAAGAATGTTGCAAAAATGGCCACGCGCCAAGCGGACCCGCCCGGGTCAAGAAAAACCCGCCCGGGTCACTCGACCCGAGGGCTCGGGTGTGGTGACCCACCCGGGTCGGAGGGACAGCAGCGAAAAAAAAAAAGAGAAGAGGGGCTGAGCTTGAGGCGACCCGAGGCCTCGGGTCTAGTGACCCGCCCGGGTCGGAGGGGCAGCTGCGAAAAAAAAGAAGAGGGGCTGATTTTGTGCCTCACTCTCATTAATCCTCTTTACTCCTTCTTCATCTTCAACCTCTCAACTCTCCCTAACCACTTTCAAACTCCAAACCCTAACCATTAAATCTCACTCAAATCACTCACTCACCACTCAAAAACTTAAAATCCCTCACAAATCTTCATCCTCATCAACTTTCCTCCACAAATTTCAACTTTTCTCCTTCAAAACCCCATCTCCACCATTTTTCACCATTTTCTCTCTCCTCAACATTTTACCACAACTCTCAAATTCATCATTTTCCACTCAAATCTCTTCACAAATTCTTCCTAAAACATCATTCCCCCTTCATTTCTCTCATAAAAAACTAAAAAACAAACAAAAAAAATTTCATTTTTTTCCACCCCTCACCACTAAGTTACGGGATTTTGAATTTCTGAGCAACAAGTAATTTGAAGCATGGAGAAGAGGAATTCAAAGCGGAGTAGACAAGCGGGGCAAGCTAGCTCAAGCCAACCACCACATGGGGAAAACGTCTCGGGCATGATGCCCCAGGTGAGTTTCATGATCCCGAATTTCCTTTCATTGTTTTTTTCGGCTTAGAACATTTTAATAGATTTCAAGCCCTTAAGGCTAAGGAATTCGCCCCTACCCGTTTTGTTGATGAGACCTTCGTTGTCTTTATGGGGGATTCAGGGGATGTAAATAATATAGCTGACGGATTGAATATGAAAAAAGTGTTATTGATGAGAAAAAAAACTTATAAATGCTTAACACTTGAATTCTTAAGCTCCTTGGAAATAACCGGAGAGGAACGGTTTGCGTGCTCAACTGGAGCCGAGGCTGTTCTCACATTTAGGTTGGGGAATGTTGCTCGTTCTATGCCTATTGGTGATTTTGCTGACATTTTTGGATTACAAATTGAATCGAGCACCACTCCCGCACCTTCTTTCAACCTTTATGAATGTTGGAGTAAGTTGAGTGACGGAAAAAGTTATGATGCTACAAATGCTAATGACTCACTCATACACCAACCCAGCTATCCAAGACTTCCACAAGTTTTTTGGGAAACACCATCTTTGGGAGAAAGGATAACTCCAAGGTAAGTTAGTCGGAACTTATGATCATAGGTTCTCACCTATGGGATAAGAGAAAGTTGAACATACCTTTGATGTTTGCCCGCCATCTCCAAAGGGTAGGAACCCCAAGAACTCTCGGACGTGGGTCGATTGTGGTAGGCGGTTTGATTACCGCCATTGCTGAACACTTTAGGGTTCGCCCTAAGACCCCCGAGGTCCCAGAGCCGACCCTAATAAACCAACAACACCTACAAGATACGCGTTGGTTTACAAGTGATCGGAATACATTTTACTTGGAAGATTGGTAAAATGTCTTCCATTCAACTTCCAAATCGCCGCATCACCGAGATTAAAAGGGGGGGCAAGTCAACTATCTCATCCGGAAGCCGCGGAGGAAGGCGCGGAGATCCGCACCTACCATAGGCGGGATCCCCATGAGTTTGCCTCCTCTTCTTCCGCCCCCCCCTCCTCCTCCCCCAACCCCATCCCACCTATGTTCCCGACTATGCCCCTATTTATGCCCATATAGATAGGCGGTTTGATAGTTTTGAACAAAGACTAACCACCTTCCAACAAGAGATGCGAGAGAGTTTTACCCCCCATCTTGCAATTCTTTCATGATAACAACATGGTCCCTCCCGCACTCCCTACCCCTCCTATATGCAACCCCCTCAACCCCGAGGGGGAGGACCTCGACCCTTGAGTTGGTCTCTCCCTATTGTTCTTCCTTTCACACCGAGGACGGTGTTTGATTTGGCTTGGGGGGTATTTTCATGATTGGGTAGTTTTTACTTGATGGTGTAGGCGTTAGGAGACCCTTGTTGCTATTTTGATTGAATTGTTGTTTGTGATTGTGGTTAAGCTTGGTGAATGGGCCAATGCTTGTTAATATGTGGTGAACCATGATTTCATTTTTCTTATTTGCTTATTTTCTTAGTTTTTAAATATAAAACCCAAAAACAATTTTCTTTCTCATTTCTTTTTTTTTCTTATTTCCTTGTTTTAGCTTTATCTCATTCCTTTTCTTTCCCTTCTTTTTCAATGTTTGCTTTTAGTTCAAATATTAAAAAAAAGAGAAAAAAAAACAAAATTTGGAAAACAAAGAAAAACAAAAAGAAGTTTTAGCCTTGAATAAAGTTTTGATTTCCTTGCCCAAGGAAGATTCTAGTTGATGATATTTGTGGATTCCTTGCTTGGATTTTGAGTATATGTTTAGAGGCTCCTTTTGGAAGAGTGTGAGTTTGGGTTGTGGTGCTTTAGGAGGTGATTAATCTTGATTGCATTAGAATCAACCAAAGTGAAACCAATGAATGCTCAATTGGATGTCTAGTCTTGATTCTTGACTATGTTGCTCATGCTTGAATAAATTTAGCTTCAAATTTGCGGTCCCTAGTGTCCCTAGATATGCTCATCATGTCCCCAAACAAAACTCTACAAAAAGATTAGTTTTTACTTCTTTTCGTTTGTAATAAGTGGTACAAAAAGCCACAAGTTCTTATGCTCTCTTTAGTGAGTAACTTCACATTTGTATAGCAAAATTCCCATAATAAGGGAAAAGAAAAGCCAAAAACAGTCAAAAAGGCGTGAAAAAATAAAAAAAAGTGAAGAAAAACGAAAAGCAAAAAAAAAAAAAAGAGTAGAAGAATTCCAATAAAAGAGGTCAATTTGTGGATGCCTCCCACACTTAGTACTATTTTTCTAAAGTTTTGAGTGGAGGGGAGTCTAAGGCTTGTTTGTGTGTCTAGGGATGGTGGACTAGTAATTTGAGCTTTTATAACACTTAAAGGGCTCTAAATCTTTTTGATAGCTAGGTGTTCTCTAATGAGCGAGTAAAAGGCCTAATTAGGTATCCTTTTGCAATCTTGATTAGTTGCTTTATCTACCCATAACCTATGAGTACACTTGAAAATTAGTTGTTTTGAAAGTTGCTTCTCCATCCTTGCTTGTGAACCATTTCATTGATAGTTAACTTGGGCATTACTCTTGATCTTGATTGAATAAATTGTTGATGAAAACTAGAGTTGTGGGTTTGAAAACTCTTTGGAAACCCTCGCGAGATCTCACTCGCCCTTTGAGCGATCTAGGGGTTTAAAGAGCTTGTTGCATGTGCTAAATGCAATCGTGATTCCTACGAAAATGAGTTAGTGTGAATTCTTTATCCTTCATTCCCTTTTCATTTTCTTTTCTTTCCTCTTTCTTCTTCATTTTGCTTTCAAATAAGTTTTCATTCTCCTACTTGTGTTTTAGTCTATATTGCTGAGGACAAGCAAAGATCTAGCTTGGGGGAGTTTGATGATTTGGTTTATATGCTTGAATTATGCTTAGTTTTTAATAGTTTTTGTGATAGTTTTTAGGCTAATTTAGGCTAAGTTCATTCCGTTTCTTTCTTTTTGTGCATTTTTCCTCCCTTGCTCTCTTTCTTCGGGTGCTTGTTTACATTTCAGGACTTGGAAGCACGTTTGGAGGGTCTATGCACAAGCCCGAGGCAAAACGTTGAAGAAATGGAGCACCAAGGAGCTCGAAAGAAGAGAAAAAGGGCGAAGAAGTAGGCCGACCCGAGGCCGGGTGTGTGGACCCCCCGGGTCGCAACCCAGGCCAGCCAAACCAAGAGGGCCACGGACCCGCCCGTGTCGCTTTGATTGGGAAACCGGTAAAATGTTCTGCCATTTGGACCCGCTCGGGTCCGGTGACCCGAGTGCTCGGGTTTTGTCACCCGAGAGCTCTGGGTTTTGTCACCCGAGAGCTCGGGTCATTTCACCCGCCCGGGTCGGGTCATTTTTTTTCGGAAACGATTTTTCGATTTTGTTTAACTTAATGCGGGGGCTGTTTTGTAATTCTCTGACTTATTTCTTGTGACTATAAAAGAGGGACTCCTCTTATTTTTACTTAGGCAATTATTAACTAAGGATTAGAGAGAGATTAAATCTTGTTTTTAGCATTCAAACTCTAGAACAAAACCCTCAGGAGAGAGAAAGTGAAGGTTTGAACTTTTGGATCTCCATTCTTCATTTATGAAAGCTTAAAGTTGGTAATTTTTGTTCATTTATCTTCTTTTCTTCCATTGATCTTGCTTATTACATGTTTGGTTTGTTTAGATCTTACTTTATTAGTTGATTATTGGCATTTTCCTCTTTTCCCTCCATGGTTATGGTGATGAAGTTATTCCAAGCTTTGTTTTGTTTTATTTCCATAATGTGTGAGTAGTTTCTTACTAGGGGAAGGGATGTAACCTTCATTTACTCTTTGGATCCTAGATCTAAGTTAGGGGGTTAACTTTTGGGGTTGAACTTGTTGATCAAACTTGTTTTACTTGGTTTGTTGGGTGATTGATCACCACTTAACTTGCATATTTGGAATTCTAGTGAAGGATTGAGAGATGAAGCTAGGAATAAACTAAGTTTGGTTGCTAGACTAGGATTTCCATGAAAATAGGCATTTTCTAGTTTAGGGAAGCTTGATTAATCATGTTGTGCTTGATTTGGCTAGATTAGTTGCTCATGCCATGAGAATAGGTCATGAGTGACTAATCAAGCTCCTCTAATTAGCTCGAGAGAGTAATTAGAGTTCATATGTGCGTGATTTTCCCTTGTGATCCCCCATTTGTTTCCCTTGGCTTTGATGATTGGATTCTTGGATTGAGTGTTGGTGAATCCCCCTAATCCCCTAGTTTCTTTTATCCTTGTCTTAACTCCTTTACTTAATTACTTGTTGATTTACTTTACAAATCTCCTAGTTTATTTAGATTTTAGAATTTTTGTTAAACTCTCAAAAACCCAAAAATTGATTTAGCTCATTGTAGTTAGCTAATTACTCTTGATTTAACCCTACTTCCTTGTGGATTCGACCCTATACTTATCCTATATTGGATAAATTAGGTTATATTTGGCGAGTATACAACGACCCGCCACCTATCCACATTTTCACACACCATAGCCCCTATCGGATACCTTCTCCTCCATATTCCCTAGCACCTCAAAAGCATTATTCGGAGAAGTTCCAACAACATCTTTCGAGTCTCTCCTCTTTTCCTTGTGCCTTTCTGGCATATTGTGAATTCCTTTTCAGTCTCAACAATCTGTTGAGCCGGTTGTTAAACAACACTAGAGACCACGAGTAGGCACAATCGTGATGGATGATTCTTGTTCAAGAGAGAATGCACGTAAACGAAAAGGTTTCATTCGATGAAAATGCGTGGTTTTTTAATTTGCTTCTTATTTTCTTTGAAGCTAATATCACCAATCTTGCTAGTGAACATATACACCTTTTAAACCTTGTTGTCGGTTACGAACATATTGTTAATATGAAATGCATGCACCTTTTGACAAAGTAGTTGTGATCACGCCTATCAACATCTTAGAAACACGGATCCTTTGGCAACAAATATATTACATCCAAATTATCATAGAAATGTAAGCTCTTCACTTCCAAATTATGTCTGGCTTCATTTTCAGTAATGTATTTCCCGATTAAGTACAAGACATGTATTGCTATTAACTTATTCATATAAAATATTGAGATTGCCTTTATGATTGTTTTTTGAGTTTGACAAGTATGTGTAAGAGACTTGATATTCTTTTCAACTAAAGTTGTATATATGATTATGCTTTTATCTCCTAGATGTGTGTACGACGCTACATCACTTTCACTATGACTACTATCCTAGGTGACAATGTGCATGTATAGAAGAGTTTACAAGACCAAAATAGTAACAAATTCTATATGATATAACATATGCAGCGAGTGATACTGATTATCAGGCCACTTAATTCGATAAAAGTCAAACTAGGAAGTAGTTCAATGCAAGTGAAATAGATGAACCATAATTTGGTAGACTAATAAATTGTATTGTGATCTGGTGTTTTTTTTTCCAGGGACTTTACTAGGTTGACTTAATGATTACTCATTGGTTTTGATTGGGTTATTTATTGGCTTAGCTTGTGGAGTGATATCCTTTTTGACATGAAATTTCATTTATATGATTGCTAGGATGAAGAATCACATCTTATCTATAGACGCCATGGTGAAACTGCTATATCGTTTATCGTTTATTGGTTGTGTCGTTGTGGTTTGTTATTATGATATTATAACATTACAAGTTAACTTTTTTATTTTTTCTTTTGTGTAGCTACTAGTTCTCCTAATAGGGAACTAACTATGGGCCCTTGTATCCTAAGGGATATGCACTTTCCATGCTACTAGGAAACTTCTTAGAGCTACTGCCTTCCAGCTGCCACACAGGGACAAAAAGTGTACAATTTTGATGTTGTAGTTTTATTGATCTCGCTTGCTGTATGTGTTGTCATGTTCAACGGTACCCTTGTGGTGTTGTTTTGTTCTCTCATTGGTGTTGCTGCTATTTTGTATAGCTCGTTGGTTTTCACTTGTCTGCTCCCACTGATCTGCACTTTGTTACTGCGTGATTTGCTGTTTTTCCGCTATTTTGGACCGATGTTGACTTAGTTTAGCTTTGGTAGTTTTTGTTATTTTTTGTGGTTCTTGTTAGTTTGGGGCTTCCATGTTGTTTTGTTTAGTTGAGATTATACAACAATTTATTCTCTTTTGTTAATAATAGTACTTTGAGTTAGTAGATCTTCGATTTCCATGAAATTTATTGTTTTACTTTTATAATTTTATTATGGTTACTTCATATAGGCGACGTGTTCGAAAATCTATGAAAGAACACGTTAGATTATTTTCGGTGCATCTAAACACTTTTCATGATAGCCTTAAATTGCATATAAATATAATTATTTGGAAAATATAAGATATTGCATCTAAATTATATTTTGAGTTAAAATTATATGGTTGACTCTAAATATATGTCATTTTTAGAAATAATTTTAAATATTATCTCTAATTATATTTATTTCGAGACAAAATGAAATAGTTGCCCCTAAATATATGTCATTTTTAGAAACAACTTTAAATATTGTCTCTAATTATGTGTATTTCGTGACAAAAATGATATGGTTACCCTGAAATATATGTGGATTTTAGAAGCAAGCTTTGATATTGTATTTAATTATATTTCGAGTCAAAATTATATGGTTGCCCCTAAATATATGTGGTTTTTAGAAGCAACTTTATATATTGCCTTTAATTGTATTATGCGTCAAAATTATATGGTTGTCCCTAAATATATTTGGTTTTTAGAAACAATTTTTTTATATTGCCTCTAATTATATTTGGAGGCAAGAATATATGGTTGCCTCTAGATGTAAAGCCTTTTAGAAATAACAAGTTATATTACCTCAAAAAGATGCTTTTAGATGTAACCAATATTTAGCGATGGACTTCTTAGAGGCAACCACTATTTGCCTCTATAGGCGATTTTTCTTGTAGTGCGACCATTCATTTTTATTCTAATATCTACATTATTTATTTAATTAACTTTATAATTAAGGTAAAGCTTAAACTAACAATTATACATTAATAAATTCACAATTAATAGTTCACCTGGTTTCAGCAACTTTTTTTGAATGTTTTAAAGGTCAACGAAATTAATAGACAAGATAATACTGTGAATAACATAGAATTGCAATAGAAATCTTCCACAATTAAGATTGAATTTGATGATGTGAAAGAAGAAATTGAATACTGGGAGAATGCTATCATTTGTTATGTAATAGGAGCGAATCCACCTTTTCTGGTAATGGAGGGTTTTATTAGGCGAATTTGGGGAAAAATGGGGATAGACAAAGTTGCAGCAATAGGGAAGGGTCTTGTAGACACATAATTGTGTCTCCCCATTTAAGAATCCAATGATGAAACATACCGCGGTATTAGTTGGCGCGACTTAACGGGAGAGCAATCTAAAGAATCAATCCAAAATTGTGTTTTGAAATGATATTCTAAAGCCCAATTAATTGTTCCTGATGATTAATTGTATTTTAAACCCGTAAAATGTTTTAAGTTCATTTAAGAGCCCAATTAAATATTTATTATTTTAATAAATACTTTTTGTAAATATTTTTATTATCTTTGATAAATATTTTAAATATAAATCAGGTTTTACATCCGTAAAAATCAATCTCCGGATTTTAGGGATAGAAAATTATCTTCAAAAGACGCGTAGAATCAAAAACCGAATATGCTGGAATATGCGCCGGACGCGGCGCCTGCCCTCAGCACGCCACGTGCGTCCAGCGCATTGGCCAGAACGCGTCAGGCGAGCCAATGAGCGCCTGACACGTGGATTTGTGACTCACACGAGTCCCTGCGTCGACGCAAGTCCTGTATGGGACGCAAGTTTCTTTATTATCTTTTCAAAAATGCGTTTTTACACCTGCTTAAATCTGATTGGGCAGACCACGTCAATCGCGCCAATTTGTGCTTGGCGCGTGGCCTTGCGTCTACCACGTCGGACTACGCCTGGCGCAATAAGCCGCGTGCAGCGCACACCCCTTTTGTCTATAAATACTCGTGATTTTCCGAATTACGGGGGCCTTTTCATTATTATATTACGAACACAAAAATCCTTACGAATACTTCCGAATACTATTACGAATCTCAAAATACTTCAATCCTTTCAAATCAATTTCACTCATCGATCATACTACGTTCCTCGGTTCCACAATTGCTCCGCCTAAAGATCGTTGCGCTCTTCAATCTAAGCCGCATAGGTATAATTTCTGAGGATCCTTGAATAATCAATTATATTTATTGCCTTGAAGTTACTAATAATTTATTTCATGATGTAGATCTTTAAGTAATAATCGTTCTACTGTGTATATTCTAATCCATTTTCTACGCTTTAGTTTATATTCATATTATTATTATTCATGCCTTTGTATATTTTATGCCTGTCTGATTATTCTATACATATTATTATGATTGTCCCGCATGATTTTTATCACCCACATGTTATTATTGCTAAACAAAACCTTAAGAATTGTTCTAACTAATTCGGATAATTTGGACAACTCCGCTAGGAACCTTGTAATATTATTGCTTAATAACTTGTCACTAAAAATAGTCTTTTTATGTGTTTCCTGAACCAACCTACACTAAAATATTTTTAGGGTGTTTAAAATATTATATGATTATTCTTTGGCATAAAATTTGTAATGAATCGGTATTTAGTAAAGGCCAGCTTTGGGCGAATGTGGTTCATTATGACCATATTCGTACCCTCACCCCCGAACTCAATCTTTGGTTCATTTTATCCATCTATGGAATCTAGACGGGAAACCTACATTGGATAAGTCCCTAATATGTCCCTACGGTTTCCCAATATCCAATTAGGTTTATAATTCTTCCTAAAAAGAATTGTTGGCGACTTCTTTCAAAACAATTTTCAATAAAACCTTAACAATGGGTTAGTCAAATCAAATACGCGCTCACACTGCGTAGGCGAAATAAAAACACGCCTATAATTTGGCGACTTCACTGGGGAGGATTTTAAGAAAATTAATTTTTTTAAATGAGTGGGTGAAACTTGAAAAGTACGATTCATTCTCCTTTTATGCCTTTAAAAAATATATTGTTTTGCATATGCATGGCTATTGTTCAGCCACCATATGGACAATCTACCTTGCCACATTAGCACATGTTCTATGTGTGAGGTCACCCCGGGGGGTTTGCGCTTTGTCCTTCCAAAAGCTTCCTGAGCGACAGTGTTGGATCTTAGTTATAAGCAAACCTACCCAACCATGACATTGTTCTCTTGTTCCTGACTTGAGAACTGGAGTGCGTCTTACACGTGGCCACCTCTTTAAGCAGGGGTACGAAGCGTGGGATCAATCTCTTAGTCATGGACCCTTTAGACCGAACCTAAACCTCGACCAATAGTTTAAAACATAGAACCGGACTTTAGGTTGGAACATTAACATCCATGTTATATGACATTTGCCTCGTGATTGCGCTTTTACCGCTTATTATCTTTTCAAATCGTCATTATTATTCGTCGTTCCTAAAAGTCGCGTCTAAATAAAATTGTCAATCGACCAAAACTTCGCCTAAATCCCCGAAAAACATGTCGGGGGAGTAGTGCGCCAAGTGCATTAAGTTGCGCTTGGCGCATCACTCCCGTGCCAGACGCACGACTGTGTGCCGCGCGCAGCAATGATGCGCGACACACAGTCTGTGCATCACATGCTTTTCTTTGATTTATTCGTCGTGGTGGTCGATCCTATGTTCGGTCTGTCTGCCTTCGCGTAAAAAAAATGGTCTTTTTAGGAGTGTCACCTAATTAAAAAATAATCAGTCTTTTCATGCAAGGTCAAGTCTGTCCTGAAAAAAAAGTGCATCTAGAAAAATGGTCATGATAGAGTTAGAATTGTCATGGATGTCTACCTCTTCCCACTTTCTCCCTGCTGTTCAACTAATCTTCCCTATCAATCTTACCTTACCATATTCAATCAATTTCAAAAACTTACATTTTTTAAAATCAATCATACACTCATGTCTATTCTATCTTTTTCAAAAAGTATTTACTAATCATCATCATACACGACATTTACAAAAATATATTTTTCAAAATTAATCCATCATCTTTTCCTAACAAAAGATAAAAACAAGGGGTTCCTTTTAAAAACGAATTTCGAAAATTCTATGCCCAGTCCAAACACCTTCAATCCAATCCAATCGCCCAAATCTAGTTCACTTGCATTCATTTTAGGCCCATGTGCATTAGAGTCAATTTTGCATTCATTTTAGGCCCATATGCATTAGAGTCCATTTTGCATTCATATTAGGTCCATCTAATTTGAGTCCATGAATTCATATTAGGCCCGCTAGCATTAGAGTCCATCTTAGGCCCATATAAGTCTAGCCAATGTCAAATCTAGGCCCATTTGCATCTCTATGTGAGTCCTAGTTTACGTTAAGCCCAGTCCAAGTCTAATCCAAGTCTATTCCAATCCATTTCCAATGTCGAGCTCATGTGCATTTCCAAGTCTAATTTCGAACCACTATAGGACTAAGTCCAAAATCAGGTCCATAACTCATTTCCTAAATCTAATCCAGTCAATTTCCAAACTCATATAAGACGAAGTCCAAACCATTAAGCCTAGTGAAGCTAGTCACCCTTAAGTCCATAACGGCACCCTTTCGACCTAGCGAAGCTAGTCATCCTTAAGTCCATAACGGCACCCTTTGACCTAGCGAAGCTAGTCATCCTTAACACCATAACGGCACCCTTTGACCTAGTGAAGCTAGTCATCCTTAAGACCATAACGACACCCATTGACCTAGCAAAGCTAGTCACCCTTTTAGACCATAACAACACCCTTTGACTTAGCGAAGCTACTCATCCTTAAGTCCATAACGGCACCCTTTGACCTAGCGAAGCTAGTCATCCTTAAGTCCAAAATGGCACCCTTTGACCTAGCGAAGCTAGTCACCCTTAAGACCATATCGACACCATTGACCAAGCGAAGCTAGTTACCCTCTAAGACCATAAAGGCACCCTCCGAGTTTAGCGAAGCTAGTTACCCTCTAAGACCATAAAGGCACCCTCCGAGTTTAGCGAAGCTACTCCTACTTTTCATCTATAGCAACCCCAAATCATCAAGTCTGGCGAAGGCAATTCCTCCCTAAGTCTAGCGAAGCTAGCATAGACAATCCTTTTGAGTCTAGTCTGTTTGAAAAGTCTAGTCTAGTCTGCTTGCATAGTCCTGTCCAGTCCATATCTGCATATGTATATAGTTAGGCCCATGTAGCCATCATAACCATAATCATAGCCATTTCTACTCATTTCCCATTTCCATTTCCACTTTCACTTTCATCCTCATTTCTCATCTCCATTTCCATTTCTCCATCCCCCATTTCCATTTCTCATTTCGAAACATCATTTCTTAAAATTTATGAGGTCCATTCGATTTCTGTTCTGGACAGGTCGTGAGATTATAACTTGGGAACGCCCGACAGAGAGGATATAAGGTCAACCTACTCCTAAACTCGTCAAACGCGTCCTCACCTTTTCAGACGAAACCTCCGACTCTTCTGAATCATCATCTGAAATGGGAGACGCTAATGAACAGCTCAGTGCCATTATGGCTCCACTTACACTGATGAATTGTCGCCTTAAGGAACAAGACAAAGAGATTAAGGCACTGAGAGAGAAACAAACTGAAGAAGAAGAGCAGGATGACACTCCTCCACCACCACCACCTCCTAGCATGACCGAGACAGAACTGAGGTTTGAGAAACTCGAGCAATTGATCCAATCAATTCCTGCACTCGAGGGTCAGGATCATGGCCATGACATCATTGATCCTGAACTGAGGGAAAAACTCTGTAAAAATATAATATTGGGTGAGCTCCCCAAATTCAAGGGGGTCGAAGACGCAAATGATCATTTGAGAGCTTTCTCCATATCTATGGCTCTCAAAGGCATGAGCAAGGACCTGTTTGCTTATGTCTTTCCCTTGACCTTGGATGCACATCCATCCAAGTGGTGCAGGTCACTGAATAAGACCAAGCTGAATGATTGGGACTATATCAGGGAAGAGTTCCACAAACAATACATATACAATACTCAGCTTCCCATTGGCCTTCATGAATTGGAGTTAACTAAACAGAATTCCAATGAAGATTTTGTCACCTTCCTTAACAGGTGGAGAGAAAAAGTTGCACAAATGATTAATAGGCCATCTCAAGAGGATCAAGTTTGACTGGTGATCCGTAACCTGCAGCCTATGTATGGGGATCATATTAAATTCCAACCCATAGAGTCTTTCATGAAACTCTATAAGGTGAGCCTGCTGATCGAAGAAGAGGTACACGCCAACAAGAACAAGAGTTCCAACAACAACAACTCTTTCAAGAAGAGTAATAACAACCCTTCTACCTCTATCAATGCCCTAACTACTGACAAAAGAGGTTATCAAGGACCTCAAAGGACATTCACTCCATTGGCCATGACTCTAGAAGAAGCCTTCACTAGGCTTCATGCAAAAGGAGCACTTCAGCCTATTGGCCCTACTCCGGACCCTGCTCCTGAGAAAAGATCCAGTAAATGGAATCCAAATGCCTACTGCAAGTACCATCAAGGAATAGGCATATGACATCACACTGCTAGACTTTGAAGCATGGTCTACAGGATATGGTTGAAGACGGTAGATTGCCAATTTCGCCTGCAGTAAAAGTCAGCAATAGCGGCAACCCCTTGGGCAGTGCCTAAATAATACCGGGGCATGGTCATTTACCACTAGTCTTTTAGGTTGAGTCGGAGAGTCCCTCCCCTAGCTCCTTCATTTCCTTTCCCATCGAGTCTATGTCATTTAGGTTTTTATTTCTAATAAGTCTTGTTCTATTTATTTCTAATTAATAAAATAATTGCATTTTCATTTTCATTGGCCTTCCATCATTTTATTTATGCTTCTAATTTGATGATGAAACTTAAATCACCTAATGAACTTGACTAATAATAATAAAAAAGAGATATGGAAAAAAAATGAAAAAGGACATACTTTGGATCAGAAGTTATTCCCCTCTCCCTCCATCATCCATAAACCATCATTAGCCAAATAATCTCTCCACTAACCAACGCTCCAAAAATATCCTTCAAACCTTCCAATACCCTAAATCAATAACTTGTGTGCAAGCCTTACTACATAAAAAAATATAAATGCCAGGCAAAATAAAAAAAAAGTGAAAAAATTCTAAGTGCGAAAAAAAAGAAAAAATGCAAAAAGAAAAAGCCAAAGGCAAAATAAAAAGTCAAGTTAGGGGGCTTGCACACAAGTTCTACCCCTCATTCAAATCCTTCAACCCATCAAAACCTTAGCTTATATAATCCAAATCCATGATCCTATGTCCGCCAAACCAATTGAACTTTCATCAAAACCTCAAGCATAAAACCTTTTAACCTTTCAACCTTTCATCATTCCTAACTCTTTTTCAAGGTATGTCCAAGCCCGCTAGGTTGAAAATCCGAAAGGGCGGCCTAGGCGAGGTTAGGGCACAAAAAAATACAAAAAAAATCGGATCCGGAACTACGAATGGTCTCGATTCCGCAAGGATACGTAGGAATCCTCATCTCGAGGTCCGACCGCTTTAATAAAATAATTTAATCATGGTCTAATGATTTAACTTTCAAGAATTCAGAGCATACTCTTTCTAGATCCCGACATAGACTCGAGTCCGTACCCTAGCCTCGTTAAAGCCTTTCCCACCTACATTTATTTAAGTACAAATGTAAACTTTTTATTTTTCAATCAAAACTCTCCTTGTCCCTAAAGGACTCTCCGATAATTCCATGGTTTCGGCGATATCTCGACTTTGCCCGTAATAACTCCTCAAAGAAGAATCCCCAATGAAGAACTTCGAACGATTCAAGACAGATCAACTACATTTCAATCAAGCCTCAAGGTGCCTAATTCAAGGAAAGCTCACCCAAAGTGGGGGCTTCCATATGTGGTGGTTCCTCCAAATCAAATCAAACTCCCGAAGAGTTGCACCGCGTACCTCGTTTACGGACCCCGATTATTTACTAAAAATATTTTCGAAAAATCATTCTATCTATTGCCGATTATTCTATCATTCTACACATCTTCTAGCCTTGCAAAATCCTCGACCTTGCATTGCAGCCTCGCAAAACCCCGACCTTGCATTTCATACATTCTAGTCTTGCATAACCCCGACCTTGCATGACGTGTCAACCCTTAGCTTTGCATAGCCTTAATCCTTGCATAGCGTCTCATGCATCCTTAGAGAGTCTAAGTTTGCATTATTGCATCATTATGTGCTTTATCCGAGTTGTTTGCACCTATCTGCTAACATCTTCTTCCGCAAGGTAATCAAATTGCTTGTAGTTATTGTCCCGCATACAAACTTTGTTTTGCGAGACCAGGCGTATATAGATCGGGCTCTAAACCGCAGAGCATTTAGAATCGTTCTCCGTCCCGACACCGTATACTTTGACTATCGGCTTCCCGAACCTCGCCAATGTGGGGCTTCTCTAGACACATAATTATGTCTCCCCATTTAAGGATCCAATGATGAAACATACCGCGATATTAGTTTGGCGCGACTTAACGAAGAGCAATCTAAAGAATCAATCCAAAATTGTGTTTTGAAATGATATTCTAAAGCCCAATTAATTGTTCATGATGATTAATTGTATTTTCAGCCCATAAAATGTTTTAAGTCCATTTAAGAGCCCAATTAAATATTTATTATTTTAATAAATATTTTTTATAAATATTTTTATTATCTTTGATAAATATTTTAAATATAAATTAGGTTTTACATCCGTAAAATTCAACCTCCGGATTTTAGAGATGGAAAATTATCTTCAAAAGACGCGTAGAATTAAAAAATCGAATATGGTGGGAATATGCGCCGGACGCGGCGGCCGCGCTCGCCGCGCCACGTGCGTCCGCCGCATTGGCCTCGAACGCGTCGTCGGGAGCCAATGAGCGCTCGACACGTGGATTTGTGACTCACATAGTCATGCGTCCGACGCAAGTCCTGTGTGAGACGCAAGTTTCTTTATTATCTTTTCAAAACGCATTTACACCTCCTTAAACTCGATTGGGGACCACGCCGGCCGCGCCAATCTGCGCTCGACGCGTGGCCTTGCGCCTGCCACGTCGGATCGCTTCCCGGCGCAGGAAGCGCGTGCGCCGCACGCCCTTTTGTCTATAAATACTCGTGATTTCCGAATTACGGGGGCTTTTCATTATTATATTACGAACACAAAAATCCTTACGAATACTTCCGTATACTATTACAAATCTCAAAATACTTCAACCCTTTCAAATCAATTTCAATTACTGATCATACTACGTTCCCGGCTCCACAATTGCTCGCCTAAAGATCATTGCGCTCTTCAATCTAAGCCGCATAGGTATAATTCCCGAGGATCCTTGAATAATCAATTATATTTATTGCCTTGAAGTTACTAACAATTTTGTTGAACCCTAGTTTTGATGATGACAAAGGAACAAAGATGCAAACTAAGTATTGGACTAACAAGTTGTTTAAGTGAATGAATTTCAAGGTATCAATGAAAGGAACAAAGAGAATACTAAGTCAAGGAAGAAATCAAGTTTGGATTTTGAAGACTAAGTGAAGATGTTTCATAATTTGGTACTGGAGCAAAGATTGGAGCAAGAAGACTAAAGCAAGGCTTTTTGTTTCTAGTTCCATTGTAAAGGAGCGAGTAAGAATGGTAAGGAACTATGACAATTTAGAATGAGAATGAGCGCTTGTTCCTTTGTAAGGAACAAACGCACTGGCGCTGAACTAATAAGTTAAAGAAACTAACTATTAAAAGGAGCTAGACTTAGGATGAAGCGTTACAACGGTTTAATTATGTCTGTTGAGTAATTTATGCCTAGATTCTAGGTAACCGTTTTATTTATGGAAAAATCTGATTTTAAGGAAAGTCTTTTTAAAGAAAAGATTTTTTTTTATAAAAGATAAAAATCCTTTTCGGTTTTTATGGAAAATATTTTAAAGATAATATTTTTGGTAAGAGGATTTTATTTTGGTTTTAATAATTAAAATGCTTTTTAATTAAACTCGATTTTCGAAATAATGCTTTAAGTGGTTACTAAAATTAAGGGAGCAAGAACTCAATTCTCTCCCACGTTTAACAGTGTGATCATGGAGATTATGGGTTGATTGAGGAACGTGTTCCTTCGAGTAAGGAACATCATGGGATAATGACTTTACCACTAACACATGTTTTAATCCCACGTTCTAAGTTATTACCACTATAAATACTAATGTCTAATTAAGTTCCAATTGTGTCTGACCAAGTGAATTAGTGAGTTTAACTAAGTAAAGTGTCGTTGCCTTCATTCTCTCATAAAAGCCATTTGTTCTTTGCCTTCTTACTCTAATTCCACTCGAGTTTATTTGATCAATTGTATTTTGGTTTTTAGGGTAAGGGGACTTTGAGTGAAGTTATGTAAGAGAGAAGCTTTGAGTAAAGTGAGTTAAAGTGAGAAAACTTCAAGTGAAGTTGAGAGGAACAAATTGCTAAGGGAACAATTGTTCATGAACTTGAGTTTAGGAACTCAAGGTGTGGCCCGAGAGTAGAATTAGGTTGTAACAAAGTTGTTTGGCCTAATTAGTGAAAGAGTCGAGTTTAAAATCGCTAGTGGTCGAGGTTGTTTCTTCTTGTTGGGCCCAAGAAGTTTTTCCTCGTAAAAAATCCTCAGGTTCCTTTTAGCTTGTTTCTTTGCTTAGGTTTAAAATTCCGCAAAAGTTACGTTTATTTCTACACATACAATTCACCCCCCTCTTGTATTGTTCCTAGTAAAATAACAATTGGTATCAGAGCAAGAACTCATGAAAGATAGGAAACCCTATTGAGAAAAAGATCCAAGGAACAATGAATACCACCGAGAAACTTGAGGAAGATTACTCTACGCAAAGGCCTCCCATGTTCAATGGGAAGTTCTATACCTACTGGAAGAACAGAATGGAGATATTCATCAAGGCCGAAAACTACCAGGTATGGAGAGTCATTGAAGTTGGTGATTTTGAGGTCACTACTACAAATGACAAAAATGAGGTAATTCCTAAACCCTTCTCCCCGAATATGACAAAGCCGATTTCAAAAATGGAAGTAAATGCAATGGCTGTTAAACTTTTGCATTGTGGACTTGGACCCCATAAACATAACAGGATCGTGGGATGCAAATCCAAGAAAGCAAATATGGGATTTACTAGAAGTAACCCATGAAGGAACTAATGAAGTCAAGAGATCTAAATTTGATTTGCTAATGAATCAATATGAAATGTTCTCTATGAAGACTAAGGAAAGCATACAAGAGATGTTTACTCGTTTTACTAACATAATTAATGAGTTTGCTTCTCTTGGTAAGTTTATTTCAATAGAGGAACATGTTCGAAAAGTTCTTTGGAGTCTTCCTAAGGTATGGATGGCTAAGGCCACCGCTTTTACAAGAAACAAAAAGACTTCACTAAGTTCAACATGGAACAATTACTTGGATCACTTATGACTCATGAGCTTCACCTTGATACCGAGTATGGTGAAAGCTCTAAGTCAAAATCCATTGCCCTCAAAGCAGATGATGAAGATGACTCTAACTCAGAAGAAGAGGAAGCAGCACTCATGGTTCAAAAATTTCGAAAGATGTATAGGAACATGAAGAATGGGAACTTCAAAGGTAAAACTAAAAAGTTTTCTAACAAAGCTGCTTGTCATAAATGTGGTAGTACAGATCACTTCATCAAGGAATGTCCACTTTGGGAAAATGATAAGACCAAAGAAAGGAACAAGGAACGATTCGCTGAAAGGAACAAGGAATCCAAAGCACCTTTCTCTAAAGCGAACGTTCGAAAGGCTATGATAGCAACTCTGGGGAGATTCGAGATCAAGAGGAAGAAGAACAACAAACCGAAGAAACCGCAAATCTATGCCTCATGGCAAACACCGACGAAAAAAGAAGATGGAGAAAATGTTGAGGTAAGCCAACATGGACTTGAATCGAACTTAGATGGCAAAACTAGGCCTGAAATTTATGATCTTATTTATGATGCAATTCTTGAATGTAGAGATGAACGTAAAAAATGTGAGAAAACTGAACAAGATGTTAAAGTTTCTAAAGAACATATAGAATGGCTTAAGAAAATGAGAACGGATGTTGAAACTAGGTTCTTTGATTTATTTGTAAAAATTTAAAAATCAAGGAATCATATGAGAGTGTGAAGAATGAAAATTATCTAATCAATTCAGAAATTTTACACTTAAAGGAATTTGTCCCTGTTCTAAGTTCCTTTGATATTAGATCAACTCCTTTGAAAGGTTACAGATCTGAGATCGAAAATTTGAATAAAGAGAAAAATGTTTTAAAGGAACAAATATGTAATCTCAAGAAGGAACCGGTTGTTGCAAGGAACAGAGGCAAAGTGATGGTTTGTTCCTAAGTGGATTGAAAGACCACAAGTACTAAAAGAAAAGAAGGCCTTGGTTTTGAAAACTACAAGAACAGGAACAAGCCTAAGAAATATGTTGACCTACCTAGTGATAAAAATATGCATGTATTGTGGTAAGATAGGTCAGTACATAACTCAATGTCAACTAAGAACTGGAATGATTGGCAAAAATGTGAAATTGTGCAACATGAAATGGGTTGCCAAAATAAGTGCTAGTCAAGAACAAGAACCCACGAAACAAGGGGTTCCTACAACTAACAACTAGTTGATTTTTGCAGGTTGGAGTGAGGGGAACAACACTTGGTATCTTGATAGTGATTATTCTAAGCATATGACAGAGACAAATCTAAGTTTCTCTCACTCTCAACCTATGAAGGTGGAAGTGTGACTTTTGGTGACAATAAGAAAGGTAACATAGTTGCCATGGGTAAGGTTGGTAAGTCACCATCATATTCCATTGATAATGTATTTTTAGTTGAAGGTTTAAAGCATAATCTGTTAAGTATTTCCCAATTCTGTGACAAGGAAAATGTTGTTAAATTTAATAGTGAAAAATGCTTGATCATTAACATTAACTTTAAGAGTGTCATCTTGAAAGGAACAAGGAAAGGGAACACATATATTGTGGATCTTGATCTTGTTCCTAAAAACAATTTGACATGCCTTAGTGTTATTGAAGATGATCCACTCTTATGGCATAAGCGTCTAGGACATGCTAGCTTTTCATTACTTGACAAACTTCGATCAAAAGATCTTGTTTTGGGATTACCATCTATAAAATTTCATATTGATCAAGTTTGTGATGCATGTGCCAAAGGAAAGCATATTAGATCCTCTTTCAAATCTAAAACTGTTGTAAGCACCACAAAACCTTTAGAATTAATTCATATGGATTTGTGTGGCCCTATGAGAATTCAAAGTAGAAGTGGAAAGAGGTATGTGTTAGTTATTGTTGATGACTACTCTAGGTATACTTGGGTTATTTTTCTCCCTAGTAAGGATGAGACTTATGATGAGTTCCTTGTCTTTGCTAAAAGAGTTCAAAATTTGAGTGGTCACAAATTAATGCATATTAGATCCGATCATGGTAAAGAATTTGAAAATTATAAATTTGATGACTTAAGCAGAAACCATGGCCTAGATCATAATTTTTCTGCCCCTAGAACACCACAACAAAATGGGGTTGTAGAAAGGAAAAATAGAACTTTGGAAGAAATGACGAGGACCATGCTAATTGCTAGTGAACTTTCAAGGAACTTTTGGGCTGAGGATGTTAATACTGCTTGTCACATAATAAATCGTGCCATGATGAGACCTATAATTAACAAAACTCCTTATGAGCTTTATTTTGGAAAGAAACCCAATATTACTCATTTCAGAACATTTGGTTGCAAATGTTTTGTTCATATAATGGGAAAGATAATCTAGGAAAATTTGATGCTAGGAGTGATGAAGCAATATTCTTAGGATATTCATCACATAGTAAGGCTTATAGAGTTTACAATAAAAGAACTATGTGTGTTGAAGAAAGTATCTACATAATCTTTGATGAATCTGACAATTTTAATCCAAGCAAACAGGTTGATGACTTTGAGATTGGCTTGGTACGACCAAATGAGAAAGATGCAGATTCAATTGAGGAAGAAGAAATAAAAGAGGAAAGGAACGAAGTAGATGAAAACATTCATAACAATGATGTTCCTGTTCCTCAAGATGATGGAGTTGTTCCTGTTCCTACTAAGAACGAAAATATTGAAGGAACTAATTCAACAATCGCTGAAAGAGGAACAAATGAACAAAGCTCTTCATCCTCTCATGAAACTCAAGAGGAACAACTTGTTCCTATAAGGGATTTTCAACCAAAACCTTGGAGGCATCAAAAATCACATCCAGTAGAACTCATAATAAGTGACATATCCAAAGGTACGCAAACTAGATCTCAGTTAAGGAATTTTTTTTGCATTTCATACGTTCTTATCAATGATAGAACCAAGAAATCATGAAGAAGCCCTAACTGATTCTAATTGGATCACTGCTATGCAAGCTGAATTAAATGAGTTCGAAAGAAACAAGGTATGGCATCTAGTTCCCTCTTCTAAACAATAACAAAAAGTGATTGGCTTAAAATGGGTGTTTAGAAATAAACTAAATGAGTATGGAACAATTGTGAGGAACAAAGCTAGACTTGTAGTAAAAGGTTATAATCAACAAGAAGGAATTGACTATGAAGAAACCTTTGCTCCTGTTGCTAGACTTGAAGCCATTATTTTCTGGGTGTTCAGGTCGTGTGTACATTTGGGGGGTTACTTCTTTCCCAAAACAAATATGTTAATGATCTCTTAAATTTTCATCTTCATATTGTTAAACTTGTAAGCACGCCGCTTCCTGCGAGAACTACGTAGTCTTTCCTTGACTGATGGTGACTTGTTAGCTGATTCTAGTGAGTTTTGCAGTATGGTTGGGGCTTTGAAGTACTTGATTATGACACGACCGAACATTACTTATGTTGTACATCTTGTTTCTCAATTTATACCAGCACCTCGTACATCTCACATATTGGTTGTGAATCGCTTTTACAGGTATTTGCAAGGTACATCAGATCATGGTCTCTGGTTACGTCCTTCTAAGGATGTTTCTATTATCATTGCCTATTTCGACGTCGATTGGGCCACAACCCCTATAGTTGTCGATGTACCACCCGACTATTCTGTTAACCTAAGTCATAACTTGATTGCATGGAGTTCCAAGAAACAACCTATTATCTTTAAGTCTTCCACGGGAGGCGTAGTATCGTGGCTTGAAGCTTATACTCGTCGCCGAACTTTGAATTCGGCGATTACTAGCCGAGTTGGTTCTTCTTATTCGACAACCGGTTAATTTGTTATATGATAATATTTGTGCTATGTATTTGACTGTTAATCTTGTATAGTTCAGCCGTAGTAAGCATATTAAGATAGATTAGCACTTTGTCCACGAGCATGTCGCTCATGGTGATTTGGTTGTTCATTTTGTTCTTACTCAGTTACAGTTAGCTGACATATTCACCAAAGGTCTTTCTAGTCAAGCGTTTTGAGTTTTTGATGTCCAATTTACGCATTGTTTTCCCTGCTCAAATTGCGGGGGTGTAATAGAGTACTAAGGGTACTTATGTAATATTAGGTGTAAATTCTAATTATTCTCATATATATTTTAATTCTGAGGCACCCTAAAAGGGTGAGCCTTCATTATCTTTCATATCAAGGACCTAATTTATATGAAACCCACACGACTCGGTAAGTTAGGGTGGATCCTTTGTAAGTTTTATATTAAACCTATCATAAATCTGACCCATTATAATTCCTGATGTTGTACATGAGGGAAGGCTTACCGCTTACCATTCACTTGCTATACGAGTTCAATAGGGAGCCCAATTTCAAAGGAAATTGGGATAGAGACATTGGCTACGTGTCCGTAAAGTTACATATTAATCAAAATATAAATGTCACTTGACAGCATTTTCTCCACTTTCACTCTTTAAAGTCTTTAGCTCCTACTTGCAACCACCTCGAGGTCTCCACTTATAAATATATATAGTCCTAACCTTACAAATTTTGCTAGGAGAACATAATTCCTCTACTTTCTCCAATATAGAAAAAAAGGCAAAGCAGTTTAGTTTCCCTCCATTTCAACTTTTTCCTTTGTGTTCTTTTTTCTACATTCGATTTTTGACCATGATAATGGTCACCCATGACTCTGTTTCTCCTTGTTCCTCTTCCTGTGAAGTTCCTCCACCGCCATCCCATGCGACGGCGGTGGTTGTTAGTCCTTGCGCTGCCTGCAAGATCTTACGTCGGAGATGCGCTGACAAATGTGTTTTGGCGCCTTACTTTCCTCCCACCGAGCCCCTCAAGTTCTCTATTGCTCACCGTGTTTTTGGAGCTAGCAATATTATCAAATTCCTCCAGGTAATAATTCTCTGTTCACCTTTTTTTTTACTTATAACTTAATTAAATTTCAGAAACTTTGTAAAACTTATAAAGAACTTGCAGTTCAAATTTTGTTTTAACACAATAGGAACCCAAATAATTATAGAAACATCGATAGGCAAAGTTAACTATGACATATGTGCTTTCCTTATTATTAAAGACATCATTCTAATATTTGTAGGTATAGCTTGCAAATTTTGATTTCTAGTATGTGTAAATTTGCTTTCAATTACGTTAAAGAAAGAATCTTGTTTACTTTTTCTAGAAATAGTATGGTTTATATTTCGCCAGAGTAAGTTTTTGAAACTTCTTTACCCATATATAGCACTGAGACAGTTGTATAAGTTGTATGAAAAAAATTATGGTAGGTAGTCCAAGAAAATATGCATATATATGACAAACAGCGTATTAACTTTTTAATAAATGATTTATGAACATATGTGGTGTGTAGTTCTAGGTCAATGGGTTGATGAATGGAACACAAAGATTACATTCCACCTTGTAGTCATGCAACTTGTTCGTTTTTAAAGGAAATAATTGGTCGAGAGCTGACACTCTTATAATAAGGTGACGGGTGAATAAGGGGTTTCCATTTTACAAATAACGTCGAACTACTCAAAGTATAAACTTGGAATTTATTTAGTCATAACAATATCCAACTTAAGTTGACGGTAGTAAGGAAGAAAACCACAATCTCATGGTTGGGAAGTGGGAACTCCTACCACTAGCTGACACTTAATTCTTTGTTGTCCAAAGTGTGATGAGGTGAAAAATCAATATCCACATTAGAAAGAGGAAAAAATGATATCATTTCTGAACTCGAGGAATATGTGAAGTTAAAAATTGTATTCTATTCCAATTTGGCTTCAAAATTATTTGAAATTTGAAGCCATCAAATCAAATAAATTACAACATTGATTACATATGAAATCTATTTAAACCGCATAATAGTTAAGTTTAATAAATATGGTTATATGTATTGTACCAATGATTTATTAAGTCGTATTAATCGTTATCAAAGTCCATCAACTCTGACCGTATTTTGTCGTTAATATATTTGAGATAATAGTACATTAGTTTGAATGTTCATTTCTATAATTTATTTACAATGAAGTAATTAGATATACTAACGGCCAAACGCATGTCTTTGTTGAGTAAAAAAAGATTCAAATTTAATTGGGACTAAAGAAGTAGTATTTGGTTTAATTTAACATTTTTCTAATATTTGATGATATTCTGGATTAGAAGGAATTGAGAAGGCCGGAGTTGTGTGAATGCAGCAAAGAGCAAAAGCATGCCTTGTCTGGGACAATGTTCCCAAAGACTAAAGCTAATCTTGCTAAAGGGTAGGCATTCTAGAACCCATAAAAGGCTGGATCACCAAAATTACCAAAATACCCATGGAGATGAAATGGTAGCTAGTGGATGGCATAATACCTTTGATGGGTTAATTGACAAACCACCTACCAAAATTTGTTCTTTTATTCTTTTATTCTTTTAGTAGTTACCAAACGAACATCTAAATGATTTCATGTCTGTTGACTACATCATTTTGCTCTCCCAATAACCACTTAGGTTGTTTGCCGCTTTAACTTTTCCTTATTCATCTTGCTAATAAGCTTGAAAAGACATATGTACCCCTTTTGGAGTCCTAGATAGTATCCTAAGTGCTCAGACGACAAACTAAGTAGTTGAAACTCTTTGATTGGATGAGATTAGTTGAAATTATTTGATTGGATGAGATTAGTTGAAACTCTTGATGATATAACTTGGAATATATTAAATGGCGAGG